>BTHU01000004.1:81867229-82467229 GCA_036184795.1 Tokudaia tokunoshimensis
TTCATTTTCTCCTTTTTCCCTTGCCCTCCCTTGTTCCTTTTCCTCACATTTCCCATAAAGGTTTATCTAACTTTTTACTGACTTGGTGTGTTACTATTAAGGAAAGAATGTGTTTCTCCTGCTTGCGCCTATCTTCTATGGCCTTAGTACTGGAAGACTGAAGCCCATGTCCTGGTTAAGAGAGTCAAGATGCATAGACCCCCCGAGTTTTAAGGAGACAGATGCTATGCTTGTACTGTATTCTGGAAACAGAACAGGTTATTCTGGAATGAACTTGTGCTCTTGAGGAATAGTCTGTCTCTAATTTTATGAGTCTGAAAGACTCTTAGGTCCCCTGTCCCTATGGCCATTGTTTTCAAATTCTTTCCCTGAATCTTAGAAGGGATTTGAAGGACCCTGGAACATTTTTTCAAACATTTCTCATTCTAACCTTTTAGTGCTTCATTCCTTCTTAGGTTTTTTATTAACCAATCATTTTGTTGATGATCAATTTTAGAAGAATTGGCTCAATTAAACTAAAACTGGTCCCAATCATTGTTTTTGTTTTTTATTACAGTGATATTGCTGAAACACGTAATTTTTAAAAAATTGGAATCAACTTATATTTTCCTATGTTCTCTATTTTTTCTAAGTTGACCTTGCTAGTCAGAGAGGTCTTATCATCCTAAGCCATATTTAAGTGTTTTCAGGGTCTAGACACTTCTGTGAAGAGGCAATAAAACCAAAAGCTACTTTACAGTTTCTAAAATAAGCAAATAAAGAAACTAGAACACATTAATATGTAAAATAACACATTAATATGCATTATGGAAATGCTTAAGGTTTTCATGCCTCATTCTGTGTGTTTGGAATAGACTTTTACAAACTGTAATAGCCCTGCCACTGGTCAGACAGATCAGTAGCCAACAGATGCTATAGTACCCAGCCTATCTTCAGTATCTTGGAACATCCCTTGTATTTTTTCCAGATCTGTGAATTCAATGTAAATTTCTGACCCACTGAGGAATGCCAAAACTCTTTTTCAGTGCTAAGACTATATCACTTGTTTTATGAAACTAGTCTTCAATTTATGAGACTAGGAATTCTAGAGTTTCATTTTTTAGTATTTCTACCTCCTATTTATATTTCAGAAATCAACTTTGGATATAATCTTCTAGATATCTTTCTTTTTTTTCTTTACTAGACCTCAGTTCATACAAATTAATTCTGCATCTGATGAAACAAATTTACACCAAATAACAGCATAAATCCCAGTTCAAATTGTTAAAGGATTTCATTGTAAGTCAAATTAGCACATGCATCAATTGGTTTTTTCCAAGTTTCAACCCACTCAAGAATGTAGTGATTTTTATGTGTTGGTAGTTTGGCTCAGTTCCTTTGGCTGGTTCTTTTGAGATAATCAGAACTCTTATATGTGTCTGTAGTCAGTGAGTAGGTATACTCTTGGCTGACTCTCCCAAAACTGCTTCAACCAAATGTCAGAGAAGTCAGCCAGCTTCAAAATCCAGTGTGATAGCCCAGGTTTCACATGCAGCTGCGCTCTGAAGCAGTTAGATAGGATAAATATAATGGATGAACTTCTCAAACACCTATCTGTATTCTGTTTGTTTTTCTGTTAATGCTTTAACTAGCTAAACAAGACACATGGCCGATTGTAGATTCTGGAGGTGGAGACAGACTTCACTGTTTAATGAGAGAATTATGAACTATTCATGTCCTTTATCTTTAGTTCATAACAGTTTATTACCATATCTCTTCTCATGATGAATCTTCCCCCAGAACAAATACTATAGATAAATTGTCCTTTTACATAGGAAGAATGCATAGAAAAAATGTTCATCTTAGTCTGTTTTTATAGCTCTTTGCCCTTGAACCTGAATATATTTATAGCTTCTAGATTATATGTGGTTTTGGATATAATATTTCATAAAAGTGTGTTTTAAAGTTATCTTCACCTCTATCAGTTATCATTTCTTACTTTTATTTTTGTGTTAAGCAAATTATAAGCTTTAAGAAATATAGAATTCATGTGTGTTTTGGCAACCTTTCTTAGTTTAGAGACATGCGCATAGTGATATTGCCTAAACTTCAGGTTACCCTGACTACACAAGAATTTCACTGTAAGCATGTTTATATATTTGTTACATTTGCTTGTGAGTCATTGTGGCTTTTTGTAGTTGCTGTTGAAAAACAATTATTAGAATATAATAAATATTTGTATTAATAAATCTCTGCCACCTCTTTGTGCCCTGGATTTAAACTGAAAATATTGCTGTCTTCTGTGAACTTAATGTTTATTTTTTATGGTGTTTGGTTAGAAAATACAAGTTCAACTTTGGTTCTGTCTTCTCTAATATAGAAAATGTGAGCACTATTACTCAGTGAATGTCCACAGTTTCATCTGCTGCCCATGCACCATTGAATAGCGAGACAGTACATCATGCTAGACAATTCAGAGCTGCCTGTTAAATACAACATCCATCTTGTATCAAAGTTTCAGGTGATTGCAGATACTTACCCTTACTTATTACTGTCATCAATAATAGTTCTGTTTGACTTTCTGTGTACTTCTCTAGTCATGTTGGTTACAAATGTCTTTTGCTCTTTGGATGAAGAGACTGAGAGAGTTTTCTGATGTGCATGTAAAGTAACAATGAGAGTTAGTAGCTTACTTTTCTTCTTCCATATATGTGTGTGTGTGTGTATGTGCATGTGTGTGTGGATGTGTGTTTCCTAATATAGAGGCAGCAAGTTCTTAACTAATTTTTCAGAGCCCCTGAAAGAGTAGTTGCTAAAGAAGATAAATTTATTTATTTTTAAAAAAGCTCATCTGTACCTGTCCTCATATCAAAATAGCTACTTAATTATCTGTCCTGCTTTGGTTGGGTAGGTACATGTGCACTTGTATTCTTTGCTTTCCACAGTTTCAAATAGTTTGTTCTTATTCATAAATGATGTTGCCTGCTTCCTTTGTTATATTTCATTTTCATGCTTAAGAGTTGTCTTTTATTTCCAAATAACCATTATAAGATGAAGGCAGGATTTGGGCACCATTCTGCTTCTTTAATAACTGAAAATCAACCCTTTTTGTGAATACCATCAACAATTAAATTTCTAACAGAGTCAATTTTCTATGCTCACAAGAAAACAGAACACCTAATGTGATTGGGATATAAGTAGATTAAATTGTGAATGACGAAAACAAACCTCTGAACCTCTGGGTGCAACACTGGTGAAGTCAACCAACTGTGAATGAAATATATTTGCAAACAATTACATATGTGTGGAACATGTCCTGATAATTTATCCTGGCCATTATTTTATAAAGAAGACAATTTAAGAATATTTTGTATAGCATTTTTACTGTGCTGGGCATTCTGAATGATTCAGCATGGTATAATAAAAATACCATCTAAATATACAACTAAACAAAATTTAAGAAACATGCACTGGAATTCTATAACTCACAGCACAATCCTTTGCTGTCCATAGGCCATCTTTCCATGTGATCAAAACAAGGAAACCCTTTATTTTGTCATCTACTTTTTTTTTAATAACTTCTAGATTTTAGAGAAATAGAATCACATACTTTGGTGCCTCCTGTCTCTGGTTAGTCTCTGTGGGAATGATATTTTAAAATATTGTATTGTGTCCCTCATCTGCTCTCATTTTACTGTTAGATACTTTTTGGGGCATAGATCCAGCACATTCTGCATTATCCATTTACCTCTAGATGGATATCAGATATAACTTGATAAATATAGGCTTCATTTCTACAGATATTTTATCTTGAGGGAGATTTGATCTATGTCGATAGAGATTCAGTCTACTTTAATGCATATCTATTCCATATTCTCTGCTAGGTGATACATCTTGATGGTTATTAGACATGATATCTGATTCTCTTTGATGAATATTTGTTTGATAGTGATGGGTATCTCTTTCAACTGCATTTTCAACAAATATTAGTTAATTATATTATAAATATAAGCTATTTGAAAGTAGTTCTTTCCTCGATGGAATAAATCAATGTTGATTTAGGAATGGTAGAAGATACTATAATCTGATATTCAAATATTTCAGTCTCCATTTATCCTGGCCACTGGTGGCCTACAATATATTTCTTAACTTCTTTATTAGTTTTGTTCTGAGACAATTTTATTCATGGATAAAATGCATTCTGATTATACTTTCGCCCCATTATCTTCTTCCTTGTCTCATCTTTCCTTCCATCCTTTACTTTCTCAGATTTATAAATGTCAGTTTTGTTTGGGATTCCATTTAATATATTGGGGTACATGTCAGAAAATGATGACTCTGCCTTTCTCCGAATTCATAAGAAGTAAGCTGCTTACCAGTGAGGAGTAGGGCCCTCCATCCATGTCTAACTGTTGATTGCTTGTTCTTATGATGATACCTACAGCTTATCTGAGTTTGGGATTTCAATTGCAAAGAAGATGGCACTCACAGTCCTTCCCCTATTCTTCAGGCATTTACATTTTTTTCTGTCCTCCTTTCCACAAGTTCCCTGAGCCTTACAAGACATGATACGTTTGTCTTGTTTGGGGTTGAGGACTATTTTCAGCACCTTGTACATCTGTGGTTCATCTTGCCTAATAACTGGTGTATGTTAATGGACAAATCTTTCTCATTCCTAATCTCTAATTTAGCTTAATTTTTTTTCTTTAGCAAATCTTGTTCTTTGTACATGGTTTAGTTGATTATAGCTCCATCCTAAATTCATTTCCTATTCTTATATTTACAGTATGACTTGTATATATCATTTTTCTTTATACTTCTGGAATACCAATATAATTCAGAATTTATGTAAGATGAACATATGTAAGTAGATTTGTGACTTTTATAAAGTTAATTGGGAATAGCTTTCTTCCTAAATGAAATTCAGATTATGCATCATTCTTATTTTTTCCCCTCAGAGGCTATTTCATCTCTTATACAAGTTATGAATTTGATGGCGGCATTGATTTCTGTAGACATGCATGCTGACATACAGGTACACCTGTAACCATTCAATGAACCTCTTCTTTGGTTAAAAAAACACACGTAAATGGCACCTAAAAGAGTTTCATTTATGGCAGCTGGTAAATGAAATGATTGTTACTACCTGAAAGTATAAACACTTAAGAGACTTTAGTATTTTTACATGACAATTATCTGAGTTACAAGTCGCATTCTAGAAGAACTTACACAGATGTCAATTTAAGAAGACAATTTTACTGTGCAAACTTTTGTGTTAATGTTAAAGCAAGAAGCAAATGTGAGTTTACAGAACTGTTCTTAAACATCTGTCTTTGAAGTCTGCAGCTATAGTCTCTGGAATCTAAAACTAACATCTATGCACACTTACAGTTAAGTTCCACTTACCTGTATCCTGTCCCTCATCCTGTATCCACTCCTGTCCTCTTGTCTTTCTTTTTAGTGTTTTTAATCTTAATTTGCACTTGTATTTACATTTCTTTCTGACTTCCCATGCAGGTCTCTCTCTTCTTTCCATTCCTCCTTTATTTCTCCACGAGTCTCCACCTCCTTCTCTCTTCCCTTTTCTTATCCTCTCTCACCAACTTTACCTCTAGCCAAAAAGATCCTTTAGTGTGTGCTTGAAGATCCAAAGAGAATTAATTTGTCCAGGTCTGTATCTTGACATTTTTCCTGTGAGTTTTTGCTCTTGCACAGAAATCTCAATATTGCCAGAGCTAGTTCTGCATCCTATACTCTGGGAGAACTCCTAGAATTAATCCCAGTGGAACGTTTGTTTTAGAAGCTGCCTTAGTATCTTTGTAGTAGACTACTACAGACTGCTATCCAAAGAGAACTCTAGTTAAGTCCATATCCTTAAATATTTTGCCACAATGCTATACTACTTAATCAATATAGTGGTTATACATATAAAAATACAAATGTATCTCTGTATATGTGTAGATGTATGCGTGTATGTATGTGTATGTGTGTAAAATAAGACACACATCTTCATATATTGAAGGAGGTAGTGAAGCCCCACAAACCTGGCTCCTCTTATACTTCAATAACCATATTTTTCTCCTCTTCACAGTGGCTTTGACTGCACCAGTGACTGCACCGTGTGAGGCTCCAGGGATCTTATTTCATTCCATTTCATGCTAAACTAATCATAGTATTCTTTAGCTTAGTCATGATGATATAACAATTAGATATTTGGACTTGTGCTTCCAAACAGAGGCTTACCCCCTATTAAAGTTGGTTAGTATTTAAATGGATTTGTCATTTGTTTTTGAAATAATGAAATAATGTAAAGAATTGTTCATATTTAGAAGATGCTGGGAACATGCTATTAATGTGAAGTGAAAGCAAGGGAATTATAACAAACGTTGGTATATTCTTTATAGATGATTCTAGAATTACACAGTGATATTTACTATGAAAGGCTGCCTGTATGACTTCTGGGACTGGTATTTTAGGACATGGTACTGCTACTGTGATGGTTCCCACAGATATAACCTGGGTAAGCTTAGCATCTGCATCTGTGCAGAATGATCTAAAAGGGGGGGCATAGATTCAATAATTTCATCAATAGTGATTTTAGATCATGGAGTGATGTCTCAGTGGTAATGAACACTGACTGCTCTTTAGAAGACCTGGGCTTGATTCAAACCCAGTACCTACATAGTCATATTGGAAGACATCTCTCTATATGTCTGGGCATCTAGGACTGGATTTGACATCTCTGGCTCTGCAGGGTCTGTATACACATGATGTTGAGAAATGTGTGCAGATACCTGCACACATAACATTTTTAAAAAGAAAGAAAGCTATAAATTCAAATAGTGGAATTCAACTTATTTTACATTCTGGGGAAACTGAGTCAAAGATCAGTGTGAAGCTCATCACTGTTTTCTTTTTCATCCTCCTGTTCTCTTGAAAATGCAGCATAGTAAGTCCCAGCTAAGCAGTTGGAAGATTCTTCTCACAGAAACAGCCTTGTAAGCAGATCTGTGAGGTGCTTCTCTCCTCTATAAGTGTGTGCTCTTAACTTGGAGGAAGGGATGGCTTTTCAATGAGTGTTCAGTTCTGCATTGGAAGAATTAGAGGCTGGGATATTGTCGACTCATGTCAGAATGATGAAAGGCTCCACCTACTATTTCACGGTTACAACTTCGAGTGTGTTCCTAACTTAAGCAGGGCAACTGAACCCAGGCTTCTTTTTTTGACAAACATTATTGAATCATAACTATTATCTTGGTTCCATCTTCATATTATTTCTCTTGCTGAGCTAAATGGTGTTCTTATGTAGTAAGTAGAATGATAGGGAAGACACAGATAGGAAGGCCAGTGAAATCAGAGCATACTACAGAAAAGACATATTAGCACCTGTCACAAGCTTACTTTGGCACCTAGCATGTAATAAGGGCTCAATATTTATTCCTTATTGTGATTATTGTTCTCATGTCTTTGCTTTGCTTTTGTAGACATCACATGATTACACCCACAGTGAACAATTGAAATGTTTCTTGCAGACACTTATAGAGGAACGAAGCACTTCACAGATCTGCCTACCCTTCCTCAAAAGCCATTATTAGCAATAGAAACTGTTTACCTTTTGATATCAAAACAATAATTCTTACAAAATATCTATCATTTTTTCCTTCTGTGGCATAGCTGAACATAAATAGTACCAAAGCACATTCAGTTCTGTGTTAATTTCTTATTACCGCTTAAAAATATCACAAGTTTAAGAATGTGAGATGGCGCATGTTTATTATCTTAAAATTATGAAGGTCACAAGTTTTAAAATGATGCTGTTGGCAGGACTGCAATTCTTTTGAAGATTCTGAGGAAGAATCTGCTTCCTTGCCTTTTCTGCCTTGGGGGTTGACCACCTACATGGGTCCCTGGCTTTCTTCTAAGCACTTCACCCCCACTTCCCCCAGTCCTCTCTCCTCTGACCTGACCCATTTACAATCCTTGAGATTATACTGGGTCCATATAGATAATCTAGGACTCCAGATTATCTATCATCTCAAGATTCATAACTTAATTATGGCGATATTGTCTCATTTACAAATTTTGAAAACAGGCCTCAAAATATAGACATTTGGTAGGTCCCTCATAGTGTGTGATGCAGGTACATAGCAACCAATTATATTTGATAGATGAGATCACCAGTCTTTAGATCTAAAAGTACATTGATTAAATGAACACTTTTACTAATGAGAAAATTTAAACAAGTATTAAAATACCTCATACAGAAACCTGTGTCTTGGACTCAGTACCTTTTTACACTGTTTCAATGCACCATTTTAATACAGTATGCGCAACTATAATTAATGTTTGTTAGAGACCACCTTAGAAATGAATACCAAATAGTGTTTTAGGTCAGAGACTAATGAAGTGAGTCACCTCTCCTGGACTTCAGTTTCAATACATTTAACAGAATAGGTGGATATATCAGAATTGGTTTCATGGCATTTTTTTTTAAAGAAAATAATGCCTTAGGGCTCTCTGCTAATGCCCCTGAAGTGTCTGACTACAGTTGCAGTTGGTGTTCCACACTCTAACATTTTTCCTCTTCAGAGGAGAAAACACAAGCTTCATGGGTTCTTCTCATTCAGACTGTGGCTAAGAAATGTTTCCAATAAGAGACTAAGCAGTTGACATTTATGAATGGATAGTATGCTATTGTTCATGTGATAAACTATTTATGCTTGTGGTGCCAACTGATTCTCTATATTTTATTCGTGTAATGCAGCAGGGTGCTATTGTCACTGAGAACAGCCCGTTCTTATGTACAATATATGTCTTTCATTGAGCTTACCCAAGGACAAATTAGAAGACGGTTCATTGCTTCCATTTCCCTTTTCTCTCTTACTCCTTTTGTAGCTTGAGGTTTTTGTGGCCTGTAGAGGATCATGTCAGTCATTTTGATGTTGTTTTATTTTCTGGGCTGCATTTCAGAGAGTGACCTGAAATACAAGATGACTGATCTTGTCCTTTATGTTCAGTAGACATTTCTGTATCTCCTAGACCAGTGAGAAAGGCTTTATTGAGCAGCCCCTGGGCTCACAAATGGTGCTTGTCTCCACTACTGGCCTCAGTAAAAATAAGACTGCTGTAAAAATTCAGGCCTTTGGGATATCTTTTCTTGTCCCCCCCAACCCCCAGTGACAAAATAGGCCCACTGCACAGGGCTGTTAAAAGAATTTTACTGGGGTGATACATCTGAAAATACTAAATAACATGCCTTGCTTGTCCCAAGCATGAAGCACCAAGATGTGTTCATTCTTCACAGTCTAAGAGAGAAGGTGTCATGTCTATAAATACCTCCAGTGCCAGGCAGGAGTGAGATGCCGGGATAAGGAGCTTTGGGAGTTTAGAGAGGATAACTCTACATGGGTCAAAGCATTTTTATGGCATTTTAGCTGACTGTTACAAGAGGAGGAGGATTTGACATGTAGAGATAACCAGGGCTGTGATATTTCTTCCTGTTTCTTGATTGATCTCTCCTCTAATTCTCTTTCTATGTCTGTTTTCTGTACAGTCCAGTGCTTCCCTTTTTCTGGCTTTTTCTTTTCCAATCTAACTGTTGACTGCATGTAAATGTCACAAAAGGATTTTATATCCCAATTGTTTACTAGCTTACTGTTTTCAGACTTTCCAAAGTCATAGGTAACATGAATATGATGATTTATTTCTTTTTCTTGAGACAAGGTCTCACTATGTAGCCCTGGCCTGTCTCTGCCAGGGTGCTAAGCTTAAAGGTGTGAATCACTATACCAGTGCCAAATACAGTGATTTTTACTTATGTTTTACTCATTTTTTCTTCTTAAATAGCTGCTGCCACTAGCTAGATACATTAGTCATATGGTGGTGGTTTGCATGAACCTAGTTTTTTTGTTTGGGGGGGGGTGGGACTCTTAATGGAAGGATTCATCTCCCATAAAATCAAGAGTTTCTTCCTAGAGAAAAAAAGCCATAGCTGTAACATTTGAATTTTCATTTGAGTGTGGGGATCCAGGGATCCTGTGGCCATTGTCCACACAGCTGCCTCACTTGTGTGAGTCACTGACGTGGCTCTCTTTAATAGCAGAACAATTTCTATTAGCCTCTGGGACTATGATCAGAAAATTGTCTCATCCTAGATGAAATACTTTTTTGGAGAAGCTGTTTTCTGCTAACATATAGATGAACCAAACTGAAATTTACAATCATAGTATTCCCTCCTTATTTAGCTTCAAAGTGATATAACATTCACCATGTCCTATTTTAAGCACTTCTCTGTTATTACATACTACTATTAAGGCAGATCTTTTCTCTACTTGGGGTATCAATTGTAGTAAATGGTTAATATCCTTTACATTTCTGCACCAAACTTTTGAACCTGAGAGGGACACATCTGATTAGAGAATAAGACACTAAAAGATATTAGCACATATGTAGTTAATGGTGTAGGAGAACGTATTTAATTTTGGGCATATGTTCAATAAGTGGCTGCATGGTTGTCCTTTCGGATTCATACTAAAATTTACTTAAGGGTTCTACTTCGGGTTTGGAATGAAGTATTTTTTTAATGTACTTGAGTGTTCTATGCTGATGTGTTGGAAGCTAGGGAGCCTCTAGTATTAAATAACTATCTCTGATATAGTGTTCATGATGACTCTGATACAACATTTAGCTTCTAAAAATAGGAGCACATGGGATTATTTTGTTTTTCTTTATTCAGCATTTGGGCTCCCACAAGTGGCAGTTTGTTACAGGGGAAGATTCTGTCTTCAGTTCTGTGAGCAAGAGTTGCTCATCTAAGTGGGCAGCTCAGTGATGCATGGGTTACAGATGCTGGTTCTCCCTAGGGGGCCCCAGCTACTTTCATAACTGGTTGATGTTTTCCTTTAGGCTAACTCTTGTCTAGAACATAAAAAAAAATTCAACAAAATAGTGACTTTGTAAAATTTTCGAACTTGTTTATATGTCTTCTTTCAGAAGTGACAGAAACAGAGAACTCAACAAGAACACACACACACACACACACACACACACACACACACACACACACACACACACACACACAGAGGAGTCCAGATGCAGTTTGAGGTATCTGAAGGACAGACAGGAAATAGGGATGAGAATCTTTGGTGTTGTTCTATTCTCACTCCAGCTTTTCTCATTTAGTTGCTGTTTCCCTTTGTCTTGGGCAATATTCGCTTTATTTACAGGTCTGGGTTCCTGTGGTACTGAATGAACAGTTGCACTGAGTACTGAAGTGGTACTCTGTATTTGACTAATTTACTGATTATGGTTTTCAGACAGCTATAGCAAAGGATTCTCACTGTGAATCTATGCAGATATTCACAACCCAGACCAGAACATGGTTCTTGGTATTTGTGATTCATCATGACCAATGTGATGCTCTGTGAGAAAGTGGGAGCTGTAGCCATCAATCATTGAGTGGCCTTTTATGGTGTGCTGATACGTTGACGGAGTCCAGTTTCAAATTTTGCCCAACTCTATGTTGGACTCCAAGCAAATAGGAGATTTGTGAATACAATTTAATGCAGAAAAAACCTCATTCTGTTTATTTTAATATAGGTCATTCTGGGGACCAAGTCATTTATCTTTTTTTTTCTTTTGGAGTTTCTATAACCAGATATATATCAAAGAGGCTTCACTGTATCTTGGTCTTAGAATAAAGTTAGATTCCAAATGTGAATAGTAGGAGACCTCTGAGAGTTACATGTGTTTGTTAGCTAGGAGAAATTATAGTTCATAGTTAATTTCCCAAAGGATCATCATAAGTAGTCAATAGTTGAAATAATTTCAGTTTTTGACATATTGAATTAAATAAAGTAAAAATTGTGTTTGTTTGATTTTGTTTTCTCCATGGTGGTGCTCCTTGGAGCTGACAATATGCTAATGAACACTAAATTCCAGAGAGAAGGGTTTACAATAAAACCCAAAATGATATATACACTTGTCATCGATGTCATAACTTCAACCATAAGGATCTGCATATGCTTAATGTTCTCAGGTTATTCTGCTTCCTGGAGTCTGGTGGTGAGCTGGGTAGAGAACCATTCCATTAAAGTATTGTGGCTGGTGATCAGTAAGCATCTAGGCTATATATATAAATATATAACTTCTATTAATTTTTTTCTTATGGTTCCTAGGCAACACAAACACACAAATCCAGACTAAAGCATCATGTAGCTATGAGCTTTGATAATTTCCATGTCCACTAGAATATTCTATATAGCCTTTTAGAAAGTTCTTTATAGCACGAAGTCTCATGCTATAAAGCCTAATATTGAATGGGATCTATACATGGAGCATGCTCAGTTATGTCCACCATTTAAACTTCTGTTCATCTTAGCACTTCCGTACCCAGCTTAGGACAAAATCTTAGCTGAATTTCAATATGAAAACTTATCAGTAACTAAAGAAGGGTTTTAATTACATAAAGCTAAGGTAATAAATTATTTATACCTGTTCTACCAGCTTAGTTTTATCGCTCTTATCTGAAATGATGTCTGGAAATTTATTTGGAAGCTCTAGTCTGAGCATGCTAAGAGCAACAGACATATGTAGTTACTGAAGCCTACCCTGGTCATGGGAAGGGAAATAGCCTTATAGAAACTGATCTGTGTATTTGGTATTCCTGAAAAGCACAGTTATCTCTAAAGTTAATGATTAATGTAGTCTTTGTTTTTTGTGATTTCATCTGCTTCAATTGTTACACATTTAACTGTCGGGTTAGGGCTATTATAAAAACTATTTTATCATGTACTAATTCACAGTCTTTAGTAATACATTTACTTTTTAGGTTCTAAACATAGTTAGTGGTCCAAGATTCAAATTAAATACTCTATTGTCTTGATAAATATAATGCTATTTCTTTAAGCCTGTTCTCCTTGCTGAGTAAGATCTGTTGTTCCTCAAATTCTTCACTTACAAATTCTTCCTGAGAGGTCCTGTTAAAGTGAATTTAAAACTTATATGCAGTTATAAATCTCTATTTGTTTGGAATTGATTGAGTCATTGAAAGTCTTTCTTCTTCTGAAAGTTGAATCATAATTTCTACAGTCTGATTACAAACATTTTATCTAGGCTCTAAAGTTAAACTCTAGACTTATCTTTGGTTCTATCTAAAGTTTCAAATTGAATCTAAATCATATATTCAACATATTATTGAGACTATGTAAATAAAAATCTAATAATATAAATAGACATTTCTTTTTATGTTGGAAACCCTCAGTTTGTCAGAACAGGACAGATTCAGCATACTATAAAGGATCAGTATTTAAAAAAATGAATGAATTTTAGTTCTACAGGGATTTATTTAGCTGTAAATTACAACCTTTTGAGTGACATAACATCTGTGGGGTGCTTGTGTATGCTCATTGTACATGTTTCTGTGCTAATGCTGGTATATTGTGTTTTTGGTTTTGGTGTATTTTCTTGTTCCTGGTATAAATTCAAATTATAGCTTTTCCATCTTGGTAATCGAGATAGGACAATGACCTGGGATGTAGTACCCTCAATTGTGAGTTGTATGTAATCGTTTGGACTTCCTTTATACCTATCTCTTCTTAACATTTAAATGAATGGCTCTGACTGTTATAATAAGGTCTGTATCATAGCTATGTAATGTGAGAATTCAACATCAACCATAGCTCTGCTGTAAATTCAGCGCTGTTGCTGTATAACTAAGATTCTGCATCTGAAGACAATAAAAACCTAAATCAAATATGCGTACAGAATACTGTTTCCTCATTCATTAGTAAAGACCAGAATGGGGAGAGCAGTCAGGAAAAAAACCAGACAAGTTTGTGTCAGAGCTGTTTGTAAGCATATGCTTACAGTCTTGATGTTTGCCCGTTTGCTTTCACAAAGCTTTCTACAAGGCATATTCTCTGACGTATAGGACAGACCACACGCTAGTGTGATGGATAGTCCTCTTTGAAAGCAGGGACAATTTTTTTCATAGTTCTCTCCCTGAATGTCCCCCACTGCTCGAGAAAATAAAGAATATTGATTATAATCGACACATCATGTCTTCTCCTGTTTGGGTTTTAATATACATAAAACCAGACAAAAGGAGTAAGGGGATGCCTACAACATGAACTATTTCAAAGAAAAATGTTAATAAAAAAGCAGGCATATTTTGAGAGTGAGTGAAGGAATAATTAAAAAAAGTAATTAAGTTAAAAGAGCTACTAAATCAATTGTAATAATGCTGGCTATTTTACTGTTTGAGTGAGTTGGGTCTGATTCTATTATTTTTGGTTATTGGCTATTGACACATAACATCCTTGAATATGGTTTTGTTCCTTTGGACTGCTTTCCTTGGCTCAGCCCTTCAGTCTTTCACAAATACATTAAAATTTTGGTGGACAGCAATGAATCATCAACTTTTGTTTAAACTTTAATTGGCTCTGAGATGTCCAGTCATTGCAGTGCGGGGGCAACCTGGGGACTTTGGGCTTTAAAGAGCAGGAAAGGAGTTTTTGAGTAATAAACAGTACTATAAATCCTTCCTCTAAACCAGAAGATACTTTCACAACAGAACTTGATGCCAACCAATTAATCGTGCATAGATAATGTGTGCCTGTTTTCAGCCTTCAACAGGATTGTCTTCTGTTTGCTCCTAGAGTGATGGAAGATAATGTAAAATTGCAGAACCTTTAGCTTTCACGTGGATTTGTTAAAGTGCTACTGAGTATTCTTTCTTTCCTTACCCCCTTCTCCCCTCTCTCCCCTCTCCCTTCCTCCTTCCATCTTTTCTCCCCCTCCCTTTCTCTCCTTCCTTTCCTCTCTCCCTTTCTTCTCCCTCTCTCCCTCTTTTCCTCTCTGAAGAGATTAATGATGGGAACCTGAGTCATTCGTACATCTCATTTCCTGCCATGGTCAGAGAATTTTGTGAGTTAAAATATGCTAGTATTCACCATGAGTAACTGAGGCTTACAACATATACAATATATGTTGTTGCATAATAAATCTTTTGACTATGTGCTGGAAGACATTGGCCGGGATAGTTATATTAGGTTTGTCATCAACTAGAGTAGACCATGGTCTTTTAATTACCTGCCAAACTCAATTTTAAGGGATGAACATCAGGGCACTGGGAGACTTTATTGGTTCACTCCAAATCAACAAGTGAGCTAATGATAGAGACTAAATTCTAAAACTTTGGTTTGGTTTAAATTCTTAAATAAGATGACAGTGATAGTCATGAAAATAGATGACATTGCTCATCATATGTGACTGTTTAAATACTTCACACACTCAAGTTCTCATGCCAATAAAGGAGGACTCAGTAGCTATCATCTAGGTTTTAAAGTATTATAAACTGATATTTAAGCATGTATGTTTGTTTTCATTTTTCTTTAAATCATCACTATTTAATTTTCAAGTTTCTGATGTTCTTTTACTTTTATTTTTAAATTTGAAATCCAGAGTATTATGCAAGCTAGGCAAGTGAACATACCACTGAGCTATACACCCAGGCTTAGAAAATGGGACACAGAAAATACAAAGAATCTGCCTAAGCTGGACCTGGCACAAGTGTGTAATTCTAGCACCTTGAGAGGCTGAGGCAGAAGGCTCAGACTTTAAAGTCACATGTATACTGGAAAACTTAGACACGGTTTCAAAATACAAATAATACAGAAAAAAACAGGATACAGTCCCATTGGTAGGAAATTAGCCTAGCCCTGGATTCAGTCTCAGGAGAGACAAAGAGAGAGGGAAAGGGAGGGGGAGAAGGAGAGAGGAGAGAGAGGAGAGAGAGAGAGGGAGAGAGAGAATTAATGAATATTTCAGAACACAATAGAGCAATGCTGGTTTGCGGGGCATGATGTGGATTTGCCTACAAGCTCCTCATTCTTAATGGGCCATGCATTTTCCAATATATGACTTAAAAACCAGTATCAAATTAAGTATTTTCCACAGAGCAAAAAGTCTTCAATTTAACTGTGGAAACTGGAGGATTGAACTCTTTTACAATGTGGTGCATGAGATATAAAATATATCATTAAATCTAATAATAGGTAGTAATATATTAACATAGGTAGTCCTTTCAGTCTTGAAAGTCTACAAGCATTGAAGACAGTGTAGTTGAAGTCATTTCCCCTTGGAATAGTCTTAATTTAAAAAAAATAATTATTGGTTATTTTATTTGCACTTCAAATGTTATCCTTCTTCCAGGTTTCCCCTCCAAAAACCCTCCATCCCACCTCCCATCCCCTGCCTCAACAAGAGTGCTCCCCCACTCACCCACCTACTCCTGCCTTACCACCCTATCATTCCCCTACACTGGAGCATCAATACTTCATAGAATCAAGGGCCTCTCCTCCCACTGATGCCAGACAAGGTCATCCTCTGCTACTTATGTAGCTTGAGCCATGGGTCCCTTCATGTGTACTCTTTGGTTGGTAGTTTAGACCCTGGGAGCTCTGAGGGGTCTGGTTGTTTGATATTGTTGTTCTTCCTATGGGGCTGCCATCCCCTTCAGCTCCTTCAGTCGTTCCCCTAAATCCTCTATTGGGGTTCCTGTGCTGAGTCTGATGGTTGGCTTCAAGCTTCTACATCTGTATCAGTAAGCCTCTGGCCGAGCCTCAGAAGAGACATTCATATCAGCCTCCTGTCAGCAAATACTTCTTGGCTTCTGCAATAGTGTCTGGGTTTGGTGGCTGCAGATGGAATGAATCCCCAAGTGGTGCAATCACTGGATTACCTTTCCTTCAGTCCCTAGCCACTCTTCGTACCTGCATTTCCTTTAGACAGGAGCAAATCTGGGTTAAAATTTTGAGAAGGGTAAGTGGCCCCATCCCTCAACTGGGGGATGTGCCTAACCTATGGATATGGTTTCTACAAGTTCTCTCTCCCCTTTGTTGAGTGTTTTAGCTAATGTCATCCCCATTGCGTCCTGGGAGCCTCTTACTTTCCTGATGTCTGGGACTTTCCTCCAGACTCAATACTTTTCAAATACCAAAGCAAATCCATTTCACAACCTCTTATCTTTCCAAATAGTTGCCCACTTTCTCCAGATAATCATATGTCATATGTATTTGAAAAGAAGCTGGTACTCTTATTTGAAAGCGTTTCATATTTTTCTCAATCCACAAAGCAGTGCCCATCTCAATGAAATACACATATGCATTCTTTCCTCTTCTTTAAGCTGAGTGCTGTAGTTGGAAGGTGAGCCTTAATTAATTTGAGAAAACACGCCACAGCACATTTACTACTATATGCAATTAACTCAAAATTGCTTTTGTCAAACCAAATGAATACATGTGTTGAGGTATTTTTGCTTTATTTTATTATTGATTTACAAAATCCACAAAGGTGTCTGGTCATTGGTGTTATTAACTAAATATTGATGGTACCACACTGTTTGGAAAGGGATTAGAAGTGGGAAGTGCATATCAGACCTGATGAGCAGAGTGAGAGAGCCTGTTTCTACAAGTACCAAATTGAGAATATATACGGCCATGAATCTAGAGGCCAAAGCAGGAGGCAGCATCATTGCTGCCAGAATCATTGTTACCATTCTTTATCCATAGTGACTGCAATAGCGCCTTTTCAACAAGTCAAACACTGGAAAAGTATTCAACGAAATACTTGTATAATTAGGAGACAAAACTGGTTAGCTCCATCCAAGTACAAGCAAAAGAATGTAAAGCTTGACCAGATGCCCTATTTCTGAGCAGTGGTAATTGTAGTAAGATGCCAGGGTGAGCACTGGATGAAGGCATGCTAAATTTCTAGGTGATGAAAATAAATATCTTACCACATACTGAGTGTCAGATTTGCTCTCTCAAAAAAAAGAAGACTACAGTTAAAGAGCGACTCATTCGTAAATAATGCTAATATTTCTGAATTTGTAAAGAAAAAGGGGTAATGTTGAGGGAGGTCATATTGTAAACAGTATTCTTAATATGAAACATTGAGAAACATGGGCTGCCATTGGATGGGTAACTATTAATTCAAAGTATCGTTTTAGAGTATAAGTGGTGCATAGAGTCCATGGGTCTACTAGATAGTATGTTTAAACGTTTACGAAGCATCATTTGTTGCTAGAAGTCCAGAGCTTCTGTGATCATCTAAGATGAAAGTATTGAAATTCTGAAATAAAGTAGCAATACATAAATGAAAACTGTAAGTTAGTAGAACAAATGGGTCATATGTCCATTATAATCTAACATACAATTTTGGATTGTTAGAAGCCTGGGTAGAAGAGAAAATATAGAAGGCAATAACATGGAAGGAAGATAGGGACCCTTGTTTTGGGATTTGCTGAGTTTGATTAGCCATTGAATAGGGAGGCCAAGAATTTCAATTAATGGTTCTAATAGCAGAGTTTAGTATTCATGAATGAATATGTAAAATGTTTTATGAATGTATGTGTGTGTGTGTGTGTGTGTGTGTGTGTGTGTGTGTGTAATTTTAGGAGCTTGAAATAGAATAATGAGGTATTTTATTTCCTGAACCCAGAAATTCATTGCTGAAGGCTGGGATTCACATTCAGGAAAATATTTATTGATTTAAGGAGATTCATATTACAATGAAGCTAGAGAAAGAAAACTGTCACAAAATGCCAAGCATCTTGAATTTTACAGTGGATAAAGTTGCTTGGGCACATCAAAATATGGTCAAGACAATGGCAGCTACTCTTTATTAATTCCACTACAGCTGCCAAAGCTTTTATTAAGAGGCTTTATTGTTATGTAATACATCACTGTGCTAATGCTAGCCAGCATGCCTGTGAAGTGGATTTTTAGTGTCTTTACAGATGACGATATGATACAGAATAGTGTTAAGATCATTGTCCAACATACAGAACTATGAGTGATGCTGCCAGAAATTTCTTATTTCTGGGTGTGTACAGACAGCACACAGAGCTGAATGGGCAGAAATCAAGGATGGAGAGATGAATCTTCATTGCTTGAAGGGAAGCAACTTTCTTGGGGCAACAATATTAGAGCACCCAATTTGCAAGAAGAAAGAAAGATGGAAAAAAGGAAACAAAAAATATGAACTGTTTCAGCTCCTCACAGAATAAGACTTGCTGCATTAGTTCATTGAAAAATTTACAATGTTTCAAAATGAATCAGCTTTTTATGTTTCAGAATAGCCTTTAAAATGACTCAAACAGCCTGGTAGTTTAAGAGAATGATAAAAAATAAAATAAAAAGAGAGATGGCAACTGGTGTAAAAGAACACGAAGTCTTAAAACACTTTTATATGGAGCAAATCATTTTCTGGGTTATTCATTTTTGAAAGGTTATTATTCTGAAAGTAGGACTCTCTAGGGGCTTGATAGAAGTCTTTTTCATTGTCCTTAGAACTGAGACTTGGCATAACTGACAGCTGTTCTTGCTATAGGTCGGGTATATGGTTTTTATATAGCCAGCCCATAGGGATTGGCTTTGCATGTTTCTCTACTGGCTGAGAACCTGAAATTACTTGCTAATTAAGAACCAGAACTGTCAAGCCTCCTGTAAGAATGATACCTGCTTTCTAGGCTTTAGGAAGCAAAATTTTTAACAATGCTTAATGTTTCTTCCAGTCAAGCATGACCTTTGATAGATCACTGTCTCTTCTAGATTTACCGTCACCCTAACAGTGGTACAAACATGTGGTCTACCTTCCAGAGTAGGTGAAAACTGTCATTAAACAGTGAATGAGAATGTACTGTTCAAACTATTGACAAATAGAAAGAGAGAGTGCTTAAATGTGTTCTAAAACATTTAGTCAAATGTGATAGGGGGTGGTCACATACACTAAGCATAAATAATTTAAAAATAATTTTCAAAATGTATATATTTTCTTCCTCAACTATTCTCACTCAACTTCTATTTCTAATTGTTTTGAGATTCGATCTCATTTTGTAGTCTTCTCTGGCCTGAAACTGGCTATATATACCAGGCTGGACTTAAACTCACATAGATCTATCTATCTATCTATCTATCTATCTATCTATCTATCTATCTATCTATCTATCTATCTATCTATCTATCATCTATCTATCTATCTGCTTATTTTTATGAGTGTTGAGATTAAATGCAAAACTTGAGGGTTTTTTTCTAAGTAAAATTTTTATCTATCCATGTTAGTGACATAACTGTGCCACTTTTGAGAGTTCCATAATATTTCTTATCAATGCACCATAGTATATTTAATCATTCTTTTACTGAAGCATATTTGGTTCATCATCCGTTTCCTCATAGACAAATATTATGCAAGTAAGCCCTCAGGCATGCATGAAGATATTTTGGCAAGAAGATCCTGAAAGCTAGAATAAATTAGACAAGGGTATACCCATTTCAAGTTTGATAGATGCTTCCTAATTGTCCGTTAGAAATGTTGCTGTGAATTTTACCCAATTCAAAGATGTTTATTTTCCATTATAGTGTGAGAGACCTTAAATGTCTGTCATTTACAGGCTTATTTGAAAATCTAAGCTCTCATTTTGCTCATCACTGAATTGACTTCATTCACTTCACTTTATTAGTACTCTCTGCTTTCCCTACTGGAGTCTGGAAAAGAAGCTTTATGCCTACTGTTCCTAGGCTTTGTCTGTTGTTGACTGGACTCATAGGAACTTTAATAACAAAGTTTATAAAACTTGGTGCTAGTTATAGCAATGATGGTGATGTGATGACTTAGATTCTCTTGCTGACAGTCATGTCCACTGGCTGGTAGTTTGTTGTACTTTTCATTAAATTCTGAGTTTAGTCATTTTTTTTTAATTGAAATCCTAGGATATGGGGCAGAGCACACTTGTTATCAACTTCTTTAGCTTCAAAGGCTCAATGATAAAGCTCTCCCCCAGGGTTCCTAAAAGCAATGGAATTTTATGAAACCTAAGAAAAGTACATGTTGTTCCCAGGGCAAATGCTGCTAGGTTGAACTTAGCTGAAATTTGCCTTGCACCTTCCTAAACAGTCTTTCTGATGGCCCCACAGCTTCCACTCATGCTATCCTTAGGCATCACACTGTCAGCTGCACTGAAGCCTCCTGTGTTTAGAGAGGTTGTTCTAGGACCAGTCTCTGGTTATTGTTATGTTACACATGACTCTGGGATACTATGGCCCCACGACTCAAAAAGTAGAAACAGTTTCAAGAAAATACATGTAGGATAATATTCTTTTTAAAGAAGGAGTTGTGTTTGAGGGGATCTAAGGTGATGTCTCAGTTGGCAAATTATCTGAGGGGTAAACAAGAGTACCTGAATTTGGACCCCTAGAACCCACATAAAAGTCAGGCACAATGACACACATGTCTATAACTCCAAGACTGGAGAAGCAGAGATGGGTAGATACTCAGAGCTCATTGGCTAGCCTGATCAGTGAAAGATTATTTCAAAAATAAAGTGGAGAATGATTGAAGAAGACATCTGACATCAAACTCTGGCCTCTATACCCTGACACATTCACATAGACATGCACACCCCTATACAAATGGGTATATATGCTACAAACCCTCCTTCCAAAACAAAACAAAACAAAACAAACAAACAAACAGTTGAATGGATGTTTTCTCAATAAATAAATTCAGAGTGTCCATAAAGTAATGTATTTAATGCCTAGCTACATAATTATGAACATCAGAAGATACAAAATAATCTGGTCAAATCTATGGTGAAAAGTTTGAAGATCAATGTAATCAGTTCCTTGTTGAGTGCAGGCTTCTGTGGAAAGTTAGTAGTATGAAGTTAAGGAAAGGTATGCTTGGCAATAGGAACCAGGAAACAAGTGAATAAAATGGGTGATGAGCACTGTTACAGAGATAGGAAATGTGGAAACTATAAGAAAAAGTTGTCGGATAAGTATCCTGGAAGAAGTAGGCCATGGTTTTATTGATGGACAAGTATCAGGGAGTTTCTGAAGAAGAAACCAGACTATCTAAAGGCATGGAGCAGCATGTCATGTCTAGGAAATGATGCTTACATCCAATGGAAATGAAACTCAAGAAGAAAACTGGTACATGGGCCAGCATGATGGCTCTGTGGGTAGATGCATTTGCCTTACAAGCCTGGTGATCTGAGTTCAAACCCTTGAGTGCATGGAGAGACAGAAAGAGAGAACTGACTCTACAAATTTGTCCTTTTATATCTTTGCAAATGTTGTGGCATGGGCCCAAGGACATATACCCCCTCAATACAAATTTTAAAACATAGTGTATTATTTAAATTAAGTCCTGCATCTAGTCTTTTTCTGCTTCCTTTTCCATGACTATTATCACCATCATAGTTCAGAGAGTTTTCCCCAAGGTGAATATAATATACACATGTACACACACACATACACACACATACACACATACACACACACACACACACACTCACATGCACACAAGCATACTCACACCAAACAAACAAATGAAAACAATAAAAAAGATCCTATAAAACTTAATACTTTTAAAATAATACACACTGTTATATATTCTTAAATAATTCCTCAATATATTTTGATAAAGTTTGAATCCTCTTTCTCCTTTATTTGTATCGAGCAAAGAACTCAGTAGGTCTGTCATTGACTATCACTTGTGAAGATTAAACAAATGTAACAATAACAAAACAATGGATGCTGATTCTAGCTCTACACTCAACTCAGAGATTGTCCATGGCTTTGTGAAACACGGTGCAGTGATGGGAGCTAGATTCATGCACAGGATTCTGGGAGAGTGATGTAGTTAGTTATGGAATTCCACTGTGGTCAAGATGCAGAATGACACCATTCCCTAGTTTTCAGCACTCCACCTCTTAGTTTATGCTTCCTTCTGCTCTCCAAAAGTAATATGACTGTATGATTTCGTGCCATATACATACGGAATGAAAGGAATAAATCACAGAGCATAAAAGTAAACATAAGATATACATTACAACAACCAAGTCTTTCAAATCCTGGAAATCGCCTACCTCTGAATTTTCTAGGTTCAATTTCCCAGATAAACTTCTTATAATTTCTATTGCTCCCAGAGCTTTGAAAAATCATCAGCATCTTAATTTTTAACTCACTAACAGCTGTCTCTACTTACTTCAACTGATCACTAATTTGAATCTCCTATAACCTTTACTGTTTATGTATAACAGGATACAATTCTTTGCCATTTTGGATATTTGGTGGTACATTTCTTTGCCTTGTGGCAGCACTCATTGAAATTATTTAGGATTCTATATTTATTTTCTGTCTCATATTGCCGATGAACATTATTCCCTGTTCATGAAGAAGTATATTCTCTGTTCACAAAGAAAAACAAATACCTAAGTATTTGTTGAATGAATGCATACATGAATGAAAAATTGTCAACGCTTTGCATCTTTCTGTCACATATAATATTTAAACTGACTCTTTTATATTGATGTAACATTTGTTTAATGTGTGTTTTATAGAAGTTAAACTATCTAGGAAATATTGTCCAAAAAAAATCAGGTCATTTTTTTCCCCACAAAATGAGAATTTTTATTATATGATAATAATAAACTAGGTTTTTCTTATCTTATTTTACAAGTTACCTCCCAATTATTTATTTTTAAGAGTTTAATTTAACTTAAATATGCATGATTTTTACATAAATCATCTAGAAACATTTAAATTTTAATACTCATCTTTGTGTTCATTAATTCAACTATTTTTTAGTAGCTCAATTTTGCTACTAGTCCATTAACAAGAAGGTGCTATTTACATAAGTAAAATTCCACTGAACCTTTTATGGTTTAGAAATTTGCATTTGAATTTCTGTCAATGGAGGAATTTTATTATATAATAATTAGAGAGACACACACAGACACAGACACAGATACACAGACACACAGACACACACACACACACACACACAAACGAATACACCTATATACATTAATGATGCTAGAGATTGACTTAAGGCCCTGAACATGTTAGTTGAGTGCTCTAAAAATGAGCCATATCCATGCCCACCAAGCCCCATATTTAGTACTTATTCCTGGTTAGCATCACTAGAATGAGAAACTTGCAGGATTTTTTAAAATTTATTTTTGTTCATGCATATATGCATGCAGCTGTCTCTGTGCATGTGCATTTTAGTGTGCATAGAAGTCAGATGAAGGTGTCAGATCTCTGGATCTGGAGTTATAGGTAGTTATGAGTAATCAGATATGGAAGCTGAGATCCTTGGGAAGAGCTGCAAAGCTCCTAACTGCTGAGCCCATATTCATTTAATGTTTTAAATTAATCCTACTGATTAACCCTTGGGGCTTCTTTCTTAATTCCTAACATTTGAATCATTTGTTTATTTTCTTTTTTCTGCTTATTATTATTATGTCCATCACAATACTTTATGGGAAAGTAGACTTCCAATTACATTCTCAACCCACTCCTACTAAAATGTAATAGCTTCCATTGCCTGGCTAACATAATGGAAGTGGTTACTGACTTATTTTAAATGTTTAAGTTATTCTTAAGCACCAATATTCTGAAAAATTTTCCTTATCTTCCATAATGAGAATGTTAACTAACATCATTTGATTTGTGGAATAAAACTGATATATATACATATATATATATATATGTATATATATATATATGTAAAAATGGGGTTGTTACACTAGAATTATATATTCTACATATGTTTTATTTATAATTAAGTCATTTTGGGGTAGGGATGATATATTTCTCAATTTTTAATTGATATTTCATATTTATTAGCTACACTGTAGAAAGTACAATACTAAAGTCATTAGCTATTTATTTATTATTTGTTTGTACTGAGAAAAGTTAAGAAATTCTTTTAGTTGTTTTGCAATATGTCATAAATTCTTGTTAATGAATGTCTCCCTACTATAAAGAGGGACACAAGGAATGATCCCTTTAATCTTTTTGTTCCTCTTTCTCAAGCTTTTTCATCCATATTTCCTATCCTTCTAGACCAGGGATGACCAAGGTTTTATTCTTAAAGCCAATGGCTGTTGTGCCTCCACTGTAAGGTGAAAATATAGGGTGATATTTGTTTTTCTTTTCTTATAATATATAGTTTTACAGGCTCTTCTATATTGTAAATGATGTTTTTTTTTTGTTTTATGGCTAGTCTATTAAAAGACAGAAAGTGTTTATTCTACATTATGATAGAATAAAAGTAATTATCCATTTACCATCAATAAACACCAAAATTTCACAAACAACTTTTATTCATAGTACATCCATAAAATTGGAAGTGTAGGTAACTCTTTTTTTTTATAATTTTTTAAAGATTTATTTGTTTATTATATGTAAGTACACTGTAGCTGTCTCCAGAAACACCAGAAGAGGGCGTCAGATCTCATTACAGATGGTCATGAGCCACCATGTAGTTGCTGGGATTTGAACTCAGGACCTTCGGAAGAGCAGCCAGCGCTCTTAACCGCTGAGCCATCTCTCCGTAGGTAACTCTTTAACTTTTGTGTTTCTTTCTTTTTTTTTTCCTTTGGCTACACACCCATTAATGATGCTTCTCGATCATGTAGAATTTTACTTTAGGGATTTTTTCTTACTATTTTTTCTCTATTCTCCTTTTGTTCTGCCTATTACAAGCCTAAATACATGAAAACTATCCCAAAAGCACTTACTGAATACAGAGAAAAAAACATTACAGAGAGCTCAAGGATATCCAGAAGATTATCTGTTTCAATCCCATCTATATTTGGATAAGAAATCTCTCATTTTTATAAACCTTTTGCTAAGTATTCATAGCCCACTGGGTACTTTGAATACCAAAATCTTTTTAGCCTTAACTTTTCCAGTATGTTGACTACTTTTAATAGTAAGGTTTTTTTCTAACAAATGTATTTTGAGATGAGATATATAAAAATGATATATGTATGTATGTATGTATGTATGCATGCATGCATGTATGCACATATATATGTGCCCCTTTACCCTTAACTTATTATGGGAAACCTCTGGCAAATTGACAGTACCCTATGTTGCAAATGCATTTGATATCTTTAATCTGTACTATATAGGTTAGCAACACATGATGGGTTCTTATTAGTATGATCTGTATTTGAATTGAAGCTACAGAAACTTTTACTGACCAGCATCATGACTATCAGATGATATATTTGCTAGACCAAGAAATGATCAAAGTTTAAAGTTTCAAGTAGAGTTTACACTGACTGGAGATCACTTCTGTACAAAGATAATACTGAAAACTTGTAAAAGAATTCTCATGATTTGGGGACCCTCTCTATCTTCCTTATTCATTTACATCGAGTTTTAATCTAATTTTTTACACAGTTTATGCTAATTCCTGAGTCATTTCATTCTCCCAGTTCTACCCATATACCATTCCAGCCAGTGCCTCTTATCTTCCAGAATTCATTTTTAATTTTGTATGCTTGCAATTCAACATTGTGATCTGTAATCACCCATTAAGGGACAGTTACCCAAGAGCACCAGGCTTGTAATGAACAGCATGAGTCCACGGGTTGATTACAGGAGAACATTCTAGAGCTAATTACAGGTCTCTACAACATACAAAACACTAAAGATTGTTGTTAGTTTCTGTTCTTCCTAGCTGATAGAAAATCTGATATTTTTATTATGATTACCAGGAAAGATAATGGGAGAGAAAAAGTCTGATTTCAGTGCCCAGGGTTTCATCATTGCTTGGATGTGTTAAAAAAATGATTCTTGGAAATTGAATATTACCTTTTCCAGTAGCAAGATTGGTTTAGGCTTATTATTATTATTATTATTATTATTATTATTATTGGTGGCACTCTTATTCTGGCTTTGGAATCAGGCTAAGAACATACAATTATTTATACTGATGGAAGGACAAATCTTGGAACAGAGGTAGAGAACAATTGAAAGAAACTACTTTCAATAAACATTTCATAGAAGTGTGCTCTTTAAGCAGATTTTCAAAGAATGGGTGGATGGCAATAGTTTAGCAGGTGGAGGCAGTCTTCTTGGATCTTATATATCATGGTGACTCTTGTTTGATATGCAGGTTCATGGGGCAGCACAGAGTGATTCTTATAAAAGAGTGAGGTATCAGCCGAGGAGAATTGCTGCACAGTTTCCTCAGAAATTTCAAATCATTCTTCATTTTCTGGGTAAAGCCTATGCTTTCTCAACCATGCTCACAGATTTTTTTTAATTCTCTTGAAAGGGAAAAGTGAAGTTTTGTGGCTTAAACACTGCCTACAGATTCTTTTTCAAAATCTCTGTACGAACCCAAGATAATGACAAATGTCCATTGAAAGAGTTTCACTGTGCAATCAAATTCATTTTGTAACTACAAGAATAAAGTATAGCCTTGTACTTTAAACAGGTATTATGCATTTATTTTCTCTTATCTGTTACAAAGGTGACTAATTTCTGTCGAATATATATTTTTTTTAATGGCAAATGATGTGCTGGGACTTTCAGAATTGAGTTCTTCTTAGGTGTTCACAGTCTTCGTTCTGTTCTTTTACTGTCAGTATGTAGAGAAGCCTTGTTATGTGCCAACTCATTTATGAGTCACTGACTGTGGGAGAATGGTTAAAAATTGGTATCTGTCATCATCAAGAAAGAAGTCTGACCCAACAGGTTGTTCACTACACACACAGGCTAAGGAATAGAGTTCTATGTGTTTGCTAAGTTCTTTAGTGTGTTAAACATTTCATATAGTAGAAATTAACTGCTGTGCATTTAGATAAACTAAAATGTTGGAATGAATGTTTTTTAAAACATGACCTTGATGTTATAAAGTACATTATGACAATTGTGCTGCCTTATATGTTTATTAAAAAGGAAAAAAATGGACAGTTAAATGACTAAGCAGTTAGGAGCATGTACTCCTCTTCAGGAAAACTCATTCAATTCCAAAAACCACATCAGGAAGGTCAAAACCAACTCCCTGTATCTCCAACTCCAGGGGAAGTACACATGTCTTCAGACACCTGTACTCACCAACTGCCAACAAGACACTAAGAATAATGGCAATACATTAAAATCTTATAAATGATTAAATATGCCTCAACATTTCAAAATATTGCTTACTAGTTGAAAACAGCATTATAGAACAAGTTCATAGAAAAATAGACAACAAAATACATTTGTAGAATAATGTAAATAAATCCTGATCCATGCTAACTTTATTGCCAAAGAATTATGTGCTAAAATAAAGTAAAACTGAAGTGCTTAAGATCATTTTGACTCAGAACACAGATTTGACTATTAGACACCTGGTTCAGCAGGTTGCTGAATGGCACTAGCTAACTGTAGCAGATCATATTAGCTTTCCCCTCCACACACACACTCTTTTTTTCCTCCATATTTCTCTATACTCTGAGAGGGTGATTGATACATTGAGCCCCTTAATTCTCTGGGGTCTAGCTGTTTGGCTAGTCGCAGCCATGGAAGGAATCAGAAACAGGAGAAAGGAAAAGGCATGGTGGAAACGTTTCTCTAGGTTATTCTTCTGAAGGTTGCCCATGGCAAGGTGTGTTGTTCAGCTATAGTCTTGCTCTCCTATTGTGGTCCTATCTACCTGATGCTCTCCTTGAGTTTTCACGTGACTGTTTATTATTCTATTCTTTTCAGGCCCAAAGAACCCATCCTGGGGTATTG
Source organism: Tokudaia tokunoshimensis (assembly GCA_036184795.1). Taxonomy (NCBI): domain Eukaryota; kingdom Metazoa; phylum Chordata; class Mammalia; order Rodentia; family Muridae; genus Tokudaia; species Tokudaia tokunoshimensis. The sequence goes on from BTHU01000004.1 coordinate 81,895,795, forward strand.
CATTATGCATTAGTAGCTTTGGAAACTCTGCCCATATCTTTTAAATAGAGTCATTATTTACTGCTCTTTATGCTAGTCAACTTTGAATGTGTCCATTGTTTTCTAAAGGGCATATGACTGATATAATAGCCCTATAATATTACAAAGAATAAATAAATTGGGCTTTCATAGTTTCACCTATGATGTGGCAGCACAGTTACTTACTTTTTATAGATCTCTTCCTCATATAAAATCAATGTTTATGCTCTGGAGACCATCGAAATTCTGCTTCTACTTCTTTGTTTCTCCCACAAAAGTAAGTTTTATTTAGTTGTAGTACAGTATGAAATTTTTTTTTATGTGAAGCAAGGATGTCATGACTCAAACAGCATGAGAAACGTCAGTCTGAGCCGACTGGAAATCTCCCTCTGGTCCTAAAACTGTCTCATTTAGACTGGCTGATATTTCGAATGTAGAAGTTAGTGTTCTTTGTGAATACCCTCCGGTCAGGGCTGGGGTCTTGGTCTACTTAGCTTGTCATAGACCATCTGGTTTAGTGCTTTACTATCTAAGCACAGGAGAGAGTCCACTTAACTCTCCAGGATGATATTATCTTTTACAAAATGTTTTCATGGCTTAAAATAGAAGACAATACAGAGCAGTAAATCCGGGCTGAGCAGATCAGCACACTACCTGCCGTGTTTTTCACATGGTCTTCTCAGTTCTCAGAGACCTGGGACAGTGCCTGCCTTCGAACCTGCTGAACACTGTGAACTTAGTCCAGAGTGGCTGCCGCATCTAGGCTTTGTGATTTTCTTCCAAGTCCAGCAACATTTTTGTTCTACTTCTTGGCGTGTTTCAAGCGTCAGTCAACACCTTTTATTTCCCTTTCTATATAAAGGATTAGAGAAATAGTAGAAGTAGATGTCTCGGTGTGCTGTAGGCTAGATTTGCCTGGAGATTTATTGCTGTGTTAGCTGGGAGAGTAAAGCACTGCTCATACAGTATCTCAGGCCTGGGAAACTACCAGCTACTGTTCTTCAGGAACACTGCAACCATATCAGTGCCTATTTGTTCTTTTATTAAACACGAATTCAACAAATACTCCTGCATGCCTATCACATACTTAAAGGAGTGTTAAACAGTATGGAACATGAAAATGAATTTGAGAAGGCCTTTGAACTTAAGAATCTCACATCTGAGATGTCAGTAATTACAACATAATTGTTGTTTGGGGATAGCATATTAACCTGCTCATCTCTTAAAAGTTCTGAAAATCCCAATAGATGGAGGTACCTTGTGGTTGGCTGAACTAGTTGGTTTTTTTGACCCCCTTTACTATTTCTTTCCTTCCTTTCTTTCTTCCCCCCTTCCTTTCCTTCTTTTATTTCCTACTTATTCTTCATGAGTCTGCCCATGGGGTAACTTGGTTTCCTTATAACCTTCATTGTTAAATACAGATTTATTTCTTTTTTCTTTTTACTTTAACCATCTTAGCTGTTAGTAACATACAATAATATTTGCTGTATTTACTTTTATCTTAACTGTTCAAACCAGCAATCTTTCACCTTTATGTTCAAACTGTAGACCCCACTCTCTGCTAAAATATTAAAAACTTCAGCTAAGAGTACAAGAGAATTTAAGTTAGAAGTTATAGAGTAAAATTGGGTGGGCAGAACCCATGTCTTCAGCCTCTAAGGACTTTCAAATCATTTTTAGAATTATGCCAATTATTTTCTGCTTCTCTGGTTTTTCTATGCATAAACTTTTAAGATTTTAGAACAAAAATTAAGTTTGTAGTGTATTTTTTACTTAATTATTAGGAACTTTCTCATTTTTAGGAAAACGGAACATACAGGGAGATGGCTCTAATATTTGAATTTGAAATACAGCTTGATGAAGGTTGTAAAAGGCAGATTGGTGACAAAACAAATCAACTAAAGTCTTAGCATGTCTCTATGCATGCTGCATTTTGTCCTGCTACTGCTATGTCAGTCTCTGTGTTAGACTATCACCATCAATTTGGATATCTATCCACATCACTCAAGTTATTCAACAAGCTTTTTGAATACCTTTTATGATTTAGTTTAAATTTCTATGTTTTGCAGTACACTTGGCACACAGTAGATATACAGTAAATGCTGGAGACGACAAGATACATTTTAATGTCTATACAATGGATAGGAAGTGAGCTAGATCAACAAATACAAAGATAAAGTCTGATACCAGAATGGTAGACTCCAAGAGTTTATGAAATTGTGCATACCCTATAAGACATCACATAAATTTGGGGCTACTGCAGGTTTTAGAATAAAGGTGCCATTCAAAAAGCCAGTCTTGAGCAATGTAGATGGGATAGCAGTGAGCAGTAAAGTGAGTGGGGAGTTAGTTAGAGATATGGGGTCCAGCAGTAGGGATATCAAACAGAACACATGTCAGAGTGGTCAAAATAACATGCGAATATGTTAATGGCTAAGTATTCTAAATAACTTGCTTGAATCTGCTTCTTCCTCCAGAGAATTGTCAGTATTTCTGTTTTCTAGGAATGAAACAATGTTGCATAGGTCATCTGTGCCAAATAAATTTCTTTCTGAATGTATTTACTGTGAAGATTGATGAGAGACAGTGAGAGAAATGGGGATTTGGTAGGAGAGGGAGAGAGAGCACACTGTGTTGTGTTTGACATGACTCTCTGTGAGTAGGGATGAAGGGTGGTGGGGGACACACTTTGCATGATAATACTTAGCAGCATCATTCCAGCTATTATGCCTGAAAACTGAGTAATGGTTTGAGACTGTAGAATATGGAATGAAGCTTCTGACCAATGATCTCTTCTGTAGTCTAACTGGGTCGTTTAATAGACCAAATGGGAGTGAATTTTCTTTAACCTTTAACAAAAGGACAAACCTTAGAGCTAGTATCCTATATGAAAAAGTGGTACCTAAGTGGTAGGGTGCCATGGTGTAACTTATTCAAAATGTGTCTCAAAAGAGCTGTATGACTTTAGGGAAGTCATGTCCTCAGTCTGCATCTTCATTTTCTCAGCGATAAAATGAAGTGGCTGGATTACATTATCCCTCCCTACCAGCTATTAAGTGATTTTTCACGTCCCTCATTAAATTTCTAAGCTCCATCAAACAGCTCATTATGAAGCCTGCATGCTCATTTGATGTCTCTGCATGTTCTTCGTTCACTCTTCCCTCTAGCCTCCCAATGGGTGCACTTTCCCTAGAACTGCAGTGTTTTGCACATATGTTTCTATAGATAAAGCTCCCTGTGTGTGTGTGTGTGTGTGTGTGTGTGTGTGTGTGTGTGTGTGTGTGCTTGTGTGTGTGAGGGGAGGAGGGAGGAAGTAAGGGGGAGGCATTTTAACTTGGCCTGGGGCTCAGTCGTTGTTGGCGGAGATAATTACTTTAATAGTTTTCTTAAATATCTATTAACTCTTGTAGCTTAGATGCCACAGGGTAATGTGGCACCACTCTTGCTTGAATTTGTATCTGTTAATTTACACGGGACAAAGAGTTCCATAGACAAAGGAGATAAGGACTGATTCTGTTTTGTATGAGTTTCAAAACTATTGAAATAAAACAGAATGAGATTGGCTTTGAGGAAAAAAAATAATAAGGAAAATGCAAAAACCAACAAACAGACAAAACAAAGGACAGTGTTTGTCATTCATAGGGTGCTGAGGAAGTCACAGTGCATAGGTCAAGAGCAAATGACATCCTCAGTTGAATGTGCACCGTTGACCTGGGCACAAATGTGTTAAGGACCCAGGGGAAATTGCCAAAGCATTCTGCATATGGCTAAGGCTTGGAATTGCCAAAACCTTACTCTGGTTGGAAATGTGAATATTGGCAGTATATAAAAACTACCAAAACCAGATTCCTCCCTCCAGGTGTTTACAGCCTGGTACTATTCTCCTACAGAAGCAACTCCTCTCTCCATGCTGTACATAAGAAAAATACTGTGGTTTCTCTCTGTTGTTTGGTAGGTGGTGCTACCTACAGTCTTATTTCCGTATGCAAACTGTACAGGTCATAGCACACGTCTATAGTGATTGACTCTATAAGTGTCATGTCAGAAGTACACTGACACCTTGTACATATTTTATAGAAAATTAAATGTTTGAATTTGGAGAATTTCTATGTAGAAATATAAAAACACTGGGGCAAGAGGGGCTACTGAGTGTAGTTGAAAGCTAACATTGCTCCTTTTCCACATACCACAGTACCACTGTCCCACAGCGTAGAGCTGAATTTAGTTAATGGCAACCCTTGGAGAAGATACAAAGTAACAGCTGAGTTGGGATTGAAACCCCAACTCCATCACTGATCACTCAGCCACAAGGACATTATTAAAATGCTGATGTTTGTCGGATCTTTGTGTGCTTTTGGTATTAGTGTAACTGTGGCTTCATAGAACGAGTTGGGTACTGTTCCTTCTGTTCTATTTTGTGGAACAGTTTGAAGAGTATTGGTGTTAGGTCTTCTTTGAAGGTCTGGTAGAATTCTGCACTAAAACCATCTGGACCTGTGCTTTTTTTGGTTGGAAGACTTCCAATGACAACTTCTATTTCTTCAGGGGTTATAGGACGGTTTAGATGGTCTATTGGATCCTGATTTAATTTTGGTATTTGGTATCTGTCAAGGAAATTGTCCATTTCCTCAAGATTTTCTAGTTGTGTTGAATACAGGTTTTTGTGAGTAGGATCTGATGATTTTTTGAATTTCCTCAGTTTCTGTTGTTATCTCTCCCTTTTTGCTTCTGATTTTATTAATTTGGATACTATCTCTGTGCCCTCTGGTTAGTCTGGCTAAGGGCTTATCTATCTTGTTGATTTTCTCAAAGAACCAATTCCTCATTTTGTTGATTCTTTGTATGGTTTTATTTGTTTCTACTTGATTGATTTCAGCCCTGAGTTCGATGATTTCCTGCCTTCTACTCCTCTTTGGTGTATTTGCTTCTTTTTGTTCCAGGGCTTTCAGGTGTGCCATTAAGCTGTTAGTGTATGCTGTCTCCCGTTTCTTTTTGGCGGCACTCAGGGCTATGAATTTTCCTCTTAGCACTGCTTTCATTGTGTCCCATAAATTAGGGTATGTTGTGCCTTCATTTTCATTAACTTTCAAAAAGTCTTTGATTTCTTTCTTTATTTCCACCTTGACCAAGTTATCATTGAGTAGAGCATTGTTCAGCCTCCATGTGTACGTGGGTTTTCTTTTGTTTTTGTTGCCATTGAAGACCACCCTTATTCCATAGTAATCTGATAGGAGGCATGGGATTAGTTCTATCTTCTTATATCTGTTGAGGTCTGATTTGTGGAACCCAGATGTCCCTCAACGGAGGAATGGATTCAGAAGATGTGGTATATCTACACAATGGAATACTACTCTGCAATTAAAAACAATGAATTCACGAAATTCCTAGGCAAATGGTCAGAACTTGAAAATATCATCCTTAGTGAGGTAACCCAATCACAAAAGAACACACATGGTATGCAGTCACTGATAAGGGGATATTAACCCAGAATCTCGGAATACCCTAGACACAATCCGCATATCAATAGATTTCTAAGAAGATGGAAGGAGAGACCCCTGGTCCTGGAAAGACTGGATGTAGGGGAATGCCAGGACAGAGAAACGAGAGGGGGTTGAATGGAGAAAAGAGGGAGGGAAGGGGGCTTATGGGACTTTCGGGGAGGGAGGAAACGGGAAAGGGGAAATGATTTGTAATGTAAATTAAAAAAATAAAAAAAAATGCTGATGTTTGGGAGACTACCAAGCATAAAGGCTAACTTAGTGGTGACAGCTTCTATCTTAAGGGTCATGGTCTTCTCATCAGGTAGGAAGAAGCAGATAACTATTGTCTTTTTGTCATGAGCATTTCAAAATATATAATGTACAATATAATTATATTATAATGTATTTGGAGAAAATGTATGGAATTGGAATTTATGCTCTGGAGAGTAGGTTAGACTATAATAATTGCAATGTGACTTTATTTGAATAGAAGGTCATGTCAAATTAATACATGTGCACCTATGAAGTATGAAGATAGTAATATGAGGTTCAATTGTGTTTGTTGTATTTTATTTTTTGGTTCATCTATATTTTTATGTTTATACTAAATAGCAATGAAGTATTCTTGTTTTATAAAGAAGTTTTATGTCTCAATTAATGTGAGACACTCCTGAAAGACAGAACTTCTCTTAGTAAACTGACAGGTCAGATTTTCTAGTCCTTTGCAGAAAAGCAAGGGCAATGATTAGCAGACTGCATGATTGGCTAGATGGTGTTGTTCATTGTATGGTCTGTATTTTCTCTCAGAACATTTACTCTTTTTTGTCAGAGCCAATATTCACCTAAAACACTCATGAATTGAAGAGTAAGTAATGATTTCAGTGGAATTAAAGAAGGTATTTTAAGCAACAATAGTTTTCCCAAATCACATTGGGATTGGTGGTGGAAGGTGAATTAGAAGATCAGTTTCTGATGCTTAGTGCCATGTTCTTTGATATCTTTTCTGTGATTAGGATAACCACAGACTAGAGATGAAAGAGGAATTGAAACGGTTATATTTTCTGTTCATTGAAAGGGGAAAATAATTCTAGACAGATTTTTAAAACTAGAAATAAACTTTAAGAAGTCCTTTCTTCATAAATGATCAATCTAAAGTATAGTCTCTTCACTGCCCTATGGGTAACACATTGTGGTGTGTGTGTGTGTGTGTGTGTGTGTGTGTATGTACATATCTGTGCATGCATCACCATGGGCAATGTATTCTGGGATTGTTCAAGTTGTTTGGTTAACTATTTTGAAAATAGCTATGATAAATATGCTAAGACAATAATTTGTCCCATATTGATTCAAGATGCAAAAGAGAATTTTATATTTTGAGTTATTTAGTTCCCCTGAAGCTTAGAATTTTAATTATCATATCTTTCTTTTGTTGTATTCCAAGTGACACACTATTAATTTTCCAGTGTTCTTATAATGTTTTTCTGTTTGTAATATTTATGTCATACATAAACTTTACTATCTTTCAGAAATCAAACAATGCTGATTTTGGATACTCTACAGCCCATCTGGCAAAACATTTGAAATAGTATAAAAATGTAAAATATAGAATGATTATATATTTATGATTATAACATTTGACTTCTTAAAGCTCATTTATTTATAGAGATACTTTTTAGATTTTATTTTGTTTAATTTTTAAGAATTTCACATTTTTTTATTTTGATCATTAATCTCCATCCCCTATCCCTTTCTAGATCCATCACTACTTCATAGCAACCCAATTTTGTGTCTACATTTTTGCTTAAATGTGAAAAATATCAAACCCCATTAGTACTGCCTATATGCTCGTACTGTGTGGACCTCCACTTGGAGCATTCCAGAGGCCATTAGATTTCTAGTTTTCCCTTTACATTATTGAATAGAGAAATATTACTACTGAAGTTAAATATAAATGCCCTTGAGAAAGAAAACACATGTATCCTCTGAAAGTCTTCATCTTATGTGACTTTCTTGGAACTAGAATTACAAGTAGTTGTTAACCATTTATGTGTCCTGGGAAGTGATGCTGGTTCTTTGAAAGAGTGAGATTGTCTCTTAACCCCATCTTCTCAGCCCTGGATCACTTGATAATCTTTGGGATGTATGAGGAATTAAAACTTTAGATACATTTCAGTGTTATCCCAAATGTAAATATTGTAGAAGAAAGAGTTCATACTAGGGTCAAATACCTGGGTATGAACGATAATACTTCACTGTGTGGTTAACATGTAACTCTGAATATTACAATTAAATGACATAAGACTCTAACTTTTTTCCCATGTAAAATGGTTTTGATAGTATGTCTTTATCCAATTTTCACAGGTTTTTCTAGGGGAGAAGCAACAAACCTAAAGCTTTCTAGAAGCTTATATCATTTGGGTTTTATTACAAATGAGTATGAGATGACTTTGTCAGAAGAAAAGAAAAAATTTGTAATGCCACTGAATAATTTATTAAATCAGAGTAAAATTATGAAAACCATGTAGAGAAAACATAGTCATCAAAAATTCTGGATCTGACTCAGTTGGCAGTCATGTCAGGTGATCATTACAAGGACAAATCAGACAAATTCCATCATTGTCTTTGAGTTCTTGAAATCAAGATTGTGAGTCTCTTAAGAAAGGCCCAATGTAGCATGGGCTTCAGTTTGAGTTAGAGCAGGGCAACTCCTTAGGCTTTCCATCTAGACCACCAGTATGAAGGAGAGGAGACTGTCCCAAAACCACCACAACAAAACAAATCATCATTTACTGAAGTTCCAAAAACTGCTTAATTGAGGAGAAAGGATGACTGCTCAGAGATGCAGAAGTGACAGAAAGCAAGATAATGAAGCATGGAGTTCTTTAAAGCTAAGGCATCTATGGACAGGCTAAGTATATTGGAGGGCACAAAGTCTGGGGTGATTTGAAGGAGGGCATGGAGAGTGTTGATGAACATGGAGGTGGGAGAATACTCAAAAGGTAAATACTGATAACTGTGCAGAACTTTTGGTGCTTTTGTGGGGCACTGCATATGGGGATATGACACAAAGTTTCAAGGTAAACTTAGATATTATCATTTATATTGTTTTGAGTTGATTGGCTAAGTTCTTCAAAAGCAGGGCTTTCAAGCTGTCCTGCTTATAACTTAGGATCACAGTAAAATATTCCTGAGATGACTCAGGTAACAGATTTGGAATGAAGGGACCCCCTGACTTCAGATATGTGTTCTTTAAATTGATGGTGTATATGTGAATCACAAAGGTTGAAAAAATTACTCCTAAAAATAGCACTAGCATATTCTCCCGAACTCAAGGAAAACATGCGGAAAGTTTTTACAAATAGCATATTTAAGCTCTTCAAATTATACCAGTCTTTATCAACAGCTGGGCAGCTGGGCATACAGGCCCGTTATTTCTTTACTGTTTGATGCTTATCAAATTATCTCAGCATGGTTCATACAATTCCGTTTTCTATCACAAGAAAAAGCCTCGGTCTGCAGAAATGTTTACCTGCCAAGATCGTTTGTTGAAATAATCCTGAATTAAATTTGATCTACTTGGCCTACAGGGGAATTAATAGGCTCAGACAAATGGGGCTTCTTTGCTGCAAAAATCTTCTCCTTCAGTGAGTACTCTGAGAAGCCAGTTCAGTGGCTTTCTGCCGGAATTGTACTTGACAAGAGAAGTCTCTTGGCTCATTTGTTTGCCCCATCAACATTTCCATGTGCTTCATTGAGAAAGTAAAATTATATTTGGTGGAGTGCCTTGTGGTTTTAGAGAGGGCATTTTGGGAGAATAGGAGACTTTCGAAAGCACATTGTTTCAGCTTCATTCCAAGCAAAATCACAAGTTCACATTCTGAGATTGCTCATAATAATATGACAGTTTAGTGCAAGGTGAATTCTGTAGTTGAAATACTAACACTATAGTCACAGACCAGCCCATCATATGGCCTTCAAGAAACTCTTGTACATGCTCTTTCAGTGCCATCCTTACACTAATGAGGCTGTATCTTCATTGAGAGTGAAAGAATTAATATTTGTATCCTCATTGTTATTGATATAGAAGTGTTCCTCTATCTTATTTTTACCTTCCTAAAATTCTTTGTAAGACCAACACATATATATCTTGTTATATGTATCTATGGCTGTCATAATATGATGCAAGAGAGGTTTTCATGTGATGATTTATATTTCTTTGATAGAGGCTGTCTGAAGAAGGAGAGAACAAATTATTTGACTTTTGTCTTAATGAAAAGGGAAGAGTGGGACATTTTTTAAGTGGGAAGACTCTAGGATATAGAATGTTGCTCACATTAAATAGCAGTTATGCTTTTCTATGTATTATATTTGTATGATCACTTAAAAATGGTGATAGTGTTAAAACATGTAAGGGTTAAATATGCCAGCACTAGTCACTTCTACATGTTAGCTAGTCCCACTTTTATACACATCCTATGAGGCTTTTGGCTGTCTCTCTGTTTTTAGCATAGCTACATCCCTTCACTAGACAGCTTAAGAGCCTGGCTTTGTTTGACTAATGGTATGTCTTGGAATCAGGTCCTTTGTGAATAAGTATTCGTTGATATTTTCACTCTTATCTCATTCTGGAAGTGCAGGGAAGGGCTGAGCCTGTGTCCATATTTTTTAAGGTTGTTAACCTCCAGGGAAGTCCTGCAGTTTCCATTTTGTATTCCAATTTACACTCTCATTTACACCCTCTAAGGCTCTCAATAGGAATTCAAATCCCATTGTGTTGGGTAATTGATATTCATCACCACTTACTTTATAATTCTTGTTGAAATTATGAATTCAATAACCAGAAATTTATTCCTTTTATTTTTCCATTCCTTTAAAGACTAGAAGTTAGTTTTCATGTTTATTGGCTTTAAGGATTTATCTTTGTCATTCATTTATCCTTATGTAATTTTTTATTTATGGAATTATGAATTTAATTCTCACATCTATATATTCCTTTGAATTTGCATAATTTATATTTCTCACTCTTATAAATTATTAACAATTTTAACACATAGTTAAATGATTTTCATAGCTTTTTCAGAGTTTATGTCCTTTACTAGATGTATACTTATTCTGATTTATTGTGTTTGGATGCACATATTTTAAAGTATTATAGGGTTAGCATATGTCTATCTGTTACACAGAATTTTTGCCTTTAGTTTTATTCATTTAAAACTTTTCATTATCTTAAAATCAGATAATTGTCTTTTTTTTCTCTAGTATTTTTCTTGCTTTATGTTTAATCCTAGCTCTCTCTGGAGAAAATAATCTAAGTAAATATAGAGATTTACTTAGCTTTTTTTCTCTTGAATTTCTTATTTTGAGCCTAAGGGTTCTCCAGATCCAGGGATTTACCTATCTTTAACTTTTCTGTTAGTCTCTACCCTTGCTTTATACTTCATACTGATTTTCCAAAGGAAGATTTTGACAGTTATTTTTTTCTTGAAACCTGATATTCTTCAGTATGATTATCTCTACCAAAGAGGCATTCCTGCTGCTCCAAAGACTGCCAACTAAATATGGATCTCTCGTCTTTATATATAATAGATTCCTCAAAGAATTTCCAGTATTTAACACACTTTTCCATATGCTAGTATCAGTCCTCTTTTTTCCCTGAACATCAGAGTCTTTGTTCTATACAAAATACAGGCCTCATCCCTCTACTTCATCATAATATATTCAACATAATGATGTCTTATTGGACCAGGGAAGTGGCTCAGCAGGTAAAGTACTGTCTGTTTAAAACCAGTGGCCTGAGTTTGATCCCTGCATTGCACAGTATAAGGGGGAAAAAAAACCTAGAGAACTGAGCTTTGAAAGTTTTCCACTGACTTCCATGTGTGTGTGCACAGTATGTGTACACATACACTCAACCATTCTCTCTCTCTCTCTCTCTCTCTCTCTCTCTCTCTCTCTCTCTCTCTCTCTAGTGCTTATAGTGATAGCAGATAAAAACAATGTTTTAAAGTTGTTCTGCATTGTAGTATTGCTCAATTACTATGCTACTGGGCAAATGGATGAATTTGTATGATAAAAATAATGACAATAGTGAAGAACTTTGGATGCATATTTGTCTGCGTTCCAAGAGTTTTGAAGGCATTACTTCTTATAACTCACCAAATAAGACTGGTTTTTTGTGGTCACAATAGAACTCAGTGGTGTAAAACTCTGATAGCAATGATGCTAATATGTTGCTCACTTTGAAGGAAGCATACATCATTCAGAGACATTTGAAGTCCCTCTGAATGGCTAAGGTCAAATAACTAGACAAAGAGTATAGGTTTCTCTGCTTAATTCCTCAGGGAAACATTTTTAATTCATTTTAATTAGTTTCTCCCTGACAGGTGAACTTCTGGATATCACTTTCAGCTTCTTTCTAAATATTTTCACTGGAGTTTTGATTAGAAATGTATTAAATTCTTTATTAATTTGGAAAGAGATTAAGATTTACACATTCAAGTTGTTCCTCTCTAGGAAGATGGAATTTATTTCTATTACATTAAAAAATTATTATTATTTTTTTTACCATTTTAAACTACATGTATGTATGTCCATATGTGGGTATGTGCACATGAGTTAGGAAGCCTGGGGAGAGTAGCACTACTGGATATTCCTGAAGCTGGAGTGACAGGCAGTTGTGAGCTGCTCATGTGGGTGCTGGGGCTAAACTCTGGTTCCATACAAGAGCAGTTAAGTGCTAACTATTGAGATGTCTCTCTTGTCCCTCTATGACACTTGAAACTATAGGTCTGAAACCTTTTCTTAAAAAGTAAGCAGACAGTGAACTTTTTATAGTTTTTCTTGATGTGATAATTTTGTTGTTTTTGAATTTTTTGTTAGAAATGCTAGTCCTCAAGTACTGGGGAGAAGGCTCTGTGGATACAGTGTTTGAAATGCAAGCAAGAGGACTAGAGTTTGGATTCTAAGAACCTATGTAAATGTTTGAAGAGTTTGCTGGACCTCTACCACCCTGCCCTGTGTATGAGGTCAAGACAGGGGATCCCTGTAGCAAGTTCACTAGCTGGGTTAGTCAATCAGTGAGCTCAAGTGAGAGACATAGCTCAGTATATAAGTAGGATAATTGATTGAGGTACATACCTGGTGCATTAATCCTGGACTTCCACATACATACAAACCTATGCTTACATGCAGATGCACTGCTACTCGTGGGAACAGATACATATATGGTAGATGGATGAATGAATCAATAAACCTATACATTAAGTATAAAAAGCAATTCTTATCCTTCAGTGGTGTATAAAGCCATATTTCAAAGGGTAGATATTTGTTTTGGAGTTGTTAATATGTATAATTTTAACTGATATCTTCATAAAAATGTGCTCCCTGTCCCAGAAGAGAGGTCAAAGCAAATATTAAAATTAGAAAGCTACCAATAGAATGATTCCTAAGAAAATGTGGGGCTCAGTTCCTAGTTTCTGCTTTCCTTAGGCCTCTTAAAGTTCATCAGTAAAGTGAATGTGATGAGACTCCCCTCCCATATAACTACTGGAAAAACGTGTTAGGCAATGAGCGATATCTACTAAAATATAAATCAAAAGATTTGAAATCTTCTTCTCTAGTCTGAAACTGTGGAAGGAGTGTGGTTTTGTCAGAGTACATCAATTTCACCAGTGAGTTGCAGTTGAGTGCAGACAATGGTCATAGAGTCATTTTCACTGATTTAGATTGTGAGGTCAAATGGAATCTTAAGACTAAATTACATTTCCATCATCCTCATAACTCTTTATGGACACATTCAGACCATGCCACAACCCAATCTTGTAGCTATAATGACTGTGAGAATTTCTCTATCATATGCAATTTCTGTCACTATGTTTTGGACTTTATCTACCTCTTGATGATACTCCATCCTGACATACTTCCATTATTCTGAAAATGTGTTCAAGTATCACTCCACTAATAGATCCTCAAGAAAGGAAAGAATAGTAGGGCGATGATAGCACATGACTCTAATTACAGCACTCAGGAATCAGAGGCAGGCAGATCTCAGTTCAGGGCCCACCTGGTCTGCAGAGTCAATTCAGCTGGAATTACACAGAGAAACCATGTCTCAAAACACACAAATAAACAAAACACCACCAACAATAACAAAAATAAAAATAAAAAAAAAAGAAAAGAAAGGAAGAAAGAAAAGGGAGGAAGGAAGGACAGAAAAAAATAAGATGAAGGAAGGGATTTTTGTTTTGTTGTAATCTGACACCGTGTCTCCTCAAAGTAGATCTTGCCTTTTCTTAAACTTCTAACCCTGATTGTAAACATAAGTCTGTTGGAGGGGAAGAGTCTAGCAGTCTTAGACCACAATAAACTTAGTCCTCCTCAAAATCTCCTTCCATTATCATTTTCCTTCCATGATTATTCTGACCCAAAAAGTCACAATAATTTACCCATCCCATTTTTAAGTCTTTGTTACCTTAAGATGAAATTTCTTCTCCAGTAGATGTTTCTTTTGTCACAGAGTTAAATGTTAGAGGTAGACCAGCTGGTAATATAGGGCTAGAATATTCATGATAGTGGCCCTGAAAAGTACTGACATGAACTCTAGAGACTCTAGGGACATGAAGATCAGTTTGGTTTTATGGACCAGCACATAGTATGGAATTAGACAGCTCTGGGGATAAATTCTGCCTCTAGTCTTACAATCTCTATTGTTTTAAGAATTTTTAATCTTCCTGAATCTAAATTTCTCCAGCTATTATTTGGAAGACAACAGAAATCAACAGTATGTGTCTGCTATGGCAATTAATAACACTGTGTTTGTTATATGAAAGCATAGTACCCAACACATGTTTTGACAAGAGTATTACAGCAACATTCAAGATTACTAAAGCTCAAGTCAGGAGCAGAAAAGACCAGGTTCTGAAGAAGTATAGTTTGATCAGTTTAAAACTGAACCCCAGTCAGTATGTGAAGAAAGCAAGGTGACCGTCAGCCTTGTTGGATCTATTAGCTTTGCTTATATAAGGTAGATGATAAATATTTTCCATATTCTGTTGACATTTGATGGTTTCTTAATCATTTTCCATTCCCTCAATGTGTTAAATTCATTAAACTATAGCTATTTTGTTGGTCCATGGCAGACCTATCTGTGATGTTGAGTAATTGCTTGGCACACAGAAAAGATTGCCTTCTATATTTAAACATGTTTATCAATCATGCCTTCCAGACACCATCTGCCCAAGAAGGGCCACAAGTGGAGGTCCAGAGAAGGGTGACTTTGTAAGGAAGCAAATCCCAGGAGCATATAGCAGGACCAGTCTGGTGCTAATGATTCTTCAAGGTGGATGAAATGGGGCGGGGAGCATAAAGAGATGAAACCATCACTTGCTTATTAATGGAACAAGGCAGGTGCCAGGTTGTTTGGAATTCTGCTGCAGGCTTTAGAATGTGCCATTTTCTCGGCTAATAAGTCCTTCAGCCCTAAAGATATATCTAGCATGCTTAGCAGCAAGAAATAAAGGAAAAATTCAATTAATATGAACCCTGAAGCTAACCTTAAAAAATCCAGGTCCTCCAGAAAGTGAAGGATGGGTAGTGGAGATGAGATAAAAAGAGAAAAATGAAGGAGGCATAGCTTTCACTGACTTCAGGAATTAAGTTACAGGCACTTTTGTTTCACTTGGTCCAAACTAAGTGTGGCTTTCAAGGTCACTTTTAAGACCACATACCATATCTGGGACAAAACTTCTGAAGCTTGGGTAACACTCATATCTAAGTCCCTAGAGAAGGTATAGGCTTACTTGTTACTTCCCTTTAACATTCTTATAGATATTTTCATCCCTTTAATATTTAACATAATATCATTTGCATAGATATTCTAATTTTTTGTTAGCTGAGCCTCAGAGAAAGTTTCAAGAATATAGCCAAGGAATGTAGGTAACAAAACTGAATCTCACTTATATCATAACCATTTCCTTCTGAAGGATAAGATTAACTATTTACATAGGATTCACAGTTACTTTATTATTATTAAATGCAATATGTGTGACATGGAGAAAGTTTTACAAAAGCAAAAGCCAAATAAACATGTTTTAGTCATTTCTACTCTCGTGTGTGTGTGTGTGTGTGTGTGTGTGTGTGTGTGTGTGTGTGTTTATGAACTGTGACATTTGGAAGCTTACATAATGGCTAAGAGTATGTTAACTTGATGAAACTAAATGTTTTAGTGCTGTTACACTGATACATTTTATCACCTTTGACCCTTACAATTTTCATCCCGGGAAATAATGTTCTTCCTAAATATTCAGTTCCTTCCTCATGAAACATGAATAACATCATTTGTTTCATAAGTGCTTTCTGAGAATTAACCATTATTCTTATGAAAAGCATGTAGCATAGAGCATATCTGATTGTAATAATGGGAACAATGGCTATTGTAGTTGTTACAATTGTTTACAATGATTATTTACTCTGTCAAAAATTATTCTTCATTCACAGCTCTCAACCCTTTGCTCATTATTAGCTCAAAAAAGAAACTTTGAAGATACTTTTCTTTAACTGCTTCCCATCGAAAAATTTAACATTATAAACACACATTTCTCTTTATAGGTTGTAAGTATGCTTGTGATATTCATCCAGAAAGAGTGAAATTTTAAAATCACTTTAAAGCATGAATATTGAGGCCTATTTTTCATTTATCTATCTATCTATCTATCTATCTATCTATCTATCTATCTATCTATCTATCTATCATCTATCTATCTATCTAACTTATTCACTTTGCACCCTGCTCCCTGCCCCTTCCCTGTCACCCCTCCCACAATCTTTACCCCATTCCTACTCGCTTTATACTGTTAGCGGGTAGGGCGTCCTAGGTATCCCTGCACCTTTGTACATCAAGACTGCAAGGCTAGGTGCATGCTATCCCACTTCGGCCAGACTAGGCAGCCCAGCTAGAAGAACATATCCCACATACAGACAACAGCTTTGGGATAGCCCTGCTCCAGTTTTTAGGGACCCACATGAATCTCAAGCTGCATATCTGCTACATATGTGCAGTGAGGCCTAGGTCCAGCTTATGTATGATCTGGTTGTTGGTCCAGTCTCTGAGAGCCCCAAGGGTCCAGGATAGTTGACTTTGTTGGTCTTCTTGTAGAGTTCCTCTCCCCTTCAGGACCTCAGTCCTTCCTCGTATGCTTCCATGACAGTTCCCAACTCCATCCACTGTTTAGCTATGGGTGTCTACATTTGTCTAGGTGACATTCTGGGTGGAGACTCTCAGAGGATAACCATGTTGAACTCCTATCAATAAGCATAACAGAGTGTCATTAACAGCATCATGGATTGGTTCTTACCCAATAAATGGATCTCAAGTTGAGCCAGGCATTGCTTGGCCATTGCCTCAGTATCTGCTCCATCAGCCTGTATTTCTTGTAGACAGGAATAATTTTGAGTCAGAAATTTTGTGCATGGGTTGATGCTACTATTGCTCCAGTGAAGTCCCTGCCTGGCTACAGGTGGTGGCTTATTCAGGTTCCATATTTCCAATGTTCTGAGTCACAGCTAAGGTCACCCCCATTGATTCTTGGGTCACACCCTTATCCCAGGTTTCTGTCACATTCTGGAGATTTCTTCCACCTCCACTCCCCTATCAATTACAGATTTCCATTCATTCTCATGGCCATCTGGCCACCTCTCCTATCCTTCCCCACTTCTGATCCTTAATTCCCCCAATTATCCTTCCCATCCTCTCTCTCATCCAGTTCCCTCCCTCCATCTGCCTCTTGTAACTATTTTATTTCCCCTACTAAGTGAGAGTCAATCATTCTTGCTAATGTCTTCCTTCTTTTTTAGCTTCTTTTGATCTGCGATGTGTATCATGGCTACTCTGTATTTCATGGCTAATATGCACTTTTAAGTGCATACATACCATACATGTCATTTTGGGACGGGGTTACCTCACTCAATGATACTCTCAAGTTCTACCCATTTGCCTGCAAAATTCAAGATGACTTTATTTTCATAGGCAAATACTAATCCATTGTATAGATGTACCACATTTTCATTACCCATTCTTCAGTTGAGCAACATATAGGTTGTTCCTAGTTTATTACTATTATGAATAAAGCTGCTATGAACATAGTTTAGAAAGTATTTTTGTGGGATGGTGGAGAGTCTTTTGGGTATATTCCCAGGAGTAGTATAGCTGGGTCTTGAGGTAGAACTATACCCAGTTTTCTGAGAAAACCCCAAATTCATTTCCAAAGTGGTTGTATATGTTTGCACTTCCACCAGCAGTGGAGGAGTGTTTCCCTTGCATTTGTATGTTATCTGCCTTTTCCCTTTCTGCTATATTTGTTCTCTGTTCTATAGATTTTGTGTTTTGATTATTATGTAGATGGAGTATATTCTTTTCTGGTCTAGTCTAATTGGTGTTCTGTAAGGTTCTTGAATGTTTATAGGCATCCCTTTCCTTAGATTAGGAATGCTTTCTTCTATGATTTTATTCAAAATATATTCTGGGTCTTGGAGTTGGGGCTCTTCACGTTCTACTTTTACTATTCTTGGGTTATGTCATTCCATGGTATCCCAGATTTTCTGGATGTTTTGTGTCAGGAAGTTTTTAGCTTTAACATTTTCTTTGACTGATGTATCATTTTCTTCTATTGTATCTTCTATGCCTGAGATTCACTCTTTCATCTCCTACATTCTGTGGTTGATGCTTGCATCTACTGTTCCTGTCCTCTACTTTAGGTTTTCCACCTCTAGAGTTCCATCAATTTGTGTTTTCTTTATTCCTTCTATTTCTACTTTCAGCTCTTGAACAGTTTTATTTGGTCTCTGGATGTTTCTGTTGTGGTAGGTTTTGGGAAGGGGGTTAACCTCACTGGTATTTGTGTGGCAGGCCTCTGATCAGTATCCTTGGGATGTATGGTTTTAGGATCCACAGGTCTGAATGGTACAAGAGTCACATGTCCCATGAAGGTGGGTAGAGAGGTAGTGGGAAAATGGTGGTCTACTGGGGATATCAGAATGTTCAGGGAAGCTTGGCATGCTCCAGAGGTCTCAGTGAGCATGAAAAATGTGTGGGAGAAGGGAAACTCACCTATATGTTTCAGGCTCAGCAGAGAAGTGAGGGCAAAATAGAGACCCTAATGGGATAGCAGGCTACTTAAGGCAGTTTCCATGTGACTCAGAGGACTCAGCAAGCAGTGAGGATGGGCAGTGAAATTAAAGCTAACCTGTATGGTTCAGGCTCAGCAAGTTTGATGAATGTAGGTGGAGAGGTGGCAGGAGAATGGAGGTTCCCTGGGATAGCAGGCTGGTCGGGGCAGCTTACCCCAAAGAACTCAGCAAACAGGGAAGGGTAGGTGAAGGGAAGCTCTTGGTCTTATTTTGAATAGATATTCTAAAGCATAATTTTTACAATATATTCTGAAATGTGGAGATATTTTAATTTAGGTGATCATGACCCTATTATCAATTGTTTGGGATTTAAAACTAGTTGCATTATTTTATTCTCATTGTTATTTAACAAATTTAAATGTATCTTCAACCATACAAAAACAGACTATTTTAACCCAAGGCTCTTGAATTTATTTATGTTTGATATAAAATCTGATTTGATTTGAATCTGTTCTTTTATTAATAGTTTCTGATTGTGCCTCTTTCACTAAATCTTCCCTGAAGGAATATCAAAATATATAATTTTAAAGTAATTCCTAGTTGTCTGAAGTGGGCCTTATGCTTACATCAGACGCAATTGTTCATTTGCTGACTCAGGTGAGAATCCTGCTTAGGGATCTTCAGGCTTCAGCGCCTTCCTGGCTGTCATTGCTTCCATGCTCTCCTCCCATCTTCAGCACCTCAGCACAGAGGGTCCAGCCCAACTTCTAGCTCATCATCACTACCTCTCTTTCACCTTCCTGGTCCTTCTGCGTGATGAGATGGCAAGGGTTACGCATTGAGAATCTCAACTGATTCAATGACATCACCCCAGTGGTCCTGACAGCTTCAGTTGGATTCTAGTTGAGAATTATTTCTTGTGAACATAATATGTAAAAGAGTTACCAACTTTTAGAACAATAAAATGAAAAAAAAAATAAACAAGCAAGCAAACATGCAAATAAACAGACCAAGGGCTTTGGGAGTTTGAACAAATTGGCAGAGCACTGAAACAAAGCTCACTGGAGCTGCAAAGAGGGAGAGAGAGCACCAGGAGTGAAAGAATCTATCAGGCTTATGGTCCTTTGATGGAGAGTTTTTGTATGTTTAAACATCAGGTGTTTATTGAATAGCTTCCAGGTTCACACAGTGTTTCAGTTTCTATAAATAACACAATGAACAAAAAATGTTGTGGTCATGAAGGTTAAAAAATACCTAAATATTATTAACTCCAATACAAGGAACATGATTTTTGGCTGACAAATAATAGAAATGGTGTGGATCATTCCAGAACATAAATGAAAAGAGCATTAAGGAGTGCCAGTAGTTTCTAAGATGGGAGGGAAGTTAATATTATTATTAGACTCATTATGTACTGCCTTCTGTCTAATTCAGCTCTCAAGTGAAATGTAGGTCAATCTTATTCTACAGCAGAGACAGCCACTCTGAATAATACTTTCTGTGGACTCTGTAAATCTCCGAATTAAGCGACATTTTTTTTTAATAGAAAGAATTTTATCACGTAGTTCAGGCTGGCTTTGAATTCACCAGGATGCTCAGGCTGGCCTTGAACTCTAAGCCTCCTCCTGAGCCTTTAAAGTGCAGGGACTATAACCACACATCCATACCTGGCCTTTAAAAAGACATTTTTATGTATTTTTATACTTAGCTACTGGATTTAGGAAAGACTGTCCTGTCTTTGAGGGTTAAGGTGCTGATCCTTGCTTGATAAGCCAAGTTGGATACCTGTGGCTTTATAGACCTTATTTCAGGCTGTGTTTGTGTGTTTTATGTTCTAGATCTATGTCTACCAGGACTCTCTCAAACTGTTACTGATCTTGATGTTTCCTATACTTTGCGACTTACCTACTTCTTTATCTGAAGCTTTGGTAACAATCAAGGACATCACTGTCCTAAGACCCAGTTCCCATCTAACTGCTAACTTCTTTCTTTCTGCCCCTAGATTTGTGGTTGCCAACTTGTGGGTCTTGACCCCTTTGGGGGTGAAAGAACCTTTTACAGGGGTCACATATCAAATATCCTGCATATCAGATAGTTACATTATGATTCATAACAGTAGCAAAATAATAGTTATGAAGTACCAACAAAAATAATTTTATAGTTGGGGGATCACCACAGCATGAAGAACTGTATTAAAGGCTTGCAGCATTAGGAATGTTGAAAACCACTGCTCTAGCCATTCCCAAACTTCTGGAAGTATGGACTATATTTTTATTTATTACATGTAATATTTGCTTAGTGTAGGTGATTAGGAAAGAAATAGGAGGGCTGAAGACAGGAAGTGAAAGAAGAAAATCAAGAAAGATTAGGTAGGTTATGGACTAGATATCCAATCTGTTGGTTTTTCCAACTCCTACAGTTCTGGCTTACAAAGCTGATGTTGAGAACAGGTGAGCAATCCTTTGACTCCAGAATGTTTACTTGCTAAGGTAGAGCACAGAGAAGCAGATTTTAGCAATGCTACCTCATTGTATTGTTTTTCTTTTACAAAACAACTGTGCAGTTTTTCTATGCTTCTTAATTCTGTGATGTCATCGGTAGTCTCTCAAAATCTGTGAATAAGTAGCTTTGTCCTCATTTTACCCAATAGAAAGCTGGGATTAGGGAAGATCAGTAGCTCCAGGCTATTGAGTATCAGGACTGAACTATGATTGATGCAATCACCAAGCCACATGGTTCCAGCTCTTGTCACATGTGTATTCCATCCAATCAATGCTTTACCAAGTTTCCGAACAACAGAATAAAACTAAATAAGCAAGAAGCAAACAAGCCAACACACAAACCAAAGGACTTTGAGAATTTGAACAAATTCATGGCTCATAAACACAAGACCTCAATGGTTTCACCTTTATGACCTTTTAACTTGGTAGTTATGTGTGATTCTTAATTTTTTATCTTTAAGACATTATTTATGTGTAATAAGCTTAAGAATTTGTGCATCTGAGGCAGTTAAAGGAGAGAGTGAGGATGTAAAGCAGATGAAGACCACGTAGAGGAAACAGGCTTTATGCCTTACCTTTTGGGGGAAGTATTTACATAAAATGAACTCAGCATACTGCTGCCCTCCCTCTTCCTTCAGAGGCTGGACCATCACCTTGGAAGTTCTCCTGATCCTTAGAAAGGGTCTGCCCAAATGGTGGCACTGGAGATTTCTCTTTTCCCTTTTTCTCAGCATGATTTTCCTGTCTTCATCCTATTCCTACTTTCTAATATCATAGATGTGAGGGTCAGATGTTTCAAGGCCTGTGTTCTATACAAAGCTTTTATATTTTCTTTAACTGTCAAATTCCTTTGTGGATAGATAGATTTTTCTCTTGCATTTTTTAATGGAAATTCTGCAGGAAAATGTAATAGAATATATATATATATATATATATATATATATCTTGCCCTTGGTTGATACCTAGTATCATTTTATCATTTATAAGAATGGTGGATTTGACCTAATCTTTCTATTTATCCCAGAAGCTACTTTGGGTTTAGAGCTCCTGTATGTAGGAGACTCACTCAACAAAGAAACACAATTCTAAAATATACTTGGATAGAGCCTCTGCTTAAACTCTATTTTTATATGCAGCTCTGTGTAGCCAGAGCTCATGTTCGGATCTGAATCTCTCACTACAACTTATAAAGGCCCCCTTCCACAGCAGCTACTTATGTTCTCTTTGTAAATAATTTGTAATGATGATTTATTTAAAAT
The DNA here is from genome assembly GCA_036184795.1 of Tokudaia tokunoshimensis. Lineage (NCBI taxonomy): Eukaryota > Metazoa > Chordata > Mammalia > Rodentia > Muridae > Tokudaia > Tokudaia tokunoshimensis. The sequence goes on from BTHU01000004.1 coordinate 81,918,175, forward strand.
GTTAAAATGATGGGGCAGTTAGAGGAAAGCCATGTTTACTAGGGCTGATTATGAAAGACTGTTCTGCTTTCTACCGAAATCCATTTCTCCACAGTAAAATGATTGGTGCTTTTGCAACCAGTCACACTTCCTTCACCTTGATAGTCTATATGCCATGTTTTAGAATGTAAAATGTTATTCAGATATGGAAAGTGAAATAATATAAAACAAAGGTCACTTAGCATCAGATTAAGCACTGAGTTTATTTTTCGCCGGTAGACAAGGTGAAACGTGTATGGAATCTGGCATTAGTTTTTTTTTGTTTTTTTTTTTGGCAAACATGGTGAGAAGCCATTATGTTGCTGCCAGTACAAGTGTTTTTTGATGCTAAGTAACAGACCCAGAGCCTTTTGCACCCTGTATATGTGCTGTACCAGTGGGCTACACACACAAATCTCTCTATGGAAGTCTGAAAGCCTTGCTGGCTCCCTTCCTTGCAGGATACCCTGGTAACCGAGGATGGTTTGGGTTAGATTTTCGTTTTGTTATTTTGCTTGTTTGTTTGGTTTGGTTTTCCCAATTTGACATAAACTAGAATCACTTGAGAAGAAGGAGCCCCAATTGAAGAATGGCCTTGATAATACAGGTCTGTGGGCATGTTTGTGGGCTATTGTCCTGACTGTTAATTTTTGCTGGAGGGCTTAGCCCACTGTGGATGGTACCACTCCTAGACAGGTGGGCCTGACTGTATAGAAGAGCTATCTCAGCAGGAATCAGCTTCCCTTGTGGTCTCTGCATCAGTTTCTGCTTGAGTCTCCACTCTGACTTCCCTTAATCATGGCCTGTGAGCTGTAAGAACAGACTGAAATAAACCCTTTCCTTCCCCAGGCTGCTTTTGTTCATGGTATTTCTCACAGCAATAGAAAGAAGACTGGAACAGAGGGGATGGTAAGATGCTGGTTAACAAGATCAAAGCCTTAGCACAGAGATGAGCTAACTGTTAAGTCACTTACAAAAGTACATTCCAGGAGTCATGGGAGTAAAGCTCAGACAAATAAAGTCTAGGGAGATCCAAGTTTCACATATTATTTTCTTCTAGTCTACAAATGCAAAAATCCTTAGGTATACCAGAGGGAATATTTCTGCCTGTCAATTACTTTCTGGGCTTGTGTGTAAAAGGTATAGAACTAAATGACTAGGGTTAGGACTCTATTTTTCCAAATGACATGTTGTAATACTATCTTGGTGATTGTTTTGAAACTAATGTTTCCAGCTGTTTTATACAATATATAATCTGTTGTATATAATATATAATACTAAATATTTATTAGCTGTGTAGAAAAGTATGATGATTGTGTGCTGCATATGTTCTGCAACAGTTAAATTCGGGGGCATTTTTTTTATTCCCTTCTTTTTATCATTACTTTCTTTTTTATTGTCTTTTCTTTGCCCATACTTCTTTGTCCTTCCTTCCTTCCTTCCCCTTCCTTCCTTCCTTCTTTCTTGTTTACTTTTTTTTTGGAAGTAGTGTTTCACTAGGCAGACCTCGATAATGGAACTCTCTCTGTAGACCAGGCTGGTTGGCCTCAGATCTATCTCTGACTACTCAGCACTGGGTTTAAAAGTATGCATCAGCAGGGTGAGTCCAGGAGACATTGACAGTAGAATTGTCATGGGCATTAGGAATCCTGTGATCTAAAGCAATACAACAAGCTAGTTCATAGCAATAACAGTGAAATGACATGGAAAATATATATTGAACAAATTATCATTTTAGAGATTAAGATCCCAAATTCTAGTCCAGACTCTGAAACTTGAACCATGAATGCTGCTAAGGAGGGGATGATAGTTTTGCTATTGTACAGGGAGTGAATTTGAGGTTTTGTTTGTTCTTAGAGCAAAGAGCTGTGAAGTTGTGTATGAACTAGTGCAATGTATAAAGAGAGAACACCATAGGTGGATGACTTACTCTACTAAAGAGCTACTTTTCGTTGAAGGGTAACTTTCTGAAACAGAAATTTAGAATTTCTGACCCCTCGCAAGATGTTTTCTATTTTCCTATGAGAAAATAAATCTTCATCCTCTGTAATCTATAAAACACATACTTTATTTGATATAATTTCTGTCAGTGTGTAGCCCTGAGTGTTCTAAAACTTTCTATGTAGACCTCACAGAGATCTGTCTGCCTCTGCCTGTACCATTCTAGGGTTCAAATTAATGAGGGAAAATCTTATTACAGGCTTAGGAACAAAATCAAACTTCCTTGATTGACTTTATTGGGATCAACTGGAATGTAATATAGCTATTTTCTGAGCTTGTCTGGAGTGTCTCTATTCAATAGTACTGAATATTCCAAGCTATGATATGTAGCATGCAAGAGAGAATTATCCAATCTCAATTATTCATACATGTTTTTGTGATAAAAACCAAACTATTTGCATAGAGTTTATCAAAATCAACTGTCATTAGTGTGATGATATACACTGAGAGAGTAGAGAGGACAGGTGGACTCTTATATATGCCTTCATACAACTTATAATTCTAACAATGAAGGGGCTTACATGTTATGCAGCTGGTCTAGAGTATGCAAAACACTTCTCTGTTCTGGTGCTCAGATTCTGAGAATGTGTTAATTATACTATAAAGCTTACTCTGCAGATGTAAGTAAGTAAGCTAATGAACTTGTGTCTGAGATATTAGGAGGTTCTCAGAGTAATCTCCAAGGTTCTTGCTAGTGAAACAGTGAGACGTACGAGTCAGATAGGAAGATAGGGTCAGTAGAGGCTGTTGCAACTCAGTCAACTCAAGCCAAAGTACTAAGGCAGTTTCTAGACAGGGAAAAAGACTGTTTTCTAAAGTTGGCATGCTTGCTTATCTAGCCTTCTTACTAATAGAAATAAAGGTGTTTAAATCACTAGACTCATGGTAATTTACTGCAATAGCACTAGCTAAAGAATATATCGTTACGTTATCCTCCCTATTCCTATTAACCCCATTAAAATGTTATTGGTATCCCTCTGAGGAAATTCAAACTGTGCTCATGCACGACTACACAGTTTTTCAAGTCACACATCTGTCAGACAGTAAAATAAAACAGTGAAAACACTATACCCCAGTTAAGAAAATTTCAAACTGTATCAAAATGGAGACCAGTAAATGGAGTGTATCACCATGTGCTAAGTTACTTTAGAGAAGCACAAATTCTACTATCATACCAGTGGGTCTCTCTTCTTTTTTGGAAAAATTACACTACTAAAAATATTAACTCTTCCAAAGGTTTACCATCTGTGGGAGACCTGGGATTCCAGTTTTGCCTGGTTCTAACATTAGCATGTGACTCTTTAATATATTTTCATTCTGTGATTATAAATACATTCTTTATGGACTTTCTTTCTCTTAAGTGTGTCAGAATGGACAGGCCTCCTGAAGTGGTAAGGTAGTTATCCATATGGGTGTCATTTTTATTATGTGGTCATATTGTTAAAGTATTTGCTTAGTATTGATCCACAAATTGTTTACATGCTAATAAAAATACATATAAATATGAATGGTGTGTAAAACAAGAAAACATAATATGTAATAATTGCCAAGAAATCAGTCAAGCACCAATGATGCTCTTACATAGAGATGCGCCTGCTCATGAGATATGCTTTTCAGATACTCCTACAACCTTCCTGCAGTGACAGTAAGATGATGGTTGTCACACCTGGATAATATGTATGCTAATGTTCAGGGGAAAACGTGACATCTCTTCCCACCCTTCTGAAGTTTGAGGAGTCAGCTGTGGAAACCCTCTCACAAAATTAAGCTTCGCATCTGCTGATCCAGCCAGCGTCCTTTCTTCCTGACAGGCCTTCTCTCTGTGTCTCTCTGTGTCTCTGTCTCTGTTTGTCTCTGTCTGTCGTCTCTGTCTGTCTGTCTCTGTCTGTCTGTCTGTCTGTCTCTCTCTCTCTCTCTCTCTCTCTCTCTCTCTCTCTCTCTCTCTCTCTCTCTCCCCTCATCCCTTAAGAATTTTAAAATAGCTTTTACCTGAACCTGACTCAGAAACTCCAACTGGTGGGAATCTAAGAGAAAATTTGGTCTTATTTGCAAAATTAGCAACACATTCCATTCCATATTACTTTATTTAAAAAATGTAAGGGACATTTGGTTTTTAAACATTTATCATTTATTAATTTTGTGTATGTGTGTAGATCAGAGGACAGTTTGTGGTAGTTGGTTCTCTTCTTCCACCAAATGGGTCCCAGGGACTGAATGATGGCTTTTAGGTTTGGTGGCAAGCACTGTTATCCACTAAGCTACGTTATACAAGCATAGATTTTACAGTTATTATAAATACAAATTTTATTTTCCCCATTGTTTCTCAAGATCAGAAAATTTAAGTCCACTTGACAATATACCATATAATATTTGTTGTTTAACAACTGATAAAGTCTACAGGGGATTAAGCTTCATCTATGAAGCCCCATTGTCCTCGAAGATTTCTATGTATCAGCACGAGCTGCTACTGACACATTTGTCAAATGCTTTGCATTTTCTATATGGCATGAGTTCAAAGTTCCTTATTTTCTATGGATTAATTTGTAGTAAGATACTTTGCTTAAGTGTATGTACCTAAAGTTATCATTTTCAACCCCACTTTAGAAATTCAAGGATACAATTTGGTTCTCAATATGCCTATTTTTCTCTTCAATTTTCATGTTGTACTCAGAGGCATTTACTCTTTATTATATTTTACTTGGCCATATTTCTAGCCTCCTGGTGATTAAATCGTCTGAAAAGCTTAAGCACATTTACATCAAAATTATTTCTTTCCCTATGGGGTGTGTTAAGCATCTTCACATTAAAAATGAAATATATCCCCATATTTTCTTGCTTAATTTTACTTTCTCACAACAGTGAATCCTTCTTGCATATTTTATATTGCTCAGTTTTATAACACTTATTGTGAATATTAGCTCATAAAACAATTCATATAGTTATGGGATTTTATTTGTTATTACTGTCTTTATCACAGTGGAGAAATTATTTATGGCAATGTTTTAGGGACCAGTTCTCTTTGTCTTGGAGTAAAATACTTTCATGTACCAGCAGGATAATCAAAGGATGTATCTATAGGAGCTTTGTGGAAATCTAGACATATGTTGGGGCAAAACATATTTAGATGATCATCCCCTTGATGCATATGAATTTAGTTCTCACTATGTCTTGAGACTTTGTTAAATTATGACCATCATTTCAATATTCTTTTAAATGAATTTTGAGATAAATGTGCAATTTAAAAACATCAAAGCTTAAAAGGAGGAAGTAACATACTAAAACATCACAGAATTTGTGATAGACACATGATTTAAAGTAAATGTCTCCTAACTCTCATGAGTGAAGTAACATTAAACATGATGGTACATTTCTTTTGGCCCTGAATGTCCTGGTAGGCCCTGTGGAATATAAGGTGATTGGTTAGGATAGATTCATGTAATTGGTCTTAGGACTTGGATTTACAAGATGATATTTGACAATTGGAATAGTTTATCAAATAGAAGGTAGCACTTTGATAACAACTAAACTGTCAGCAAGGTTCTTTAGTGATGCCATGGGGCATAGTGGTTAGAGATTTTGAGAGGAACTCCATTAGCATCTTATTTATTCTCTCTGTGATCTATCTCCTATGGGAGATGTCTATTTCTCTAAAAGGAACTGGTATCTGAGACAAATTATAAAAAAAGGAAAACTACCAATTAAAATATCAGATACTTCAGAGTCTAAAAGATTGACTTTCTTACTTTTGGATATTTTTGTTTTTACTTCTTATGGGACAGGGTCGCACTAAGTTGCCAAGGTTAGACATAGTCACTATAAGCCAAACAGCCCTTGAATTTGGGAACATTCTACCTCATCTTCTTGAGTAGCTGGGATTACAGGCCAGAGTCCCCAGACTGGTTTTCAATTTGGTATTGCATATGAATCCTAACACAGAAGAAATTCCACCACGTGTGACTGAAAGAGAGAGGGATTTCTTGTCATAGGATGGATAACTTTAGCATCAGCTTCAACAGGAATCTTGAACATGCTGGTACTGTGAGGATGAAGAGGAGTATGTTATCTTGTAGGCACTGCAGATTTCAAAGTTCTTCAAAGACCTAGATGTGCACAGGAAAATGATACAAAGTCAGCTTACACTTCCTGAAGGTGAACTGGAAAGGGCACCAGTTTTCGAAGGTTCACTTGACTACTTCATACTGAAGTCCAATGAATAAAACCTAGATATTGGAAGAATTTGGATTAGTAGTTAAGTTTATGAGTCAGATAGGCAGAAACTGCTCTAAAATCTCTTATAACTGGATTATAATTACACAGTACAAGTGTTACTATGACTATCTTGGCATAAATTTCTCATAACTCCTTTCATGTTTGATAGGCCTTATTCATCTTAATTCAATAGATAAAACTTTCCCTTACTTTGATAGTTGATGGGTTGCCGTTTGGTGGGTGGAATGCATTAATTTCTTCTGTATTGCTCCAAGTATTGCTTTTGCATTAACCAGGCTTGTTCCGGAACAAAATAACCCAGAAGTATTTGTTCTGTGTCTCTCTCTCTAATGCCCAGTAGACTGTCTTGTGAATGTTATTTGCTTATTCCTAGAGTTTGAAATCTCCCATGTGCGTACTATCTCATTATAGAAACTTACATTGCATTTTTATCCCTTTTTATCGAATTATGTGTTCCAAGCTGAATGACTTTAGAACATGTGAAACTTTCTATTCTTTTCTTTTTATGAAGTGTATGAAACAGTAATAACATTGTAGGTTTACAGAAGACACTGCTTTTGTCATTGCCTTTTCTAGTTCTTGCATCTACTCTCTGGACCCACATATAATCATAAAAAAAGACTGGCCGGTAGTGGTGGCCGAAGAAGTCAAACTATCACTATTTGCAGACGATATGATAGTATACTTAAGCGACCCAAAGAACTCCACCAGAGAACTCCTACAGCTGATAAACGACTTCAGCAAAGTGGCCAGATATAAAATCAACTCAAGCAAGTCAGAAGCCTTCCTATACTCAAAGGATAAGCAGGCTGAGAAAGAAGTAAGAGAAATAATACCCTTCACAATAGCCACAAACCATATTAAGTATCTTGGCGTGACTCTAACCAAACAAGTGAAAGATCTGTATGACAAGAACTTCAAGTCTCTGAAGAGAGAAATTGAAGAAGACCTCAGAAGATGGAAAAATCTGCCATGCTCATGGATTGGCAGGATTAATATAGTAAAAATGAGCATCTTACCAAAAGTAATACACAGATTCAATGCAATCCCCATCAAAATCCCAACTCAATTTTTCATAGAGTTAGAAAGAGCAATTCAAAAATTCATTTGGAATAACAGAAAACCCAGAATAGCTAAAACTATTCTCAAGAGTAAAAGAACCTCTGGGGGAATCAGTATCCCGGACCTCAAGCTGTACTATAGGGCAATAGTGTTAAAAACCGCATGGTATTGGTACAGTGACAGGCATGTAGATCAATGGAACAGAATTGAAGACCCAGAAATGAATCCACACTCCTATGATCACTTGATCTTTGACAAAGGAGCTAAAACCATCCAGTGGAAAAAAGATAGCCTTTTCAAGAAATGGTGCTGGCTCAACTGGAGGTCAACATGCAGAAGAATGCAAATTGACCCATTCTTATCTCCTTGCACTAAGCTCAATTCCAAGTGGATCAAGGACCTCCACATAAAACCAGACACACTGAAACTAATAGAAAGGAAACTAGGGAAGAACCTTGAACATATGGGCACAGGGGAGAATTTCCTGAACAGAACTCCAATAGCTTATGCTCTAAGATCAAGAATAGACAAATAGGACCTCATTAAATTACAAAGTTTTTGCAAGCCAAAAGACACTGTCAAAAAGACAAAGCGGCAACCAACTAACTGGGAAAGGATCTTTACCAACCCTACATCTGACAGAGGGCTAATATCCAATATATACAAAGAACTCAAGAAGGTAAACTCCAGAGAGGCAAGTAACCCTATTAAAAAATGGGGTACAGAGCTAAACAAAGAGTTCTCACCTGAAGAATATCTAATGGCTGAGAAGCACCTAAAGAGATGTTCATCATCCTTAGTCATTAGGGAAATGCAAATCAAAACAACCCTGAGATTCCATCTCACACCAGTTAGAATGGCTAAGATCAAAAACACAGGAGACAGCAGTTGTTGGCGAGGATGTGGAGAAAGAGGAACACTCCTCCACTGCTGGTGGAATTGCAAGCTGGTACAACCACTCTGGAAAGCAGTCTGGCGGTTCCTCAGAAAACTGGGCATGACACTCCCGGAGGATCCGGCTATACCACTCCTGGGCATATACCCAGAGGCTTTACCTGCATGCAATAAGGACACATGCTCCACTATGTTCATAGCAGCCTTATTTATAATAGCCAGAAGCTGGAAAGAACCCAGATGTCCCTCAACGGAGGAATGGATTCAGAAGATGTGGTATATCTACACAATGGAATACTACTCTGCAATTAAAAACAATGAATTCACAAAATTCCTAGGCAAATGGTCAGATCTTGAAAATATCATCCTTAGTGAGGTAACCCAATCACAAAAGAACACACGTGGTATGCAGTCACTGATAAGGGGATATTGACCCAGAACCTCGGAATACCCTAGACACAATCTGCATATCAATAGATTTCTAAGAAGATGGAAGGAGAGACCCCTGGTCCTGGAAAGACTGGATGTAGGGGAACGCCAGGACAGAGTAAGGAGAGGGGGTTGAATGGAGAAAAGAGGGAGGGAAGGGGGCTTATGGGACTTTCGGGGAGGGAGGAAACGGGAAAGGGGAAATGATTTGGAATGTAAATTAAAAAAAATTAAAAAAAAAGACTGGATGATTGTAAAGGCTCAAATGTTCACTTTCATTTATTAATCATGTTGCAAACTTTGCATTTGGAACTATAGGTTCCAATAATGGTAAAATCAAGTGTTTGAGATATGATTCTTCTGGGATTTAAGTTTCAGTAATTTTTTAGATAAACGTTTCTTTAGGAAATAACTCAGGAAGGAAATGTATGTGATTGATTTCTGTAGTCCCCATAACACTAGCTACAAAGAGATACTTCCAAACATGAATTTTCTGAATACAGAAGGGGAAAATACAGAAAAGAGAATTTTATTTAAGATTTTAGCTGTTAGCATTTCAAACCTTATACTGCTTAACTCAGTCAGCTCAGTATGTAAGAACAAAATTCTATAGCATGGTCAACTTACAAAACAAAAATTAATACTCCTATGGGTCTAAAAACTAAAGTTCAAGGTCAACATGTCTGTGTTGATGACTCTTTTCCTGTTCAGTAGATAGACTCCTCACTATGTCCTTTCATGTGGAGAAGAGGAGATTTTCCAGTTTCACTTTTTAGGATCTCAGTAGTGTCGTCACAAGGATCTCACTTCTAGTCTCACATAAACCTAATGAGCTTCTCAGGGCCTCATTGCGATGAACACCGTCAAATGCCACCATCTTGGCTGCCTGGTTTCAATTGATAAACTTGAGGCAGATACAGTCAGTCTCAGTCCACAGCACTTCTCTGAGGTAATAATGACTCAGACCAGTTACTAAATACTCACCAAGGAAACTATGTAAGTCCAGATACATGCTGAATACTTGTGGTTTATAAAGAATGACTAACTTGCTTAAGATTTATTAAGTATACACAGTTTTCTTCATACGAGAGAAGACACAGAGAGATAAAACTTTCATCTGCAGGATTTTCAAGTTGTAGGATAATTTTGAATATGGATATAGAGAACAGGAATTTTGATATTTTGGAGAATGGGAAGAACATGTTTTTTTTTTATTTAAGGCATTTATGTTATGGTTTGGAGTGATCCAAACACAAACAAGGTTATGTAGGTCTATCATGACTGCTTGTTCTGTGTCATTACTCTATTTCTATACTGACATAACCCAGAATAAGTGTATCGGTAACTTGAACTTGAATGTTCCTATTCAGCTAATCTCGTATCATTTTGTTATCAGAAACTATAAAATTGCTCAAGTGAGGGATGAATGTAAACAGAAGGGGAGAGTATTAGTCATTCCATATCTGCACTTTGGATGGCAATTTACACACTATACTTGACTATATTCCTATAGTCACTCCTACACAGTAACTATTTTTATACCTGTTTTATACACAAAGATGTTAAAGCTTGTGAAAATTAAATGCCTTGCCTCAATCCATTTTTGAAAGAGTTTCCTCTGTTCATAAATGATTAGGTAACTTAATGTCTATCAAGTCTGTGTGCTTTTTAAAAATCCTATTTTGTATCTTCATGGCATTTTCTCCTATGTTATTTTTTCTTACTGTCCAAAAATCAACACCAGCTACTCAAGTCAGTTGCATACTTGCTGTAATGTTGTGTTTGAAAAATTTTGTTATGAAATGAAGGTAACAGGTATTCTATGGGGTTAAAATTCCTATAAAACACATAAATTTTGGGCCTTTGGATTTACAAAATTTAGATTATAGCGTATAGATTTTTAAAATCTTAATATGAATTATAAAATTCTTAGAAAGTAAAACAGTCTTCTGTGGTTCATTAAAGTATTTTACTATACTATCTTATCATTACTGAACAACAGTGAACATATTATGGAAACTGGAAGTCTCTTGAGTGTAGTTTAAAGCACTGGTTTCTGATAATGGATGGCACCTGTTTTATCCTAGTGGTTTTTTTTCCCAGATCGCTTTGAAAATACATTTATCTGAGTTAAAATTTAGGAGTCCAGAATGCATATGTGGGTGAGCTCATTTTTTAAAATTTTGATTGGTAAAGCAGTTCGAGAAAACTGGTAAACAAACCTCACAAATACCTGCCCACAATTTCATTAGCTAGTGTCGTTTAGTTCACGGTTATTTAAGATTTAATTGCTTTGATGGAGTGTGAGTTCGGGTAGGGTGGGTGTGTAGGTGGGTGGTATTCATTTTAAGTCATCATTATGAAAGTAGAACTCAATTTTACTATTAGCACAATATGTGCTTTTGTAAACAGGACACAATCTGGAACCTGGTTCCTGTGTTAAACATACTTTTCTGTGGTTCATTTTTAGAATTTTTAGCTTAACTTTCCCAGGCTTAATTTGCACCTACAGAAGGCAGTTCCCTTGGAATCCAGGGTCATTATGGGAAGGTAATACATGAACTGGCATTGGTAAGGAGAGAGAAAACTGATTGCCACAAATCACTCAAGCTTCCAGCCATCTGTGTGATGCCATATGGAAGAAGGAGGAGTTCAGAGAGGACCAGTGCTTAAATCATCAAAAGCCATTTTAGTTTCCACTGGACTAGATTTGACTGCAAGATAAAACTATAGTCTTTACTCTAGGCTTTGGGGTAATAGTAGGCTAAGTTAAAATAACAGGTATTCTCTTTGCTAGCTGTATAATTATTTCCAACTTATATTACTTCCCTAAATTGTGAATTATTTATTCACCAGTGACATGAGAATAATATTCACTTAAAGAAAAGTTTGTAGTTACCAATGGAGACACAGTAATGTACCTACACTCTGCCTTGCCTTCATCTGTGGAGAGAGTGATGCTTTTTTTCAATACACAGGTATAGAACAAGCTTAAGAAGACCTTGGTGAAAATAGGGTAAGGAAAAACTTCACAGGCTAGTGTCTTCGTCTATTCAGTTCTGTTTATATATGAAGGCAAATCTTTATCATGCTAGCTACAGACAATATATGCATCCATTTCTTGGGGTTTCCTTCAGTACTCTTTTTCCTTTTCCGTTCTGCAGCCATATCTAGGAGCAAGTATTTTTTTCCTCCAGTTTCTTCCTTTGACTTCCATGATGCTCAATCACCTTAGACCATTTGGCTGCACTACTTTCTCTAGCATTTGAAAATCCTTGCCTTGAAACAATTGTAATTATTGAATGTTGGTCTTCCATGGTTTTGGAAGTTGCTGGCTTTGCATAGCGGTTTACTCTTAATTTATAAAGCAGATGTATTTATGAATGCAGCAGCAGGTGGGGTAGGGCAGGAAGGGTGCCTTCTGAATGCATATTTACCCTTTTTAATATCCTCGGAAGAAGCTGAAAATGTGAGCAGATTGGAACTGCTGAATCTGGAGCATCTTTCTCTGACTGTGTCCAGTTCCCATTGTCATTTTAGTCCATCAGCAAGAAGGTAGCCATGCTTCTTCCGTGATGACTCAGGGCTTCAAAGTGCATTTTTAAGCAAAGTGGAGACAATCTTTTCTGAACTAACCTCCTGCCTTAAGTCATATCTCTTCCCTTGACATTTCATTCATCTTATTTGAGAGAGACAGAAACAGACTTCATGCTTGCTAGGATAAATACAAGATTTTATAAGAACACTTAATATTTTCCTGGCAAATTTGGGAAAATATAATTTGCCATATTCGTCTTTTTAGTTCCAATAATACATATCCATTCTCCAAGTAACCTTGACTCACTCTATCCCTCAATTGCCTAACTCCCTCTTTCCAATTCTCTTCAAGGCATTAGACTCATTTTCAAAGACTCAGAATTGTACAATACCCAGAATTGTAGAATACCAGATGAGATCCAGTGTAGGTTAGGCTTCCCAGTCAGGTTTCTTGAGCATATATCTGAGTAATCTCTCTCTCTCTCTCTCTCTCTCTCTCTCTCTCTCTCTCTCTCTCTCTCTCTCTCTCTCTCTCTCTCTCTCTCTCTCTCTTTCTCTTTCTCCAAACGACTATATATACATATATAGTGTGTGATATAGTAAATTCATGCTGGATGATCCCATTTAAAAAAGATGAAATTAGAAGTACAGAAGGTATTGCTTTACTCTGGAAAAGCAACAACCAAACCAAACTAATCAATCAGAATAAACTAAACCAATACAACAACAACAACAACAGCAGTCTAAACCAAACTATAACCACCACAACCAACAAAATCCAGCAGGAAATACCCCTAACCACTTGATTCAGGTTCAATTACATTATTTGAATGATGTTCCCACAGACCCCTGACTTGGCCAATTTCTACATAATGTGATCTATGTGTGGAACTCAGTAGTTTTAAATTATTCTTGTTATAAAGATTTTCCAGACCAAAGTCCCACTTAGTCTACTCTGAAGTTTTTCACTTTCAAAACATTTTTCACTTAATGTATATGGATGTTTCTCCTGCTTGGATGTCCACAATTTGCAAGCCTGTTACGTACTGGGTCCAGAAAAGCCCATAGGATCCCCTGAGACTCGGGTACTACACAGTTACTAGTAATCATGTGGATGCTGGGAATGAAGCCTGGGTCCTGTGGAAGAGAAGTCAGTGCTCTCAACCACTGAGCTATCTTTCCAGCTCCAAGTGCTTATGCTCTTCACATGTCAATACATAGAGTTCAACAAAAGCCACAATCAAAGATTATTTCACAGTAGTCCTAGTGAGTCTGTGGACTTGTTTTGTGATTGTTGTGCTATAGAAAGAATCATGGTGAATACCTAAACTCAGAAAACCCTTTGTGTGTTTGAAGCATTATCTTAAATGCTTAACAAAAAATTTGAAAGGACTGTCACACGCTTAGTAGTATCACACATCATAATCTCTTGAGGGTGTGCTAGACTCTTTTGTTAACTTGGAGTAATTTCTTAAGTTTATAATTAAACTTAATTCTAAGTTCATGGATTATATTCTTTTATTTTTCCAGAGAAGATCATGAAATGAATGTGAAATACCTATTTACCCAGAAGTCCTGGCTCCTTTAATATTTAACAATTTTCTCATTGCATTTCTCTGTCCTTTTGTGCTTTACTATAGACATCTAGAAGGAGGCAGACAGATTCAATATTCTGCCTGGAAATCTATTTATGTAGGTCATCCAGTACATTGAGTGCATTGACTGCTTTCCACAGGACAGCTGCCAATGGTGCTTTGCTTCAGGCTAGCTAGAGTGAGGGGGACAAAGATACAGGTATATCTCAAGACACAACTTATTCTTGCAAGCACCCAGTATTATTCATTTTAGTTTAGTTTTCATTATCATGTATTAATTGGACAACACAGTGGACTTCATTTGGAGATCCACAAGTGTGACACTGAAGAAGAGACATACTTTATCTCTTAGAGGAAGTATCAGAAATCTAGGAATAAAAAATATTGAGATGAAAAAAAATGACTCTTACGTAGCTTGAATATCAGTTATCTAAAGGATGCTGCTTCGTTCTCCCTTAATTTGTCTATAATTGTCTCTGAGAGATTTAGTGTGATATTGTGTATATATGACTCTCCAACATTTTTTTTAATTTTATTTTATTTTCTAAGTTTTTTATTTACATTTAAAATCATTTCCCCTTTCCCATTTCCTCCCTCCCCAAAAGTCCCATAAGCCCTCTTCCCTCCCTCTTTTCCCCATTCAACCCCCTCTCGCTTCTCTGTCCAATGTTTTTGTCCTCATACTCAATATTATTACCAAATATCAAACACATTGCCAACACACACAGGATTCCTTATGTTTTGACAAGAGTCTTATATGACCAATCTCATAGAGTCCTGATAGCATGTCTATGATAGTCTTTCCCTTTTCAAATTAGTTATTTTCGTTATTTACATCCAAAATGTTGCCCCCTCCCAGTCCCACCTCTCAGAGATCCTCCCCTCATCCACCACCTGACCACCTCTGAGAGGGTGCCACCCCACCCCCATATCCCATCACCCTGGGACTTGAAGTATCTACAGGATTAGACCCATCCTCTCCCACTGAGGCCAGACAAGGTAGCCTTCTGCTACATATGCCTTGGAACATCTCATGTATGCTTTTTGTTGGTTGCTCCCAGGGATCCAGGTTAGTTGATGCTGTTGGTCTTCTTTTGGGGTTGCCATCCCTTTCAGCTCTTTCAGTCCTTCCCCTAACTCTTCCATAGGGGTCCCCAACTTCTGTCCAATGCTTGGCTGTGAGTATCTGTATCTATCTTAGTCAGCTGCTAGTATAGCCTCTCAGAGGACAGCCATACTAGGCACCTATCTGCAAGTACAACATAGCACCAGTAATAATGTCAGAGATTGGTGCCCACAGGATTAATCCAAGTTGGGCCAGTCACTGGGGGACATTGCTTCAGTCTCTGCTCCATTTTTGTTCCTGCTATTTTGGGTTGAAGGTTTTGTAGGTGGGTTGGTATTCCTATCACTCCACTGGAGGCCCTGTTTGACTACTGGAGGTGGTCTCCTCAGGTTCTGTCTCCCCACTGTTGGGCATTTTGACTAAGGCCATCCCCATTGAATCCTGAGAACCTCTCTATCCCAGTTCTCTAGGACTTCCTAGAGGTTCACCCCTAACCCACCCCCACTCCAGGAGCTGTGTATTTCTATTCATTCTCTTGGCCCTTTGGGCCTCACTCCTGTCTCCCCCCCCCATACCTGATCCTGCCTCTCTTTCCCCTTCAACACCCCTCTCCCACCCAGAACTCTCCCTCCCCATGTCTCCCATGACTATTTTGCTCCTCCTTCTAAGTGGGATTTAAGCACCCTTGGGCCTTCCTTCTTGTTAACTTTTTAGGGTCTACAGGGTGTATCATGGACATCCTGCACTTTTGGGCTAACATCTACTTATCAGTGAGTACATACCATGCATGTCCTTTGTTAGGGTTACCTCATTCAGAATGATATTTTCTAGTTTCATCCATTGGCCTACAAAACCTATGATGGCCTTGATTTTAACAGTTGAATAGATTACAATTTTTTAAATTTACCACATTGTCTGTATCCATTTTTTTGATTGAGGGATATCTGAGTTGCTTCCAGATTCTGGCTATTATGAAAAAGGCTGCTATGAACATAATTGAGCAAGTGTATTTGAGAGATGGTAGAGTATTGTTTGGGTAAATGCCCAGGAATGGTATAGCTAGGTCTTCAGGTAGAACTATTTCCAATTTTCTGAGGAACCACCAGATTGATTTCCAGAATGGTTGTACCAGTTTATAATCCCACCAGCAATGGAGGAATGCTCCCCTTTCTCTACATCCTTGTCAATATGTTCTGTTCCTTGAGTTTTTTATCTTACCCATTCTAATTGGTGTAAGGTGGAATATTAAGGTCATTTTCATTTACATTTCCCTGATGACCAAAGATATTGAACATTTTTTTATTTACTTCTTGACCATTCAAAATTCCTCTGTTGAGAATTCTGTTTATTTCTGTACCCTATTTTTAAACTGGGTTATTTTTTTTTTGAGTCTAACTTCTTGAGTTCTTTATAAATTTTAGATATTAGCCCTCTGTCAGATGTAGATTGGTGAAGATGTAGACTGCCATTTTGTCTTACTGACAGTGTCCTTTGCCTTACAGAAGCCTTGTAGTTTCATGAAGTCCCATTTATCAATTTTTGATCTTAGAGCCTGAGCCATTTGTGTTCTGTTCAGGAAATGTTCTCCTGTGCCAATGCAGTCAAGGCTATTTCCTACTTTCTCTTCTATTAGATTTAGTGTATCTGGATTTATGTTGAGGTCCTTGATCCACTTGGACTTGAGCTTTGTGCAAGTAGATAAATATGGATCTATTTTCATTCTTTTACACATAGACTGCCAGTTAGACCAGCACCATTTGTTGAAGATGCTTTCTTTTTTCCACTGTTTGTTTTTGGCTTCTTTGTAAAAGACCAAGTGTCCATAGGTGTGTGGATTTATTTCTGGGTCTTCAATTATAGTCCATTGATGGCCATGTCTGTCTCTGTACCAATACCATGCTGTCTTTATCAGTATTGCTTTGTAGTAACTTCTGGTCAGGGATGGTGATTCTTCCCAGAAGATCTTTTATTGTTGAGAATTATTTTGGCTACCCTGAGTTTTTTTTCCATATGAATTTCAGAATTGCTCTTTCCATGTCTGTGAAGAATTGTGTTGAAATTTTGATAGGGATTGCATTGAATATGTATATTGCTTTTGATTAGATGGCCATTTTCTCTATGTTAATCCTACTGATCCATGAGCATGGGGGATCTTTCCATTTTCTGAGGTCTTCAATTTCCCTCTTCAGGGACTGGAAGTCCTTGTCATACAGGTCTTTCAGTTGCTTGATTAGAGTTACATCAAGATATATTATATTATTTGTGTCTATTGTAAAGGGTATTGTTTCCCTAATTTCTTCCTCAGCTCATATATAATTTTTCTAAAAGAGGGCTACTGGTTTTTTGAGCTAATTTTGTATCCAGCCATTTTGCTAAAGGTGTTTGTCAGCTGTAGGAGTTCTCTGATAGAACTTTCATGGTTACTCATGTATATTATCTTATCATCTGTGATTAGTGACATCTTGACTTCTTCCTTTCTAATTTATATCCCATTGATCTTCTTTTGTTGTTTTATTTCTCTAACTAGAACTTGAAGTACTAAGTTGAGTAGATGAGAAAGCAGTCAGCCTTGTCTTTTTCCTGATTTTAGTGCAATTGCTTCAAATGTCTTTCCATTTAATTTGATGTTGACTATTGGTTTGCTATACACTGCTTTCATTATGTTTAGGTATGTGCCTTGAATTCCTGGTCTCTCAAAGACTTTTAACATGAAGAGGTGTTGGTTTTTTCAAAGGCATTTTTCAGCATCTAATAATATGATCATGTGATTTTTTTCTTTGAGTTTATTTATATAGTGGATTATGTTGACCGATTTTCATATATTGAACCATCTCTGCATCCCTGGAATGAAGCCTACTTGATCATGATGATGTTTTGGATGTGTTCTTATATTCAGTTTGTGAAAATTGAGTATGTTTGTGCAAATATTCATAAGTGAACCTGATCTGAAGTTTTCTTTCTTTGTTGGTTCTTTGTGTGGTTTGGGTATCAGAGTAACTGTGGCCTCTGAATTAGGTAGTGTTCCTTCCGTTTGTATTTTGTGGAATAGTAAGAGTATTACCCTCTCTTTGAAAGTTTGGTAGAACTCTTCACTAAAACCATGTGGCCCTGGGCTTTTTTTTTCCTTTTTCTTTTTGGTGTGGAGGTTTTTAGTGACTGCTTCTATTTCCTTAGGTGTTATGAAAATCTTTAGATAGCTTACCTGATCTTGATTTAACTTTGGTATGTGATATTTGCCCATAAAATTATCTATTTTGTCTAAATTTTCCAGTTTTTATCAATTATAGGTTTTTAGAGTAAGACCTGATGATTTTTTTCAATTTTTTCCATTTCCTTCTGTTATATCTCCCTTTTCATTTTTGATTTTCTTAACCTGCACCTTTTAGTTAGTTTGACTAAGGGTTTGCCAGTCTTGTTGCTTTTCTATAAGATTCAGTTGTAGTAAGAATATTTGGTTTTGTTGATTATTTGTATTGTTCTCTTTGTTTATAATTGGTTGATTTCACCCTGAGTTTGACGATTTCCTGCTGTCTACTTTTCTTGGGTATGTTTGTTTCTTTTTCTTCTAGAGCTTTGAGGTATGCTGTTAAGTTGCTAGAATAGGATCTCTCCAATTTCTTTATGAAGACACATAGTGCTATGAATTTTCCTTTTAACACTGCTTTCATTGTATCCTATAAGTTAGAGTATGTTGTGCCTTTATTTTCAATTAATTACAGAAAATCTTTAATTTCTTTCTTTAGTAATTCCCTGATTTAGAGATCATTGAGTAAGGAGTTGTTCTGTTTCCATGAGTATGTGGGCATTCTGTTACTTCTGTTGTTGATGAAGTCCAGCATTAGTCTGTGGTGATCTGATAGAATGCAAAGGGTTATTTTACTCTTCTTGTATCTGTTGATCCTTTTTTTGTTCTCAATTATATGGTCAGTTTTGGAGAAAGTTCCATGAGGTTCTGAGAAGAAGTTATCTTCTTTTCTTTGGGGGTGAAATATTCTGTAAATATCTGTTAAATCCACTGATTCATAACTTCTATTTATTCCATTGCATCTTTGTTTTGTTTCTGTTTTGATGTATTTTGTTTAGAGTGGGGTGTTGAAGTCCCCCACTATTATTGTGTCATGTTCACTGTGTGTTTTGAGCTCCAGTAAATTTTCTTTGACAAATCTGGTTGCCCTTGCACTTCAGGCATAGATATTCTGAACTGAGATTTAAGCCTGGTGGATTTTTCCTTTAAATAATATACACTGTCCTTCAAAATATATTATTTAAATTACTTTTGGTTGAAAGTCTATTTTATTAGATATTAGAATGGTGACTCCAGCTCATTTCTTAGAACTGTTTACTTGGAAAGCATTTTATTAGCCCTTTATGCGAGATAGTATCTATCTTTGTTTCTGAATTGTGTTTCTTGTATGCTACACAATGATAGATCCTGTTTAAGAATCTAATCTGTTAGCCTGTGTCTTTTCATTTGGGAGTTGAGTCCATTGATATTGACAGATATTAATGACCAGTGATTGTTAATTCCTATTATTTTGTAGTTCATCTGGGTTTGTTTTGAGATGATAATTTCTCCTGTTTTCTTTGGTGTAGTTACCCTTCTTGTGGTATAGTTTCCCTTCTAGTTTTCTCTGTAGGGCTGGATTAGTAGAAATATATTGTTTAAGTTTGGTTTTGTCATGTAATATCTTGGTTTCTCCACCAATAGTGATTGAGAGTTTTGTTGGATATTGTAGGGTGGCCTGGTACTTGTAGTCTCTTAGGATCTGCAAGGCATCTGTCCAGAATATCTTCTGGCTTTTAGAGTTTCTGTTGAAAATTCAGCTATAATTCTGGTAGGTCTGACTTTATATGTTACTTGGACTCTTTCCCTTACAGTTTTTAATATTATTTATTTGCATGTATGATATAGTAAATGAACCAAAATGGTCTTTACAATTTTAATGGCTGTCCATCAGAGTATTCTCTGTGATTAAATTAGGAGCTATGAATAGAAACCTCATTGGGGAAGTGCTTATCTACAAAACGTAGGATTTGAGATGGCCAGCAGCATGTTAATCATTCTTTGGATTTTTATTATTTTGTAGGTAGATGCTATCTTTGTATGAAAAGTTAGGAGAAATAGGTAATCAGAATGATAAATTTGCCCTTGGGAAGTGTAAGAATTTAGAATTGTCATTGTTTTTGTTAACTTGACACAGACCTAGGCATACATAAATAAAGAAAACCTCAATTGAGGTATTTTCACTATCAGATTGGTCCATGGGCATGTGCCTGTGGAGTATTTTCTTGATGAATGATTAATATGTAGAGGTCCAGCCCACTCTGAACAATACAATCCCTAAACAGGTAGGTCTGGCTTGTATAAGAATGCTAGAAGAGCAATCCAAGAGAAGCAAACTAGCAAGCAGTGTTCTGTGGTCTCTGCTTTCAGTGCCTGCCTCTAGATTCTTTCCTTGAGCTCATGTCCTGGTGTTTTGATGGTAGACTGTAGACTGTAAGCCGATAAGCCATTTTCTCTCCATGTTATTTTTGGTCATAATGTTTTTATCACAGCATCAGAAAGCAAACTAGAACAAAATATCGAGCCAAACCTCACACTGGTAAAGTTTGACTAAACATTGGATGTTGAGATAGAAAAAGGGTATGTCTTGAAGCTTCTGTCATTTGAAGTTCATCAGACATCAGATGCTGCTGTTGAAGAAATTTATTTCTGGATAGAGAGGGAGGTAATGAAAAGTTAAACAAAAATAAAATTTCTGCTAATATATAGTATTTGCCCTTGTGAATATTCTGGTACAACTGTCTATCCTTGTTTATAGTTTTATAAATCTGTGGCCAGTATGGTATGAAAATGCTTAAAATTGAACAATAAAAATGCATGATATTATTAGTAACACTGTTAAATGGGTTGTCCATCTGCATCCAGTCTAGGACATGAACTATGTCATTTGTCTTAATTCATAGTATATGTCCCAATTGCCTGTCCATCACATAGATCCCTCTGGGTTGTTAGATTAGCTGTTGCAATATTACAGTGCTCTGTTCACACTACTTTACTTTTACTTAATCTTGTCTCCAGGGCAAAAGAGGAGTGATACTTTAAGTTTGGACATGCAAATAAGAAGCTGTAATAAAATGTACATTAAGTAAAAAGAGATGAAAGTTCTAGGGTTCATGAATACAGAAAAGAATTGATGATGACTATTGGCAAGGTGAATCTATTAGTGAAACTGGCAAGAAAGACAAAGAAACTTGTGTTAGGTTTACTCTCCCACATTAACTGCAAGTCATGGCCACATCATGTGATAAAGACTCCATTAAGAAGGAGCCTCAAATAGCTGTCACCTGAGAGGCTCTTCCAGAGCCTGACCAATATAGATGCAGATGCTCCCAGCCAACCATCAGACTGAACATAGGGACACCACTGGAGGAGTTATGGGAATGACTGAAGGAGCTGAAGGGGTTTGCAACCCCATAGGAGGAGCAACAATATCAACCAACCAGACCCCCCAAATCTCCCAGGTACTAAACCACCAACAAAAGAGTATACATGGAGGCATCCATGGTTCCAGCTAGATATATAGCAGAGGATTGCCTTAACTGTCATAAATGGGAGGGGAGACCCTTGGTCCTGTGGAGGAATGATACCCCAGTGTAGGGGGATGCTAGGGCAGTGAGATAGGTGAATGGGTGGGTGGGTGGGTAAGCATCCTCAGAGAAACAGGGGGAAGGGGAATGGTATGGGGATTTTGCAGAGGGCAAACCAGGAAGGGGGACAACACTTGAAATGTAAATAAATAAAATAACCAATATGAAAAATAAAATATAAAAAAGGAAGGAAAGACATGAACTCCATGTATACACAGGATAGTACAGAGCTTAGGTCTGACTCTTTAATACCCACAGTCTAAAGTTCCCATATCAGGATCTGAGAAAGAATAATCTATGGATAAGGAGAGAATCATAATAATTTCCCAAGTTTTTCTCTTCCCAAACTCTCCCCCCATCTCTAGTGTATATGAGAGGTTTGTTAACATAGAAAATGGCTTGAGTTTTACTCTAAAGTTCTCTACTTATAAATGCTGAAGCCCAGGGGGGAAATGATAGCTAAATGAACTAATTTAAGCAAATACTTTACCATAATTCCTGTTACATAGTAAACATAAAGTAAGTTTTCTTCTAATTCTTGTTGTTTGAGGTATCTTCCACTTTAATCATGAAGGTCATAGATAATCATGTGATTCCTCTAAATGTTAATATTTAGTCAATATCTATCTCCTCCCTCCTTAGAAACTTGAAGCCTTAGTATTATTTGGTGTATGTTCTATATGCTTTCCAAAACAACCAAAAGAAAAGGCTCATTGGGTAAGAGTTCTTGCAATTATTGAAGAGTACTGGAATTCAGATCCCAGAATCCAGTTCTGGCAGTTCACAACTAACTGTGTTAATCCAGCTCCAGGTGGTATGACTTCTGATTTCTGCAGACACACACACACACACACACACACACACACACACACACACACACACACTCACACACACAGAGTTATAAATAAAACACATGTTAAAACAACATGCAGTACACATAGACCAGTTCCTTCTGTGCCTACATGTGTCACCATGAACTCTACTGCTGTGTCCATGTATTACTGTTCACACATTTGGAAATATTGTGGTTAAAATGTCAGAATTCCGAACTATGTTTTTAGGAACAAACACAAATACTGAGTGTTCAGGAGCTTTCTTTATTCTTAATTTGAAGTAACTTCTCCCTACTATTATCAATTTATTAAGTATAATACTTACAATTATATATAGTGAAATGTTTGCAATATTTTTGATCATTATAAATAGTGTGGAATAAAACCATATCTTTGTTACAGTTTTAACTTTAGTGTTAAAGTTCTTTATAGGTATGCGAATCATATTGAAAGGTTGAACGAATGAAATGGAAATCACTCACTATAAAACTTAGTTCTGAAGTAAAGTATTTGTGACTTTCTCTACTGAAATAATCATCATTGTCATCAACATCAACAACAACAATGAAGTTTTATACTTGCTTTAGTTTTTCCAGGCAGAACTTCAAAATGAAAAGTTCAATAACTCAATATAAAACATCTTCATTACATTCTCTCACATGTGGTTATTCACCCCCTTTGACCTCCAGGTTGACAATCCATGGACTTGATATTTCCAGGAATTTAGAGATTACTTCTGTAAATTGTATTGTGACACAGTCACAAGCTACATGGATATAATAGTAAGTGGTGTGATGGTGAAATTAATAAAACATGGGCTCGATCGATGACTCTATCTAGTATGAACTTGTTGAGGCTTTGAGAAAATATATCATCATAATAATGAAAATTATAGCATAATAATACTTATATAGCAATATAATATTTAATCAAGTAAAGAGTAAAGGTAAAAATAAATTAACAGATCATTTTGAATCATACACAGACTCTCAATTCCACAAACCTCAGAAAACTTTCTCTTCCATCTAGGTAAAATTAATTATGCATTGGTTATTTGAACACCATTTCCACA
The DNA here is from genome assembly GCA_036184795.1 of Tokudaia tokunoshimensis. NCBI lineage: Eukaryota > Metazoa > Chordata > Mammalia > Rodentia > Muridae > Tokudaia > Tokudaia tokunoshimensis. The sequence continues at coordinate 81,941,563 of BTHU01000004.1, forward strand.
TCCATAGCATGTCAAGTAGCAGTACTAGAGCTTGATTATCAATTAACAATCTCATACAGAAATCTGTGAATGAGTTTGTATTATAATATCTACTAGTTATGTCTTTCCTTCTCTGGTAAAGAACTGGTTGGACACTAAATATCACAGAATACCACTAAGCATCATAGAGCATTTGCAGGGGCCAGTATGTGGTGGATCCAGGATTCAGATAATGCCCAGTAGTGCAGGGTGTTTTAATTTTTGCTTTTTGGAAAGTAGTAGGTTTCCAAGGTAATATTTCTCAGCTGAGAGTGCCAGTCTGTACTTCAATGAAGACTATTATATGTTTGTTTTCTCCAGGTTTATTCAAGGTTTTCATTGGGGAGAAATGATTTTGGTCTTTTGGTAAAATACAAACACATCAATGATACCTGCCCAATTATTTTGAAAATTGAGAAAATGAGATTGAAGAAATTCACTTCCTCAAACTCTTCCTATAGTAAGAGGAAGAGGGTATATGCTCATTACGGTTCACAGCTGACTCCTGTAGATCATTTGCTTACTAGTGCATCATCTTTTGCCTCCATAAGAACAAGAGTTACAGAGGAAGACTATGGAATACCTGAATCTGCATCTCCTTTCTGAGGACTTTAACACTGAAAGTTGCTCTGTCTGAATGCAGGGACGAATGCACACTTGAAACACTGAGTGACACAGTGCTGTGGATGCTTCTGGCAATATGCATGACCTCTAAAGGTTGTATTTCATCCTATTTTCATAGTCCTATTCCTGTTGGATCCAGACATGGTTACAAAGTATTGAGATTTACAAGATAATATATTACCCATTGATTATTTTCTTTCCTTATTCTCCTCCTGGGTTTACATGTGTTCCTGGCACTAATAAGCCCTTTTCTGTGGAATCCTTGTTTCAGAATCTGTTTCTGAGTGAACTCAAATACCATCCTGTCTTAATTTAACATAGTAGCTGACTATTGCGAGACAAGTAGTGGAACATAAATGAAGTGAGTGAAGGATTATGGGAAGGAGCAATATGACACATCTTCCCACAGATTATAGAAGATCAGCCTTGACTTAGTGTCCTTCAAACATTTTACGGCTCTTTCACACTCCCCAGCCACTATATACCCTGCTCAGAATTTCCTTGACCTCTAACTTCATTGATCCTCATCTTGGGATCTTGTCTCATTCATGCATACACATACACAGTGTTTGGCACAGGGGATTCACTGGGATGCTAAAGTTGAGTAAATCACCTTCATTGTGTATTGGTCAAAACCTGCAGAAGTTTATCTCACTGAAGAAATGAGTAGAAAATAACAATTCCATCGAGGATTAGGGATAATTTAGTCTTGGAGTTGTAAGAGCTCACAAGCCATAAAAGGTTTTTAAGCATAGAAGAAACATTACAAAAGTGCTATTTAAGGAAGAAAATTCTGTGAAGCTGCTCTTAAAATAGATCAGATCAAGTGAGTGACAGTCAAGCATCCAACAAGAGACTTCTCTTGTGAACAGGTAAGAAGAAATGGCTTGGGGTGAGGAGAAAGTCTGGGTTTGAGAAAAATAGAAGGAGAGTTTGGTAAAGAGATAAATGGCAAGCAGTTTCAGTAGGATTTGTGCTTGCTCTTGGGTTAAAATGAACAATCAGACGTGTGTTGTTTTCTCTTCTTTTCTTTTCATAGTAATTGATTACAAAAAATTGGTATTACTGGGTAGATACATTTTGTTTTTTGTTTTTGACTTATTGGGTATCAAACCCCATACTGCAATCCAGGCAAGTGTTTTATCAGTGAGTTATCCTGCAGTCTTAGAATTGATGTTAGTAAGACAAAAATAGTGAAACTGAGAGTGGGGATTTTTGCTGAAGGAGGTTAATGAGCTCAGCTCAGTTACTTGGAGCAAACCCCAGATTTTAATGTGATATTCAAATTCACAAGAAGTCAAGATGCTTTGCAAGCCTCACAAACCACTGTTTTGTAAACATGTAGCAATCTCAGCTAACCTATAGGGTGGAAAATAAATATAAATGACTACATTAAATATTTCCTATAACTTTTTATAACATTTAATAAAAATTCAACAATATGAGCTTAACTAGAAACAAAAATTTGCATGAAATACTGAATTATAAGACACATGGGAGGTAATTAACATAATTGAAAGTCACTATGGGACAGTCTCTATTTTTGTGTATCAAAAGTTGGATATGTTTGATGTGTTCATGTCTCTTTAGTGTGTTTTGAACCCTCAATGGGTCTATTATACTTTGAGAGGGTATGGAATGAATAACAGACCAATATTTCTCATAACAGATTTAGGAATTAAAACAGTTTTGTCTATAGCAAGTAGGAAGAGCTTAAAATTAACATGTCCACATTTTTCAAGCATTATTATTAAGTGCTGTGTAGTTTCAGAAGTGTAGAACTGATGATCTTGTAATGGCTTATAGGGGAATAGCAGGGCACTCAGTGGAGAGAGTCCTGGGCACTGGCGGGGATTATCTGGGAAGGTTTCACTGAAGAGGAGACTTTTGAACTTGTGGTGATAACAAGTGACTAGATCATCAGAAGTGCATGCAAATGTGCATGATGACTTCTGACTCAATGCCATTAAGTCCTCAGGTGTCTTCTGAATGAAGTGTAGACATCTGAGTAGGGAGTTGTGAAGTCACTTGGGAGCATCAGGGCTTGGAGGCTACAGCATCTCAATGATTCAGACTAGAGAGCCCCTTCAAGCACAGACTTGTTATGTTTCTGAGTCATCTCTGAGAACAGTTGGCCATGTTGCCAGCACTCTCCAAAGTGATTACAGAATGTTTATGCCTGTTGACAGAAGGGGATCAGATGAGGATGCTCTAGGTTCAATTCTGTGGAAGCAAGTATGTCTGAAGTCTGTTTCCCCCTGGTCTCAGGTAGAAAACTTAGAAGATAAGAATTGATTTATGAATATTAATAGATCATTAATGTTTCCTTTTACAGGCAGTCTATTGCCTGCTTAAAGAGCAATGCAATACTGGATATATGATTTCATTTTAGTAAGTCTATTCAATTACCCTGCTGGCAGTAGCCCCAATTTATAGGCCAGAAGACTATGTTTTATAAAGTTACCTTGCCACAGTCATACTGCTTTGTATTAAAGGTGTAATTTAATTTTTAATTCCAACTGATTCTGACTCAAAATTTCATTCAGTTTCACTTTTATTGCCCCTTATACATTGCCAAGTGTAAAAACCATTCTAACTGATGGGCCATGGAAAAACCACTCATCCTGACTCAGCCATTTGGAGGCTTTGATATGCCAAATATTTTTATAATTCATAGCAAGTGAAGTGCTTCTGACATCATTTGGTTATTATCATAACTCTGGAGAGAGAGAGAGAGAGAGAGAGAGAGAGAGAGAGAGAGAAAACTTAGTCACACTGAATGATTTAGGCTAGAACCTCCAAGTTGTTGAATACATAAACACATAACATTCAATGAGAAATTTTGTACTAGACTCTGTTGAATGTCCTATATACAAGGTGCTAACTCATCAGAGTAGTACATGACTTAGCCCCCACCCCCCCATTTTTATGCATAAGAAGACTAACACAGAAATGTTTTCTACCTTAAGAAGTGAAGAAACTAAGAGATGAGCTCCTATGTCCAGAAAATTCTTTTGGTAATAATCATTAAAATACCATGGGGCTACAAAAATGGCACAGTATGTAAAGACACTTGTGACACAAGCCTGGTTACCTTATTTCAGTCCTGGAACTCTTGTAAAGGTGAAAGAAAACATCTATTCCACAAAACTGTTCTCTGTCCTCCACATGCCTTCCATAGCATGTGCTCTCCCTACCTTACACACAGATACAGACAGACACACAGCTGTTGAAAGGATAAGTAAATAGTGATTTACCCTGCCTCTGTTTGAAAGGAGAATGATTGCTCCTGAAATAACACCTGGATTGGTGCAATCACAACCCCACACACTGTGAACCTAATCCCCAAGGTTCAAAACCAAAGCAAGCTCCAGAGAACAGACAGCACAAACCCAGTGTTTTGTTTGCATTAGCAAAGAATATTGATGCCTTGGGAATTGGTGTTCTTTTTAAAATATGTGGAAGAATGCAATTAATTTTTATAAATTGCATATATTTGTTTTGCAGATATTTGCTATTAATTTTTCCCAAGTAGTTACTGCAAGCTTTTTGCACATTTTCATTGATCACTCATAAGAATATAATCTCAACATTATTAAGAAGTACTACAATTTCAGCTGGGCATGTTCCTGACAATTGACAGTCTTATTCTACCTTTAATAATTAATTCAGAAATATTTTCTATATATATTTTCAATGTTTTACTTTGCTTATGAGTTAAGAAGATCCATTCTTTAATATTATCTTGTTTTTTGCATATCTACGAGGCCAGTAGAAAGAATTGAAGTTTAGGATCAATCTGATCTACATATCCATCTTGCAGTCCTTGGAAGAGTTCTTTTTCTGCTTCAGCAATTAGACATCTTGGACTATTTAAATTTGAATCGCCTTGTAATGTCTGAAACATATTGCTTAACTCATATGTACTTCATTTAATTGTAGGTCTCAGCTAGTTTATATCTTCCATTATTTTTTAAAAATTGTTAAGTTTGTAATTGGTCACTATTATATTAATTTTGTGGGTAAATATTTTTGTTGACTGATTTTATAACCCATATAACTAAGTGAATCTCCTCGTAGTTTTCTGGAGCAATCTGTAATCCCAAGCATGGCAGAATTTTTTGTGTTTCTTTACACATTTTCTTTAAAACTTCTTCATTAGAATCAGCCAAAAATGTCATCCTTATAATGATAAATGATAGACTGAGGAAATTGCTCCCAAATTATTTCTAATGGTTATTGCATAATATATTGACAGAAAATTGGACTGTTTAACATTCCCTGTGGAAGTACATTCCAATGGTACCTTTTTATTGGACCACTGTTGTTCAGAGTAGGTATTGAGAAAGTAAACCTATCTTGCTCATGTAAGGGTATTGTGAGAAAAGCAGTCTTTCAAGTCCATTATTATTATAGGCCATGATCTCAGTAACAAAGAAAGCAAAGAAAGTCTAGGCTGTAAAAGACCCATTGGCTGAATTACTCTCTTTACTCCTCTTAAATCCGTTGTCATCCTCCATTTTCCTGATTTCTTTCTTTCTTTCTTTTTTTTTTTTTTACAACAAACAAAGGGGAATTACATGGGCTGGTAGATTCTTCTATATATTGTGCCTTACAGCTGCTCTTGTACTAGTCGTTCAAGTGCCTGCAATTTTTCTTGCATCATGGGCTACTGCTCTTGCCACACAGGACTGTTTGATAACCATTTTAATGGCAAAACTGTTAGTATATCAGCAATGGCCCCCTTTATAAATTTGGAAACTCAATCCTGTGATGTCCTGTGTTTGGACAATGGGCATAGCTTGTGATTGTTCTCAGTTATCTGTCTCAATACCTTCCCCAGGAGCATCTACCATATCACCCCTAATTTCCTCATTTGCTGTCCCTGGAATTGCAGGATTAGTCATTTGAATATCCCATTGTTATAAAAGATCCTTTCCCCTTAAATTTATGGTTATGTCAGCCACATAAGGTCTCAAATTCCTTGTTTGCTCTTCTGTTCCCACACAGTTAATCTATTGAACACTTTATCCTATTGTGATAATTTCCCAATTCTTATATACTGCATGTAAACTTTCTGAAGTGACCAAGCTGGATTCCAAAAGTTTTTTTAAAGTATACTAAACTCAGCTCCTGTATCCACCAAACCTTCTATTTCAACACCATTCATTTATACCATTACTTTGGGCTCTGATCATTAACTACTGTTAGGAGAATACTCATTTTCCCATACTCTCAAAAGTCCCTGTTCATTCTAACTGGAGTTGCCTTGCCCTTTATGCAAGGAAAAACTAACAAACAAGCAATTCTGTCTCCTGCATTACTTTGCATCTCCTTTTTAATATATGCCATAATTTTAATTTCTTCCTTGCTTTCCCCATCTACTATACCTGGATGCACAATAAATCCTTAATAAATTATTCCACTTTTTTCTAAGATTATTCATATTGTCCCTAAAGCCAAAGGACCATAAATAGCTATTGGCTTGTCTACCAGATGCTATCCATGGAAATCTCTGGCCTGGCCAGGTGGAAGGGTTCAAGCAAAGAGGAAAGGGCCAGAGCAGGGAGGGGGAAATTGCCTCCACCACTTCCGCTGCTGCTGCCGCCGCCGCCGCTGCTGCTGCTGCTGCTGCTGCTGATGCTGCTGATGCTGATGCTGCTGATGCTGCTATTGCTGCTGTTGCTGCTGTTGCTCCACTGATTGCACTGAACCCAGCCAGGTAGAACTGGTGAAAGGCTGGCTAGCCAGCAAGGGGAGTGCAGGGGAAATTCTGGTGGCAACAGTTTCCAGAAAGCAGTTCTCTTTCGTGGCAATGCTAAAGCTCTTATGACAGATGTTTTCAGATGACGGAGTAATTTTCACACCCACTAATTCCTTTTGGATAGGATCTCATATATAGTTTTGGGGTGGGTTGGGGTCTGATAGTAGGTACTTCCTATTGGCTTGGTCTGAGATATTAGGGATGCCTCATCTACATGTGGAAGGGTTTGAGACATTGCCCTTATGTGCCTGATGGCCACAAATCTCTCCATGGGGGACTGTGGCTACATGCTGGGGACCTGGTACTGGGAACAGGTGAAGCTCCTACCATCTCTTCAGCGTCTCCTGTGCATCTAGCCTTAACTCGACCTTAACCGGCTTCCTCTCATGCTCCACTGCACTGCGAACACCAGTGGTTAACTTGTAACACTCAACTTTAGGGGATAGTGTAAGAAGTGTATCTGCTGCTAGATCCAAAGCTGCACTTCCTTCTGTAGCATGCACAAGATCAGAAATACTTAGTTTTTATTTTTTGTCCCCTTGATACCTCCTGGATGACCAAAGGAAGATGGTTCCTATTGTTTGCTAGAGGACCTCAAGGAGACAGTCCCAGCTGTTCATTTCCTGATTGTAGGAGGTTACCTTGAATATCTCTCTTGTACCTACAATCCTTAGACCAATGTTTGTCCTTTCCACAGCAGCTACAATACCCTGGAAGCCTGTTTCCTAGTGGCCAGAACCTCCTTCTCTTCTATAAATATCAGAATACTCCAGAGTCAATGAACCTCTATTTTGAGCTCCAGATCTTTTAGCCTTCCAATTTCTTTAGAAATGGCCAAGTTTATCACAATTAAAGATTCAGGCATTTGATTCCTGAGACTTCTAGCTATGTCTTTCCCAAAGATATTAGGTTTGATGCTCCTGAAAACCAATACCAGTTGCCTCTCTTATCCATTTGTCCATCAGGGTTCCTCATGCTTTCAATGGCATAACTGCTCTCTTACAACCAGTATTTGCCTTTTCAAATGCCATAATCTTTATCAATGACTGTCTGATTTCAGGGTCTGGTACAGATCTATTTACAGCTGAACCCAAAATCTGTAAGAAGTTAGTAAATACTTCTGTAGTATGCTGTATTTCCTTAGTAAATAAGGTAGATTTTCCCCCTCTGGTTCCTCAATCATATCCCGAGCTCTTAAAGCTGCAGCATGACATTGTTCAGTTATAACATCATGAGGTCCGATTTGTTCTTGTAGGTCAGCATAATGCTCTTCACCAAGTAGTTGGTCTTTAGCAGCATTTACCCCATTATTATATTATTCATAGGTTCATGTACCTACCACAACAACCACTGTAATTGTTGACCAGTTTATACCACAGTTGATACCAATCCCTTTCTTTTTTATTATTATTATTTTCTAAGTTTTTTTATTTACATTCCAAATGATTTCCCCTTTCCCATTTCCTTCCTCCCCGAAAGTCCCATAAGCCCCCTTCCCTCCCTCTGTTCCCCATTCAACCCCCTCTTGCTTCTCTGTCCTGGTATTCCCCTACATCCAGTCTTTCCAGGACCAGGGGTCTCTCCTTCCATCTTCTTGGAAACCTATTGATATGTGAATTGTGTCTTGGGCATTCTGTGATTCTGGGTTAATATCCCCTTATCAGTGACTGCATACCATGTGTGTTCTTTTGTGATTGGGTTACCTCTTTCAATATTGACAACTAACTTGATGCTGTGTAGCCTAGTAATTTTGAATGTATTTAATGAATGGACAATGCAAGCCAACAATACTAAAATCTCCTTAAGATCACACATTCCGCCGTGTCAACTCATTATAGGAATGATCGCCATTGCTAGCAGGTGCCTGTGTAGCCCCAGGCAAAACCTCTGGCTGTACACTGGGCTGAACACTAACTAATCCTTTGTCTACTGCCTCTTGCTCTTCCCCACCCCTAGTTTCACAGAGATGCTCTGTGCACCTAGCAATGAAAGCATGTGGAGCAGGATGGGAGGCAGTTTTCCTTCTAGTCTACTTTGCTTCCTTCTTTCATTGTGTGGTAATTTTCTGGTCTCAGACACTAAGCCTGAACCCCATTGCTCTACTCCCACTGGCTCTTTTCATATAAGTCAGTAGAAGCAGCCAGAATCAGCTGGAATATCATGAGAAGCTCATTGGCAGTTCCCTCTCTGCAAAGTGAAGACCAGTGAAGACCAAGGAAGACCATGGAAGACCAGGGAAGTAGCTAAGCATTGCAAGGTATAACAATGCGAGAGCTTCCTCTTAGTGTTTGTGTGGTTCCATTTCTATCCTTTCTAAACATCATGTGCCCTTTCAAGTATCTGTTTTCAGCAAAACATCAAATGCTCTCTCACAAGACAGCATCCAGGAAAAGCATTGCATGATATAACTGAGTTTTTAAAGAAACCAGAAATTTCCACTTCACCATTGCCTCACATATTTGAGTTCTTAGTCATCAGAGTGACAGTACTTAGAAGGATTAAGGGGTGTGACCTTGTTGGGGTAGGCATGGCCTTCTTGGAGGAAGGGTGTCACTGGAGATGGGCTTTGAGTTTCCAGAAGGACAAGTCAGTCCAGGAGCACTCTGTTTTTCTGCTACCTGTGACTTTGGATATAGAACTCTTAGCTGCTTGCCCAGCACGATTCTACCTTTGTGCTGCCATATTCTCTGCCTTGATGAAGATGAACTAAACCTCTGAAACTGTAAGCAAGGTCCAGTTAAATGCTTTCTTTTTTTTTTAAAATAAGAATTGACATAGTTATGGTGTTTCTTCACAGTACTAGAACATTGACTAAGACTAAGACTGGTGCTTACTTGAGTCTATGCCTTGCCTGAAAACCAAATACCTTTACTTCTTTTTTAAAATTTAAAAATAAAAATTTTATTGGATATTTCATTAATTTACCTTTTGAATGTAATATCCTAATTTCCCCTCTACAAACACCCTATCCTATGCTCCTTCCCCCTGCTTCTATGAAAGTGCTACCCCACCCATCTACCCACGCCCACATAACTGCCCTGGCATTCCTCTACACTGGGGCACCAAGCCTTCACAGGACCAAGGGTCTCTCCTTCCATTGATGCTAGATAAGACCATTTTCTGAAGTATTAGAGGATGGTGACTTTTCTTCCTGATAGACTTTCGGCTTTCTCATCTGCATGATGAGGTTGAATTAGTTTAAAAAAGTCATTCTCCTGTAGGTACTTTATAATCTGAGGATTCAATCAAATTATGCCCACTCCTTTCCTTTTTCAGTTTCTGGCTCTTTTTCCCCTTCCTTTCTTCTTACCCCCTTACTTTCTTTAATTTATTGGTGTGGTAACCTGCTTGATAAATGAGATTTTAAGTTCAGAAAAGTTGATTATTTAAAAAGATAATCTTGAAGTGCATTTTTTCTAAAAGGAGCTGGTACTCTACAAAGGATGATTCTTACTTCAACAAAGCAGCAACATTACAGATTGCAGCTATCATCACTAATTAGCTGTCCCAGATGGAGAACTGCCCCACCCCAAACAGACGGCTGGCCAGCTTCCTACAGATAACTGAGACATAAATAACTCACTCCACTCTTTCCATAACAACATGCCATCTTGCCTCACTTGTAAGAGATGTACAATTAGTTCACTTCAGAATTGGGACACAAAGACTTGCTTCGTAACTATGTTTAATATAATTTTCTAGCTGTAAGAATTATAAATGCTACTGTAGAATATTTAGCTACCATAAAACAGAAAAAAGTAAATGATTGTAACTCTATCATATAACTATAACTAGTTATCATACTACTATAAGTCTACATTTCTATTTTGAAATATGTATATACTGTAGAAGTTGATCATCCTTCAGCCTGTTAACTTAATGTTATCACAGATTTTTTTCTTTAAAACACTCTACTGAGATATGATTGGCATATAAAAGTAGCACATACATAATATCTACAACTTTATGAGTTTGGAGATATAAATAATCCTGGGACATAAACATTCTATATCAGTTACTTTTCTGTTGCGGTGATAAAATCACCATGACAAAGGCAACTTAACGAAAAAAGTATTTACTTGAGCTTATTATTCCAAAGGAGTAAGAGTCCATCAGGTTTGGCAAACATGGTAACAAGCATCAGACAGCTAGTACACGGGTGGAAACAGTAGCTGAGAGCTCACATCTTCAACTGAAAACACAAAACAAAGTAAACTAGGAGTAGGTGAGGGTTTTTAATCTCTTTTTAATTTTTTATTGGTTATTTTATTTATTGACATTTTAAATGTTATACACCTTCCAAGTTTCCCTTCCACAAACCCTTCATCCCCTCTCCCTCCCTCTGCCTCGATGAGGGTATTCCCCTACCTGCCCACCCATACGTGCCTCAGTGCCCTAACATTCACATACTCTGGGTCATCGAGCCTCCATAGGACCAAGGGGCTCCCCTCCCAGAGATACCTGATAAGGTCATCCTCTGCTACATATGCAGTTGGAGTTATGGATCCTGCCATGTGTACTTTTTGGTTGGTGGTTTAGTCCCTGGGTGAGGGGGTGTTGGTTAGTGATAACTATTGTTATTCCTATGGGGTTGCAATCCTCTTCTGCTCCTTTAGTCTGTCTCCTAACTCTTCCATTGGGGTCTCTGTACTCAGTCTGATGGTCAGCTGAGAGCATCCCATCTGTATTGGTCTGGGGCTAGCATAGCCTCTCAGAGTACAGCTATACCAGGCTCTTGACAGCAAGCATTTCTTGGCACCAGTTAATAGTGTCTTGGTTTGGTGTCTGCAAATGGGAGGGATCCCTAGGTGGGACACTCTCTGGATGGCTTTTCCTTCAGTTTCTGCACTACCCTATGTCCCTGCACTTCCTTTTGTCAGGAGGAATTCTGGATAAATATTTTTGAGGTGGGTGGATGGCCCCATCGCTCAACTGAGGGCTGTGCCTGTCCACTGGATATGGCCTCTACAGGTTCTATCTCCCATTTGTTGGGTATTTCAGCTAATGTCATTCTTGTTGGACACTGGGAACCTCTTGGGTTCCTGGCATCTAGGACTTTCTAGTGGATACTCCCAGTTCTCCCTCTCCCACTGCTATTCTCCTCCTTTAGGTCGTCAGTAGCACTATTCATTGTTCATATCCTTAAATTTTGTATATGTGCACCCTACTACATACATTTCATTATTCACATTGCTATTACACTGAATTTTGTTTGCTTTTATCCTTTCCTGTGTTGAATACTTTTGCAAACATGGCCATCTAGCTATCTCTTTGAAATTCTGATTTTAATTTCTTTATCAGGAATCCAGAAGTCAAATTGTTGACTCATACAGTGGTTCTAGTTTTAATATTTTGAGGTAGAAGCATCTTGTTACTTTCCCATCAAATTACACAAGGATTCCCACTTTTCCACATCTGTACAAACATCTGATACTTGACTTTTGTTTTGGTAATAAGCATGAGATGATACTTCATTGTCATTTGATTTACATTTCCCAGGCAATGATATAGAGGCACTTTTTATATTAATAATATAACACCTGTTGGCTATATAAGAGTTATTTTCCTTTTTCATTTACAGTGTTTTCTTGAGGAACTATCAATTCTTTTCCTTTTTTTCATGTTTAAATTGGGTTGTTTTGGAGTTTAATCTTTGGTTGGTGGGTTTGCTACCAAATTTTGCTAGAAATCCCTTCCTGCTTTGGACATCAGTTTAATATCCTCGTTATGATGTGCAAATATTTTGTTACTTTCTTACATTTACACTGGTGATCCTGTTCTGTGCTCAGTGGTGGATCTTTAGTTTGATATAATCCCTATCCGTACTTGTCTGTTTTTGACTTCTGTGTGGCTGTTATAACCAAGAAACCTTTACCAAGACCTATGAGATGAAGTTTTTCATGATGTTTTCTTCCAGGCACTTCAGGTCTTAGATTTCAGACTTTTAGTCATTTTCAATGTGTGTGTGTGTGTGTGTGTGTGTGTGTGTGTGTGTGTGTGTGTGTGTGTGTTTTAAATGAGCATTGTAAATTAAACTTAGTTGAATCATTTTTGTGAGTCTCTTTTTTCTAATATAAACATAGCTCATATTCCTTCACTACTTATCTTATTGACAGTAATCAGCATCCAGTTAGTGGTTTGCTTTTTATTATATTAACTACCTCCAACTTTTGACAATTATCCTTTGTCCATCATCTTAAGCAGTATTATGGAGACCATTCTTATGTTACTCTCAGTACAGATTCCCAGATAATTCCCTGAGATACTCACAGTTCTAAAGTTTCTAAAGCAAATAACAGGCCAATCTTAAAAGTAAAAGCATTTTTATTAATTAATTATTTATTTTTTACACTCTATATTTTATTACCCCCACCACAGACCACCCTCCATTCCACATCCCATTCCGTCTCCCCACTCATTGTCTACATGTGGATGCCCCCTCCCACCCCTCTACCCACACCTCTAAACTCCCTGGGGCCTCTAGTCTCTTGCGGGTTAGGTTCATCATCCCTGGATGAACACAGATCTAGCAGTCCTCTATTGTATTGGGGGCCTCATCAGCTGATGTATGATGCCTGTTTGGTGGTCCAGTGTTTGAGAGATCTCAGGGGACTCGATTAATTGAGACTGCTGGTCCTCCTACAGGGTTGCCCTTCTCTTCAGCTTCTTTCAGCCTTCCTTAATTCAACAACAGTGGTCTGCTTCTAGTCCATTGGTTGGGAGCAAATATATGCATCTGACTCTTTCAGCTGCTTGTGCAGTTGTCTGGAGTGCAGTCATGCTAAGTCCCTTTATATGAGAACTCCATAGCCTCTGTAATAGTGTCAGGACTTGGGACATCCCCTTGAGCTGGATCCCACTTTACGTCTGTCTCTGGACCTTCTTTTCCTCAGGCTCCTCTCCATTTCCATGCCTGTAATTCTTTCAGAGAGGCACAATTATGGGTCAGAGTTGTGACTTGTCATGACCCCCTCTCCTTCACTTGATGCCCTGTCTTCCTGCTGGAGATGGGTTTTATAAGTTCCCTTTCCCTACTGTTGGTCATTTCATCTAAGGAGCACCTAAAGAAATGTTCAAAGTCCTTAGTGGTCAGAGAAATGCAAATCAAATGACCCTGAGATTCCACCTTATACCAATCAGAATTGCTAAGATCTAAACCACAGGTTTAGCATTTACACATGTTGGTAAGGATGTGGAAAAAGAGAAACACTCCTCCATTGCTGGTAAGATTGCAAACTGGTGCAACCACTCTGGAAATCAATCTGGTGGTTCTTCAGAAAATTGGAAATACATCTACCTGAAGACCCAGCTATATAACTGTAGGGAATATACCCAATATATATCCCACCATGCCACAGGGGCACATGTTCCACTATGTTCATATCAACCTTATTTGTGATAGCCAGAAGCTGGAAACAACCCAGATGTCCTAGGACAGAAGAATGGATAAAGAAAATGTGGTTCATTTACACAATGGAATACTACTCATCTATTAAGAATGAGGACATCCTGAGTTTTGCAGGCAAATGAATGGAACTTATCCTGAGTGAGATAACTCAGACCCAATAAGAAAAGCATGGTATGTTCTCACTAGTAAGTGGATGTTAAAAAATACAGAGTATCCGAGATACAGTCCACAGAACTCAAAAAGGTCAACAAACTGAAGTGCCCAAATTAGGACACCTCAGTCCCACTTGGGAGGGAGAACAAAGCAACTGTACATGGGGAGGGAGGGAGGGACCTGGGTGGCAAAGTGGACAAGGTGGGGGAGGGAGTGGGGGAGAGGGGAACATGATCTGGTTTTGGGTGAGGGGAAAGGACTGAAGCCCAGAGCACCAGCAGAAAGAATGGAAACAGGCAACCTCCGGAGATAGGAGGTTGGAGAGACCCTCCAGAATGCACCAGAGACCTTGAAGATAAATTCATCTTTTTAAAAAATTAAGGAAAACTCTGTATTATCTTGGTCTATGAATGTGAAAGTTCTATTTACATGTTGGTTAGTTCCATATATTTTTCATTAAATTAATAGGGCTGAGATAGCTCAATGGGTAAACGTGCTCCTCACATAATCCTAGAACCCTGAATTTTATTCCTAGAACCCACGTAAGTGTAAGAGAAACCAAAGTCCATAACTTCTCTTACTCCATATATACCATGTCGCATATATCACTTATACACGCAATCATACCATGTCACATATATCACTTATACACACAATCATATATAGTTTTTAACTTACTAATAAACACACCATTTATAATTATTATTATCTTTAATTGTTTTTACACTTAGTCTCTATCCTTCTCCCAGTATGCCCTCTGACAGTTCCTCATCCCATTCTTTCTCCCCTCTCTCCATGAGGATGTCTCCACCATGCCACCCCCACCACACCCCCTATACCGCCACCCCACTCAAACCCACCCCACCCCACCCAACCCTGCAAGACCTCCCCACTCCCTGGGACCTCAAGTCTTTCAAGGGTTAAGTACATCTTCTCTCACTAAGGTTAAACTAGGAAGTACTCTGTTGAATATGTGTTGGGATTCTCATACCAGCTAGTATACGTTGCCTGGGTGTTGGTTCAGTGTCTGAGAGAATTCAGGGTTCCAGTTCAGTTGAGACTGCAGATTTTCATATGGGGGGATAACCCTCCTCCACAACTTCTTCCAGCCCTTCTCTAATTTAACCATGGGGTCCCGACTTCAGTCCATTGCTTGGTTGTAAGTATCTGTATCTGTGTCTGTCTCAGTCAGCTGCTTGTTGGGCCTCTCAGAGGGCAGCCATGCTAGGCTCCTGTTTGTAAGTACATCATAGTATCAATAATAGTGACCTTCAGTGACTGGCCCAAATTAGGATCCATCTAAACACACAATTTTTATTCGTCAGGTTGAATTTTGTAATACAAATATTAACTTTTATAATCATGCTATAAATTTTCTATCATTTCTTTTAAATGTGTTATATTATTATTAATTATTATTATTATTATTGTTATTATTATTATTTTGCAGAACAGTGTCTCCCTATAAAGCACTTACTGGTCTAGAATTCGCCATATAAGTAAAACTAGCCTCAAACTCACAGATATACTCCTGCCTCTTCTTTACAAGTATAAAAATTAAGAGGTACTTTATCCTAATATAAAGACTGATGATTATATTTTATACATTAAAATATTGTTTTATGGCTCATTACTTATTAACTACTCTAAATTAGTACAGGAAAATTTCTATAATGGGAATGCCTAGTCACAACTATGGAACCAAGATCTCTATGATTTTGAGTGATAGACAGAATAATTTCCATGCTTCTATTTGCTTGTGAATGAAATGGTAGTTGTAAAATATGTACTCCATATGATTTTAAGGACTAAATAAGATGACACCTGAATATCATTTGACACAACTTTTAAAGATCATGTAACTCAATTATTATGAGAAAAGAGCTGTGTTAGACATCAAGATTCTACATGGCAGTGGTTCTCAACCTTCTTAATGCTGCAACATTTTAATACAGGTCTCCATGTTGTGGTGACCACCCACATAAAATTATTTTGTTGATACTTCATAACTATAATCTTGCTACTGCTATGAATCTTAAAGTAAATATCTGATATGCAAGATATCTGACATATGACCCCCAAGGAGAATGTGACCCACAGGTCGGAAAACACTACTATATGGAATACAAAAACTTCTTCACCTTCCAGTCTTCTAGAAGATAGAAGTTCCTAGTTGGTGGGAAGTGGGGCATATAACTCATAGACTTGGCCTCTTTCATTCTGATTTCTAAGTGCAAAGATGAAGCCAGTGTGTAATAATACACAAATGCCTTCCTGGATAAGAGGCAGATGGGCAGTGCAGTGAGGATAAATCTACATTTCCCTTGACTTCCTTGGGCTGCCAATTGTTGAGGCTTAATCATTTAGCATGCCTTATTATGAAATATGTTGGCCCTAAGTAGAGAGGCAACCAGCCAAGATTTGGAAATTATTGTGACAATAAAAAGAGAAATTGATTAGAAATAATATAATAAATGGTCTAAACATCAGGTCTAGCCGATCAGAGCCATTGATGCAGAGATAACCAGTCAACATCAGGCTAATTCTGTAAATGAGGGAATTAACCCAGCTCAGAACATGTTACCCAGAATGACATCTGTGTTTTATAAGCCTTTCAAAATATCCAGGGATGATAATGATGCATCAGTAGAAATGCTTTTAAAATCCCATAAAGTCTGAATTGTTTTAATCGGGGTCAGAAATGAGATCACAAAAATGGTCAGAACAGATGACTTGTTAGAAATTATAAAGGCTAATTTATTCCTAGATATGCCTGTTGGTATTTGAAATTTGATTTAATGGCAGTGGTTCATTATATTTAGACAGACTGGATCTAAGAAACTCATAGTGATGTTAATGTGAGTTTATACTGCTACTCCCTAGGAAAAGATATATAAGGTGATGCTCCCTGGTTAAGGCAGTGATAATATACAGAGATAAGCAAATTAGGGCCATTCATGTTTTATTTATTTTTAAATTCATTCTTTAATCAATTTTACAGTCCAGACTCTTTAATCTCCTTCCTGGTCCACCCTCTGACTGTTCTATATCCCACACCTCATCACCCCACCCCCCCAATCACCTTGAGAATGTCTCCACCCCACCAGACCTCCCCACTCCCTGAGACTCCAAGTCTCTCAAGGATTAGGTGCATCTTCTCTCACTGAGCATAGACCCCACAGTCCTCTGCTGTATGTGTGTCGGGGCTTCATAGCAGCTGGTGACTGCTGCCTGGTTGGTGGCTCAGTATCAGAGAGATCCCCATTTATGTTTTATAAGCAAGATAAAGTACAAGAACCTTGCTTCTTTGAAATGCATACAGTTAGTTCATTCGTGTTCACTACCACAGTAAAAATACAAGTAAATTAATTTAGCATTTCATTCTATAACATTACCTAGTAATACGGGCTTGCCAATAAAGACATAAGTGGTTTGTCTATCATACAAGACACAGCATATTGAAGGAAACATTTCCCAGTTGGTTAGGAGGCAAATACCACGTGAATGCGAAGGATTAGTTAGCTAATTTTACAATGTAAGAGAGCATAAATATTCCTAATGATAAACAAGATCATAAGCTGAATGAAAATAAAAGTTATCCAATTAGAGTGTAGTGTATGAGGACTGAAGAGATGTCTTAGAGATTCAGAGTATGTACATTTCTTAAAAGGATCTTAATCCCAGAACCCATGTTGTACAACAGATTGTTAATTTCAGCTCCAGGGGGATCTAATGCCCTATTTTGGACTCTATGGGCACCACAACTCATATGCGCATATCTACACACACACATACACATACACACACACACACACACACACACACACACACACACACATATTTAAAATATAAAAATGTAGGCCAAAACGCAATAAGCAAAGTCATAAAAGTCAAAAAATATAAATAATTGCCATCTAAAAAGATAAATCATCTCATTATTAACAAGACAAATTTAATTAAATAAAATTTAATTTTGCCCATCAGACTTGGTAGCCTTTACAAGTATGAAATATCTTCCTTTTGGCAAGACTATGATGAAACAGGGTAGGTGAGAGAACATAAAATATTTGAAGAGGGGGAACACATACTGAAATATCAAAATGAGACTGGGAATATGGATCAATGGATAAAAGGACTTGGTACGGAAGTATGAGGACCTGAGTTAGTCTTCCTAGAAACCTACGTAAAGTTTGACATCACATGGCTCCAGTGCTACTAAAGAGAAATAAGAAACAGAAATAATGGAATGACCTGGCAAACTATTAGGAGCCTGTATATCATACAAAATGAAAGTCAAGATCAGATACCCAAGTTTGTCTTCTAAGTTTCACCGCATGCTGTGGCATGCATTTAGGAGCATTAGTATTCAAACACAAGTAAGTATTGTGCACAAATTAATTATTAGAGAGAGAGAGAGAGAGAGAGAGAGAGAGGGAGAAGGTCAAAATACACTGAGAAGTTCCATTTCTGAATAGTTTTATCCTGTCTAATATGGGCACTCAGATACAGAGATTTCTAAATAATACAAATTATTAAAATATTATTGACATGTCTGTATTGACATGTCTGAGGGAGATAACCATGTTATAAACTAGTAATTTAGCATATAGTTATAATTTATTATAAAAATTAAATTTTCATTGAAAAACACATAAAATACCAAAAATGTTGCCAGTAACTCCACTTGGGTGGTAAGATGATAAATGCCCCCTTCCTCTTCCTCATCCTTTTGTCCACCTCCCCTCACTTCCTTTTCCTCTCTCTTTTCTTTTCCTGACCCTTTATTTATCTTTTCTTTCTTCTACTTATTCTTCTAATCATTCATTGTATTTCTACTCAGT
This sequence comes from Tokudaia tokunoshimensis, assembly GCA_036184795.1. Lineage (NCBI taxonomy): Eukaryota > Metazoa > Chordata > Mammalia > Rodentia > Muridae > Tokudaia > Tokudaia tokunoshimensis. The sequence continues at coordinate 81,960,371 of BTHU01000004.1, forward strand.
CTTCCTACTGTAAACATGTTTTGTTTCTATAATAAGAAGTTAGTGCTTTATAAATTTCAAAATGTGTCACAAGCAAGTTATTTTAGTTAAAATAAAAGAACTTAAAAACCGATCATACTCTTCCACAGAGTGCCACATCCAGATGGCACAGGGGGAGGTAGCTAACCACCCAGGAGTGAGGAGAGGCCTGAGAGCATAGGTAGAACCATGCCTGATGCTCAGAGGAAACAGCCTGAAAACATGAGGATACAAGAGCCCAGGAGAAGTCTGGGACAGGAGGCTCCCAATTTCCATCTTCACCCAGAACTGATACTGGGCCACAGAGCTACACACACAAATACCACCATAAGAGAGCTGGTCTCCCAGGAGTGCCTACATACCTGTGTACACAGGGAAGATACCACCTCTCTTCAAATTCCTGGCCCAAGAAGGACATGCCCAGAGCCATCAGGACACAGGAACCAAGAATCAACTGGGGACTCGATTCTTCTGATTTCTGTCTGCAGACCTGAGCTGACACTGTTTAAGCTCTCCATACCTTAATTCCTTCCAGAGAGAGCAGGTCTCCCAATAGTACAGATACGCAGGCTTGCAGGACAGATGAGCCACAGTCACAGACAGCAAGACCAGCTAACACCAGAGAAAACCAAATGGCAAAAGGCAAACTCAAGAACATTATCAATAGAGACCAAGGTGACATGGCATCATCTGAAGCCAGTTCTTCCACAACAGTGAGCCCTGGATTCCCCAACACACCAGAAAAGCAAGATTTGGATCTAAAATCACATCTCATGATGATGATGAGTACTTCAATAAGGACATAAATAATTCCCTTAAGGAAATAAAGGAGAACATGGGTAAAGAGGTAGAAGCCCTTAAAGAGGAAACGAAAAAATCTCTTAATTACAGGAAAACATGAACAGACAAGTGAAGGAACTGAACAAAATCATTCAGGATCTAAATATGGAAGTAGAAACAATAAAGAAATCACAAAAGGAGAGAACTCTGGAGATAGAAAACCTTGGAAAGAAATCAGGAGTCATAGATGCAAACATCAACAACAGAATACAAGAGATAGAAGACAGAATCACAGGTGCTGAATATGCCATAGAAAATATTGACTTAACAGTCAAAGAAAATGCAAAATTCAAATCAAAACAACCCTGAGATTTCACCTCACACCAGTCAGAATGGTTAAGATCAAAAACTCAGGAGACAGCAGGTGTTGGCGAGGATGTGGAGAAAGAGGAACACTCCTCCACTGCTGGTGGGAGTGCAAGCTGGTACAACTACTCTGGAAAGCAGTCTGGCGGTTCCTCAGAAAACTGGGCATGACGCTCCCAGAGGACCCTGTTATACCACTCCTGGGCATATACCCAGAGGCCTCCCCGGCATGCCATGAGGACACATGCTCCACTATGTTCTTAGCAGCCTTATTTATACTAGCCAGAAGCTGGAAAGAACCCAGATGTCCCTCAACGGAAGAATGGATAGAGAAGATGTGGTATATTTACACAATGGAATACTACTCTGCAATTAAAAACAATGAATTCATGAATTCTTATGCAAATGGTCAGAACTGGAAAATATCATCCTTAGTGAGGTAACCAATCACAAAAATACACACATGGTATGCAGTCACTGATAAGTGGATATTAACCCAGAAGCTCAGAATATCCAAGACACAATTCATATATCAAATGATTTCCAAGGAGAAGGAGGAGAGACCCCTGGTCCTGGAAAGACTAGATGTAGCAGTGTAGGGGAATACCAGGACAGAGAAGCGGGAGGGGGTTGACTGGGGAACAGGGGGAGGGAAGAGGGCTTATGGGACTTTCGGGGAGGGGGGAACAGGGAAAGGGGAAATCATTGGGAATGTAAATAAAAAATATAGAATATAAAAAATTAAAAAAAATAAAAGAAAATGCAAAAGGCAAAAAGCTTCTAACCCAAAACATCCAGGATATCCAGGACACAATGAGAAGACCAATCCTAAGGATTATAGGTACAGAAAAGAGTGAAGATTTCCAACTTAAAGGGCCAGTAAATATATTCAGCAAAATTATACATGAAAACTTTCCTAACCTAAAGAAAGAGATGCCCATGAACATACAGGAAGCCTATAGAACATCAAATTGACTGGACCTGAAGAGAAATTTCTCTGGTTACATAATAATCAAATTCACTAATCAAAGAAAGAATATTAAAAGCAGTAAGGGAAAAAGGTCAAGTAACATGTAAAGGCCGGCCTATCAGAATTACACCAAACTTCTCACCAGAGACCATGAAAAGCTAGAAGATCCTGGGCAGATCTCATACAGACCCTCAAAGAACACAAATGCTAGCCCAGACTACTATACCCAACAAAACTCTCAATCAACATAGATGAAGAAACCAAAATATTCCATGATAAAGCCAAAATTACACAATCTTTCCACAAATCCAGCTGTAGAAAAGGTAATAAATGGAAAACGCCAATACAAGGATGGAAATTACACCTTAGAAAAAGCAAGAAAATAATCTTTCAACAAACCCAAAAGAAGATAATCACACAAACAAAAATAACATTAAAGATAACAGGAAGCAACATTCACTATTCCTTAATATCACATAATATCAATGACTCAATTCCCCAATATAAAGACATAGACTAACAGACTGGATATGAAAACAGGACCCAACATTTTGCTACATACAGGAAACACACCTCAGTGTCAAAGACAAATACTACCTCATATTAAATGGCTGGAAAACATTTTCCAAGCAAATGATCCCAGGAAACAAGCTGAAGAAACCATTCTAATATTGAATAAAATCGACTTTCAACCAAAAATCATCAAAAAAAGACATGGAAGTACACTTCATACACTTCAAAGGAAAAATATACCAACAAGAACTCTTAATTTCTTAATTCTGAACATCTATGCTCCAAATTCAAGGGCACCCACTCTCCTAAAAGAAACTTTACTAAAGCTCAAAGAACACATTGCATCTTACATAATAATTGTGGGTGACTTCAACACCCCACTCTCATCATTGGACAGAACAGGGAAACACAAACTAAATGGAGACAGAGTGAAACTAACAAGTTATGGACCAAATGGATTTAACAGATATGCATAGAACATTTCACCTAAATAAAAAGAATATACCTTTTTCTCAGCACCTCCTGGTACCTTCTCCAAAACTGACCATATAATTGGTCACAAAACAGACCTCAACAGATATAAGAAGATTTAAATAATCCCATGCCTCCTGTTAGATCACTATGGATTAAGGTTGGTCTTCAATAGTAACAAAAACAAGAGAAAGCCCCCCTACACATGGAATCTGAACAAAGTTCTACTCAACGATACCTTGGTCAAGAAAGAAACAAGGAAAGAAATCAAAGACTTTTTAGAATGTAATGAAAAGGAAGGCACATCATACCCAAACTTATGGGACACAATGAAAGTAGTGCTAAGAGGAAAGCTCATAGTTCTGAGTGCCTCCAAAAAGAAACTGGAGAGAGCATACACTAGCAGCTTAACAGCATGCCTCAAAGCTCTAGAACAGAAAGAAGCTAATACAACCAAGAGGAGTAGAAGGCAAGAAATAATCAAACTCAGGGCTGAAATCAACCAAGTAGAAACCAAAAGAACTATACAAAGAATCAACAAAACCAGGAGCTTGTTCTTACAGAAAATCATCAAAATTGGTAAACCATTAGCCAGACTAACCAGAGGGTGTAGAGACAGTATCCAAATTAACAAAATCAGAAATGAAAAGGGAGATATAACAACAGAAACTGAAGAACTCCTACAGCTCATAAACAACTTCAGCAATGTGGCCAGATATAAAATTAACTCAAACAAATCAGTAGTCTTCCTATATTCAAAGGATAAACAGGCTGAGGAATAAATCACGAAAATGACACCCTTCACAATACTCATGAACCATATAAAGTATTTGGTGTGACTCTAACCAAACAAGTGAAAGATATCTATGACAAGAACTTCAAGTCTCCAAAGAAAGAAATCGAAGAAGACCTCAGAAAATGGATTAAGTCTTCTATGCTCATGGATTGGCAGGATTAATATAGTAAAAATGGTCATCTTGTCAAAAGCAATGTACAGATTCAATGCAATCCCCATCAAAATTCCAACTCAATTCTTCATAGAGTTAGAAAGAGCAGTTTCCAAACTTATCTGGAATAACAAAAATCCCAGTATAGCTAAAACTACTCTCAATAATAAAATAATGTCTGGGGAATCAGTTTCCTGGATCTCAAGCTGTACTGCAGAGCAATAGTGATAAAACTGCATGGTGTTGGTACAGTGACAGGCAGGTAGATCAATGAAATAGAACTGAAGACCCAGAAATGAACCCACACACCCGTGGTCACTTGATCTTTGACAAAGAGCTAAAACCATGCAGTGGAACAATGATAGCCTTTTCTACAAATGGTGCGAGTTCAACTGGTGGTTAGCATGCAGAAGAATGCAAATCTATCCATTCTTATCTCCTTGTACAAAGGTCAAGTTCAAGTACATCAAGGAACTCCACATAAAACCAGACACACTGCAACTAATAGAAAAGAAAGTGGGGAAGAGTCTCGAGTACATGGGCATAGGGGAAAGATTCCTGAACAGAATATCAGTGTTTTATGCTCTCTGAAGTATTGACAAATGGGACCCGATGACATTACAAAGTTTCTGTAAGGCAAAGGACACTGACTGTAGGAAAAAATGCCAGTGAACAGATTGGGAAAAGATCTTTACCAACCCTACATCTGACAGAGGGCTGATATCCAATATATACAAAGAACTCAAGAAGTTAGACTCCAGAGAACCAAATAACCCTATTAAAAATGGGGTATAGAGCTAAACAAGAATTTTCACCTGAGGAATATTGAATGGCTGAGAAGCACCTAAAGAATTGTTCACCATCCTTAGTCATCATGGAAATACAAATCAAAACAACCCTGAGATTTCACCTCACACCAGTCATAATGACTAAAATCAAAATGTCAGGAGACAGCAGGTACTAGCGAGGATATGGAGAAAGAGGAACACTCCTTCACTGCTGGTGGGAGTGCAAGCTGGTACAACCACTCTGAAAATCAGTTTGGCGGTTCCTCAGAAAACCAGGCATACTATGATCAGATGACCCAGCTATACCACTCCTGGTCATATATCCGGAGGATTCTCCACCATGTAATAAGGACACATGCTCTACTATGTTCATAGAAGCCTTATTTATAACAGCCATAAGCTGGAAAAATTCCAGACATCCCTCAACAGAGGAATGGATACTGAAAATGTGGTACATTTACACAATGGAATACTACACAGCTGTTTAAAACAATCAATTAATGAAATAATTAGGCAAATGGATGGAATTAGAAAATATCATCCCGAGTGAGGTAACCCAATCACAAAAGAACACACATGGTATGCACTCACTGATGAGTACATACCCAATATAATTTCCTTTAAAATTCTACTGATACCCAAGATACAATTCACAGACCAAATGAAGCTCAAGAAGAAGGAAGAACAAAATATGGATACTCTGGTCTTTCTTAGAATGGGGAACAAAATACTCATGGGAGGAGATACAGAGGCAAAGTGTGAAGCAGAGACTGACGGAAAGACCATCCAGAGACTGCCCACCTAGGGATCCATCTCATATACAGTTACCAAACCCAGATACTATTGTGGATGCCAACAAGCACTTGTTGGCTGGAGCCTGAAATAGCTGTTTTCTGGGCAGCCAACGGTTATTGTACTGAGCACAGGGTCCACAATGGAGGAGCTTGAGAAAGGACTCAAGGAGCTCAAGGGCCGTGCAGCGCCATAGGAGGAACAACAATGTGAACCACCCAGTACCCACAGAGCTCCCAGGGACTAAACTACCAACTAAAGAGTACTAATGGCTCCAGATGCATAGGTAGCAGAAGATGGCCTTGTTGGACATCAAAGGGAGGAGAGGCCCTTGGTCCTGAGAAAGCTAGATGCCCAAATATAGGGAAATGCCAAGACAGAGAAGCTGGAGTGGGTGGTTTGGTGAGCAGGGGGAGGGGGAATGGGTTAGTGGTTCTTTTATTTGGCGGGGGAGACCAGGAAAGGGAGAAGATTTGAAATGTAAATAAAGAATACGCTAATAAAAAATACTGGAAAAAAAAGAAACAATTGCCAGCTTTACACCACAAATGTTATTGACCAGAATGAACAAAACCCATGAGTCTCCAATAGGAAAGGTATTATTATTATTACTATTGTTATTATTAATTGTAAAAAATAAAAACTTAAAAATAAAATGAATGACTTTAAAAACACAGTCAAAACAAACAAACAAACCCTTACTGAGTCTAGAAAATTAATTGAAGTGAATTAATACTGTTTAGTTTTTTTTAACTCCTCCAAAGTTATTTTTGTAAACATAATATATTTTGTTCCTTTGCAATTCGAATTGCTGTGCTTGTCAATTAACAGGGTGATATATAAAACTAGGCTGGCTTTCAGCATGTGATCTTCAAATATCATTTTTATTTAATTTATTATGTTGGAAATACAGAGATTGAATTCTAATTAGGAATGTTGTAATCAAACACAGAGAATTGTATTTTTAAAAAATAACCATCCAACTTTAACATGGAGTTTCTTAATTTTTATTTTCTAAGTTTTTTTATTTACATTCCAAATGATTTCCCCTTTCCCATTTCCTCCCTCCCCGAAAGTCCCATAAGCCCCCTTCCCTCCCTCTTTTCTCCATTCAACCCCCTCTCGCTTCTCTATCCTGGCGTTCCCCTACATCCATTCTTTCCAGGACAGGGGTCTCTCCTTCCATATTCTTTTTTTTTTAATGTCCTGCCTTCCATTTTGAGGTTTTGATATATTTATATTGATCTAATTCAGCAGTTCTCTCTAACATAGAGTGATTTTCAGGAGCTGTGTGATCTGTCTCATTGGCATTTAAAAATTTTAAAGTCAATAAAGCATTATTTACACTGTCTTTTGGAGATCCCATATCTCCTTTCTGTTCTATAATTTCCTTTAAAATTCTACTGAATTGCTCTATAATTGTTTGACAAGTAACGTTGTAAGATATATTTAGAACACTTTTTCTACCATGTCTAAAAATTTGTTGTATTCTTTTTTCCTTTTATTTATTTATTTATTTTATTTTATTTTTTTAATTTACATTCCAAATCACTTCCCCTTTCCCATTTCCTCCCTCCCCGAAAGTCCCATAAGCCCCCTTCCCTCCCTCTTTTCTCAATTCAACCCCCTCTCGTTACTCTGTCCTGGCATTCCCCTACATCCAGTCTTTCCAGGACCAGGGGTCTCTCCTTCCATCTTTTTAGAAATCTATTGATATGCGGATTGTGTCTAGGGTATTCCGAGATTCTGCGTCAATATCCCCTTATCAGTGACTGCATACCATGTGTGTTCTTTTGTGATTGGGTTACCTCACTAAGGATGATATTTTCAAGATCTGACCATTTGCCTAGGAATTTCGTGAATTCATTGTTTTTAATTGCAGAGTAGTATTCCATTGTGTAAATATACCACATCTTCTGAATCCATTCCTCCGTTGAGGGACATCTGGGTTCTTTCCAGCTTCTGGCTATTATAAATAAGGCTGCTATGAACATAGTGGAGCATGTGTCCTTATTGCATGCAGGTAAAGTCTCTGGGTATATGCCCAGGAGTGGTATAGCCGGATCCTCTGGGAGTGTCATGCCCAGTTTTCTGAGGAACCGCCAGACTGCTTTCCAGAGTGGTTGTACCAGCCTGCAATTCCACCAGCAGTGGAGGAGTGTTCCTCTTTCTCCACATCCTCGCCAACAACTGCTGTCTCCTGTGTTTTTGATCTTAGCCATCCTGACTGGTGTGAGATGGAATCTCAGGGTTGTTTTGATTTGCATTTCCCTAATGACTAAGGATGATGAACATCTCTTTAGGTGCTTCTCAGCCATTAGATATTCTTCAGGTGAGAACACTTTGTTTAGCTCTGTACCCCATTTTTTAATAGGGTTACTTGCCTCTCTGGAGTTTAACTTCTTGAGTTCTTTTATATATTGGATATTAGCCCTCTGTTGGATGTAAGGTTGGTAAAGATCATTTCCCAGTTAGTTGGTTGCCACTTTGTCTTTTTGACGGTGTCTTTTGCCTTGCCAAAACTTTGTAATTTAATGAGGTCCCATTTGTCTATTCTTGATCTTAGAGCATAAGCTATTGGAGTTCTGTTCAGGAAATTCTCCCCTGTGCCCATATGTTCAAGGTTCTTCCCTAGTTTCCCTTCTATTAGTTTCAGTGTGTCTGGTTTTATGTGGAGATCTTTGATGCACTTAGAATTGAGCTTAGTGCAAGGAGATAAGGATGGGTCAATTTGCATTCTTCTGCATGTTGACCTCCAGCTGAGCCAGCACCATTTGTTGAAAAGGCTATCTTTTTTCCACTGGATGGTTTTAGCTCCTTTGTCAAAGATCAAGTGACCATAGGAGTGTGGATTCATTTCTGGGTCTTCAATTCTGTTCCATTGATCTACATGTCTGTTACTGTACCAATACCATGCAGTTTTTAACACTATTGCTCTGTAGTACAGCTTGAGGTCCGGGATACTGATTCCCCCAGAGGTTCTTTTACTCTTGAGAATAGTTTTAGCTATTCTGGGTTTTCTGTTATTCCAGATGAATTTTTGAATTGCTCTTTCTAACTCTATGAAGAATTGAGTTGGGATTTTGATGGGGATTGCATTGAATCTGTGTATTACTTTTGGTAAGATGCTCATTTTTACTATATTAATCCTGCCAATCCATGAGCATGGCAGATTTTTCCATCTTCTGAGGTCTTCTTCAATTTCTTTCTTCAGAGACTTGAAGTTCTTGTCATACAGATCTTTCACTTGTTTGGTTAGAGTCACGCCAAGATACTTAATATGGTTTGTGGCTATCGTGAAGGGTATTATTTCTCTTACTTCTTTCTCAGCCTGCTTATCCTTTGAGTATAGGAAGGCTTCTGACTTGCTTGAGTTGATTTTATATCCGGCCACTTTGCTGAAGTCGTTTATCAGCTGTAGGAGTTCTCTGGTGGAGTTCTTTGGGTCGCTTATGTATACTATCATATCGTCTGCAAATAGTGATAGTTTGACTTCTTCCTTTCCAATTTGTATCCCTTTGACCTCTTTTTGTTGTCTAATTGCTCTAGCTAGAACTTCAAGTACTAAATTGAAAAGATATGGAGAGAGAGGGCAGCCTTGTCTAGTCCCTGATTTTAGTGGGATTGCTTCAAGTTTCTCTCCATTTAGATTGATGCTGGCTACTAGTTTGCTGTAAATTGCTTTTACTATGTTTAGTTATGGGCCTTGAATTCCTGATCTTTCCAAGACTTTTAGCATGAAAGGATGCTGAATTTTGTCAAATGCTTTCTCAGCATCTAATGAGATGACCATGTGGTTTTTTTCTTTGAGATTGTTTATGTAGTGGATTACATTGATGGATTTCCTTATATTGAACCATCCCTGCATCCCTGGGATGAAGCCTACTTGATCGTGGTGAATGATCGTTTTGATGTGTTCTTGGATTCGGTTGGCAAGAATTTTATTGAGTATTTTTGCATCGATATTCATAAGAGAGATTAGCCTGAGATTCTCTTTCTTCGTCGGATCTTTGTGTGCTTTTGGTATTAGTGTAATTGTGGCTTCATAGAATGAGTTGGGTAGTGTTCCTTCTGTTTCTATTTTGTGGAACAGTTTGAAGAGTATTGGTGTTAGGTCTTCTTTGAAGGTCTGATAGAATTCTGCACTAAAACCATCTGGACCTGTGCTTTTTTTGGTTGGAAGACTTCCAATGACAACTTCTATTTCTTCAGGGGTTATAGGACGGTTTGGATGGTCTATTTGATCCTGATTTAATTTTGGTACTTGGTATCTGTCAAGGAAATTGTCCATTTCCTCAAGATTTTCTAGTTGTGTTGAATACAGGTTTTTGTAGTAGGATCTGATGATTTTTTGAATTTCCTCAGTTTCTGTTGTTATCTCTCCCTTTTCGTTTCTGATTTTATTAATTTGGATACTATCTCTGTGCCCTCTGGTTAGTCTGGCTAAGGGCTTATCTATCTTGTTGATTTTCTCAAAGAACCAATTCCTCGTTTTGTTGATTCTTTGTATGGTTTTATTTGTTTGTACTTGATTGATTTCAGCCCTGAGTTTGATGATTTCCTGCCTTCTACTCCTCTTTGGTGTATTTGCTTCTTTTTGTTCCAGGGCTTTCAGGTGTGCCATTAAGCTGTTAGTGTATGCTGTCTCCCATTTCTTTTTGGCGGCACTCAGGGCTATGAATTTTCCTCTTAGCACTGCTTTCATTGTGTCCCATAAATTAGGGTATGTTGTGCCTTCATTTTCATTAACTTTCAAAAAGTCTTTGATTTCTTTCTTTATTTCCACCTTGACCAAGTTATCATTGAGTAGAGCATTGTTCAGCCTCCATGTGTACGTGGGTTTTCTTTTGTTTTTGTTGCCATTGAAGACCACCCTTATTCCATAGTGATCTGATAGGAGGCATGGGATTATTTCTATCTTCTTGTATCTGTTGAGGTCTGATTTGTGACCAATTATATGGTCAATTTTGGAGAAGGTACCATGAGGAGCTGAGAAGAAGGTGTATTCTTTAGCTCTAGGATGAAATGTTCTATATATATCAGTTAGTTCCATTTGGTCCAAGGCTTCAATTAGATTCACTGTGTCCCTGTTTAGTTTCTGCTTTCCTGAACGATCCATTTCAGAGAGCGGGGTGTTGAAGTCACCCACTATTATTGTGTGCGGTGCGATATGTGCTTTGATATTTAGTAAAGTTTCTTTTACGAATGAGGGTGCCCTTGCATTTGGAGCATAGATATTCAGAATTGAGAGTTCTTGATGGTGGATTTTTCCCTTGATCAGTATGTAGTGTCCTTCTGTGTCTTTTTTGATGACTTTAGGTTGAAAATCAATTTTATCTAATATTAGGATATCTACTCCACCTCGTTTCTTGGGGCCATTTGCTTGTAAAATTGTTTTCCAGCCTTTTACTCTGAGGTAGTGTTTGTCTTCGACACTGAGGTGCGTTTCCTGCATGCAGCAAAATGCTGGGTCCTGTTTACGTATCCAGTCTGCTAGTCTATGTCTTTTAATTGGGGAATTGAGACCATTGATATTAAGAGAGATTAAGGCATAGTGATTATTGCCATCTGCCATTCTTGACACTATCTTTATGTTTGAGTGGTTATCTACTTTTGGGTTTGATTCAAGAAGGTTATTATCTCATTTTTTTCCAGGGTGTTGTTTCTCTCCCTGTATTGGAGGTTTCCACCTATTATCCGTTGCAGGGCTGGATTTGTGGAAAGATATTGTGAAATTTTTTTTTTATCATGGAATATCTTGGTCTCTCCATCTATGGTGATTGAGAGTTTTGCTGGGTATAATAGTCTAGGCTGGCATTTGTGCTGTCTTAGTGTCTGCATGAGATCTGCCCAGGATCTTCTGGCTTTCATAGTCTCTGGTGAGAAGTCTGATGTGATTCGGATAGGTCTTCCTTTGTATGTTACTTGCCCCTTTTCTCTTACTGCTTTTAGTATTCTTTCTTTGTTTAGAACATTCGGTGTTTTGATTATTATGTGACGGGAGGTATTTCTGTTCTGGTCCAGTCTGTTTGGAGTTCTGTAGGCTTCTTGTACGTTCATCGGCATCTCTCTAAGTTAGGGAAGTTTTCCTCCATAATTTTGTTGAAGATGTTTACTGGCCCTTTAAGTTGCAAATCTTCACTCTCATCTATACCTATAATCCTTAGGTTTGGTCTTCTCATTGTGTCCTGGATTTCCTGGATGTTTTGGGTTACACGTTTTTTGCATTTTGCATTTTCTTTGACTGTTGAGTCGATGCTTTCTATGGAATCTTCAGCACCTGAGATTCTTTCTTCCATCTCTTGTATTCTATTTTTGATGTTTGCATCTATGACTCCTGATTTCTTCCCAAGGTTTTCTATCTCCAAAGTTGTCTCCCTTTGTGATTTCTTAGTTGTTTCTACTTCCTTTTTAAGTTCCTGAATGGATTTGCTGAGATCCTTCACTTGTTTGTTTGTATTTTCCTGTATTTCTTTAAGGTATTTTTGCATTGCCTCTTTCAGGATTTCTTCCTGATGACCCACGTTCTCCTGCATTTCTCTGAGTGATTTTTGTGTTTCCTCCTCATGGGAATCCATCTGTTGATCCATTGTCTCCTGCATTTCTTTAAGCAGTTCTCGTGTTTCCTTTGTAAGGGCATCTATCCATTGATTCATTTCTTTAAGCAATTTTTGTGTTGCCTCCTTATGGGCATCCGTCTGTTGGCCCATATTCTTCTGCATTTCTTTATGCCAATTTTGTGATTCCTTTGTGAGTGCATCTACCCGTTGATTCATCTCGTTAAGCGATTTTGTGTTGTCTCCTTGTGCGCCTCCATCTTTTGATCCATGTTCTTCCGCATTTCTCTAAGCGATTTTTGTGTTTCCTTTGTAAGGGCTTCTAACCGTTGATTCATGGTCTCCTGTAACTCTTTATGCGATTTATTTGTGTCCTTCTTGTGATCCTCTAATAGCATCATGAGAAGTGATTTTAAATCCAGATCTTGTCTTTAGGGTGTGGTGGGGTATCCAGGATTTGCTGCTGTTGGCGAGTTGGGTTTGGATGGTCTCACATTACTTTGATTTCTGTTAGTAACATTCCTACGTTTGCCTTTTGCCATCTGGATACCTCTGATGTTAGTTGGTCCTGCTGCCACTGGCTGTTGGTTGGACCTCCTGTGAGCCTGCAAAGCTATTTCTGCCCCCCCCCCCGGATTGCCAGGATTCCCCTGGCACTGATTTCTGTGGCCTGCCTGCTCCTGAGTGACTTTGGAGCCCTAATGTGCCTTGCCCCAAGTGATCTTATGTTGGGGAGGCCTTGCACATCCAAAGGCTCAGCCTAGTGGATTCCTGGAGCAGAGGTCACCAAAGGGAGGCTGGTAGGTTCCTGCCCTGTGCAGGGGTGAGTGATCTCTCCTAGGGGGGGGAGGGGGCGTCCCTCTGCCAGGCAGAAGTCCCACAGCAGAGCTAGCACGCTGGTTAATGCAGATCTGCCCAGCACTTGGGAGCTGCACACACACAAGCTGCCCGAGACCCAAGCGATATTAAGCCTGTCTGTCTCAGAACCTGGCTGTCCCAACTTCCCAGTCACTGGAGCAAAGATGGCGGAGTGCAATCTGCACACTCTCCGTGGCGCCGCTCACCCTGCAGACGCGATGGCCTGACGATCTGGCACCCAGACGACCATAGAGCTGACCCGTTCTCAGGCACAGACGGAAGCCCCAACAGGCCGTGTCCCAAGTGATGTTATATTGGGGAGAGAGAGCTTGGGGTACCTGTCTCTTCAGTGCAGTCTGCGGGAACAGAGGTCGTGGAAGGAAAGCTGGTAGGCTCCAGCCCAGTGCGGGGTCCCTCTGCTAGGCAGAAGTCCCACAGCAGAGCTGGCGTGCTGGTTACTGCAGATCAGTCCAGCACTTGGGAGCCGCATACACACAAGCCGCCCAAGACCCAAGCGATATTATGCCTGTCTGTCTCAGAACCTGGCTGTCCCAACTTCCCAGTCACTGGAGCAAAGATGGCGGAGGGCACTCTGCACACTCTCCGTGGTGCCGCTCACCCTGCAGACGCGATGGCCTGCCGATCTGGCACCCAGACGACCACAGCGCTGACCCGTTCTCAGGCACAGACGGAAGCCCCAACAGGCCGTGTCCCAAGTGATGTTATATTGGGGAGAGAGAGCTTGGGGTACCTGTCTCTTCAGCGCAGTCTGCGGGAACCTCCTTCCATATTCTTGAAAATTTATTGATATGTGAATTGTGTCTTGGGTATTCTGAGATTGTCGGTTAATATCTCCTTATCAGTGACTGCACACCATCTGTATTCTTTTGTGATTGGGTTACCTCACTAAGGATGATATTTTCTAGTTCTGACCATTTGCCTAGGAATTTCGTGAATTCATTGTTTTTAATTGCAGAGTAGTATTCCATTGTGTAAATATTCCACATCTTCTGAATCCATTCCTCCATTGAGGGACATCTGGGTTCTTTCCAGCTTCTGGCTATTATAAATAAGACTACTATGAACATAGTGGAGCATGTGTTCTTCTTGCATATAGGGGAAGTCTCTGGGTATATGCCCAGGAGTGGTACAGCAGGATCCTCTGGGAGTGTCATGCCCAGTTTTCTGAGGAACTGCCAGACTGCTTTCCACAGTGGTTGTTTCTAAAATAAAGTAACACTGAGAAGTAAAAATGCAGCAGTGTAACCAAGAGACATATGCTAAGACATAAAATTCTCTCCTGGAAGAATTAGACCTGCCCAGTTTGAAATGTGAGTGAGGTGTTCTTTAGAACTATCATTAGCAAAGACAACAGCTTTCATAGCTGGGTATCCTCATGGTTATATAAATATAACCAAACGTTGGTAAATATCTTGATTTTAGAGTGGAGTACTTTATACACAGTAGGTCTACAAAGATAGTTATCCAATAAGGTAGTAGAGAGCTCATGAAAAGGAAAGCCGTAGTGTGATTAGCTGACTAGAGTGATGGCTGCTGGGAGTTAAATTGTCGATTCTTTTTCTGCATGAAGATTTTTCTCTTGGAAAGAGAGTGGGAGATCATTGTTCTCATCTCTTTTAAGAGCTCATCAATAATGTACTAGATCAAAATTTAGAACAGGCTGCATATAACGATTGACATATGGGGGTGAGGAAAATTAATTTGGTAGAAGAGAACAACCAGATATCTTCCCTTCAATATTCTTTCTACTTCTGTAAAGGGATGGTTTAGGAGGTGCTGGGGAGGAGTGAGATGTATAACTTTTTTTTTAAGTTGAGCTTAATTGAAACCCCATAAAGAGGATATGTGATTTAAATGGACTTTTATCATTTTCCCTCTATCATGGGAGCTGATCCAGTGTTCTATCCTACTGACTAGCTCTGTGGTTTTGCTCAAACTCACCATTCTTCTTGACTTCCTTTTTAAAGCAGGTTCCTATGATTTCATTATGATCTGTTCTAGTGAGCCCTACTTTTCCAGTTTCCCCATTGAAATCTTTCATGCTAGCAGCATTTTGTCCTCAAAGTTCTCATCATTATTCCATAGCTATGCTATCTTCCCTGATTTCATTCTGTTTTGAGATTGTGTATATTCTCTGTGGACCCTTTTCACAGAATAAGGCTAACTCTTAAGATACTGGTTCTAAACAGGCTCAAGGCAGGATGCTGTAAGTGCTAAAAGCCATGTAATACAAAACTTCAATGTTCAACGCTCACATGAGAGCTACATGAATTGGGATCTCTGAGGGAACACTTCTATGTGTTGCAGACTTCCTACACTTCAAATTAAAATTTGTTGTAAGATCTGATCAACCCAAGAGAATCTTTGTTACTAATAACACTGTAGGAATAAGAAGCTTAGATTTTATTATAAATCCACTTTCAATAACTTGAGAAGATGGGGTGATGAAAAGATCCATTCATTATTTCAGCAAATATCTACTGCTCTCTCTCTCTCTCTCTCTCTCTCTCTCTCTCTCTCTCTCTCTTTCTCTCTCTTTTAAGTACTAGTACTGGTAATTAACAAGATGTTTAGCAAGGGGCTGAGCTTATTAAATTTTTAAAGTTTCTTTGTTCACAGTTTTCCTTTTAAAATTGGAACCAATAAATGGACTGATCACAGTCATGTGAAAAGCACTAAAATAACTTCTGTTTACAGAAAACATATAAACCTCATTTAATGCTCTGGCATGAAACTATTAACATACATGTTCTTCAATCCTCTGGGGGGCGGAATTCATCATCTATTATCTTCTATGCAGCCCATAGATATCTTGCAAAGATAATTTTCACGGGTAAATCTTCTTTTATTCTCTGATTAGCTTTGGTTCTCACATTATGAATTTTGTAGCATATCATAGTCCATTTATAGCATTTATCAGAATGCTTAATTATATAATTAATTTATAATTTCAATTCTTAACTAATAGAATATCTTACACTTTACAGGGTTTTTCATACATTGCTTAGAGAGAGTAAGGATACTTTTCATGGATATTAGTAGGGTGAATGACTTAATGAATGGATGCATATATATATATTTATACAAATGTATATATATGTATACATACACACACACACACACACACACACACACACACACACACATATATATATGTATAATTATCATGGTGTTGTATGATAGAACACCATGAATGAGTCCTTCCATATCAGTGACAGATTGGATCCTCTGATTACTTTTTTTTTAAAATTTTATTTTCTAAGTTTTTTTTAATTTACATTCCAAATCATTTCCCCTTTCCTGTTTCCTCCCTTCCTGAAAGTCCCATAAGCCCCCTTCCTTCCCTCTTTTCCCCATTCAACCTCCTCTCGTTTCTCTGTCCTGGCATTCCCCTACATCCAGTCTTTCCAGGACCAGGGGTCTCTCCTTCCATCTTCTTAGAAATCTATTGATATGCGAAATGTGTCTAGGGTATTCCGAGATTCTGGGTTAATATCCTCTTATCAGTGACTGCATACCATGTGTGTTCTTTTGTGATTGGGTTACCTCACTAAGAATGATATTTTCAAGTTCTGGCGAGGATTTGGAGAAAGAGGAACACTCCTCCACTGCTGGTGGAATTGCAAGCTGGTACAACCACTCTGGAAAGCAGTCTGGCGGTTCCTCAGAAAACTGGGCATGACACTCCCGGAGGATCCGGCTATACCACTCCTGGGCATATACCCAGAGGCTTTCCCTGCATGCAATAAGGACACATGCTCCACTATGTTCATAGCATCCTTACTTATAATAGCCAGAAGCTGGAAAGAACCCAGATGTCCCTCAACGGAGGAATGGATTCAGAAGATGTGGTATATTTACACAATGGAATACTACTCTGCAATTAAAAACAATGAATTCACGAAATTCCTCTGATTACTTTTTATCACCTCCCATTTTTCTCTTCCTGATTACCTCACTGTAGTTTCCATTCTCATTTTGGATTTTATTATTTATTTATGTATTTTGGTTATTGTCTAAATTCTGTCTCTTCCAATCAAAAGTGAGTGGCATAAAACTCAGGGGCTCGTGACAGTTCATTGCATATGACTGTAGGCTTAGATCTTTTAAAACCTAATTTTAATAAGGGTTCACAAATGCTTCCACCTCCCTTCTAAGGTACCTTACCATCCTAGGTAGGGGAGGAAAGATGGTAAAAAGGACAAGAGGGTGTGGACCTGCTTAGAAGTAGATCTGTGGGGGTGACTCCAATCTCTGTTTTTCAGGATACCTGTAGAACAATTCAGCAGTGTTAGAATACCAAACAGGAATCAGCTGTAGTGGTACAATTAAGCAGAAACAGCCAGGTCTCTGCTGAATCAGAATGAGTCTGCAGGAGCAGCCAGGATAAGCCAGGATTCCAGGAAAAGTTCTCCGCCATGCCTCCCTCAACAAAGTGAAGATCAATAAAGATGAAGACTTGAGACCAATAAAGCATTGCATGGCCAGCTAAGCACGCGTGCAGCCATTGTCCATTGAGTCCTATTTATACTCTCTCCAAACATCACATGTTCTTCCATAAATCTCACTTTAGCAAAACAGCACATGAGACTGTATTATCTGATATATCCAGAAACTTCCACTTCATGTGTGTGGGGGGTGTCTTGAAAATATTTGTTGAATAAAAGAAAGAAAAGCAGAGTCTTCAACAAAAAAATGAAGGTTCTTGAGACAACATGAAATGCATACTCCTTTAAAGGAATCATTTTGCTTAAAAGATAAGTAGAGTGTCAGTAGCTTGAGATGAAGGAGAGGAGCGGGCAATACATGAGTCAGAGGAGTTGTCACAGGCACAGAACATAAGGTCTCATTTTCCACAGTAGTGACCAGGTGAGGATATATTTAAGATCATACAATTCATACAATTAATAAACAAAAAATGTTTATTCAGTTTTGGTCCCAGTGAAGATTAACACAAAGGATGCAAATGATGATATTTAAGTTACCTTTCTCATCACTGTGACCAAATGCCTGCCAAAAGCAAATTAATTGTGATTCATCATTAAAGTTGGAATGCAGTCTATCATGAAGAGAAGACATGAGTGGGCTGTGTATAGTATATCTGCAGCCAGGAAGCAGAGAGCAATGAATGTGGTGCTCAGCTGACTTCTTCGATTTTTTTAATTAATTAATTTTTTTTTACACTCCATATATTATTCCCCACCACCACCATCCACATCCCATAACTCCTCCCCATGCCCTGTCTCCACTTGGATGTCCCCATCCTCCACTCCACCTGGCTTCTAAACTCCCTGGGGCCTCCAGTCTCTTGAGGTGCATCATCTTGAGGTGCATCATCTCTGAATGAACACAGACCCAATAGTCTGTATGTGTGTTGGGGGCCTCATATCAGTTGGTGTATGCTGCCTGTTTGGACGCTCAGTGTTTGAGAAATCTCAGGAGTCCAGATTAATCGAGACTGCTGGTCCTTCTACAGGATTGCCCTTCTCCTCGGCTTCTTTCAGCCTTCCCTAATTCAACAACAGGGGTTAGCTGCTTCTAGTTCATTGGTTGGTTGCAAATATCTGCATCTTACTCTTTCAGCTGCTTTATGAGTTTTCCAGAGTACAGTCATGCTAGGTCCTTTTTGTGAGTGCTCCATAGTCTCAGTAATAGTGAAAGGCCTTGGGACCTCTCCTTGAGCTAGAATCTACTTTGGGCCTGTCATTGGACCTTCTTTTCCTCAGGCTTCTCTCCATTTCCATCCCTGCAGTTCTTCAGACAGGAACAATTATGGGTCAAAGTTGTGACTGTGGGATGGCCCCTCTCTCCCTCATTTGATACTCTGCCTTCCTCCTAGAGGTGGGCTCTATAAGTTCCCTCTCCCTACTGTCAGGAATTTCATCTAAGGTCCCTCCCCTTGATTCCTGATAGTCTTTCACCTCCCAGGTCTCTGGTGAATTCTGGAGGTTCCCCCCAACATCCTATCTTCTGAGGTTGCCTGTTTCCATTCTTTCTGCTGGCTCTCAGGGCTTCATTCCTTTTCCCTCACCTAAACCAGATCACCAGATCATGTCCCCCTCTCCTCTCCACTCCCTTCGCCCCACCCCCATCCCTGTCCACTTTCCCTCCCAGGTCCCTCCCTCCCTCCCAACTTGTGATTGCTTTGTTCTCCCTCCCAAGTGGACACTTCAGCTTGTTGACCTTTTTGAGTTCTGTAGACTGTATCTTGGGTACTCTATACTTTTTTCTTTTCTTTTCTTTTTTTTTTTTTTTTTTGGCTAACATCCACTTATTAGTGAGTACATACAATGCATATCCTTTTGGGTCTGAGTTACCACACTCAGGATATTTTCTAGTTCCAACCATTTGACTGCAATGTTCAGCTCATGAGATGTTGACACTCATCTCTTCTGTTAAATTTCTCCACCTTAGTAGGAATGCCCAGAGTTGTGTAAATTAGGTAATTCCAAATCTACTCACATTGACACTGAAGATTAGCCACCAAGGACTCTTTTGTGTTTATTTATTTTTTTATTAAAAATAGATTCTACTCTCATACAATACATCCCAACCACAGATTCCCTTTCCTCCAATCTTCTCAGCCACCACTGTCTCCCTTCTCCCTCAGATTCCCCACCTCATTTCCTTTCAGAAAAGGGCAGGCCTCTAAGAGATAACAACCAAATATGACAAAACAAAGTATAAGACAAAGTCAATCCCTCATACTTAAGCTTGACAAGGCAAGCCAACAAGAGGAAAAGAGCCCCAAGATCAGACAGAGGAGTCAGAGACACAACTGCTCCCACTGTTAGGAGTCACACAGAAACACTAAGCTAACAGCTTTAATATATACACAGACAACATTGTGTAGTTAGTCTCTGTGAGCCCATGTGAGCCCTGATTAGTTGATTTAGTGGACCATGTTCTCCTGGTGTCTTCCAACCCCTCAGACACCAATAATCATTTCTTCTATTTTTCTAGGGGGCTCCTCAAACTATGATGGGAAGAATCCAATAGAGATCTCCAATTTAGACACACACCCCCCATCTGAATAATGTCTAGGTGTAAGTCTTTGTGCCTATTCCCTTCTGTTATTAGAGGAGGGCTCCTGATGATGACTGGGCAAGGCAAACAGCTGTGAGTATAGCAGAATATCATTAGAAATCATTTAATTAATTTTTTCCAGTCATGCATGGTTCTACCCTAGGTATCTGAGCTATCTTTCTCCTGTTTATGGCCACCCAAGCAGTGTAGGCATAAACTTCCTCTTGTAGTCAGGGTCTCAAGACAACAAACAGTGGTTGACCACTCCCACAAGCTTTATGCCAATATTGTCCCTGCACATCTTGAAGGACATCTAGTGGTATTTCAAATGAAATACATGTATCTTAGAATTCAGATAAAGCACCCACAAATAAAAAAAAAGTGGGATGTTTATTTTTCTTGGACTTGGTTACATCCCTCAGAATGCTTGTTTCCAGTTCCTTCCATTTACTTGTGACTTGCACAATTGAATTCTTTTTTTTTGTTTTTTGTTTTGTTTTTTTTATTTATGCACAATTGAATTCTTAACAACTGAATAATATCCCATTATATGAATAGTCAACATTCTCATTAGTCATTAATTTTTTGGTAGACATATATGTTGTTTCCATTTCATGGCTTTCCTGACCATAGCAGCAATGAATATGGATGGCAAGTATCTCTACAGTAAAGTACAAGATTCTTTTGGTACAAGCCCAAGAGTAGTATAGCTGGATTATGAGTCTCTGTGTTAATTCCCATCTACTGCAAGAAGTATATTCTCAGATGAGGGTTGAGTGATATTCTGATCTATGGGTATTATTAGGAGTAATTTTATTGACATGTCCCTTTAGTATAACAATAATAATAATAATATGGCTTGTATAATCTCAAATTCTTAGTCTTCTTAGCAGTGTTTGGTATGGGTTCAATCTTATGGAGTGGGCTTTAAAATCAACAAAAAGATCAGATAATATAATTTGATTATTTTCTTTTTCCTTCCCAAAACCATCCCAGATTCTTCCTGAGTCTCTACTAAACTTCACATTCTCTCATATTCTTAAAAATTAAAAAAAACAAAGAAAAGAATAAAGAACACAAAATAAAACCTCAAAAGACATAAACACCAAGGTCTAACAACAAAGTTCACGCAAAGGCATGGCATCTGGAATCATGTAGACCTGAGCCCTTAGCCATGGTTGATATACCCAGTGTCATTACATTGGAGAAAACTAACGTTTGTTTTCAGCTTTTTGAGGAATCTCTACATTAAAAGTAAAGAAGCCTCCTTTTCCTCTTCAACTGTACTGTGCAAGACTTAGAATTAATTCTCAATAAAATTTTAATTTTGTTTTGCCTATTAAAAATACCTCTCTACTATTAGACCACATGAAGGCTGCATGCATTGACTCTTTGCTATTGAAATGCCCTCATTCACACATCCTTATGACGTATGACAGTCTCATTTAAAATAAACAGCAATCCCGTTTTAGATATTCCTTCTTATGCCAACTGTTTGACAATACTATTTTCCTGTCACAGTGTGATGAGTAGTATACTGTTTATGCATGAGAGTATAGTGCCCCTCTGCATTGCCAGAATTAATGCATCCTTTGACATACGTGCCTTTGTTTTGTGTAATTTTAATTGCCTATTTGAGCAGACATGCACTTTATGTTATTTTTGGCCATAGTGTTTGGATTTACAATTCAGGAGACTTACTTTCTACTAATACAAATGACAAGCTCTGTTATATTTGCAGCAAGCAGTGGGTGCAACACTCTATTTTTAGCTCCATTTGTTCTTCAAAATGATGCATTACATTGGCTTAAGAACCAATCAGTGAAGCACACAGTCTGGGAAAACATACTCCAAGGAAACACAAGCTGCTTTTATAAGAATTCACCACAAATCATCATTTGCAAAATCCTGGCTAGGTAAACTTATGCATTATTGCTCACTATTGGAGAGAGGGTGAAATAACTCCTTAGAAAATAGTCTATTGTTATCAGGTCAGTCTCTTTTTCTTTGCATGATAAGGAAAACCATGCATGTGATTGTTATCCTAGGTGCTTGTCAGCTAGGTTTAGACAGTAGCAGACTGTGGTTAAAGGTTGTCACTCCGCAGAATATTTTTAGTACTTAATTTATAGCATTTCTGTTTATAAAAGATAAGAAAATTGCTAATTAGAGCATATTTTTCTCACCCAAGCTGTTCTAACTCAAAACTTAAGTTCCAAAGATTCTAGGCATTTATAGAACCAGGTGTATATACAGGACTTGGGAACTTGGAGATTATCATGAGCTAATAAGTATAAGTGGGGATCCTATCACTGCAACATTGAAGATAAATGCATTGACCACAAGATCTCAGTAAAGTGGAGCAAAAAGCAAAAGACAGAAATTAGACTTTCACTTTTAGTGTGACAGCAGAAGGAGCCTGAAGCAACTGCTCTTGCATGAAACTCCCATAATTGGTCACATCATACTATTTTCAAATGACCCTTCTTCATTCATTAAAGTTTTTGAAAAAGGGAGAGTGGGTGGAACCAAACAATTTTGTGTGAGCTCAGCATGATGAAGGATTGCAGCTACCATTTCACCCTCAACTGGTTTTCATTTAGGACAAAGTTACAAGTTGGAAAGGGATATCTGAGAAGAATAGCGCCTACTTCAGTGCACCTTGATGGTAAAATTTAAGATGAAGAATTTGGCTTTATAGAAACAGGTTAAATCAAAGAGACCTACTTTAGAAGGGAATAGACATAACTAAGAACAGATATTCTGGATTTAAGAAACACAAGCTGAGGTGGCCATGGTGTGTCTGAGTGATGAAGTCTAATGTGACCAGTACAGAATATAAAGTTCATAACTGGTATATGAGTATAGAAATATGAAATAGATTATGGCAAAAAGAGATGCATACATTGTTACCGAACCAAGAAAAATAATTTTAAAATATTGATAAAATCATTAAAATGTTGAAAAAATAGGGTTGCCAAAAAAGTAAGAAGAAATGAAGAAAAGGATATGAGATGGATAAAGAGCAAAATGACTTAACATGTGTAGTTCTATGTCAAAATCATATTAAATGACAATGAACTCAACAATCTGAAAGAAATAGGAATCAGAAATAGACTGTGGCATCTTTATGTATGCTGACAATTAGAACTAATAGTAACAACTTCAGTGAAAGTAGTTGGGAACTTCAAAGTCTCATTTTCAATAATGGATGTTAAAATGAGTGAAGTTATTAAGAATTTGGAAAACTTGAACACTAATACAAATAAATTTGTGACACTATTATAAGAAAGCAAAATTATCTTTTATATAATAAAGACTAACCTATAAATATGTGTTTTATATGCAAATCAAAGAAAAACAATGTTGAATTTAAGAACTTCATGTTAACCATTATAAATATGCATAACGAACTCAACAGGATAATAATTAAGGCAGTCAATGAAAACTGAGTGAATCAGATACTAGATGTCCACCAAGGTCTACTGAAGCTTTACAGTGTTGCCAAGGTACTTCAACAGGTTGTGTTGAAGAACTTGGATATCCACACAACAAAGAATGCAGCTCTGTTTCCTCCTTACATTATACAACAAATGGTTGTGAAAGAGTTGTCTCCTGAAACTGACTGAGGGAATACACTTGTACTAATAGAAAATGAGTAGTAAGATGAAGCCTATTTGATTGTAACACTCCTGATCTAGTTAATCTAGGGCCATACTCGCTATTTAAAATTGGCTTTAAGATCATCATCTACCACTTCCCATCCTCTGGGGATGCTGTCAGATGCACTGTCATGCTCTCTTCTTAGTCATGCTCATGTAGCGCAAATTATTTTACTTTGGTAGTATAAATGTGGTTCATTCTTCATGTTAACATTTTTGACATGGAAGATTGAGTGTACTGAGAACTGTGTTAGAGTCAAATAAAAAATGTAACACTTAAGGCAATGAAAGCGAAATCGGAAAGAGGGTATCAATTATTCTGTAGAACATTTAGAACTTGCTAAAAGAATTAATTTGATTTGGTGACCAGATTCAGCTTGACTATATCTGGGGCTTTAGATATATCAGGAAAATTAATTTTTAATTTTATTGTGAATTAGCTATAAGTGTATATATTATGGGGTACAAAGTAATACTGTCATTTGTTAATATAACTTGGGGCAATTAGATCAAGTTAATTAACATATCCATCACCTCAGTTCATATGAATGTAACTCAAATACATGTCATTTTTGTGATGAGAATATTTGAAATTCGTTCTCAGAAATTTGACATACTATTACCTAATACGCTTACTTATGTCCTTTGAAATAGATCTCAGCAAAAGGAAGAACCTTTTTATCCACCTGTGTAAGAGAGGTGAAAGATCTGTATGACAAGAACTTCAAGTCTCTGAAGAAAGAAATTGAAGAAGACCTCAGAAGATGGAAAAATCTGCCATGCTCATGGATTGGCAGGATTAATATAGTAAAAATGAGCATCTTACCAAAAGTAATACACAGATTCAATGCAATCCCCATCAAAATCCCCACTCAATTCTTCATAGAGTTAGAAAGAGCAATTCAAAAATTCATCTGGAATAACAGAAAACCCAGAATAGCTAAAACTATTCTCAAGAGTAAAAGAACCTCTGGGGGAATCAGTATCCCGGACGTCAAGCTGTACTACAGAGCAATAGTGTTAAAAACTGCATGGTATTGGTACAGTAACAGACATGTAGATCAATGGAACAGAATTGAAGACCCAGAAATGAATCCACACTCCTATGGTCACTTGATCTTTGACAAAGGAGCTAAAACCATCCAGTGGAAAAAAGATAGCCTTTTCAACATATGGTGCTGGCTCAACTGGAGGTCAACATGCAGAAGAATGCAAATTGACCCATCCTTATCTCCTTGCACTAAGCTCAACTCTAAGTGGATCAAAGATCTCCACATAAAACCAGACACACTGAAACTAATAGAAGGGAAACTAGGGAAGAACCTTGAACATATGGGCACAGGGGAGAATTTCCTGAACAGAACTCCAATAGCTTATGCTCTAAGATCAAGAATAGACAAATGGGACCTCATTAAATTACAAAGTTTTTGCAAGGAAAAAGACACCGTCAAAAAGACAAAGCGGCAACCAACTAACTGGGAAATGATCTTTACCAACCTTACATCCGACAGAGGGCTAATATCCAAGATATACAAAGAACTCAAGAAGTTAAACTCCAGAGAGGCAAGTAACCCTATTAAAAAATGGGGTACAGAGCTACACAAAGAGTTCTCACCTGAAGAATATCTAATGGCTGAGAAGCACCTAAAGAGATGTTCATCATCCTTAGTCATTAGGGAAATGCAAATCAAAACAACCCTGAGATTCCATCTCACACCAGTCAGGATGGCTAAGATCAAAAACACAGGAGACAGCAGTTGTTGGCGAGGATGTGGAGAAAGAGGAACACTCCTCCACTGCTGGTGGAATTGCAGGCTGGTACAACCACTCTGGAAAGCAGTCTGGCGGTTCCTCAGAAAACTGGGCATGACACTTCCGGAGGATCCGGCTATACCACTCCTGGGCATATACCCAGAGACTTTACCTGCATGCAATAAGGACACATGCTCCACTATATTCATAGCAGCCTTATTTATAATAGCCAGAAGCTGGAAAGAACCCAGATGTCCCTCAACGGAGGAATGGATTCAGAAGATGTGGTATATTTACACAATGGAATACTACTCTGCAATTAAAAACAATGAATTCACGAAATTCCTAGGCAAATGGTCAGAACTTGAAAATATCATCCTTAGTGAGGTAACCCAATCACAAAAGATCACACATGGTATGTAGTCACTGATAAGGGGATATTGACCCAGAATCTCAGAATACCCTAGACACAATCAGCATATCAATAGATTTCTAAAAAGATGGAAGGAGAGACCCCTGGTCCTGGAAAGACTGGATGTAGGGGAACGCCAGGACAGAGTAATGAGAGGGGGTTGAATGGAGAAAAGAGGGAGGGAAGGGGGCTTATGGGACTTTCGGGGAGGGAGGAAACGGGAAAGGGGAAGTGATTTGGAATGTAAATTAAAAAAATAAAATAAAAAAAAAGAAAAAAAAAAGAGAGGCTTCATAACCTGTGAGCATCACCTCCTCATACTTCTACTCCCTCAGCCTCTGTAGCTCCTATCCTGTTCTCACATGAGGAAATTTTTTTATAAACACTTATTCACATGAAGGCTATGTCCTCTGCTAGCTCACTTATCTCTTTTTTACATCAAAGTTTTGGATGACTACAAAGAAATGGGTTTATTGTGACATGTTCAGTACATGTATATCATGTTTTGTTTTATCAACTCCTTCATTGACTGCCCTCCTCTGTTCCTTTTGTTCCTTCTGTTTCCATGACACATATATTCCATTACTTTACCCTCTAATGAGCTCTTCTATCCTTCTCTACTGACTTTCCTATCCTCTCATTGTTCCCTTTTTACTTTCATGTGATATTTGTATTCAGATGTTTCATGATATGGAGAACAAATAGGTGGTTACATTGGCAAGATAAGAAAATAAAACATCTTCAAACTCAGAATGCTTAGATCTGCAGAACCCACATATGCCACAATGTGCAAAATGCTTAGAGCTGCATCTGTATTTTCTATAACTCACCTCTAAAACTAAGCATTCTATTATTTAACTGTTAGCTTTACATTTTTTTCAAAATGCAGAGGATATTATAATGATGTTTTCTATTAACAATTACCTACAAAACTATGGTCCTATGATGGGCCAATTTCAAAAACATTCTTTAAGTTTAGCAACTTGTAAAATTAGAAAACAATACCAACTTTTTCTTGTTATTAATATTTCAGAACCTTATAATGAAATGTAATATGCTTTCCTTGGTGCAATTTATAAGAATAAACTTAAAATAATTTCCAGATACACACAAATCTCTATAAAACAAGAAACCTAAAAACGTATCTAAAATTTAAGAAGAAAATCACAAGTCTGAGAAAGTTCCATCAAATAGAGGAGATTATGAACTGGGGACTTACCTATAACCGGAAAGTTATTTGCAATCGATACCCACTGGCACAGGGAAAATCTTTTTTTCTCCAATGGAGACTCATTAGCTAAACTAACCACACCTTGGGACAGGCACCCTGCCAAAAAGTAATTGGCAAACATAAATTGTTCTTACGTTTTGTCTGTTTTGTTATTGTTGTTGGTGGTGGAGGTGCTGGCATGTATATGCTATGTGTAAGTGTGTGTATGTATATGTATGTGCTGTTTAATTTTGGTGATTTTCATGCTATTGAGTGTTTTGTTTAATTCATTTTGATTTTGGCTTCTTGTTTGTTTTTGGTTTTTTTTTCAGAAAAAAGTACCTTTTATTCACCAGATGTAATCACTTGTGTGACTCTGTATCTCTTCCTTCCTTGAGTAGTGCCTTTCTTATGGAAGTTTCACTTATTCAGATTGAACCTTTATCAATTTGGATAGATCCCATAGCCTATGGATATATAGACAAAGCCTCTTTCCCAATGTATCATATTTCCTGAGCTCTATTCTGTTTTTAAAGCATCATTACAGTATACAGGTTGATCTAATTCAGCAGTTTCCTGCAATCCGGTGTCTTTCAGGTACTCTTATTCTCCATTTCTGTTTCTGAAGGTACAATTAAATCTTTATGAATCCACACATAAACTAGGCACTTAGGCACTTGCATTCCATTGCTGACGCCATGCCATTCTGCCAAGCTTCTTACCCCTTTAAACACAGAAACAATCAAGCCATTTTACATAAAACGTCAATATGCAGAGTTTCCTATCTTCCTGCAGGTAAGAGATTTCCTAGCATGCCCAATGCCTACCTTTGCCAGATTTTCTATAAGTCCCGAAAGGCTTCGGTCTTCTAGAGAAGTCTACAGGAATGCCTTGTTTGCCATCCCTTTTCAAATGACCTCATTTCATCTCTCACAGTCAAAACAATGGACATTCAATATCTAGAATCCATTTTTTACACTATGCATTTTAATTTTTGAAAGCTAAAGTTTCAATTCTTCTTTCACATCTGGATCTGATATTTCCCTGTTTATAGTGGATGTTAGTCTGTGCAATAAGTCAGTAAAAATCTGACTCGGGCTTTGTATATTCTTTGTGAATGATGTAGACCTTACTTCTTGTTTCTCCACCTTATTCCATGCTTTTAAAGCTATTAAAGTATATTGCACAATAACAGAGTCATCAAATTACATCTGCTGTCTTAAATCAGCAAATTGACCTTACCTAACAATTGATCTTTCATGAGATTAACACTTTTAGACCTATTACAATTTTCCATAGTTTTATCTTCTTCATGCCACCATGTCAGCCATTTTAATTGAGAACCAGCTTTTAATAAAGCTGTTGTAAGTTTTCCCAGACTTGGAGAGTAATCTTGTTTGGGTATGTATTTAACATCTGTTTCACACAGGAGGATTATATCTATAAGTTACTATTGATTCTTTTAAATGTTTAAGATCTTATATTTTAGCAGGATTCCAGACTAGGAGTTCATTTTGTGAATTTTCAACATTTTCCGGTATTTGTTCCCAAGTAACTGGCAAAACTATTGGTGGTGGTCACCCTTCCACAATTTCAATAAGAGGCGGCACTGTTGTTTCAGTGGGCCATTTATCTTGATCTTCAATTTTATTGTGTACCATAGGTTCAAAATTAAGCACTTTTTCAACCTTATCTTAGTTTTGCTGTTGTTGTTGTACAGTTATTATTTCAAATTGTTTTCGAGCAAATATATAAAAATTGCAATTGAAAATAGGGAGGGGTGTACTCTAGTGGTCACAGTTGTAATAAATACTGCAATGGCTTTTTCAAGTAACATTTCTATCCCCTCAATTCCTACCCTTGATCTTAAGAGATCTGAAATGGAGTTTCCCATTTTTTTAATGTAGGAAGTCTATCTATATAATTAAATTTGTCTTTTGGGGTGCCTAACTGTGATTCTCTGTCTGAGAGTCTCCTGCAGAGTTATTTGCTCTGGGCTCAAGGGTCCTGCTGTTCTGGAGTCTTCTGGGTCTCTCTGGGCATTCAGCTAAATTCAAAGCACTGATGCTTCCTCTAGAGATGATCCCAGGAGAATTTCTTCTCTGCAGTGTTCATTCAAATGTCTTTAGTCCTCTGCTTTCTGGATGTTGGTGGGCTTTCTTCTTTTCCAACATATTGTGTTCCAGATGTTAAATTAACTTTTATTCCCTAGATTCAATTGTTATCTCAGAGTCTTACTGCTGAATAATCTTATCCTTTCTAGTTTTTTTTTTTTTTTGAACTCTGGCTGGCTAGTTCAACTAAGCTTTTCTATTCCAAAACTCCTCTCTAAGTCGACTTATTTAAACTGGCTTCTCATGGCTTTTCACTGGCTAGCTGACACTGTGAAAAGGGAGCCCTGGTAGATTCTGAGTGAGGAGATATGTAATCTGTTCTATATTTTAAAGAGATCACCATGCTGCCACGGAGTAATGCTGAATCAAACACCACACTACCACAATAATTTACAAGAAAAGCAGTGGATTTGATGTGATATGAGGACGTGGCAAAGGAAGAGGTAGGAAGATCTCAGTTTCTCTGCCTTAGGGAAAGGAAGAAATGAGCTAACACTGAGATGGAAGCACTGGTGGCAGATTGTGTGTGTGTGCTTTGTAGGTATTAATATCTGAGGTGTGTGTGTGTGTTTGTGTGTGTGTGTGTGTGTGTGTGTGTCTGTGTCTGTGTCTTTGTGTTTCTGGCTCTTTGTGTAGAGAGAATATCAACTGAACAGAAAAAGATTAGAGACTTAGTTTGGAAGAATTGAAGGCAAGATAAATTCTATGCTGGATATTCACAATGACACAGATATTCATAAAATCAGTTTGATTTTATGTAAACACATTCAGTCTTATATTAATTTGTCAGGATATTTTATTGAATTTGGTGAGAACACAAAAAGAGGGAGACATGGAAAGGTGAAAGTGGAAGATGGGAGAACAGTGAAAGAATTAAAAGAAGCAGGTTGCTTTCCTATTCCTTTCTTCTCTTTCAGGCAGTAGCATGAATGGGTGCTCTCCCTTCTTCATAAATGTGAGACACTGATTCCAACCACTCCAACATTTGTGCTTAGAATCCAGGGCCATCGTTTTTGATTTTTACTATTTTTATTTTGGCAGTTTTGCATGCTCTCTTGTAATACTTGTGCAGTCAATCCCTTGCAGTAAATGCATTTTTAAAAAAATGCCCAGCCTTGTTACTGTGCTCTGCCTACTACATTGCAAACCTGAGATGCAAATTTTCACAAGGTAGGAGGAGGTGGGTTCATGGTTGGGGCAGCACCCTCATAGAAGCTGGGGGTATGAGGGAGAGGAAAGGGGGGGTTTAACTGGGAAAGGGTATAACATATGAAATGTAAATAAATAAAGTAGCCAATAAAATAAAAAATTCTATATATTTCTTTTCATTAAAAAGTCATACAGCTTTCAATTTACTGCCTGGGAAGTCATCAACAGGAATCCTATGTGCAGTGTATATTGCATTCTATAGTAATAGTACAATAAGATTTCTTTTTTAAATGTAGGGCTTTAATAAAATAAACCAGTCCAAAAAAAAGAGGTAGAAACAGACTAAGCTCTTAAACATTATTCCTTTTGCAACTGCTAGTATATAAATTGTTTTAACACAGTACAGACTTTATGTTTTCTGAAAGACACAGTATTTTTGCATAGATCTCAGGAGTTGACATTCTAGACTGCTTTACATTTAAATGTAGCTTTTCTGAGGGGGAAGACAACTCTCCCTGCTGTGTAAGTGATTGTTTTATTTCTTTGAAAATGATTTAAAAATGCTTTTATTTAACTAAATCTGATTTTCTTTCTCTATTCAGGTTTGAAATAAAAAAATTCTTAAATTTTCTGTAAGACTATTTGACTTTCATATCACACATTAAATTACGACAAGAAGGAAATATTTCTGCTAAAGACAGAAAGACAATACTCTTTTCAGAAGAGACAATATATAACCAACTAACAAATTGCTGTTTGGGATCTCTGCACAAAGACTGCATTAAAGAAACAAAAGTCTCAAGGGCTGGAAATGAACTATCTGGATGGGTACTTTGCTGTCATGCTCCATGCCCAGGTATGATCTCCAGCCCAACAGAAGTAAATATCATGATTTGAGTTTTGTAAAGTTTTCCCTGTCTCCTTCCTTCTTTTCTTCTTCCTTTCCCCTCTCCTCTCCCTACTCAACTCCCTTTAAATTTAACCATAGGTTATGTTTTCCTTAATAAGTCACAAGCTCATATTCAAGTGGCTAATTCAGAAATAAATTATGCTGGCTTTCCAATAGAACTATGGGTGGATTTTGCTTTAAAATCTACTGTTGTATCTCCTCATGACAATAAAGTTCTTTTGAAAAGATGTCTTTCATATATATATATACATATATATATATATATATATATATATATATATATGAAAGAAATTTAAATGGAGTCACCATTTAATGTGGGAGACAATTCTTCACCTTAATATCTTATGTCACCAAGTAGAACTGTCATGCCAGGAATGGGCTACATCTTCAGTAGTCAACCAAATGCGTTCCATAGACCAGTCCGAACATAAAGACCTATAGGTGAAGTCACAGCTTATGCCATTGAAATTGGAGAAATCAAGCTGACACAATATTAGAAGATCCATGAGGACTGTCTGGACTTTATGGTGCTTTACAAAGGGACTTGGAATTCTCCTGGAGAAGAAAAGGAATCATCAATAGCATCCAGCTACAAGCCTTGTAATCTACAATAGTGAACTGCCTTCAAGATCTACTAATCCAATAGTAACAAAGGTTTTGGAAGTAGACAACCACTTTTTGATTGAGTTTAAGGACTATTCTATGAGATGGGATGCATAGTTATCACAGCTAAGGTAACCTGTAACGTGGTACTACATATAACTTAAGCTATTGGAAAAATCTGACAGTATTAGTCAGCTAAAATAACAATCAATCAAGCAAGCAAACACACACACACACACACACGCACACACACACACACAAAGAACAATAAAATGGCTCCTAATGATATTTTGCTGTAACTATAGAGTGTCACTCAACCCTCATCAGACAAGCTTCTTGTAGTAGATGGTAATACATTGACCCACAACTAGACAATGGTTAAGGAATGAGATACTTTAAAGCACTCAGTCCTAAATAAGATGTCTTTATCAGACCCCTGCCCTTGGGGGCTGAAGAATCTATATGGAAGAGAAAGTGGAAAGATTGGTAATAACAAGAGGTGATGATTCTAAGAAAATAATTTCTTCAAGACACAAAAAGACTGACACACATGTGAACTCACTGAAGCCATGACAGCCTGCAGACTTGTACAAGTTCAAACCAGACAAATTATCAGTAGGAAGAAGGGGAAGCAGACATGCAATCCCTTCTATATACAAGAAACAATTTACAATTGGTAACTGCTGGACAAGGAAAAATCAGTTTTATCCAATGGAGTGCCACTGTACTGGTATGTCAACCACACTCTTGGACATGTGCCATATCTAGGAGTATTTGGCCAACACAAAACTGATTCCATGATTTGGGAGCTGATTTGGTATTTACAACTAATCCATGTATTTTTAAATCCACGTGTTTTTAAATCCATCTAGTTTTGGCATAATTAATTGAATATAGTGTCATATAGATTCAGCAAAAATTGCCCAGACTTAACTAGATATAAGTACTCTCACAACTTCCCAGACTTAAATCGATATAAGTATTCTCACACATTCTGTATTGCAGCCAGAGGATTCTCATTCTCTGTTACTCAGTCTCGAAGGCCTGAGTTATCTTAAGCATGTGACCACATTCTCATTTTCCCTGTCCTTACCCACAAATATGTAATACCCATAGACAGTTAAAGCTACTGCTTAATTATCTCAAAACCACTCTCAGCTCTTTCCTTCTTAAAACTCAATGCCTGTATGTGAACAGAGTGCCCAGAAATGTAAGTCTTAGATATAAAATCATTCAACGAGAAGGAAAAGGGTTGATACAGGCTTAGAGATGCTGCAACGCCTTTGGGTCTTGATGAGATGCTAGGACCACAGTAAAGTCCTTGGAAACTTCAGGGTTCTGGACATATGTGATAATTAATTCTTAATGTTTAAATTGATTCTCAATTGATTCTCATTGGGTATTTTGTGTTATAAGCAATATCCTTAGAGCCTATTTTTAATATATTATGCATTATAATTAAAGTTTTACTATCTGAGGATCACAGGGCCAAGCTTACAACCAAAGTTGTTTATATTTTTCTTGTTTTCCTCATGAACCACATACACACACATACGCACACACACACACGAACCACATACACACACATACGCACACACACACACAAACACACACACACACACACACACACACGCACACACACACACTAAACTTCTCAATAGAAAGAACTTACCTTAACCATTTCTCACACTAAGGGAATAAAGGTCCAACCTATACTTTTCCCTTCCTTCTACTTATCGACTTAACCTAGTGCTTCATCATGTGCCCTTTCATAATATAGTATGACTGTTCCTCTTAAAATACAAGTAACAAACTCTTCTTTCAGTTGATCTCTTCATGTCATTACTGTCACCTTTATAAAGGCCTTGGCAAATGTAGAGCCAATTTGCATAGCAGGAGAAGAGATTTAGAACTCTAAGAAAAAAAGAATATAAGAAATACAAATCATGGAGATTCATATCTATGTACTTAGATTGAAAGGGAAAAGTGGAAGGTACATTTTGTTCACATTTTCCTAAAGAAATCTAAGACATTTTCCCAGCTCATTCTACAGAGACTATTTCCTAGTCAGTGTGTTTATGAATTCTTAAATATTAATGTTTCTCAAGTAACCAGCGCGCCAGCAATGCTGCGGGACTTCTGCCTGGCAGAGGGACTCTGCACTGGGTGGGAGCCTACCAGCTTCCCTTTCGCGACCTCTGTTCCGGTAGACTGCACTGAAGAGACAGGTACCCAGGTTTTCCCCAATATAACATCGCTTGGGACACGGCCTGTTGGGGCTTCCGCCTGCTCCCAAGAACGGGACAGCGCTGTGGTCGTCTGGGTGCCAGATCTGC
The DNA here is from genome assembly GCA_036184795.1 of Tokudaia tokunoshimensis. Lineage (NCBI taxonomy): Eukaryota > Metazoa > Chordata > Mammalia > Rodentia > Muridae > Tokudaia > Tokudaia tokunoshimensis. The sequence goes on from BTHU01000004.1 coordinate 81,994,626, forward strand.
TGTAGGCCATCGCCTCTGCAGGGTGACCAGCGCCACCGAGAGAGTGCAGAGTGCACTTCGCCATCTTTGCTCCAGTGGCCCGGAAGTTGGGACTGCCAGGCTCGGAGACAGACAGGCATAATATCGCTTGAGTCTCGGGCGGCTTGTGTGTATGCGGCTCCCAAGAGCTGGGCAGATCTGCAGTAACCAGCACGCCAGCTCTGCTGTGGGACTTCTGCCTGGCAGAGGGACGCCCCATCCTCCCCCACTCTAGGAGAGATCACACACCCCTGCACAGGGCAGGAGCCTACCAGCCTCCCTTTGGCGACCTCTGCTCCAGGAATCTACTACGCTGAGCCTTTGGATGTGCAAAGACTCCCCAATATAACATCACTTGGGGCAAGGCACATCAGGGCTCCAAAGTCACTCAGGAGCAGGGCAGGCCCCAGAAATCTGTGCCAGGGGAATCCTGGTAATCCGAAAGGGGGGGGGGCAGAAACAGCTTTGCAGGCTCACAGGAGGTCCAACCAACAGCCAGTGACAGCAGGACCAATTAACATCAGAGGTAACCAGATGGCAAAAGGCAAATGTAGGAATGTTACTAACAGAAATCAAAGTAATATGGCACCATCCAAACCCAACTCTCCAACAGCAGCAAGTCCTGGATACCCCACCACACCCGAAAGACAAGATCTGGATTTAAAATCACTTCTCATGATGCTATTAGAGGATCACAAGAAGGACACAAATAAATCTAATAAGGAATTACAGGAGACCATGAATCAACGGTTAGAAGCCCTTACAAAGGAAACACAAAATTCACTTAGAGAAATGCAGGAGAACATGGATCAAAAGATGGAGGCCCACAAGTAGACAACACAAAAATCGCTTAACGAGATAAATCAACGGGTAGATGCACTCACAAAGGAATCACAAAAATTGCATAAAGAAATGCAGAAGAAAATGGGTCAACAGACGGATGCCCATAAGGAGGCAACACAAAAATTGCTTAAAGAAATGAATCAACAGATAGATGCCCTTACAAAGGAAACACGAGAACTGCTTAAAGAAATGCAGGAGACGATGGATCAACAGATGGAATTCCAAGAGGAGGAAACACAAAAATCGCTCAGAGAAATGTAGGAGAAAGTGGGTCAACAGGCAGAAATCCTGAAAGAGGTAATGCAAAAATACCTTAAAGAAATACAGGAAAATACAAACAAACAAGTGAAGGATCTCAGCAAATCCATCCAGGAACTAAAAAAGGAAGTAGAAACAACTAAGAAATCACAAAGGGAGACAACTTTGGAGATAGAAAACCTTGGGAAGAAATCAGGAGTCATAGATGCAAACATCAAAAATAGAATACAAGAGATGGAAGAAAGAATCTCAGGTGCTGAAGATTCCATAGAAAGCATCGACTCAACAGTCAAAGAAAATGCAAAATGCAAAAAACGTGTAACCCAAAACATCCAGGAAATCCAGGACACAATGAGAAGACCAAACCTAAGGATTATAGGTATAGATGAGAGTGAAGATTTGCAACTTAAAGGGCCAGTAAACATCTTCAACAAAATTATGGAGGAAAACTTCCCTAACTTAAAGAAAGAGATGCCGATGAACGTACAAGAAGCCTACAGAACTAAAAAACAGACTGGACCAGAACAGAAATACCTCCCGTCACATAATAATCAAAACACCGAATGTTCTAAACAAAGAAAGAATACTGAAAGCAGTAAGAGAAAAGGGGCAAGTAACATACAAAGGAAGACCTATCCGAATCACATCAGACTTCTCACCAGAGACTATGAAAGCCAGAAGATCCTGGGCAGATCTCATGCAGACACTAAGACAGCACAAATGCCAGCCTAGACTATTATACCCAGCAAAACTCTCAATCACCATAGATGGAGAGACCAAGATATTCCATGATAAAAAAAAATTTTCACAATATCTTTCCACAAATCCAGCCCTGCAACGGATAATAGGTGGAAACCTCCAATACAGGGAGAGAAACAACACCCTGGAAAAAATGAGATAATAACCTTCTTGAATCAAACCCAAAAGTAGATAACCACTCAAACATAAAGATAGTGTCAAGAATGGCAGATGGCAATAATCACTATGCCTTAATCTCTCTTAATATCAATGGTCTCAATTCCCCAATTAAAAGACATAGACTAGCAGACTGGATACGTAAACAGGACCCAGCATTTTGCTGCATGCAGGAAATGCACCTCAGTGTCAAAGACAAACACTACCTCAGAGTAAAAGGCTGGAAAACAATTTTACAAGCAAATGGCCCCAAGAAACGAGGTGGAGTAGCCATCCTAATATCAGATAAAATTGATTTTCAACCTAAAGTCATTAAAAAAGACACAGAAGGACACTACATACTGATCAAGGGAAAAATCCACCAACAAGAAGTCTCAATTCTGAATATCTATGCTCCAAATGCAAGGGCACCCTCTTTCATAAAAGAAACTTTACTAAAGCTCAAAGCACACATCGCACCGCACACAATAATAGTGGGTGACTTCAACACTCCAATCTCATCAATGGACAGATGATGGAAACAGAAACTAAACAGGGACACAGTGAATCTAATTGAAGCCTTGGACCAAATGGAACTAACTGATATATATAGAACATTTCATCCTAGAGCTAAAGAATACACCTTCTTCTCAGCACCTCATGGTACTTTCTCCAAAATTGACCATATAATTGGTCACAAATCAGACCTCAACAGATATAAGAAGATAGAACTAATCCCATGCCTCCTATCAGATCACTATGGAATAAGGGTGGTCTTCAATGGCAACAAAACAAAAGAAAACCCACGTACACATGGAGGCTGAACAATGCTCTACTCAATGATAACTTGGTCAAGGTGGAAATAAAGAAAGAAATCAAAGACTTTTTGAAAGTTAATGAAAATGAAGGCACAACATACCCTAATTTATGGGACACAATGAAAGCAGTGCTAAGAGGAAAATTCATAGCCCTGAGTGCCACCAAAAAGAAATGGGAGACAGCATACACTAACAGCTTAATGGCACACCTGAAAGCCCTGGAGCAAAAAGAAGCAAATACACCAAAGAGGAATAGAAGGCAGGAAATCATCAAACTCAGGGTTGAAATCAATCAAGTAGAAACAAAAAAAAAAAAAATACAAAGAATCAACAAAACGAGGAATTGGTTCTTTGAGAAAATCAACAAGATAGATAAGCCCTTAGCCAGACTAACCAGAGGGCACAGAGATAGTCTCCAAATTAATAAAATCAGAAACTAAAAGGAAGAAATAACAACAGAAACTGAGGAAATTCAAAAAATCATCGGATCCTACTATAAAAACCTGTATTCAACACAACTAGAAAATCTCGAGGAAATGGACAATTTCCTTGACAGATACCAAATACCAAAATTAAATCAGGATCAAATAGACCATCTTAATCTTCCTATAACCCCTGAAGAAATAGAAGTCGTCACTGGAAGTTTTCCAACCAAAAAAAGCACAGATCCAGATGGTTTTAGTGCAGAATTGTATCAGACCTTCAAAGAAGACCTAACACCAATACTCTTCAAACTGTTCCACAAAATAAAAACAGAAGGAACCCTATCCAACTCGTTCTATGAAGCCACAATTACACTAATACCAAAAGCACACAAAGATCCGACAAAGAAAGAGAATCTCAGGCCAATCTCTCTTATGAATATCGATGCAAAAATACTCAATAAAATTCTTGCCAACCGAATCCAAGAACACATCAAAATGATCATTCACTACGATCAAGTAGGCTTCATCCCAGGGATGCAGGGATGGTTCAATATAAGGAAATCCACCAATGTAATCCACTATATAAACAATCTCAAAGAAAAATACCACATGGTCATCTCATTAGATGCTGAGAAAGCATTTGACAAAATTCAGCATCCTTTCATGCTAAAGGTCTTGGAAAGATCAGGAATTCAAGGCCCATATCTAAACATAGTAAAAGCAATTTACAGCAAACCAGTAGCCAGCATCAATCTAAATGGAGAGAAACTTGAAGCAATCCCACTAAAATCAGGGACTAGACAAGGCTGCCCTCTCTCTCCATATCTTTTCAATATAGTACTTGAAGTTCTATCTAGAGCAATTAGACAACAAAAAGAGGTCAAATGGAAACAAATTGGAAAGGAAGAAGTCAAACTATCACTATTTCCAGACGATATGATAGTATAATTAAGCGACCCAAAAAACTCCACCAGAGAACTCCTACAGCTGATAAACGACTTCAGCAAAGTGGCCGGATATAAAATCAACTCAAGCAAGTCAGTAGCCTTCCTATACTCAAAGGATAAGCAGGCTGAGAAAGAAGTAAGAGAAATGATACCCTTCACGATAGCCACAAACCATATAAATATTCTTGGTGTGACTCTAACCAAACAAGTGAAAGATCTGTATGACAAGAACTTCAAGTCTCTGAAGAAAGAAATTGAAGAATCCCCAGAAGATGGAAAAATCTGCCATGCTCATGGATTGGCAGGATTAATATAGTAAAAATGAGCATCTTACCAAAAGTAATATACAGATTCAATGCAATCCCCATCAAAATCCCAACTCAATTCTTCATAGAGTTAGAAAGAGCAATTCAAAAATTCATCTGGAATAACAGAAAACCCAGAATAGCTAAAACTATTCTCAAGAGTAAAAGAACCTCTGGGGGAACCAGTATCCCGGACCTCAAGCTGTACTACAGAGCAATAGTGTTAAAAACCGCATGGTATTGGTACAGTAACAGACATGTAGATCAATGGAACAGAATTGAAGACCCAGAAATGAATCCACACTCCTATGGTCACTTGATCTTTGACAAAGGAGCTAAAACCATCCAGTGGAAAAAAGATAGCCTTTTCAACATATGGTGCTGGCTCAGCTGGAGGTCAACATGCAGAAGAATGCAAATTGACCCATCCTTATCTCCTTGCACTAAGCTCAATTCCAAGTGGATCAAGGACCTCCACATTAAACCAGACACACTGAAACTAATAGAAAGGAAACTAGGGAAGAACCTTGAACATATGGGCACAGGGGAGAATTTCCCGAACAGAACTCCAATAGCTTATGCTCTAAGATCAAGAATAGACAAATGGGACCTCATTAAATTACAAAGTTTTTGCAAGGCAAAAGACACTGTCAAAAAGACAAAGCGGCAACCAACTAACTGGGAAATGATCTTTACCAACCCTACATCTGACAGAGGGCTAATATCCAATATATACAAAGAACTCAAGAAGTTAAACTCCAGAGAGGCAAGTAACCCTATTAAAAAATGGGGTAGAGAGCTAAACAAAGAGTTCTCACCTGAAGAATATCTAATGTGGTATATCTACACAATGGAATACTACTCTGCAATTAAAAAAAACAGTATTCTCCACATCCTCGCCAACAACTGCTGTCTCCTGTGTTTTTGATCTTAGCCATTCTAACTGGTGTGAGATGGAATCTCAGGGTTGTTTTGATTATAGTCTTCTCCTTAAAATAGATTGTGGGGTTGAAGAGATGTCTCAGCAACTAAGAGCATTGACTGTTCTTCCAGAAGATCAGGGTTCAATTCCCAACACACCCATGTCAGTACACAACTATCTATAATGCTATTTCAATGGAATCTGATGTCCTCTTTCAGCCTCTTTAAATTCTGCATGCATGTAGTGCACAGACATACATGCAGACAGATTATGCATATATAAAAAATAAAATAACTTTAAAAATTAAAGTCAATATATTATACAACAAAGAATTTAAAAGTTAAACAGAGACTCCTATTTATTTCCTATGTATAGACTCTAGCTACTCAATACAAGTTGGGATACATTTAGAAGAGGAGATACTGTGCATACAGAAGCCACACAGGGGTATTGGAGTTTGCCTAGAGGTGAAGATGTCATGTTTATGGAAAATAAACCTGAAGGTCATAACTATATTGGAAAAGAAATCAACTACAGAGAGATGATAAGGTATATCATATGGCCATAAATACTTTTCGCAACTGAGATTTAAAGTATGTAACAGTATTTAAATATGTCACAATTAGTTTCAGGAAGGAGCATTCCAGGTAGTGGGAACAATATATGAAAGACAAGAGAGGACAGATATGGCTGCATCCCTGTAAGAAAAAGACACGTGGGAGAGGATACAGGAACATGATTAACGTGAGCAAGAGCAGAATGGTACACTAACAACAGGTGATATAATTCAGAATGTAAATATTCATATTATTTTAATTCTTGGTATATCTTTTGTTTCTTTTTTCCCTTATTTACTTAGTGAAAAATTGCCTTTTGTAATGTCTCATTTCTTTCATCTTGGATTCAAACTTCCGATCTTTTCCTTCTAATATCTATGTCATAATTAACTCAAACTTGATTAATATATGAGTCTAATCTAATCAATGTCACTTATTATGATCATTATATAAAGCAATGGTCTTTGGGATTCTGCAGGATTTTGTAATGGCTTTACACGTTTATAAATCAGAGAGGTTTATTAACTGATATCCTTAGCTTATCTACATTGTAACTAAAATGGAAATATAGAAAAGTGTCCAAGGCATGTCAAATAAGAAGAACCTGATACTGAGCTCTAAGCAGAGTACTGATCTTTTTTAAACAAAAATGATGTGTTTATGTATGCATGCCTTCTGGTAAAATGGTCTTGACCATTTAAAGATGAGTTTTGGATGATCAGAGGTCAGATTTCAAATTGCCAAACATTTCTGTACCTACAGTGAAATGTATGACCATCACTGTAGTGTAGAAGGTGGGATAGAAAAATAGCTGTCAGGATTAGCCTGTTATCCACATTATGTCCAGGCTGTTTTTTTAGAGCCTTAAAGAATATAAAGGGTTCCTGAGATTCCTTATAGGAGTTGAATGATTGAAACAACCTGCTGAGAGAGACAAGAGATTGTTCTTTGGAAACTGAGCAATCATTCACAGTGCTTGGCCTATTTATTATGAAATATTTAGGATATAAAGTTTAGTGAGGAAATTCTGCCTTCTGCATAGGGTAGACATAGAGACCTGCATTTCTAGGCTTTGCTAATCAATGGGTTTGAGTTTACTTGTACTGAAAAGAGCATATGGAGGGTCTTATCCAAAGGCATGGCCCTGACAAAGATCACATGTAGAAACAAAGAAGCTCCACAGATGTGAGGACCAAGCAAAATTCAAGAGAGTGAGGGGGCAGACTCATGTAGTAGAAGCTGCAATCAGAATTCCTGAAGAATATGCTTTAAATGTATAAATTATGAGAAATGCTCTTAGACATCAATGAGGGCCTAGTGAAACTTCATCAACCATGCAAGCTAATATTTTGGATAGAAAGGTGTAGCCAAAGTTTATTTACTATTGGAGTATTGGTGCTGAAAGATAAGAAGAAAGCAAAAGGGTAGAAGAGAAGAGATACTTTATAGGTCAGAGAGCATTGATCTGAGCTGGGATTTATAACATTGTATTAAAGAATGATTTAGGAAGACAAAATGAACATCTTCAAATAGACATAATATGATGTTTAAGATTATCTCTGATATAATAGCATAACATAATATAAACCTGGGAGATAAGGAGGTTTACATTCAACCAAGATAGATAATACTTCTGTGTGAGTCTATAGTCTTTTATTCTTGTACTTGCATTCACAACAATGGTCTATATATTGCATTGTCATTGTCAGATTAATGTTTAAGACAATAAATTCATACAAACTGGAGAAAGAGAATATTGCCTGAAGGCAACTCAGGATAGACTCCCTATTGATCAGGTACATGTCATGAATTAAGGATGGGTTTAAGACAAGTCCAGGGAGGGCAGAGAATGATTCACAATCAGAATAACACAAACACTCAAAGATCTATTTTACTCATGACAAAGAATTAGTTAACCACATCCAGCAAGAAATGCTACGAGTCACATCATATAATGTTCAAAATTTAGGTGAGGACCCCTCAGCATCTTATTCCTAGTGCCTGGGAAGACTGTCTGGCAATTAGTATGCAATCAATACATATATCTTCATAAGTGTTCATTTACATAATTCTGAAATGACAAAAGTCATCAAACGTTGGACAAGCAGAATAGATAGACTATGTTAGAAATACCATCATTATATGTATATGAGGCATTAGTGTAACAAAGATAAGGTATAAAATACTTGGAGCTTAAAATTGAGGTTGGGGACTTCAAAAAGAAATATAAAGCAGAAGTTTACATGAGCTTTGTTGAAAATACAGGAATTATGGGTAGTTGTATTATCTAATTTTCTAGCAAGGTGCTAAGACACCATGACCAAGTCTACTTATAGAAGAAAGTTTATTTGGTGTATGGTTCCAGAGGGTTCAAGTCCATGACAATCTCAATGGGCAGCATAGCAGGCAGCTATCGAACAGGAATAGCTGAGAGCTTCTGTGTTGATAGTAACTATGAGAAAGTGAGCAAGCTAACTGGGAATGGCTTGGGTTTTGGAAACCTCCAAGCCAACTCACAGTACCTTCCCTCCTCCAATAAGGACTCACTTTCTAATCCTTCCCAAACAAACCCACAAACTGGAAATCAGGAATTTAAATACTGTGAACCTATATTGGTTATTCTTATTCAAATCACCAAAACAGTGTTTGTAAATACATAGAAAAATCTTGTGAACAGACAGGAATTATACTACTGGCAAGCACAATAATCTTAGGTTATATAAAACCACTTATATTAAGAATACTGTTCTTGATGCACCAATTTTTGGATTTGCTTGACATAACTTTATTTGAAAGCATGAAAATAAAACTCATCAGTTCATCTCAAGGCCAACTTTAAACATTTTGTTACTTCTCCTTTCTTTGAGCACTACAGTTGTAGTTTTTCCTATCTACAAATTATGAGTATGTCTTTTGAGAATTTTAAAGGATTTTGAGAATTTTAAAACACAGAACCTGGTATAAAAATTCTTTGATGACTATGAAGGACAGAGGCTGAGAGGTCAGGAAAACAAAATAGTAACATTGGCTGGAAGGATAACATAAGAATGAATTAGGCATTTGTTCTTTTCTTTTAAAACTAGATAGTTAGCTTGAACTTTCTGGATATTTGAGCTGTGTAGAGTGCTACTAAGGGTTATCAAAGGAAGAGGGGGCAGGAAGATCCCTCTTCCAAATTAGGAGGAATAAATTCATTGTGTAGTTACCTCATTACAGAAGCTTGTCAATTGGGAGAGCTGAGAAGTTTTCTGAAGAAAACAGAGAAGTCATCAGTTTAGGAAAGTATTGAGATGGAAATCAGGAATCAGTGACACTTTTGAGTAGATATATGGATTTCATAGACAGAGGGTATGAGGACCCTGAGTGCCCCAGCATCAACAGATGGAATGAAACAAACCAAAAGGGTGTTCTGATCCTGGAGGTGTGCTGTGCATTAAACAGAATTGATCACAAAGCCTTCATCAAAGTGGTCTTTGGCTGTATTTTGACAGCATAGTGTGTTCTATGGCTGTCACTTAGCCATCCAAATACTTTCCCAGTGGGTTGTACAATTCAAAAAGGAACCACTAGAGGCTCCATCTGCTAAAGTTCCTGCTACCAATGTCTGTTATCATACTCTGAAAAGACAAATGAGTCCTCTCAAAGAACTGCCATTGTATCAGACACCTTCCACATTGGAAAGGTAAAATGTGATTGTGTTGGGATAATTGCACACTCTTTATATGGACTACTTCTTGACATCAGGTCTGCTATCATGACCTCCACATGTGGAATTGTATAGTATCAAAGTCTTCAACAAACCTTTAGTAAGCAAAAAGAACATAAATGATACTCTCTGGGGTGTTGATTTATGAGCTAGTTTCTCAATGGTAGGAGTGAGGTGCAATGGAAAGGGTTTCCTTCCACATCATGCTTGCTGATACAGGGTTTATTGTTCCCAGCACAGGGTATTGGTGAGAATATTCCAGATGCTAATTACAGAGGCAGGAACTGGAGAAACTATAAAATGACCTGGTGTGTCCATTATAAGCTTGAGTTTCATTTGGTAATGACCTCTGTAAATACCGGATCTCTCCTGAATTCATAGTCACATTTTGGTCTCAGCTATTAAAAGGTACTGAAATTTGCAGTAAACTATGTATACAACAGAATGGAATGGTCTATGTATTGCATTGTTATTGTTGAAAAATATAGTTTCTCTGATGAGGAGTTGAAATTGCCTCTGGGTGAAGAAACTTGGTTATATATGGTTAAACAAACTATTGATTTTTCTACTCATGAGAGAAAGGTCTCATCTTCAGCAAGCAAACTCTTAGATAACTGATACAGATACAGGATACATATGAGGGATTATGATCTTCATTATAGCTGCTGATCTCAGTTTTCTACCTTTCAGGGGTTGATTTTGTCTGTCTCAGTATACCCACTATTTAACTTCCTATTGTTTTAATCCTAGGAATAGTTTGATATATAATAACTCTGTTGTCATGGATCCCCTATTTAAGTACATGTTGGAATTGATGTTTGGTCATTTTGAGACTGTCATTTTCTGGTTTTAAGAAAACAAGACAATGTCATATCTTTTGTTATCTTCATTGCTTGTATTTTATCCAGGAATTCATGTTATCTTATAAGCTAATACCTCTTGTACACTTTGTACTTTTCAGAATTCATGCTAATGAAAATCTCAGAGTTACATGTTATCATATACTACAGGTTGTCATGGTTTCCACAATTAACAGGAATGGAATATTTATCATGTTTTAACTGATATGATGTTCAGTCCAATAAATAGAGGTTAGTCTAATTTCCAAAGCTATTTCTTACACCAGTTGCCCTCCCTTAGACTGTGCAAATAAAACAGCACCAGATTAAAGATTTTATGTGTATCAATTATTTTAGGAAGTAATGCCAAAGAATAGGCAGCACTCTGAAAATAATTAACTAAGAACAAACCTGCCCATGTGTATTAACAATCATTTCATACTCATAGTCAGTTGAGACTCAATGTTATACTTCTCTATCAAGGCCCCAGGGACAGAATAAAAAGACAAAAAAAAAAAAAAAACCCTCCAAAATACCCAAAAAGCCGTACTTACTTCATTGTGTCTTGTAATCTGTCCCAAACACTTAATTTACATGGAACAGAAATTTCCCAGCGATTTTAATAGAATGTTCAGAACATTTAATTTTATTTTACAGCCATCCAAAATAGCACCATACCTCAAGTCATGGGACAAAAAGTGACAGATAGGAGGTGCTCTGAAGTTATACCTACAATCAGCTGATTGCCACAGTTAGAGTTGAGGTGAACAATGTGCCAATGAAGATATGAGATCCCGCAAGGTTTTACAGAGAGTGGTATTGATCACTAATATTTGAGATGTGACATCTTTCAAAGTCATTTTTGTCCACAGTATGTACAGAAGTACTGCCATGCCTTCCACTTACCAAGTTTCCTGATTCTGTATCTAATTGTAATGAAAATCTTTCCTCTTACTACCTCAGTGTTTAAAATGTTCGGTGTAGAGAGATTTGGATCAAACAGTTCACTGAGTTGTGGAATTTGATCACTTATAACATCTCATTTCTAAATATAACTATCTGGAGAAATTTCCAGACATCATGGGAATTAAAGAATCTGAATTTAGAAATTCAGAATACCTAGGCAAAGTCTGACAGGAACCAATGATCAGGATCTTCACAAACTCTTTAGAAGATCCTCATACAGGTAATGCTTGAGGTTGTTCTCTGATCTTATTTCTGAACATCTTCTTATGGGTGTGTAATACTGAAAGGAAATAAAAATCCTTTGGTGACACAGCAAGTATTCACTGTGTCAGAGATTTGGGCTGGAATTTTCTTTATTTTTTCATGCTTATAACTACATATTTATTTTTCTTATGCAGTTTCTAAGTCAAAGTCTTTAATGCATCTCTCCTCAATGGAATTAAAAGAAATTGTGCTTAAGCACTCTTTTATTGGGAGGCAAAATAAGAAGAAAAGTACTACATCTGTGTTCTTGTCAAATCTCAACGAGTCACTGTTTTCTGTAGCCTTCTCCTCTTAGTACTGTTGGGATCTTCTCTTGTTTCCAGTTAACACAACATGGAAGAGAAAAGCATGCATCTCTTTACTTGCCTTTGGCAAGTGACAAAATTCATGAGACATTGCTTCGATAATGACTGTTAAGTTAGAGTATTTTAGCAGGTTTACTATTCCATAAAAATTCTATTGTGTGATAAATTCCTGATGGGGGCTAAATGATGGGAAACTGATGGTCAATCCTGTGGGACTCAGTTCTTCAGCTGTAAAGATCTGCCAACAACCCTCCGAGTTTTGAAGAAGATATGGAACAGTAGACAAGAACACCATAAGTCTAGATTTTGTTTCCAGGCTATGTGACCCTGGAAAGAAGACCTAGTCAATCCAAGCCAAATTATTATTCAGGGAGTGTGAGATAGTAAATATGTTAACGAAGTCAATATTTAGATGATGTGTTATATATGAAAAAAGTAATACAGACTGTACATAGTCATTATTTTTATCTCTGTCTTTAAAGTCCAAGAATTTCAATGTCAGGGTCTATGTTTGAAACTGGTTAAGTATTTAAATGGCTTTTTGTTTGTTTGTTTGTTTTATCACGTAGACTTAAAAATTCAATCTTAATATCTTCTGGGGGATTTTGGTTTACTGGAGTATAAGAGGAGAGTGTTGAACCTAAGTTGCCAAGCTGCTTTCATAGAAATATTGCACAGCACCTACATAATGGCTATGAATTGCAAATTGTTGTTAGTTGCAACTACAATCAGAGAGAATACAGTGACAGGATGGCTGCATGTGGCCTGCAGCATCCTCTTCCCAAAGTTGTTATTCTCATTTTAGTTTTATTTTGAGACAAGGCCTTGATAAGTTTCACAACCTGGACTTGGATTAGCAATCCTTCTGTCTCAGTCTCCCAAGTAGCTACGATAATAACCTTCTGCCACTAGTACTGGCTCACCACAGTTGTTTTATTGTAAAGCCTGGACATTTCTCTCCAAATGATTAGACATCTCCATTCTAAAATTCCACCCTTTTCTTGTATTACTAACCTACACTCGATCAGGCCTAGGTTATAGCTGAATTTTGGCTACGTTTTGAGTTTTTTCTTTATTCTACCCTTATTTATCCTTTTCCATCCTTTAAATCCTCTAACACTTGGTATGAGAGAGAAAAGATAGAAGGGAGAGAGGAAAGAGATCCCTGAGTAAAGTCAGGGGTGAGTAAGGGGGCAACAACATTATCCTTAGACTAACTGATTACGGGCATAGAGTTTCTTGGAACAAGTTTGATCTTTGCCATCAGGACTTCTAATTTCATCTTTTTCTTTCTTCTTTGTGGACATCTATGCAACGAATCACAACCAACAGCAAGAAACAACAACCAACCAACCAACCAACCAACCAACAACAATCCACAGCACCTCTTGGTGATGCATCATTTTTGTACCCACTAGAAAGTCCCCAGATTTCCAAAGTAACATAATTGGAGAAACTATCTGCAGATTACAAAATCATCTCCCTGCTAGAGCATGAGGCAACAGATCATAGTCACCTGCTGTGAACAATCTGAAGCAGCCCCATAGTCAACACCAGGAATTAAGACAAAAAGATATTCTCATGACATTTCTGTGCTTTTTAAAAAAAATCAAAATTCCAAATTTTCACTATAATAGATGTTCTTTGTAAGTAAAATTTGAAGCATGTTATACCTTCTATACTTATTAGAAATACAATAAAATGATGAAACAGCCACTGCTTTGGTTGATAAAATTTTAATTCCAGAGAGTTTAAGGATCAGTAGAGATCTGCTTTGAGAAGTTAACTCATCTACATAAAAATTCCAATTTTGAGATCTCCATAATGCAACTTTCATGCAACTCTAGTGTTCTTTACTCAGTTATCAGTTAAGGAGCAGAGACTATATGCCAGTTTCTGATCCAGGAGCTGGCAACTCAGCTGTAATTCTCATCCTGTGGGACTTGGTTTCCATTGACCTTCATGGTGCCCAGCAATGACTACCAATGCTTGGAATATGTTAGTGTAATAATAATGCGGTTAGAAAAATGAGCATCATAACTGCCTTTAAAAGTTCAAATAGAGTGCTGTGGAGTGAGATTTGAAGACAGAAAATTCTCATTAGTTGAGAAATTACTTAACGCTAATGCTTTCACATTTGAATATTAAAAATCCATAATTTGTTTTTATATTGTATGTGCATGATGTTTATGTGCAGGATACTTGTGTCCTGAATGTGGAGGTTAGAGGACAACCTTGTAAGGTCAGTTTTCTTCTTTCACTTTTACATAGGTTTCATGGTTCAAACTCAGATTACCAGGCTTGTACAGCAAGCATCTTTACCTGCTGAGACATCTCGCTGATGCTCATATTCATATATTTTGAAAAATAAAAACAGTAGTCTATGTCACTTGATGTTTACAAATTTTAAAAATCTTATACATATCTATATTATTATGAAGTATATGTATCATTATACCTTTCAAAGGCAAACATATATTTTAGAATTATATCACTGAGGTTTTAACTGCTGGTTGTAGGATGAGTGTAGTGCTTAAATCAATATGTTTGCTTGGCTTTAAGAATATGTATTAGAATAATTTAAATTAGAATTGTACTATACAATCATAGGTATCCACACAATAGTATTAGATATATTTTATACACATCAGTAGTTTGTAAGCTGGAAAGTAGACACAATGTAAAAACTCAAAATTAATATTTGCAAAATGAGTCAACTTTTCAACTCAAGAAGCTCTTACTTTCTGTAGATTTGAGTTAGGAACATCTGTATTGTTTTCAGTTCGGTTGGTTTTTATAATTTAGGATTTACAAAGTGTTCAAAACTCAGAGAAAGGCACATTTTGATTCTCTGTGAAGGGAGATTTTTAAAAGCAGCTATTACAATTGTCTGAAGTCAGTAAAAGTTGAATATGAAGTTAAAATAAAAGGAGTGGGTAGTAGCATTCAGATGTATTCAAACATAAATACTTAGGACAACTGGCTTATAGAAACCATATTATATTGTAACATTCTGTTCTCTGTATAGGCCAGATGTCAATTTGTGTAATCAACCGAAGCTGCCCTCATGTCTTCTGGAGCTAGTTAGTATTCAAGCACTGTAGACAAAGGCAACAGAGTGAATTCAAATGAATTGTAATTCTCATCTATATCTCTCTGTGTTTCTTGTTAATTAAACTTTAATTGGCTTGTAATAATTTTACAAATACATAGGATACAGTGTGACATTTCAAGACAAACATTCAATGTTAAATGAACAGATAGGATTATCTGGCTCCATTACCTTTAGCATTGATTATTTCTTTGTGCTAGGAACATTCAAAGTACTCTTTACTATTTTGAAATAGTATTTTCAATAATAGTAATTTAATATAATAATAATAATAATAAATTGTAAACCAGGTTCTCCTGATGTGGAATAGCACATTGATAATTATTTTTCTTAATTATGATATTTGTAGGAAAATGAATAGAACTAGAAATCGTATTAAATGAAGTGGCTCAGATTCAGAAACACAAACATCAAACATATGAAGATCCTAGGCTTTAATTTCTTTACATGTATGATTTTCTTTCTTTTTATAACTTTTGCTGTATGAAATAGTTACATTTCTATCTTCTCTTTCCTCTCTCTAACGTTTAGAATCTACACCCTCTCATACATCTCTTCATGCTGTCTTTTAAATTCATGGCCTCTTGTTTCATTAATTATTGTTACTCTTATGTCCAAGTTGTAGTTACCCAAAGACCACTGAGGAACCAATTCCAATGTAAAACTCATAAGGTTCTTTATTATGAGCTTGAGAGCAAGCTCTCTTAGAGTTGGAGTCCAGAGTCTAAGGGTTCATGGTTTTTTATTGTGGTTACAGCAAACTTTGAGAATCTCCATATTGGTCAGCAAGTTAATGTTTTAAAAACTGGCTAAATCTTCAGCAACTGAATATAGGGACAAAACTACCTGACAAACAGGATGGCTAGTTTATCTATTTTCTGCAGGATGTCTTAAGTTATCTATATGTACCTTGACCTGCCTATTGTAGCCTGATTGGATGTTGCTAAGGGGTGGGGGTGGGGGGCGTTGCCATAGGATGCTGGCTCAGGAGGACTCTGATTTTCTTCCTGGATTTGGAGTTTAGCCCCTGATCTCACATAAAATGGAATTTCTTCAAAACTGGAGTTGGTTCGGCTTTACAGTTACATGTATATATGCATGTGCATATACATATATTCCTAAATATTAGCTGTTCAGTCTGTAGAATGTTAAGTGTATATATATGTTTTCATATATACAGTTGTTTATAGATGTGAATGTGATGGTAATAGATGATGAAACTAAAAATCAGACCAAAAGTGGAGTCACAAGGAAGGGAAGGGAAGGGAAGGGAAGGGAAGGGAAGGGAAGGGAAGGGAAGGGAAGGGAGGAAGGAGGACACCACAGAGGTTTGGGATGAGGAAACAGCGCAGGAGAGGGTAGAGAACACGGGAAAGGTAAGGGCCTAGATGCTACAGAAACAATGTATGAAGATGCCACAGGAAAACATATTACTTTGTGTGCTAATTAATTAACAATAATAATAAATTGTTCCTATTACCGATCTATGCCAGAATTTGTCAATAGCTCCTTTTACATGTCCTCTTTTGCATCTCTTTCCATGTAGGGTCAGTAACTTTTTACTTTCTAATATCTTGAAGTTGGGAACTAAGAATGCGTGGCATCTGTTTCCTTCTTTTTCCCCCTTGTTATCTTACTGGGCCATGGTTCTCCTTTTGGGTCCCTGGGACGTGACTGTTGCCTGCTTGACACCAGAAGAAGGCAGAATGAAGTCCCAAATGTGTGGTCCATAGTCCACGTTTTTCTTCACCAGACCTGAAGGGGAAACAGCAGGGATCTGGGATGAATGCTCTGATTCCTGGTCTCCCGTGTACTCAGGTGCTGCTGGCATGCTGCAGGGATTGTGGAACAGGGTCCTGGTTCATGCTTCCCCTCAGGGCATCTATGTGCCAGGCAGGAGGGGAATGCAGAGCTCTGAACAGGTGGAACAGCTCTGATTCCAAGTGAGCTCTGAAAGTATGGAGGACCCGGGGAGAGAAGGCCTTTTTGGGGAGTTTAGACTCTCTTTAAGAGGAAGGCCTTCAAGATACAGTTAGCATATCAAATGTTGCCCAAGAAGGAAGGAGAGGCCCCTGGTCCTGGAAAGGCTCATGCTGAAGTGTAGGGGAATACCAGGACAGGGAAGTAGGAGGGGGTTGATTGGGGAACAGGGGGAGGCTTATGGGATTTTCGGGGAGGGGGGAACCAGGAAAGGGGAAATCAGTTGAAACGTAAATAAAGAATATATCTAATAAAACAATACACTTGCTTAGACTGAGGAAAAAGAAAGAAGAAGGCCTTCCCCATGGCAATCCTTAATGAAACAATTCTTGCTTGTTCATACATGGTGGAGGTGAAGGCATACACTTTACTCAGGATAAGTCAGGGATTAAATATCTTTTGTAAGAAGGGATGCCAAGGAAAGAAAGCTCATTGGCTGAATGCTAAGGTCCTATCTAGATACCTGATTAGCATGGAGAACTAAAGGTTTTTATGCTATGTGACTGATTGCCATGGTCCCGTGAGGTGCTACGGTTGCTTGTTCCAAAGTAGGTAGAGGTAGCACAGACAATGGCTCCACTCCTGCTGTTTCCGATTCTGAGATTCCTGGGGTATGAGCTCCTCCAACTTTAGGGTTCTTATGCCTGTTTGGTAAAAAGTTCCCACATGCAGTACACCATGCCATCTAACAAATTATATTCCAGTTTTATCAGTGTTGCTGCAAATGATAGACTATTATTTTTGCAGCTGAATGTGTGTGTGTGTGTGTGTGTGTGTGTGTGGTGTGATGGTATTTATGTGGCCTGTGTGTGGTATTCATGTAGTATATATGTAGGGGTGTGTGTGTGTGTGTGTGTGTGGTATGTGTGGTGTGTTTGTGGTATATGTGTGGTATGTTGGTAATGTGTAGATGTATATGTGTGTAGTGTGTTTATGTGGTATGGGTGTGTGACTACATGATTAATATGTGTGTGTACATGCAATGTGCGGTATTTGTGTGTTTAGTGTGTGGTATGTGTGATATTTATGTGGTATGTATGTATATGATGATTGTGTGCTGTGGGTCTGTGTACACACAGGAAAACACCTGAGTTGGTTTCTTCTATTGCTTACTGCGACTATTATAGTAATAAATAGGGATGTGTGAATATCCTTTTGAGATTCTGACTACACTTACTCCTGGTACATATCCTGCTTGCTATTGCACAATTACATAGTTGTTTTATTTACAGATTTCTGACCCATAAATGCTGTGTTAATTGACACTCCCACCAGCAAATTATGAGAATGCCCTTTCTCTGTTTCCTTGCTAGGATTTGCTATTTTTGTCTTTTTCATAACAACCACTCTCCATATCATTACAATTGTGACTATCATTTCTCTGAATGGCTAGTGATGTTAAGCAATTTTGCAAATACTTATTGAGCATTTTTCATTATTTACACTTATTTTCAGATAATTTGGCACATGTACACCCTCCCTACTGCCCTGTCTATTTCCCTACAGGAAAATCTTTTGTGTTCATGTTTGTTCTTTTTGTTTTGTGACCTAGGAAGATTAACTAGGGCTGACTATGTGACTACAAGTTTGGAGCTATATGTTGGACCTGGAGAGATTACTCTATATACCTTTGAGAAATGCCTTTCGAGTCATTAATACACTTAATTAATTAAATATATAATTATTTAATCTAAGTATTTTCGTTGCAGTATATCATGATCAAGAACTTTTCTTTGTCTCAACTCTTTCCTGATTCTCCCAACATCTCTACCCAAGTTCATGTGTTTTTTCTCACTTCTCCTCTCTCAAATAAAACAAATGAAAACAAAACAAAAAAATCCAGTAAGATAACATTTTCCAAACTAAACCCAATGAAATAAAAATCACACACACACACACACACACACACACACACACATTATGGATCAAATGAGCCTAACAGACATCTATAGAATATTTCATCAGACATCTGTGAATTTTTGGTAGATAATAATTGCACTTTTTTTCTTTAAAATGTGGTTAGAAGTATTTATGTTCACAAGCCTCTCTATGTTAGAAGAATTATCAAAAATAAAAGATAGCTTTCCCAGTTTCGAATTTCATTCATCCTCCCACTCCCTGTAGCACTGATGCTCAAGTTCTGGTTAAACGAAGCTCAAAAACACCATTACATTTAGTTCTTACACACAGAAAATTTCTGTGGTACATCTGATCCTGGATAGCATTATTGGAATTGTTTTACTGAGCAGACTTAATAAGTAAACATCTTGGTATAATTTTTTTAAAAATATGGTATGCAAAGACAGAAAAATGGTTTGCATCAGTTTTTACTAAGCATTCTCTTATGTGGAGTTCAATCCTAAGAATAATGCCAAGAGTGAGCTGTCAGAAGAACACTTTAAATAATTCACTCATGCAGTAGCCATATGCACCCAGGAGCTAAGGTTATTCTACAACCCTCTGTACACAGGTCCTGCCAGGAGAGAGCTGATCTCCTTGAGCTCAGAGATGAGATTTCCACTTTCTCTCCAATAATTGACCAAAGCAGGACCGACCATGAGTGCACAGGGCACAGGAACAGTGGAGCAGCTGGGACAGGATCCTTCTGATTGCCATTTGCACCTGGAGCTGGGGCTATTCCACAGCTCTCTGTACACACATCTCACCAGAAGAAAGTTGATCTCTCAGAAATGCTGAAACAGGCTTACAGGCCCACAGGAAGGATAAGTTCCAGCCAGAGACAGTAAGATAAACTAACACCAGAAATAACCAGATGGCGAAAGGCAAGTGCAAGAACCTTACCAACAGAAACTAAGGTTACTTGGCATCATCAGAACCCAGTACTCCCACCACAGCAAGTCCTGGATACCCCAACACACCAGAAAAGCAAGATATGGATTTCAAATCACATCTCATGATGCTGATATAGGACTTTTAGAAAGACATAAATAACTTGCTTAGAGACCTACAGGAGAATACAGGTAAACAGGTAGAAGTCCTTAAAGAGGAGACATAAAAATTCCTTGAAGAATTACAGGGAAACACAAACAAACATGTGAAGAAATTGACCAAACCATCCAGGATTTGCAAATGGAAGTAGTAACAATAAAGGAATCACAAAGGAAGACAACTCTAGAGATAGAAAATGTAGGAAAGAAATCAGGAGTCATAGATGCAAGAATCAACAACAGAATACAAGAGATAGAAGAGAGAATCTCAGGTGCAGAAGATACCATAGAAAGCATTGACACAACAGTCAAAGAAAATGCAAAATGCAAAAAAGCTCCTGACCCAAAACATCCAGGAAATCCAGGACACAATGAGAAGACATACCTAAGGATACTAGGTATAGAAGAGAGTGAAGATTCCCAACTTAAAAGGCCAGTAAATATCTTCAACAAAGTTATAAAGGAAAACTTTCCTAACCTAAAAAAGAGATGCACATGAACATATATGAAGGCTACAGAACTCCAAATAGATTGGACAAGAAAAGAAATTTCTCCAGTCACATAATAATCAAAATGCCAAATGCACTAAACAAAGAAAGAATATTAAAATCAGTAAGGGAAAAAGGTCAAGTAACATATAAAGGAAGACCTAGCAGAATAACAACAGACTTCTCGCCAGAGACTATAAAAGCTAGAAGATCCTGGGCAGATGTCATACAGATTCTAGCAGAACATAAATGCCAGGCTACTATACCCAGCTAAACTCTCAATTACCATAGATGAAGAAACCAAGATATTCCATGACAAAAACAAATTACACAATGTCCTTAAACAAATGAAGCCCTTCAAAGAATAATAAATGGAAAATGCCAACACAAGGAGGGAAACTACACCCTACATAAAGCAAGAAAATAATCTTAACAAACCAAAACAAAGATAACCACATAAACATAATTCCACCTCTAACAACAAAAATAACAGGAAGCAACAATCACTTTTCCTTAATACTTCTGAATATCAATGGACTCAATACCCCAATAAAAGACATAGACTTACAGACTAGATACATAAACAACACCCAACATTTTGCTTCATACAGGAAACCCATTTCAGTGACAAAGACAGATACTACCTCAGAATAAAAGGCTGGAAAACAAATTTCCAAGCAAATGGTCCCAAGAAACAAGCTGGAGTAGCCATTCTAATGTCGAACAAAATCAACTTTCAACCTAAAGTTATCAAAAAAGATAAGGAAGGACACTTCAAAATCATCAAAGAAAAAAAAATCTACCCCAAAGAACTCTCAATTCTGAACATCTATACTCCAAATGCATTCATAAAAGAAACTTTACTAAAGCTCAAAGTACACATTGCACCTCACACAATAATAATGGGAGACTTCAACACCCCACTCTCATCAATGGACAGATCATGGAAACAGAAACTAAACAGAGACAGTTAAACTAACAAAAGTTATGAACCAAATGGATCTAACAGATATTTATAAAACATTTCATCCTAAAACAAAAGATTATGACTTCTCAGCAACTCGTGGTACCTACTCCTAAAATTGACAATATAATTGGCCACAAAGCAGGCCTGAAAATATATAAGAATATTGAAATAATCCCATGCATCCTATCAGATAACCACTGACTGAGGCTGGTCTTCAATAACAACAAAAACAAGGAAAGTCTACACACACATAGAAGCTGAACAATGCTCTACTCAATGATAACTGGGTCAATGAAGAGATAAAGGAAGAAATTAAAGACTTTTTACAATTTAATGAAAATGAAGGCACATCAAAACAAAACTTATGAGACAGAATGAAAGAAGTGCTCATAGAAAAGCTCATAGCTCTATGTGCCTCCAAAAGAAACTGGAGATAGCAAACACTAGCAGCTTGACAGCACATCTGAAAGCTCTAGAACAAAAAGAAGCAAATGCACAACGGAGGAGAAGACAGCAGGAAATTATCAAACTCAGGGCAGAAACCAACCAAGTAGAAACAACAACAACAACAACAACAAAAACTATACAAAGAATCAACAAAACCAGGAGCTATTACTTTGAGAAAATCAGCAAGATAGATAAACCCTTAGTCAGACTAACCAGGGTGCACCAAGGCAGTATCCAAATCAACAAAATCAGAAATGAAAAGGGAGACATAACAACAGAATCCAAGGGAATCAAAAAAATCATCAGTTCCTACTACAAAAGCCTATACTCAACAAAACTGGAAAATCTGGATGAAATAGGCAATTTTCTAGACAGATACCAGCTACCAAAGTTAAATCAGGATCAGATAAACTATCTAAACAGGCCTATAACCTCTAAAGAAATAGAAGCAGTCATTAATATTCTCCCAATCAAAAATAGACTAGGACCAGATGGGTTTTGTGCAGAGTTCTATCAGATCTTCAAAGAAGACCGAATACCAATACTCTTCAAACTATTTCAAACTAGAAAGAAAAGCAACACTACCCAATTCATTTTATGAAGCCACATTGCTATGATACTTTAACCCTACAAAGATCCAACAAAGAAAGAGAACTTCAGACCAATTTCCATTATGAATATCGATGCAAAAATACTCAGTAAAATTCTCTCAAACGGAATCCAAGAACACATCAAAGTGATCATCCATTATGATCAAATAGACTTCACCCCGGGGATGCAGAGATAGTTCAATCCATCAACGTAATTCACTATATAAACAAATTTTAAAAAACATATGATAATTTCATTAGATGATGAAAAATCATTTGACAAAATCCAACACCTCTTCATGATAAAAGTCTTGGAAAGATCAGGAATTCAAGGCACATACCTAAACACAGTAAAAGCAATATACAGCAAATCAGTAGCCAACATCAAACTAAATGGAGAGAAACTTGAAACAATTCCACCTGAAATCAGGGACTAGACAAAGCTGTGCACTCCCTCCCTATCTGTTCAATATAGTACTTGAAGTCCTAGCCAGAGCAATTAGGTTACAAAAGGAGGTCAAAGAGATACAAATTGAAAAGGGAGAAGTCAAAATATCACTATTTGCAGATGATATCATAGTATACTTAAGTGACCCCCAAAATTCTAACAGAGAACTTCTAAAGTTGATAAAATACTTCAGCAAAGTGGCTGGATAAAAATCAAATCAAACAAATCAGTAAACTTCCCCTACTCAAAGGATAAATAGGCTGAGAAAGAAATTAGGGGAACAATACCCCCCACAGGAGTCATAAATAATATAAAATACCTTGGTGTGACTCTAACTTAGGAAGTAAAAGATCTGTATTACAAGAATTTCAAATCTCTGAAGAAAGAAATCGAAGATCTCAGATTATGGAAAGATCTCCCATACTCATGGATTAGCAGGTTTATAGTAAAAATGGCCATCTTCCTGAAAGCACAGATTCAGTGCAATCCCAGTCAAAATACCAACTCAATTCTTCATCATGTTAGAAAGGGCAATTTTCAAATTCATCTGGAATAATAAAATGCCCAGAATCGTAAGAACTATTCTCAATAATAAAAGAACTTCTGAGGGAATTAGTATCCCAGACCTCAAGCTGTACTACAGAGCAATAGTGAAAAAACTGCATGGTATTGGTACAGTGACAGGCAGGTAGATCAATGGAATAGAAGTGTAGACCCAGAAATGAACCTACACACCTATGGTCACTTGATCTTTGACAAAGGAGCTAAAACCATCCAGTGGAAAAAAGATAGTCTTTTCAACAAATGGTGCTGGTTCAACTGGAGGTCAACATGCAGAAGAATGCAAATTGATCCATTCTTATCTCCTTGCACTAAGCTCAATTCCAAGTGGATCAAGGACCTCCACATAAAACCAGACACACTGAAACTAATAGAAGGGAAACTAGGGAAGAACCTTGAACATATGGGCACAGGGGAGAATTTCCTTAATAGAACTCCAATAGCTTATGCTCTAATATCAAGAATTGACAAATGGGAGCTCATAAAATTGCAAAACTTCTGTAAGGCAAAGGACAAATAGAACAAAATGGCAACCAGCAAATTAGGAAAAGATCTTTACCAATTCTACATCTGATTGAGGGCTAATATACAATATAAACAAAGAACTCAAGAAGTTGGACTCCAGAGAACCAAATAACCCTATTAAAAATGGGGTACAGAGCTAAACAAAGAATTTTCAACTGAGGAATACTGAAAGGCTGATAAGCACCTATAGAAATGTTCAGCATTCTTAGTCATCAGGGAAATGAAAATCAAAACAACTCTGAGATTCCACCTCATTCCAGTCAGAATGGATAAGATCAAAAACTCAGGTGATAGTAGATACTGGTGAGGATGTGGAGGATGAGGAACATTCCTCCATTGCTGGTGGGATTTAAAGCTGATACAATCCCTCTGGAAATAATTTTTTTAGGTTCCTCAAAAAATTGGATATAGTACTACCTGGAGACCCAGCTAAACCACTCCTGGGCATATACCCAGAAGATGCTCCAAAGTGCAATTGGGACACATGCTCCACTATGTTCATAGCAGCCTTCTTTATACTAGCCAGAAGCTGGAAAGAACCCAGATGTCCCTCAATAGAGGAATGGATAAAGAAAATGTGGTGCATTTACCCAATGGAATACTACTCAGCTATTTAAAAAAGAAATTCATGAAATTCTTAGGCCAAAGTATGGAATTAGAAAATATCATCCTGAGTGAGGTAACTCAATCATAAAGATCACACATGATATGCACTCACTGAAAAGTTGATATTAGCCCAAAGGCTTGGAATATCCAAGATATAATTCACAGACTACATGAAGTTCAAGAGGAAGGAAGACCAAAGTGTGGATACCAGGGTCAATCTTAGAAGGGGGAACAAAATACCCATGGGAGGGGACACAGAGACAGCGTGGGCAGCAGAGACTGAAGGAAAGGCCATACAGAGACTGCCTCACTTGGAGATCTATCCCATATACTGTTACCAAACTCAGATACTATTGTGGATTCTAACAAGTGCTTGCTTACCGGAGCTGTTTCCTGGGAGGCTCTGCTAGTGCCTGACAAATACAGAGGCTGATGCTCTCAGCCAAACATTGGAATGAGCACATGGTCTCCAATTGAGGAACAAGACAAAGGACCCATGGAGCTGAAGAGGTTTGCAGCCCCATAGGAGGAGCAACCTTATGAACCAACCAGTATCCCCACAGCTCCCAGGGACTAAACCTCCCAACCAAAGAGTACACATGGAGGGACTCATGGCTCCAGATGCATATGTAGCAGAGGATGATCTTGTTGGACACCAATGAGAAGAGAGGTCCTTGGGCTCATTGCCCCACTGTAGAGGAACAGTGTAGTGCCAGGACAGGGAAGTGGGAGTGTGTGGATTGGTGAGCAGGGGGAGGGGAGATGCGATAGGGTGTTTTCAGAGGAGAATTGAGGAAAGGGCATAACATTTGAAATGCAAATGAAGAAAATGTCTAATAATATATGTATATGTAAAACAAAATAGGCTTTTTATAAATCCACTGACACAAACCAAAATAATAATAATAATTAATAATAATAATAATAATAATAATAATAATAATTCACTCGTGTGTAAATTCGGATCATCACAAGAATTTGAAATGGTTTGGACTTCTGTTCCATGGAGACACTTAATGAAGTCACACACTGTCAAATCATATGGGTTTCATTAGAGTTTATAGCCTTTGAACTTTATTTTGTACACTGAAAACAATTTAAGCAGATGTTTACTATAGGAAATTTTTTTTTAATTTTCTAAGTTTTTTTTATTTACATTCCAAATCATGTCCCCTTTCCCCTTTCCTCCCTCCCCGAAAGTCCCATAAGCCCCTTTCCCTACCTCTTTTCCCCATTCAAACCCCTCTCACTTCACTGTCCTGGCATTCCCCTACATCCAGTCTTTCCAGGACCAGGGGTCTCTCCTTCCATCTTCTTGGAAATCTATTGATATACGAATTGTGTCTAGGGTATTCCAAGATTCTGGGTTAATATTCCCTTATCAGTGACTGCATACCATGTGTGTTCTTTTGTGATTGGGTTACCTCACTAAAGATGATATTTTCAAGTTCTGACCATTTGCCTAAGAATTTCGTGAATTCATTGTTTTTAATTGCTGAGTAGTATTCCATTGTGTAAATATACCACATCTTCTGAATCCATTCCTCCGTTGAGGGACATCTGGGTTCTTTCCAGCTTCTGGCTATTATAAATAAGGCTGCTATGAACATAGTGGGGAATGTGTCCTTATTGCATGCAGGGGAAGCCTCTGGATATACGCCCAGGCGTGGTATAACAGGATCCTCTGCGAGTGTCATGCCCAGTTTTCTGAGGAACTGCCAGACTGCTTTCCAGAGTGTTTGTACCAGCTTGCAATCCCACCAGCAGTGGAGGAGTGCTCCTCTTTCTCCACATCCTCTCCAACAACTGCTGTCTCATGTGTTTTTGATTTAGCCATTCTGACAGGTGTGAGGTGGAATCTCAGGGTTGTTTTGATTTGCATTTCCCTAATGACTAAGGATGTTGAACTTTTCTTTAGGTGCTTCTCAGCCGTTAGATATTCTTCAGGTGAGAACTCTTTGTTTAGCTCTGTACCCCATTTTTAATAGGGTTTTTGGCTCTCTGGGGTCTAACTTCTTGAGTTCTTTGTATATATTGGATATTAGGGCCGTTTTTTACACAGAAAATGAGTAGATATTTTAGATATCAGAAGAGATAGCCTTTCCCACCCCATCAACTTGCAAAAGCAACCTATAATTAATCAAACGTGACAATAGCTCCTTTTAAATTCTTTTACATACAGCATTCTTTTTCACTCTTAATTAAAATAAAGTTGATATTGTTTGAGGTTGCCTCCACAGGAGCTTTTAGGAAATTATGAGCATTGTCATCAAAACCAAAGAATAAAGCCCAGCATTTCTTCATGTTTTGTGAAGTAATTTATTGTCTAAACCATTTCTAACTTGATGTTTGAGATTCTGGTTGCTATTCACAGAGAGAAATAGAGAACTTGCCAAAATATTAATATTATTCTTCATCTTTTGTTAATCACTTAATAGCTGTTAAACTAATGCAAAATGATTGTCAGAAGTTATCGCAATGGCTATTGATAAACAATCCCCCTTGTGGTGTATGAAACATTGATGCAACATTTTCTACCAGTTCTTTCTTTGGCAAGGTGACAAGTAAACCAGAACTTTTGGAGATTTCTTCTCCAATATCTCTCTGTGCAAATCATGGATGCTTAGATGGGAAGAATATTCTATACAGAGCATGTCCTAATTTACTGAAGAATGAAGAATCAGTGGTTAAGATCATCGCTGTTGTTTATTGACTGCTACTTTCTGCAGGGAGAAGTCAGAAGTTCTCCTATAACTGCTACACATCCAGCTGTGAAGAGGGCCCTCCCTCTCTCAATGGACTCCTTTATTCATTCGTCTGCCTTCTCTCAACTCAGGCTCCTCAGCTTTTAGAGAAAAATCTTGTTTTATGGATCTAATATAGGATAATGCTATTGATGAATTTATAGATAATTTACAATTATATTGAACCATATTAGAAACAAAGATTAACTATAAACTAATTTAGATAATTATTTGAAGAATCAATTTGATGTTCTCCCATAAATTATGACTCAGGTAGGACATCATTAACCTAGTGACCTTTTTACCAAATAAAATTACAAAATTAAGTTCTAAATATAAATGAATGATTTATAAATTCTTACTACTATAGTCCTGGGCACTAAACCTCTAACATTGTGCATTATACAAGTGCATTTGACCAGCTTAGAAGTTATTGACAAATGAAGTTAATATTGCATTTCCCTCTGAAAATGCTTTACTTATAATCTAAAAGGAAATCTCATTTAAAATATTGATTTATATAATTATTTCTTACTTCAAATTTAAATTTATTTTAGTGTTTAACATAAAGGTTTTTCCATCTTGAAACTTAATTCATAATCACTGAAAATATTTTACTCTCAAGAAGATATGACACACATTTATAAATATAATATGAGGAGGAGAAAGCCAAATTGCAAGTTACATAATTATTCTCTGTTACTATTTTATTATCAAGTGATTTACTTGAAATGGTGCTGCTTGACACCAAGGCTTCCTAAATAATACAGGAATTTTGGTGGAAGACTGGAGTTCTACTTAAAGCCAGTGGGAGATTTAAATAATCAACTTGTCATTTTAATTCTCAAAGTTTAATTCAAATTCAAGTCATAGCCACTTGGTGAATTTTGGCATCTTTTAAAGTTTTCTTGGCATTATTCTCCTTGTTATGATCTAGGCCAGGTATGTTTGAACTTAGTATGTTAATCAAAAGTATAAAAGAACACACAAACCCACATTTTCTATACAGTGTAAAGCCTGATGACATAGTTCAATTTTTCTATGGAAACAAACAAACAAACAAACAAACAACTTGCAAGAAACATTTCACATACCATTGAATGAAAAGTCATGCTGGCACAAGTGAGGACTTCCTTGAAGAAACCTTCCCTCTTAGCTTATATTCACGGAGACAGTGCAACTGGAATGCACTGCTGGGGCTCTCTCTCTCTCTCTCTCTCTCCTTTCCTCTGTCCTTCCTTCAATTTATTGGCAAATATTAACTCTTTCTATTTAATCAACAAAATATAGATTTATAAGATATTTAATTTTCCATGTAAAATATTTGATCAAGTTTATTAATAAATCTACTGACTCACCAGCTACTTATATTTTTAAAACAAGAATGTTTTGAATAACTCTGTGTAAAATATGTAGTGCCTAACTGTGGTCATGCAGTTCAATATACCACTAACATTTATTCCTCAGGTTCCATACTTTGTTGTTTACTTCCATTAATTAATTTATTTATTCACTTTCCATTCTGATAGCAGCCTCCCTTTTCTCCTAGTCTTCCTTCATGTAACCCCCCATCCCTTCTTTATTTCTCCTCTGAGAAGGGCAATTTCCTTCCTGGGAACCAATTTACCATGGCACATAAAGTCACTGCAAGACTAGGCACATCCTCTTCCAGTCAGACCAGACAAGACAGCACAATTAGGGGAATAGAATCCATAGGAAGGCAACAGCCCCTGCTACAGTTGTTGGGGGACCCTCATGAAGACCAAGTTATACATTTTAAACATATGAGTATGCAGGGATAGGAATAGATACAGTCCATGTATGCTCTTTAGCTGGTGGTTCAATCTCTGGGAGACCCAAGGGTCCTGATTAGTTGATTCTGTTGATTTTCTTATGGAGTCCCTATCCTCTCCTTTTCCTACCTCAAAACTCTCAGAGCTCAGTCTAACATTTGGCTGTGGGTTTCAGCATCTGTTTCAGTCTGCTGCTGGGAAGAGTCTCTCAGAGGACAGTTATGCTAGGCCCCTGCTTGTAAGCATGACAGAGTATCAATAATAGTGTCAAGAATTTGTTCTTGCCAATGGGATGGGTCTGCCCCTGTACTTGTAGGCAGGATGAACTTTGAGTTGAAAGTTTTGTGGGTGGTGTGTTGCCCTTATCACTTCATTAAGAGTCTTACCTGTTTACAGAGGTAGCCTTTTCATGTTCCTTATCCCACACTGCTAGGAGTAGTCTCCACACTTTAATCAACACCTTCCCTTGACTATTTTTCTCTTTTCTCCTCAGACTCCATAATGAACTTTCTACCTCCTGTTTCTAAAATATGCAAATTGTTTGACTCCATAAACTTTATCATTCACATTTATTTGTGAATGGTTTATTTCATATACTGTAATGACCCAAGTTCATTCATGTTATTATAAATGACAGAACTGACTTTTAAAAAGATTCCTAATATTCTATTGTATGTATTTCTTTCATATTCTTCATCCATGCACTCCTGAGTGGACAATTATACTGACACTAAATCATGACTATTCTGAATAATGTAATGGCTAAGAGAGTTCACATAGCTCTTTGGGATCTTGATTCTGGAGTTTTTGGATATAGTCCCAGAAATGGGATTGCTAGGTTACCTGGAAGCTTTATATTTAATGGTTTTGAAGAACTATCAAGATGTTTTTCATAATAGCTATAGCAATTTGCATTCCCACCCACAATGTTCAAGGATTCCTCTTGCTTTGCGTACACATATTGACTTTCATTCTTTAAAAATAGCACACATTTCAGTAACTGTGAGGTGAGACCTTATTGTGATTTTAATTAACATTTCTCTGATGTTCAGTTATGTTAACTTGAATTTATATACCTGTTAGCTTACATATCTTTTGTGAAATGTCTTAGGTACTTTGACCATTTTTATACAAAGACATATATACTGACTCCTGAATCACCTACATTTTCATACAATATTGGTATTAAAACCTTCTACTTTCACTATTATATTAGGCTGAATAAAGTTGGTTCATGTAATTCATCTCTCTGTAATATGATTTCTAATTTACACTGATATTTCTTAATTGTTTTTCTAATCTCTCCTTTAATGCATTTCTGACATGTACTATTTATTCATCTTTTCTAGCTTATTGGGTGATAAAGATAGACTGTTCACTTAGCTGCTTCATTCTATTTCTCTTTTAGTTTTTACAGCTTTAATTATTTCATTTTTTGAGATTATAATCCCATAACTTCCCCTTTTCCTTTTCTCCTTCCAAACCCTGTCATATACCCCTCCTCATTCTATTTCAAATTCATGACTTTACTCTTCATTAATTGTTATTACATACTTGACATGTAACATGTACATGTGTTTTCATGTATGCTATCCATTGGTACTGGATAACCAGTTCTTGTGCTCTTCACTTCAAAGTGAAGAAAAAAAAAGACTATTTTTCATACTCAACACTTATTAATTTCTTGCAGTTCTTTGAGTAGAGTTGAAGACTCTTGGGCTTTCACCCACCAGCATTGGCATTTTCAAAGCTGTTGTCTTGGATCAGCTCATGTTTGGGTAGTCATGTGGGTAAGACTTTATGTGTGTAGTTCTAATATTTCTAGGAGACAAAACCTCCAATAATCTTTATGATTATCTGGTTCTTATAGTCCTTCTGCCCCTCTTCTGTAATAATCCCTGCCTAAGTTCTGGGAGTTGTATTGTAGATACATCAGTTGAGGCTGAGATTCAGAACTTTGCATTTTGATTGGTCATGGTTTACTGTGATGGTCTGTGCCTTTTGTAAAAAAGCTTCTTGAGTAACAAATAACTAAATACATTTTCTTCAGATATTTTGTTGATGGTGTAGATATACTGCTAATTTCTTAATGATTTTTATAACATTAAATGTTACTAAATTTATTAGTTTTGAAAGTTTGTTTCTGGAGTTTGGAGGGTTTCTCTGATGTTATTTCTTCAAACAGGTTATGTTACTCTTTTTTTCTGAGTGGGTTTGTCATATCTTAGTCTTATCTATTTGGGCTGGGTAGGACATGAAGTTTAATGTGGAATCCAAATATGAAAGAATGAACATCATTGCATATAAGACATATAAGAAATTTCACCATTGAGAAGGATGTCTAATTTGTTATTACATTACATGAAGATAACCTATAAAATAAAATTAATCTTATAAAGCAAAGAAATACCTATACAAAAATTTTTGTATTAAGCAGAAAGGTAATATACACACATATATGTGTGTGTGTGTGTGTGTGTGTGTGTGTGTAGGGGATCAGAGTTCTGAGACGTGACACTGCAGATATGAAAGTCTGCAGAACTGGTAACTTGTGCAGAATTTTTTATGCACCCTGGGAACCTAGGGTTGGTCAGTTTATCTGAAGGATAAACTCCATTAATGCTCTGGACTATTTGCTCTGTAAGCTTATGGGAACTTGTCAGTGAGATCTTCCTCTGATGATGCAGTTG
Source organism: Tokudaia tokunoshimensis (assembly GCA_036184795.1). Taxonomy (NCBI): domain Eukaryota; kingdom Metazoa; phylum Chordata; class Mammalia; order Rodentia; family Muridae; genus Tokudaia; species Tokudaia tokunoshimensis. Next base: position 82,026,592 of record BTHU01000004.1, read on the forward strand.
ACCTTTGGTATGTCTCAATGTATTAACTAATGCATTGAAAGAAATTATTGATAATGGATCCCGATCACAATATACTATGTGGGGAGAGCTTTTGTATTGCGTTCCTCCCAATGACCATCTAGGGAACAAAATGTCTTCAAGATGATTTCATTTAATTACTAGCAGGACTCACTATGATGGGTTGTTTTTAACCCTTTAGAAAGATTGCAATTTGAGGTAGGTTAAGTGGCAATTTCTGGTTTCCTTGGAGACTCAATTGTATCATTTGATGTTTTTCAGGAAGCTGTCTTATGAGGGGATATTTTGTTGAAGCAGACAGGAGAGACTGTTTTGCTGAGAACAGATGTGTGGTGTCTATTTGGAAGCTGTGTAGTGAAAGGGCATGTTATGTTTTGCTGGAGCAGATGCTTGAGAGGACATGTGATGTTTAGAAAGAGTATAAGTATAACCTAACAGATAGTGGACAATATTCTGGCATTGGGTTTCCTTGCTGGTCTTTGATGATCTTTGTTTGCTTTGAATTTGAAAGGAGAAATGAACCAAAGGACTTCTAGTGGAATTCTGGCTGCTTCTTGCTTCTTCTTTGGTAGACTCATACCAATTGGCAGAACTATGTAGTTTCTTCTATATTGAGCCACTGCTGACTCATGTTTGGTGTGCTGCTAGTGGACTGGAATGCAGCAACCAAGATTGGAATTACCCCAATGAACTCCTTCTAAACAGGTCTATGCTGCTCTTGTCTTATTAGCCATTTTCTCCTCTACCTTTGGTTGGTGGGCTATAAGGAAGATTGAAGCATTTAAGAACTCTTATTAAAATAGGATTTGAAAAATCTAAGCCTACAGTATGCCTTCAGAATACAGTTGAGCCTTTTAGAAAACTCTCAATATTAGTTGTTTAAAATTCAATATTTTCAGTTGTAATGCATGGTAGTCAGTAACTAATTTGAATGTGTCCTTGACTTAGCCATGAAATATGATTGCTTATTAGAAATCTTTTAATCCGTTATGGATAGTTATAACCACATATATCAGAGGGGAAATGTGATTTTGTTTTATTTGCTCAAAGGTGTGCAGTAAGGCAAAAATATTTCAGAATTTTCAACTGGGTGTGATAAACTGACTTAACTTTGTGACTTCTGATTGTTGTGATTTAGTTACTTATACAGTTGTTGTGAGAACAGTTAAGAAACTTTAGTTATACTTTGTATGTTCGGTGATCAATTGCTGGCAGCAGTTCTGAGCCTGGATAGAAAACAAGAGAGTAAAAGAACTTTTTCTTTTTTAAAATTGGAGAAATTGAGTTTTGTATAAATCTTATAAGGAAGGGGACAAAGGGGTTAAGACATGAGGAGTGAGGGATTATAATCTGCTTTGTGCTGATGTGCAATGTTGACCAGCATGAGAGAGCTGACATGCTTGAATAAGAGGGGGCTAGTGAAACTGTGGATTGCTCTGTGAATGGAAAATACTCCAGAAATATTTTTGATTTCCTTCAAGGTGATTATGTATTGGAAAGCTCTATTTTGGTTATTTTTGCTATGACAATATTCATTTTGTAGACTCAGTTTATCTTATTAAATAGAGAATTCTAGCCAATTTTGAGCAGTATTGGGTTTATTTGGTTTTGTATATAATTGTGACCTATTACATTAGGTAGAATAGCCTGAGTTTATTTTAGGTTTTAAATTGTTCAAATGTGTGAACAACATTCAGAAGCTCTGAAAATATCTAAAAGTTCTAGACTACAACCTTATCAACTGCATGTTCCAAATCTAAAACTGTTAACAATGATTGAATAATGTCTTCTTTCATCTATCTTTTTGCTTTATGATTCTCTGTCCCATCTCTGAGTTCTATTTTTTCACATTCATAGTTTGCAGTATTTAATGGTACACACTGATATTTGATTCTTGTGTGATCTCTCATAAATTGGTGAACTTGCATATCTAAATTCCACGTATTTGCTATACTAGGCTAAGACCTAAGTACAGCAGGTGCATAAACTTCATGTTTAAACTAAGTAAATGAGGAAATGACAAAGCATTTTTCATTTTTTAAAGTTTATTTAACTTAGCTAAGTCAAATAATACAACAATCCAACCTCAGTGATCTAGATTCTTTTATCTGTGTGGGTCCTGCAGAAGCACTAAAACCCATGGCCTGTTTACTGCTATACAGTTGCTTTCCCACTTACCTGCATCCCCCAAACAATTAAGATTTCATAGTTAGGATATTACTATGGGGACAAGACTGGGATTACCTAACTGTAGAGAGAGTATTTTCTGTATTGTATGGATTCATCATCTGTCAATTCAAAACCTATAGGAAAGGGAGGAATAGAAGGTGGAACATCCAGTAGGCTGAAAGAATTCTCTGATAGAGCCCATTGCAGGGGAATATGTATGTGATGGGGAGAGATATATGGCACCTCTGAGCAGCGCTAACCAGCCATATGGCACAACATAGATTAGTATAAATCAGTTATTTTAAATCATTAGCTAGTCAGGGAATGAGCCTAGCTATATGCCCTAGGTATCTCTAAATTTATTTCGAGTTGAGTTGTTATTCTGGGAGCTTGGAGCCAGAAGAAAAACAGCTTGTCGCACCTAACTAACTCAGACTGGCTTCTATCTTATACCCCTCCTGGACCAACCTGTCAAATACTGAGATTATCAATACTAGCCACTATGACTACCCAAGTAATTTTGATTTTATCTCAAGTCCCTTTTAAGTAACCACATCCAGAAAAACAGAACTGAGTTGATGCCATGAGATTTTCCTCCAGTATTAGGTCACCAAGGTGGTCAGAGATCATGCATTCCTGGGCAGCATGAGAAGTTATCACAGTACTGTGGAAAGAGCCAACAACTTATACCAGGAAATGCTCCGATATCTTAGTTGCTGTACTTCTTAATAGTGTTGCATTGATAGAAATTAGAATCTCTTAGGAAACAAACCTCCATACATAGCTCTGAGTGATTGTTGAGATTAGGTGAACTCTAAGAACAGCTCTGAATATTTGAATTAGGTTGACTGAGAAGGGAAGACCCCTTAGCTCTAGATAGCATCATACCATGGGCTAGGGTTTAATAATGAGTCAAAATGAGAAATCAGTCTGAGCATAAGCATTTACCACTCTTTTCATCTGACTGCAGATGAATTGTGACAGGTTTTCTGTCCATTCTTGCAGCTGTGCCTTCTCTGTCATGACAGACTATATTCCTTAGTTCTATAGGCTCAAGTTAAACCACCCTATTCTTTCTTAAATTGCTAGTCAGGCATTTAATCACAGTAATGAGAACAGTTATGAAGGCAGTTTAGAACATTGCAAAAAATAAAACAAACAAAATTTTGGAATCAGAATTAGATTTGGGCTTTAGTCACCATTTAGCCATTTGATTCTAGGTCACATGTTTCTCTGCACTCATATGTCCTTATTTAAAATTCATCAAGAGATGTGTACCACCCAAACCTTCAGGATGATAAAACATAGATAAAGGAGAATCTTCTTGCCATATTATAGAAACAATCAACTTTTTATTCAAAATTTGAAAGTAGAGAGTGAGTTATAGGAAAGGAATCAGAATACGAGGAGGCCCTGTGGTAGAGAGGCAATTGTCTACTTGAAAGCCTATGTGAGTGGAGTGGACGGCAGTAAGCCACAGAGCAAAATGAAACCTTGTAGGACATGATACTGTGGAGCCAGGAAAAGTGAGCTGTTGGGGGCTTGAAAGAGTGGGAAGCCAGAAATGAACCCAGTCAGGGAAGCCACATGGCTCACATTGCATTTGTTTTTGATAGAATCACACCTCATATCACACAGTCCATGAGCAACTCAGGTAGAATGTGAACTCAACTGAAGTTTCCCTCTTTTCCCATGTCTATATCTCTTCTTTATATTAGCTTACTTAAATAAAAGTGTGTCCTTTATTAATATGTTTTTGTTAAATTTGATTTATTTTTATCTTATTGGTTTGCATAAGGCCATCTCATCAACATATGTATTACACTTATGCATACTTATCTCATTTTCACTCATCTACTGTCTCATGTCTTTCTACCCTTCAAATTGTTACCTTTTTTCCCTTAGACATTTTTCTTCTACTTTCCTTTCTCCTGAACATGCAGAATTATAATGTGATATGTAAGTATCTTTGGGGTATGTTGACTTCTTTTATCCTTTAAACTAGGGACTCTTTAACTACAGGCAATTTATTCAATCTTACTATATGAAGATTGCTGTGAGTGGTAAAGTAGACATGAGTGCTTGACATGATGTGCATGCTCTATAACGATTAGCTGCATTTCTATTATTACAATATGCTTATGTACATATTTAAGGTATGTATAAAATACCTTAATGAGCTCAGAAGGGAACAATTGTATTTCAGGTGTTCATTTCTGTGTCCCTCATTGAGTTTCACCATGGAATTTATTCATATTGAACAGAGTGCTGAGATTCTCTTTTCTAATCTCTCCTTTCTCCTGAGACCAATTACTCATTTGTAACTCTCAGTCTCCCTGTCTGTAATGAGAATTGAAGACTTGAGTACAGGTCTCTTTTGGGATGATAGTAGGTCACAATGAGCTAAGAGGGATTAGAGCTCTTGGAAAAAATGCTAATATGAATTTAAGAAAGCTACTGTCATTTTTGATGTCATGGTTGAAAGGTGACAGATATACACAATGAATTACCCTTAATAATTGCTCTGTAGAAGCAGCATAAAATTGCCCTGAAGATGTCTAGACATAGTGGGTCTCTGGGTATTAGGAAAGCTGTAGAAATGTCAATTAAGATGAATGCCCAAAGGCAAAAGAGAAGAAAAAAAGGAAAAAAAAAGGCCTTCAGCCTTTGAGTCTAGGAAGAATCTAAATATCTTCCTCTGAACTCTTAATAGGTGAATATAAGTATTCTACTGCCTTCTTTCCTTAGGACAGAAGATGCATTGCTTCTGTTTTAACAAAGCAGAGTTGGAGGCTTAATGATTTCTCCTGGGTAAATCAGCTGCTACTGGAATCTATTTGTTCCTAATTCTAATTCCAACTCCAGGACTTTCTAGTTAGATTTGCACAATCTTTGGACCTTACATGAAGTCACGAAACAAGTCATCATGGCAGGAAGAGTCCAGTATCTCTCACTTCCCATTCATAGCTGTTCAACTAGCTATTTTGCTCACCATGATGTTGTTTAAATGATATGAAGGTAATTGCAGTATAGCAAGTCTAGTCAAGAACAAGACTTGAAAGGAGCCAGGTCAGTTCTAAGTGTTTCTAGTCTTAATGGATTCTGTTGTCTTTGTACCAAGCCATGCCTTAGGTTTTCCCCTAGCACTTACATATCAAAACATATCCATCTTATTCTTTGCTTTTAGGGCTTGTGAAAGATAAATTTTTCTTATTATGGTAAGAAAGGTAATAGCTTAACTGTCAAAAATTTTCTGTATCTCAGACTTTTTTTATCTGCTAGGATAATTTGCTTATATTTTTATATCCCTTATGATTCTGTTCTTCTAAAAATTAGCTATCAAGCCAACTGCATATGTTAAGTAATAATTACTTTGCTTTCCCATTTTTAATTAACTGGGGACTTAAACAGCTTCCAGATATAACTCCTGATCAGCATGAGCTACAAGGCCTATGACCATGCTGAAATGATTGTATCCAGTGGGAAGAAAGGAAATTTCCAGCCTTGCCATATGAAATGCAGAGCTGCAATTATGTGTTAAAATAACCATCTGACCTTGAAAAAAATGCAGTTCATCTCTGGTTGTGAAAGTACTTCACAGTGAGAGAATCTAGGCTAGGATGTATTGACAACTGTTATGTTTTCAAGTAAAAGCCTGGAGACTTTCCAGGGGTTGGTTGAATGACCTTTTAAAAATAACTGAAGTCAGGACACTTTTGAGTTACTTTGATAATATTAGGTTCTGCCCCACTTTAGCTGGATGTCCACGATGTGTTTTTATTATGAGATACAATGTTTTCTGTATCTGCTAAGTGCCACTGATTCATGCATTCAAGAGAATTTTGCTTTTTAATTTTCCCCCAAGGTATGGGGAGAGTTTTTTAAGCACAACAAATTTGAAGTTTGATTTTGAACTGCTGTCCCTGAAATAAAATCAAAGCATATGAGAAAATTCTGCAACTAGTTTCAGAAATGATTGTTCTTTATCTTTGTTTATTAAAAAACAACCACATAGCACCTTAAATAGTGATTTTTTTGTCTTATATTAGAAAATACTTGCCGGGCGGTGGTGGCGCACGCCTTTAATCCCAGCACTTGGGAGGCAGAGGCAGGAGGATTTCTGAGTTTGAGGCCGGCCTGGTCTACAGAGTGAGTTCCAGGCCAGCCAGGGCTACACAGAGAAACCCTGTCTCAAAAAACCAAAAAAAAAAAAAAAAAAAAAACAAAAAACAAAAAACAGAAAATACTTAATTTTAATCTTGCACAGAAATTCTTTTAGGTTTGCTATAAGATGTGTGTGTGTGTGTGTGTGTGTGTGTGTGTGTGTGTGTGTGTGTGTGAGAGAGAGAGAGAGAGAGAGAGAGAGAGAGAGAGAGAGAGAGAGAGAGAGAGAGAGAGAAATTCAATATATGGAGAATAAAGAGTATTTAATCCCACACCAGCTAACTCCCTTTACTTTTTGGTTTTCCAACACTTTATCCTCACAAATTCTCACATTATCTTTTCATATTGTACCATGCTTTCATTTATTAGGCAGATTATTCACTTCTATAAATCTACAAGCCAGGAGTTTGCCTTGGGTAATCACAACCTTGAGTATTTAGACAGGGAAAAAAGATCTGGGATGATCAAACCTAGCTTCCCAACTGTCAGCTCCTGGTTAGGTTTTAGGACAATGTAAGTGCTTCTTCCAACAAGCCTTGTCCATGAGTGCTTCCTGATGAGATACCATTCTTCTATGGACCTGCAGCATTCGAGGGTTTTTTTTTTAACATGTTGTCTTTAAATGTTCGTTTTTCTCTCTTCTCCTTCATGATGCAATTCCCTTAAGCATCAAAGAGAGGTTTCTTTTTCAAGTGTTTATTCACAAGGTATTAGATTTGAATACTTTTGGTGAGGAAGTCCAAGATTGTCCGTAGTAAATTAGTGAGTGGCTGAACTCAGCTTTCTGTTTTTAAAGTGGAGAAACTGAACTGCCTTTTCTTCCCAGTTCAGTGTATTATTGGTATGTGCCTTGTATTGTAAGATATTTGGAAAAGTGGTCTCAGTCCACTGGAAGTGGTGTTAATAACAGCATATATATATATATATATATATATATATATATATATATATATATATATATATATATATATATATTGTTTTCTTTAATAATAAAAAGAAAGCCAAAAACAGTGGGAAGGAGAGAGAAAAGTTGCCATGACAACCTCCAACGCTGTACCGCTCAAAATTCAGTTTATACATTTAAAAAATGTGCCTTCACTTTTCCCAATAGAGACTCGGATTTTGTTAACTGCTAAAAAGTTTTATGGAGGAGGTTTTAATGATACCTGTCAATTTCAGGGAAGATAAAGATAAAAAACGATTATCATAGTTGGAAAAGTACTCTTAGCCTTGAATACTTTTGGGGTTTACAGGTTAAATGTGGATAGTCGCTGTTGATCTATTGGTGAGGCTAACATCTGTCCCAGAAGTTAAAATGATCTCACACCTTGTACAATTTATCACACTGTTCTCAGAAAGAAACTGTGACATTATCATCCTTACTGAGGTAACCCAATCACAAAAGAACACACATGGTATGCAGTCACTGATAAGGGGATATTAGCCCAGAATCTCAGAACACCCAAGACACAATTCACATATCAATAGATTTCCAAGAAGATAGAAGGAGAGACCCCTGGTCCTGGAAAGACTGGATGTAGGGGAATACCAGGACAGAGAAGCAAGAGGGGTTTGAATGGGGAACAGGGGGAAGGAAGAGGGCTTATGGGACTTTTGGGGAGGGAAGAAACGGGAAAGGGGAAATCATTTGGAATGGAAATAAAAAAATATAGAAAATTAAAAAAATAAGAAAGAAAGAAACTGTGACATTGTAACATCAAGTTGAATGAGTTGTCAAAGGAAGATAAAATAGACAAGATACTTATCAAGAGAAAGAAGAGTGTGTGAAGGTTAAAGTTCTTTGTCAGGAGTAGTTAAGAAGTGGATACTCAGAGCCAACCAATTGACTGGGCTCAGGGTCCCCAATGGAGGAGTTAGAGAAAGGACCCAAGGAGTCGAAAGGGTTTGTAGCCCCATAGGAAGAACAACAGTACGAACCAACCAGTACCTACAGAGATCTCAGGAACTAAACCACCAACCAACACATGGAGGGACCCATGGCTCCAGCCTTATATGTAGCAGAGGTTGGCCTTGTTGGATGTCAAAGAGAGGAGAAGCCCTTGGTCCTGTGAAGGCATGATGTCCCAGTGTAGGGGAATACCAGGACAGGGAAGCAGGAGTGGGTCGGTTGGTAAGAAGTGGGAGGGGCGCTGGGATAGGGGGTTTTAGGAAGGGAAATGAGGAAAGAGGATAACATTTGAAATATAAATACAGAAAAGATATAATAATAATAATAATAATAATAAAGACTTTTTTAAAAGATGATGCCTGTTATAAAACCTTAGAATGAATTTGTGTCCAAGAACTTTGTCATTTAATATATAATACAAATTAATTATACATCTTACAAGATAAAAACGAATTTAATCTCCCTAAGGAAACATCAAGCCTCTGATTGTGTCTCCTACTGACTTTTGTTTCTCTATGTCTATTATCCTAATAAAAGTTGAATCAGAGTCCTATAATAATCATGGTACATCCTGAATCCACCATACCCTAACTGCACATTTTTCTTGTCTTCATGCACAGCACATCACAATGACATGCCCATTATCTTTACTTTCTCCTTAATTCTGATCCATCTTTTGTTCCCTACCTCCTAATTTCTTCTCTTTCTAGTAGTTATTGTATTACCTACTAGGAAAATATTTTCTTCTATTTTTTAACTTGAGATTTTAATTACTTATAATATTTAGCCCTTCCTTCCCTTCCCTCCTTTCCTCCCTTCCAGTTGTTCCCATATACCACTGCTCACTCTCAAACTCATGGCCTCTTTTTCATCGTCACTGCATGTATATATGTACATGCATATTAGTAATATATTATACATAATTTAATACATAATATTATACATAATTTAATTATGGATAATCCATACTTAATATATACTCCTAAACATATATTTTATTTATTATCTGTTTATACACAGGAAAATATATTCAAATATTATATATATATATATGTATATGTACACACATATATATACACATACACACACATACTCCTAAACGTAACTGTCAACTCTGTATAATGTTACATGTATATATGTTTTAAAGATGACCATTTGGCATTGGACAAGTAGTTCATGTGCACTTCCCTGTCCTGGAGAAGAACACATCTCTTGATCCATGCTACATCGCCTATAGTTCTTTGTATAGGGTTGAAGCCTCATGAATTTTCTTTGTTTGCTTTGGCATGTCCAGTGACATCATCCTTGTTCAACTCACCTTTGAGCAGTCATGTTGGTAAGAGTTCATGGCATGGATATGCCTTCTGATGTTACTAGAAAATTCCATCTCACAGCAGGCTCCCTGATGCTCTAGTTCCTTTTTTATTTTGTGCCTTTCTTATGCAATGTTCCCTGAGTATGTGGAATGCTTTGCAGACGTATCCATTGGAATTGGACTTCCCAATTCTGTATTTTGATTGGTTTCCTGTAATGGTGTCTTTCTGGAACAAAGAGAGGTTTCCTTGGTGAGGGATGAAGACTACAATTTTCTGAGGATATAAGCATCAATATTTAGATATTGTTGTTAAGGATTATGCTGGTTTAATAATATAATTTTTATAGTTTCTCCTCCAATAACTATGATTTTACTAGCACAGAAAAGTTAGATAATTTTCCACTACCAGGCATTGTTTCTTTCTTTTTTGAGAAGGTCATAAATCCGATTAGAGACAGATTGGTTTCTCCATGGCAGACATGCCACAATGGCCGCTATGGCACCTTTAGGACTATTGTGCCATGGTGATTATGTTGTGCTTTATAGGCATCAGTGCTGGGTAGGATGACCAAGCCATTTTAGTCAGTCAACAGGGCCTCAAGGGAGGGAATGATCAAACTATATAAGCCCTTCTTGAAGTTTGACCAAGATGGAAATACTGACCTTAAGCCATGAATACTTTTAACAGTAGTATACTCAGCATTGAAACTCAGTTGAGCAGCATTCGTTAAATTCATAATCTCATTATTCAAAGTTCAACTATCCAAAGACTTCTTAGAATGATGCAGCCTTGCAAGTATCTTTAAATATTCTGCCAATTACAGTGACTCATTGTAAATTTTAGAAGTGACACAAATCCATTGATATTTACTGGGACACTAGAGATGTTTTCTTATTCTTAAACTCTGAGCCTCTTCTCCAATAATTTGAATAGTATTGTAAAGTATATCAGTTTGTTGTTTCAAATGCCTATCTAAATCTTCTTCAATACTCAGTGCATTAATAATGTTTTTTGATAAAGGATTAACAAAAGTAACTGTCTTAACTTTGTCTGTCAAAGCAATTGCAGAAGCAGTGGAAGTAGCTATTAATGTAATCAAAGCTACTATACCAGCAATAATCAAGCCCATTACCCTCTTGCTTCTACATTTTTTATTTTATTTTTATTGGATATTTTATGTATTTGCATTGCAAATGCTATCCTTTTTCCCAGTTTCCCCTCTGGAATCCCCATCTGATTCCCCCACCCCCTGCTCCATGCTTCTATGAAGGTGCTCTCCACACCCAACCCCCAACTCACCACCCAGGCATTCCCTTACACTGAGGAATTGAGTCTTTACAGGACCAAGGGCCTCTCCTTCCACTGATGCCAGACAATGCCATCCTGTGCTACCTATGTAGATGGAGCCTTGGGTCCTTCCATGTGTACTCTTTGGTTCGTAGTTTAGTCCTTGGGAGCTCTGGGGAATCTGGTTGGTTTATATTGTTGTTCTGCCTATGGGGTTGCAAGACCATTCAGCTACTTCAGTCCTTTCTCTACGTCCTCCATTGGGGTCCTTATGCTTAGTCCAATGGTTGGCTGTGAGCACCTGCCTCTGTATTTGTCAGGTTCTGGCAGAGCCTCTCAGAAGACGCTATAACAAGTTCCTGTCACCAAGCACTTCTTGGCATCCGCAATAGTGTCTGAGTTTGGTGTCTGTATATGGGAAAGATCTTCAGGTGGGCCAGTCTCTGGATAGCCTTTTCTTCAGTCTCTGCTCCATATTTTGTTTCTGTATTTCCTTTATACAGTAGCCATTCTGTGTCTATTCCTCTGTTGAAGGACACCTGGCTTCTTTCCAGAATCTGGCTGTTATAAATAAGGCTGATATGAACATAGTGGAGCATTTGTCCATGTTACATGTTGGAGCATCTTTTGGGTATAAGTGGTATATCTGGTTCTTCAGTTAATATTATGTCCAATTTTCAGAGGAATCACCACACTGATTTACAGAGTGCTTGCACCAGATTGCAATCCCACCAGCAGTGGAGGAGTGTTGCTCTTTCTCCACACCCTTGCCAGCACCTGCTGTCACCTGAGTTTTTGATCTTAGCCATTCTGACTGGTGCGAGTTAGAATCTCAGGGCTGTTTTGATTTGCATTTCCCTGATGACTAAGGATAGTGAACATTTCTTTAGAGGCTTTTCAGTCATTCCATATTCATCAGTTGAGAATTCTTTGTTTAACTCTGTGCCCATTTTTTAATAGGGTTATTTGTTTCTCTGGAGTTTAACTTGTTGAGTTCTTTATATATATTGAATATTAGCCCTCTATGAGATGTAAGTTTGGTAAAGATCTTTTCCCAATCTGTTGGTTGCTGTTTTGTCCTACTGACAGTGTCCTTTGCCTTACAGAAGCTTTGTAATTTTATGAGGTCCCATTTGTCAATTTTTGATCTTAGAGCATAAGCCATTGTTGCTCTGTTCAGGAAATTTTCCCCTGTGCCCATGTGTTCTAGGCTCTTCCCCACTTTCTCCTCCACTAGTTTCAGTGTACCTGGTTTTATGTGGAGGTCCTTGATCCACTTGGACTTTAGCTTTGTACAAGGAAATAAGAATGGATCAATTTGCATACTTTTTACATGCTGACTGCTAGTTGAACCAGCACCATTTGTTGATTGCAAGCTGGTACAACCACTCTGGAAAGCAGTCTGGTGGTTCCTCAGAAAACTGGGCATGACACTCCTGGAGGATCCAGCTATACCACTCCTGGGCATATACCCAGAGACTTTACCTGCATGCAATAAGGACACATGCTCCACTATGTTCATAGCAGCCTTATTTATAATAGCCAGAAGCTGGAAAGAACCCAGATGTCCCTCAACAGAGGAATGGATTCAGAAGATGTGGTATATTTACACAATGGAATACTACTCAGCAATTAAAAACAATGAATTCACGAAATTCCTAGGCAAATGGTCAGAACTTGAAAATATCATCCTTAGTGAGGTAACCCAATCACAAAAGAACACACACGTGGTATGCAGTCACTGATAAGGGGATATTAACCCATAAGGGGATATTAATCCAGAATCTCGGAATACCCTAGTCACATTACGCATATCAATAGATTTCCAAGAAGATGGAAGGAGAGACCCCTGGTCCTGGAAAGACTGGATGTAGGGGAATGCTGAGACAGAGAAGCGAGAGGGGGTTGAATGAGGAAAAGAGGGAGGGAAGGGGGCTTATGGAACTTTCGGGGAGGGAGGAAAGGGGAAAGGGGAAATGATTTGGAATGTAAATAAAAATATAAAAAATAAAAAAAAAGAAAATGCTGTCTTTTTCCCACTCTTATTTCTACTTAAAGCCTGACTCACTTCTTCCAATATTTCTAAGCATTTTTCAGAAGTGCAAGGTCCTATTATACTCACGGGCAATAAAAAAAAAAAGCTGGTTGATAGACCATCATAGCAGGCATGCCAGATTTCAGTACACTAACACAATTAGTGTATAATCAATGCAACTTATACTAAATACAGTAGAAGAAACTAAAGTAATTTTAACATGACCAATTAATAAAAGATTAGGGGCCTTAACACAAGCACAAGCACTAACACTTATTCTAAATCCAGTTCCTGTCCCAATTTTATCTACTGCAAATGTAACTTCATAGAGTGCTGCAGCCAAGTTCCAAATATGCTGTTGAAATGACCTAAATTGGACTGCCAATGACCTATGGACATCTCCTTTTGTCTAATGTTTAACTGATTTCTTGCCCAATCAATTATTCACATATTATTAGAAACATTAAAACACATTGAGGTTGATTATACAATTCTTTCCATCTTACAGTTTTGTTAAATGCCAGATCCACATTATCTGTGGGTTCAGATCTACAAGGTCATATCTCATGATGATCAGGGGCAAATCTCTCAAAATAAATAGACTAGCCCATCTCTATGGTTTGAGTTACTGTTTGTGAATTGTTTTTCTTCCAAATTTGAGGGAACACAGAAATATCATTCATACTATTGTCCACAAAGCAAACAGGCATCCTATCACCAAATGCATTTAAAGTCGTGGTCTTATTATAAGCTGACTTCCCTGTCCAAGGAGATCCAAAAAGTTGATTATTATTACTTGCCATAGAAAATCTGATCTGGACAACACTGTTGGATGTATCAGTGGTGTATCAGGAACATAGGCCCAGTAGACTTCACTGAGTACAGGAATCATCATCATCATCATCATCATCATCATCATCAGTCAGGGAATCTGAAGGAAAGTGGGATTATTCCATTTGTCCTACCAACTTTTCTGGCAGCCACCCTGCTCCATTTTACTCCTGTGAAAAAACATAAACATGACCTTGTCTCATATGAGTACAGAGTTGGGTCCATGCTATTGACCTGTCATAGGATTCTTCCATTTCACTAAAGCATACTTAGAAGTGTGAGGATGCCAAAAATACTCAGCAGCTTAACATCCATGAACATCCAAATTTAAAAAAATTTAAAATAAAAATCATAATTTAAATAGTTTTGTGATATACACGAATATAATTCCCCCTTTTTTATTTTATAAGATATCACAATACCTTTTCTTTGAGGAGTATAAGGTATCCCAGTAATATAAGTAATATTAAATTGTTGATAAAACATCTCAAATGGATGACTACAATAATCAGTTGTATTATCTGTTTTAATCTTATTTGGAACATTCAGAACGGAGTAGCAATGTAGGCAATGAGTAATTACATTTTTAGTTGCTTCTCCTGTTAAAGCAGTTTCAACAAGAAAGCCTAAAAAGGTGTCAGTAGTTACATGTACATATTTTAATTTTCCAAAGTCAGAAATATGAGTAATATCTATTTGCTATAATTGATTAGGTACAAGTTCTTGAGGATTAACACCATTATATGGTTCAGGAAGTAATTGAGACATTGAGGACAAGTCTTTATAATTTGACATGTACATTCTCTAGACATACCAAATTGATGTATCAAGCTATTACTATTTTGATTATATAAAAAATGAGATTGTTTGGTCAATTGTTACTATGTAAGGCCTGTAATCTGTCTGATATACAATCTGCTGTGGCATCGCCCTCACTAATGGGCCCAGTATGAGCTCCTAAATGTCTTATAAAGTAAAGAACAGTGCATTCTTTTAAATTAAGTTGTATTTGCATAAATAATTGCAAAAATTGACAATTAGCAGTAGTGAAAAAAAGGATCAGTTAAAGCAATTATAAACCATGAGCTATATATTGGCTATCAGTATACAAATTAAAAACTTGATTTTTTAGCATTTCAAAAACAGCAGACGAGGCATGTAATTCAATTATTTGTGTTGAAGCATGGGAGGGGGCGTCTCAAGAGAATAAACATGTAATCCAATTATATATGCTGCCTTCCCATTAGATGAGCCATCCGTAAATAGAGTAAACACATTCTCTATCGGCTGCATATGTAAATTTACAGGTAATGCAAAAGCATGCACAGAAGCAAATTGTAGCAACTTATCTTTTGGATAATGATTATCTATTCTGTCTGAAAATTTGCACATGCAATAGGTCAAATATCAGTATTCTGTAACAACCAATTTAATTTCTGTTTGGAATAAGGAATGAATATTTCATCAGGTTATTTCCCAAAATACTTTCATGATACTATGCTGCAATTCTGTATTAACACAGCAATGGCTTCATAATAGGGCATTAAAACTTTCTTTGGAGATGAGGAAAGATAAATCCACAATAATGGTCACTTTTGCCCAAGAACTGCTGTGGGTACATGAGATGTAGCAAGAACACAAACAGCCAACAATTGGTCATAGTCTAAATACTGTATCTGTTATTGACAAATAGCTTCCACTACTTCCTGCACAGCTATTTGTTCCTCACAATTAATTGTCAAGGAGAATTAGGATCTGTATCCCCTGTGAGAATATCAAACGAAGGTTTAAGTTCCCCTGTGGCAAGCTTAAGATGAGGTCTTAGCCAATTGACATTTCCTGACAACTTTTAAAAATAATTTAAAGTAAGTAAATTATCTTTTCTTATTTGGGTTTTCTGTGCCAGAATTTGTTTAGGATATTAACTTATGGCCCAAATATTTTTTTGTCCCAAATATTGAAAAGGATATTTTCTTTGCAAATTTTTTCTGGAGTAACATCTAATCTCCAAGATTTTAAAGCCTTTAGTAAAAATCCTTCAGAGGCATCAGCTAATAAAATATCATACATACAATGAATAATATACACAGAGGAATTTAAAGTCTTAACTTCTTGTATTGAAGCAGCAACAAATTTTTGAAATAATGTAGGGCTGTTAGGCATTCCTTGGGGCAAAACTTTCCAATGATATCATGTCATGGTTACTTTAAAATTACTGGCAGGCACACTGAATGCAAATCTTTTACAATTATCAGGATGGAAAAGAATAGTATAAAAATTAATCTTTTAAATTTATAATTTTATATGTATTTTTTAGAATGGCAACTGGAGTAGGTAAGCCAGGTTGTGATGCTCCCATAAGTTCCACAGTTTCATTAACGTTTCATAAATCTTGCAATAATCTCTACTTGCCTGATTTTGTCTTAATTACAAATATAGATAACTTCCAGAGGGAATTAGAAAGCTCTGTGTGGCCAGCTTGCAATTGCTCCTGCACTAGCTATTGAAGAACCAGAGTTTTTCTGAAGTAAGAGACCACTGATCAACCCATACAGGAATGTCACTTTTCCAAGTAATTTTATTTGCATAGAGTGCAGTCTTATCAATGGTCTCCAATAAAAATACCCTAAACCTGTTTTTCCTTTTCTGTGGATACTATAATGGGTGGTAATTTTCCTTGATTTTGCTTTCCTAATCCTTGATTAGCTAAATAACTGCAATCAAACATTTGTTGTGTAACTTTATTATTTGGACTATATAAAAGAACTCCCATGTCCTTCATTATATCTCTTCACCACAAATTAAAAGGCAAATTAGAAACAATGTAAGGTTGAAAATATCTTTTGTGGGGCTGGAGAGATGGGTTAGTAGTTAAGAGCACTGACTACTCTTCCATAGGTCCTGAATTCAATTCCCAGCAACCACATTGTGGCTCACAACCATCCTTAATGAGATCTGACATTCCCTTCTATGGTGTCTGAAGACAGCTACAGTGTACTTACATATAATAAATAAACAAATCTTACAAAAAATTATATTTGGTGACCTTCCTTCTCCTCCCAATGTAGGTATCATTGCTTTGCTCAGGAGCCTGACTTTTCCCTATCCCTTGTAATTGAGTAATGGCAGTTGTTTTAGGCCAAGATCCAAGCCAATGAATAGAAGTTATTGTAGATACATCTGCTCCTGTATTCAGCAGCTCTGTAAATTTTTCCATTTATTCTTTTATTATTATTTATTTACATTTCAAATATTATCCCCTTTGCCACTTTCACCTTTGTAAACCCCATACCCAATTCCCCTCTTCCCCTGCTTCTATGAGGGTGCTCCCCTACTCACTCACCTACCCACTCCCACCTCACTGCCTTGGCATTCCCCTACACTGGGGCATCCAGCCTTCACAGGACTAAGGACCTTTCCTCCCATTAATGCCAGATAAGGCCATCCTCTGCTACATACGCAGCTGGAGCCATGCAAACCCCTTTAACTCCTTCAGTCCTTTTCCTATCTCCTCCATTGGGGTCCCTGTGATCAGTCCAATGGTTGACTGCCAGCACCTGCATCTGTATTTGCCATGCTCTGGCAGAGCCTCCCAGGAGACAGCTATACATATCAGGCTCTTGTCAGCAAGCACTTCTTGGTATCCTCAATAGTGTCTGGGTTTGGTGTTTGTTTATGGGAGAGATGGGATAGATCCCCAGGTGAGGCAGTCTCTGGATGGCCTTTCCTTCAGACTCTGCTCTATACTTCGTCCTTGTATTTCCTTTAAACAGAAGCAATTCTAGGTTAAAAATTTGGAGATGAGTGGGTGTCCCCCTCCCCCAACCAGGGACCTTGCCTAACCTCTGGATGTGGTCTCTACAGGTTCTCCTTCCCCTTTGTTATGCATTTCAGCTAATTTCATCCCTGTTGGGTCCTAGGAGCCTCTTACTTTCCTGGCATCTGAAAACAAGTTCAGGTTTTTCAGTTTTTATCTCTTGGACCCAATAAGTATCTGAAGAACCAAATCCTTTTGTTTCTCAAACATTAGTTTTAACCTTATTTCTTGTCATAACCAATGGTAGAAGAAGTAATTGAGCAATTCTCTGTCTTGGTTGAATGATAGAAATAAGGGTAGGTGAAGAGGTCATAATTTTAATTTCCCTGGTAAAATCTGTATCTGGAGCAATCTCATAGAGCAACCACTAATCCTGCAGTAGTAGTTCTGCTTTTTCTCAGTAATAATACTACAAATCCTGATGGTACCAGAGCATACAATCCATTAGGGAGAGCTTGCATCCCCACTTCAGGAGCTAATATTGTGTAGGTGGAGGGACCAAGGTCTAATCCTGTACTGCCTAGTGCGGCTCAGAAGAGACCCTGAAAGGATTATTTTGCTGAGGAATGAATTACATGTCCCCATAACATTGTTTTGGAACCTTAGGCTGGCCCCCTCTCCCATTTCTCTGAGGGAGAAGATTTCCTAAGTCATTTCTCTTAGACCTATATTCATTAGCCCAATGTATCCCTCTCTTGCATCTAGGAGAGAGTACTGTTTTTTTTCTCATTATTATTTTCCTTAGTTTTATGTGAACATTTCCTCACTTGATGCCTTAATTGTCCACACCCAAAACAACTTCTAGGAGACCCATTAAGCCTCCTCTTTCCTTCTCGTGTTTGTTGGAACAAAACTTGTTATATAATTTTTCCTGTAGTGCAGCAGCCATGGCCACACCCTGAACAGAAGAGGACCAAGCAGCAGTGCCAATTTGAGCACAAGTACCAGGATTAAATTGTAAATGATTTTGTATATTCTGATATTGACCTTCTTCTGTTGACATGTCATCAGTAACAGGATTGCTAGCTATAGCATTTAACTCTGCTGTCTGCTGGCATCTTTTAAAAAATAAGGAGTTGAAGAGGTTTGCAGCCCCATAGGAGGAACAGCAATATGGACTAACTAGATTCCCAGAGCTCCCAGGGACTGAACCACCAACCAAAGAGTAAACATGGAGAGATCCATGGTTCCAGCCGCATATGTAACAGAGGCTGGACTGAACAACCATTACAAACAGACTTTCTTATGTCTGGCATTAGGGAATTTGTCTGTTGGAGGGAATGTTGTCATACCACACAAGGGGAGAAACAACACCCTGGAAAAAACGAGATAGTAACCTTCTTGCACCAAACCCAAAAGTAGATAACCACTCAAACATAAAGATAGCATCAAGAATAGCAGGTGGCAATAATCACTATTCCTTAATCTCTCTTAATATCAATGGTCTCAATTCCCCAATAAAAAGACATAGACTAACAGACTGGATACGTAAACAGGACCCAGCATTTTGCTGTGTGCAGGAAACGCACCTCAGTGTCAAAGACAAACACTACCTCAGAGTAAAAGGCTGGAAAACAATTTTAAAAGCAAATGGATCCAGGAAACGAGCCGGAGTAGCCATCCTAATATCAGATAAAATTGACTTTCAACCTAAAGTCATCAAAAAAAAAAAAAAAACACAGAAGGACACTACATACTGAAAAGGAAAAATCCACCAAGAAGAACTTTCAATTCTGAATATCTATGCTCCAAGTGCAAGGACACCTTCATTCGTAAAAGAAACTTTACTAAAACTCAAAGCACACATCACACCTCACACAATAATAGTGGGTGACTTCAACAGCCCACTCTCTGAAATGGATCGTTCAGGAAAGCAGAAACTAAACAGGGACACAGTGAATCTAATTGAAGCCTTGGATCAAATGGAACTAATAGATATATATACAACATTTCATCCTAGAGCAAAAGAATACACCTTCTTCTCAGCACCTCATGGTACCTTCTCCAAAATTGACCATATATTTGGTCACAAATCAGACCTCAACAGATATAAGAAGATCGAACTAATCCCATGCCTCCTATCAGATCACTATGGAGTAAGGGTGATCTTCAATGGCAACAAAAACAAAAAAAAGCCCACATACACATGGAGGCTGAAAAATGCTCTATTTAATGATAACTTGGTCAAGGTGAAAATAAAGAAAGAAAACAAAGACTTTTTAAAATTTAATGAAAATGAAGGCACAACATACCCTAATTTATGGGACACAATGAAAGCAGTGCTAAGAGGAAAATTCATAGCCCTGATTGCCACCAAAAAGAAACTGGAGACAGCATACATTTGCAGCTTAATGGCACACCTGAAAGCCCTGGAACAAAAAGAAGCAAATACACCCAAGAGGAGTAGAAGGCAGGAAATCATCAAACTCAGGGCTGAAATCAATCAAGTAGAAACAAATAAAACCATACAAAGAATCAACAAAACTAGGAGTTGGTTCTTTGAGAAAATCAACAAGATAGATAAGCCCTTAGCCAGACGAGCCAGAGGGGACAGAGACAGTATCCAAATTAATAAAATCAGAAATGAAAAAGGAGAGATAACAACAGAAACTGAGGAAATTCAAAAAATCATCAGATCCTACTACAAAAGTCTGTATTCAACACAACTAGAAAATCTCGAGGAAATGGACAATTTCCTTGACAGATACCAAATACCAAAATTAAATTAGGATCAAATAGACCATCTAAACCATCCTATAACCCCTGAAGAAATAAAAGTCGTCATTGGAAGTCTTTCAACCAAAAAAAGCACAGGTCCAGATGGTTTTAGTGCAGAATTCTATCAGACCTTCAATGAAGACCTAACACCAATACTCTTCAAACTATTCCACAAAATAGAAACAGAAGGAACACTACCCAACTCGTTCTATGAAGCCACAGTTACACTAATACCAAAAGCACACAAAGATCCGACAAAGAAAGAGAATCTCAGGCCGATCTCTCTTATGAATATCGATGCAAAAATACTCAATAAAATTCTTGCCAACCAAATCCAAGAACACATCAAAATGATCATTCACCATGATCAGGTAGGGTTCATCCCAGGGATGCAGGGATGGGTCAATATAAGGAAATCCATCAATGTAATCCACTATATAAACAATCTCAAAGAAAAAAAACCACATGGTCATCTCATTAGATGCTGAGAAAGCGTTTGACAAAATTCAGCATCCTTTCATGCTAAAGGTCTTGGAAAGATCAGGAATTCAAGGCCCATATCTAAACATAGTAAAAGCAATTTAGAGCAAACCGGAGGCCAACATCAATCTAAATGGAGAGAAACATGAAGCAATCCCACTAAAATCAGGGACTAGACAAGGCTGCCCTCTCTCTCCATATCTTTTCAATATAGTATTGAAGTTCTAGCTAGAGCAATTAGACAACAAAAGGAGGTCAAAGGGATACAAATTGGAAAGGAAGAAGTCAAACTATCACTATTTGCAGACGATAAGTGAGTATACCTAAGCGACCCAAAGAACTCCACCAGAAAACTCCTACAGCTGATAAACAACTTCAGCAAAGTGGCCGGATATAAAATCAACTCAAGCAAGTCAGTAGCCTTCCTATACTCAAAGGATAAGCAGGCTGAGAAAGAAGTAAGAGAAATGATACCCTTCACGATAGCCACAGACCATATAAAGTATCTTGGTGTGACTCTAACCAAACAAGTGAAAGATATGTATGACAAGAACTTCAAGTCTCTGAAGAAAGAAATTGAAGAAGACCTCAGAAGATGGAAAAATCTGCCATGCTCATGGATTGGCAGGATTAATATAGTAAAAATGACCATCTTGCCGAAATCAAGATACAGATTCAATGCAATCCCCATTAAATCTCAATTCAATTCTTCATAGATTTAGAAAGAGCAATTCAAAAATTCATCTGGAATAACAGAAAACCCAAGATAGCTAAAACTATTCTCAAGAGTAAAAGAATCTCTGGGGGAATCAGTATCCCGGACCTCAAGCTGTACTACAGAGCAATGGTGTTAAAAACCGCATGGTATTGGTACAGTGACAGGCATGTAGATCAATGGAACAGAATTGAAGACCCAGAAATGAATCCATACTCCTATGGTCACTTGATCTTTGACAAAGGAGCTAAAACCATCCAGTGGAAAAAAGATAGCCTTTTCAACAAATGGTGCTGGCTCAACTGGAGGTCAACATGCAGAAGAATGCAAATTGACCCATTCTTATCTCCTTGCACTAAGACCAATTCCAAGTGGATCAAGGATCTCCACATAAAACCAGACACACTGAAACTGATAGAAAGGGAACTAGGGAAGAACCTTGAACATGTGGGCACAGGGCAGAATTTCCTGAATAGAACTCCAATAGCTTATGCTCTAAGATCAAGAATTGACAAATGGGACCTCATTAAATTACAAAGTTTTTGCAAGGCAAAAGACACTGTCAAAAAGACAAAGCGGCAACCAACTAACTGGGAAATGATCTTTACCATCCCTTCATCCGACAGAGTGCTAATATCCAATATATACAAAGAAATCAAGAAGTTAAACTCCAGAGAGGCAAGTAACCCTATTAAAAATGGGGTACAGAGCTAAACAAAGAGTTCTCACCTGAAGAATATCTAATGGCTGAGAAGCACCTAAAGAGATGTTCATCATCTTTAGTCATTAGGGAAATGCAAATCAAAACAACCTTGAGATTCCATCTCACACCGTCAGAATGGCTAAGATCAAAAACACAGGAGACAGCAGTTGTTGGAGAGGATGTGGAGAAAGATGAACACTCCTCCACTGCTGGTGGAATTGCAAGCTGGTACAACCACTCTGGAAAGCAGTCTGGCGGTTCCTCAGAAAACTGGGCATGACACTCCCGGAGGATCCGGCTATACCACTCCTGGGCATATACCCAGAGGCTTTACCTGCATGCAATAAGGACACATGGTCCACTATGTTCATAGCAGCCTTATTTATAATAGCCAGAAGCTGGAAAGAACCCAGATGTCCCTCAACGGAGGAATGGATTCAGAAGATGTGGTATATCCACACAATGGAATACTACTCTGCAATTAAAAACAATGAATTCACGAAATTCCTAGGCAAATAGTCAGAACTTGAAAATATCATCCTTAGCGAGGTAACCCAATCACAAAAGAACACACATTGTATGCAGTCACTGATAAGGGGATATTAACCCAGAATCTTGGAATACCCTAGACACAATTCGCATATCAATAGATTTCCAAGAAGATGGAAGGAGAGACCCCTGGTCCTGGAAAGACTGGATGTAGGGGAATGCCAGTACAGAGAAGCGAGAGGGGTTTGAATGGGGAAAAGAGGGAGGGAAGGGGTCTTATGGGACTTTCGGGGAGGGAGGAAACGGGAAAGAGGAAATAATTTTGAATGTAAATAAAGGAAACTTAGAAAATAAAATAAAATTTAAAAAAAAGAAAAAAAAAGAAATGAAGGTAGGAAAGAAAGTAAAGTTCATAACATGCGATGGAGCCACCCTCTTTTGCCCAATTGTGTAATAGTGAACCAAAGTTCTGTCCCTTGTGTTTGCATTATGTGCCTATTGCATCTTTGATAATCTTTCCAGATGTATTTATTTATGAATATGATACAAAGGATGAACTATTGCTTGATAGACTACTCTACAACACTTTTCTAGAATTTGTGAGAAGTCCTTGCTTAATTAAATGGAGACATTACAAAATTCAAAGTTGAATCTGGTGTCAAGAGGAAAGGATCCAGGAAGGTTTTAAATAATACAGCTTTTATAGTAAGGGATAATTTTGATATTTTTGCTGTTTGCTTTCAGATGAGCTGTATTATGCCTACTACTGCACTGGTTGGCACTTTGTGATAGAACTCAATTGTAGTAGGAATTATTTTATCCTTTTTATTCAACTTACTAAGGTTTTGATCAGAAAAAAAGAAGAATTTGAGACTTATGAGTCTCCTGGGAAAGAACAGTATACAAACAGTCATGAGAATTAAAAAGCTATATGACATGTAAATTATCTTGTAGGTAAATATTACTAGAGAACAAAACTGACAAAGCAATTAAATTTAATAGCGAGAAGAAAAGAAATTTTCAGAGAAGTACTACTTTTGGGCATGGGGTTCAGAAAGTTGAACTTTCTTCTATAAGTGAGTGAAAACTAGCAAAGCACATTGGGGTCAGGGGAATGGCAAGTGTGAGAAGCAGCTAGTGTAAAACACAACCAGAAAGCAGAAATGTCAGACAAGACAGAGTGCTTGGCAGAAGTCTCAGCAGCAGATGCTTTATCACTGTGGTAATGTAGATTTAATAAACTTAGGAATACCAGTTCAAAATGATTCATTAAATCAGCTTCAGCTATTTAACAGTTAATATGTGTATGTACTTATATGTACATGTGTTCATGTGCACATGTGTCTGTTGAAATGTGGTGTGAGTGTGTGTGTGTGTGTGTGTGTATGTGTGTGTGAGTGTGTGAGTGTGTACCATACAGTGACACTATGGGTCTTCCTCAAATCCTCTCCACCTTATTTTCTAAGACTGAGACTTAGCTACCTAATTAACCTACCCTGCTGGCTATGAGCCACAGGTGCTGTATTAGTTAGGGTTTTACTGCTGTGAATAGACACCAATGACCAATGCAAGTTTTATAAAAGACATTTACTTGGTGCTGGCTTATAGGTTCAGAGGTTTAGTCCATTGTCTTCAAGGCAGAAGCATGGCAACATTCAGGCAGGCATGGTGCAGGAGGAGCTGAGGGTTCTACACATTTATCCAAAGGAAACCAGGAACAGACTGGGCATCTTCACGCATTTAAGAGGAAGATCTCTAAGCCCAATCCTACAGTGATACACTTCCTCCAACAAGGCCACACTTTCTAATAGTGCCACTCCCTGGGACAAGCATATACAAACCATCACATTCCACTCCCTGGTCCCCATAGGCTTGTTCAAACATGAATCTATGGGGGCCATACCTAAACATAGCATAATTCAAAATACGTTTAGTCCAACTTCAAAAGTCCCCACAGTCTATAGCATTCTCAACAGTGTTAAAAGTCCAACGTTCAAAGTATCTTCTGAGATTCATCCAGTCACTTAACTGTAATCCCAAAAGCAAGACAGGAAACTAACTGGGCAGTCTTCAAACTCTGCATCTCCATGTCTGATAGCAAAGCAGTCTTCAGATCTTCAACTCCCTTTTCATCTTCGTTGACTGCAACAAGGTTCTTTCTCCTGGGCTGGTTCCACTCCCTGTTAGCAGCTTTCCTGGCAGGCATCCTGTGTCTCTGGCATCTTTAACATCTTGGGGTTCCCAAATCAACTTCAGCTTCACAGCTTCTTGTTCCAATGTCTGAGTTCCACACATGATCTTCTGTGCATCTGGTGTCACTTCTCCAGTTCTGCCCTCTGTAGCACTCTAAGTTCAAGTTGCAATGCAAGTGGTAGCATTCCATTGCTACCACTGTTCTTCGTGGTCATTCCATGGTACTGGCATCTCCAATATGCTAGGGTCTTCTACTGCAACTATGCTTCACCAAAGCCTCTCATAGGCTGTCTTCATGGTATCAAGCCTCAACTCCTTTGCATGACCCCTTCAGTCCTTTACTGTCAACTACAACTGAGGCTGCACTTTCACCAATGGCCTTCCATGGCCTCTCACAGTGCCAAATCTCAGTTGTTCTTCATGATGCCTTCATGCCTTCAAAACCAGTACCACCTGAATTATTCTTACACATTACCAAGTACAGCTGCAGCATGAGGTACAACCTTGGCTATCTCTGGAACATAGCTTCTCTGTGCTCTCAAGAAACACTTCCCAGAAAATATCACCTAAGTGATGCTGGTTTTTTCTTAATCACCACTAATTTCTTAGCTTCAGCTAACCAGCATCAATTGTCCCAGTAGTCTCCTTCTCCTCTTGAATACAAAGCCAGAGACACATGGCCTAAGCTGCTGAGTTATGCTGTTTGCAGGAGCTGGAACATTGGCCCCCTTGTTCTATTACCTTATCACTAGCTTCCTTTATTCCAACTCCTTCACTGCCTAAGCTTGGCTGTCCTGGATCTTGCTCCAAAGACTGACTTTGAATTCAGAGATCTGCATGCCTGTCTCCTAAGCACTGGGATTAAAGGTGTGATCCACCAAACCTGGATTTAAGTTTTTCTTCACCTAGAATTTGCTCTGTTCTAGGCTGGTCTTGAACTCAGAGTTCTGCTTATCTTTGTCTCCTGGGATTAAAGGCTTGTACTACCACGCCTGATTCTAAATTAGGCTGGGAGGAATCTTGCCTCAAATTCACTACTTCCTTAATTCAGTTTAATATCCTTGAATTCAGCTCCATTTCACTTTCTGGTCTCCCTTTAATGCTCAAACTATATATTTTGTATGTTTCCTTTCTCAGCTTGCTATGTTTGTTCAAAATGCTCTTCATCAGACTTAATCAGAGAACAAAATCTCTGTTGGGCTTTTTTGAGACTTCCTTAGTCAATACAATTAATATACATCTCTTTTCCTTAACCTTAGGCAGTCTCTTCAGAAAATGGCAAAAAGCAGCCATGTTCTTCACCAAAACATCACAAAAACAGTCTCTCAACCACATATGAGAGTTCTTCTCCACTGAAACCTTTTGGGTCATCAGGCCTACACAGTTCAAATGACCCTCAATACCACTGTCTTCCATATTCCTACTAGGCTGGCCTACTAAGCCCCACTTAAAGCATTCCATGACTTTCCAAATCCAAAGTTGCAAAACCCACATTCTTCCAAACAAAAGCATGATCAGGCCTATCACAGCAATACCCCACTTCTGGTACCAACTTCTGTATTAGTTAGGGTTTTACTGCTGTGAACAGACACCAATGACCAATGCAAGTTTTATAAAAGACATTTACTTGGGGCTGGCTTACAGGTTCAGAGGTTTAGTCCATTGTCATCAAGGCAGAAGCATGGCAACATCCAGGCAGGCATGGTGCAGGAGGAGCTGAGGGTTCTACACCTTTATCCAAAGGAAACCAGGAACAGACTGGGCATCTTCATGCATCTAAGAGGAAGATCTCTAAGCCCAATCCTACAGTGACACACTTTCTCCAACAAGGCCACAACTTCTAATAGTGCCACTCCCTGGGACAAGCATATACAAACCATCACAGGTGCCATCCTATCTTTGCCTCTTCTATCCTGTTTCCTCTCCAGGAATGCATCATTATGCCTTGTATGTGAGTGTGTATGTGTGGTTGTGTATGTGTGTGTGTGTGTGTGGGTGTGTGTGTGTGGTGGTTTTGGAGATTGAAATCTGATCCTTATGTGTATATGGCAGGCACTTCAATGATAGTGCTATCTTCCCAGCTCATTATGAGAATTTTTTTAATGCATGTATTTCACAAATGCTAGATTGAAGTATATATGTACTAAAATTATTTGTTATATCTCCAAAAGTCATTTTACAATTTTCTTGAATTTTATCTGACAGTGCCCTTGGAGGAGAGAGACTATGGAAGGTATAGTTATTTAGTAAAGGGAAGTATACAAAAAGGGCACTGTGGCCCTTGAGTTTGGTGACTGTATCTTTCTCAATTTGTCTTTACTGACTCAGACTTCTCAAAAGGTCTAAAATGGAGGAGTCTGATGGATCAAGGGCATTATAGCTATTTGCTACAGTTGGACCAATCTGTAGCTGTACTTTACTATGCATTTGAATGCCACCAGAATATATTCACAGTATATGGAGAACTGAATAATCACATGGGCAGAATGAGTTGGGCAACTGACATTGTCCAGTTCTATTGTTGGCAGCTTATGTGCCCCAATGCTTATAGAGATGGAATTATAAAGATGAAAAGCAATTTGGATGAGCCAGAACTTATATGAAGGCCTATCAGCAGATACTTCTCACCAAAACTTAAGTATACTATAAGATTCCAAGAACATAGAAATAAACTTATATATGACCACTAGCAATATATATGCATGCTATTTCTATTTTAATTCCTTTTGGACTGCATTCTGTGAATATAGAGAATCACTCACAAACCATAGATAGGTAGGATACTGCTCATAGCCTTCTTTTCATGATTCAATGAACTGAAATGAGCTTTTACATTTATATTTCACAGATTATTTTAAAGAGAAATCCACCATAGATATTAAAATGATTACTCTCTGGCCCTTTTGGTAAATAGAAAATAACAAAATAAAGCTGGTTTAAAAGTCCTTTGTCCCAGAGAGTAAGGCTATTTCAATGGGATGCTGTAAGAGTTTTGCTACACAATACACATGACGCTATGACTACAGTCTTGATATGTTAGATACTCTACATTTATAGGTCAGCATATTAAGACTGGAGCTATGATGTAAGTGTTTGATCATAGTCACCCGAAGGAGATAGTGTCAGCTCCATAGAAACTAATAGTGTGTATTTATCCCAGATAGAGCACTGAGGACAAAACAAAGAAATGATTCCACTCAAGTCTAACCTACAGGGACATGGATGAGACATTATTTAGAAGAGTATGAATGACTTAAAGGCAGCTGTGTCACCAGAAGGCTTACCTCAGCATGGGTGGCAAGTCAACAAAGCTTCACCCCTGGCTTTTACAGCACCACTTACAGTTAGGTTAACTCAGCCTTTTGGCGAGTCTCCTTTTTCCCAGCTATTGTTTCATGTTCTAATATCCTTTTATAACCTTGGGAGGTACCTTGACAATTTTATATCATTTTTTAGCTTCAATACTCCATGAGTTTCTCTCCTCCCCAGAGATGGAATATTTTAATGTAGAGAAAATGAAGACATAACATCATGTGTACTTTTACTGTTTTTAATCTCATGTTGTTACAATTCTAATGTACAAGTGCAAAGAACATATTCTGATAAATCCTATCAGCCAGAGACTCAGCCTACTCAGGCATGATGCAAGTCACTCTGCCAGACAAGCTAGTCTTCCCCTGGAAACGTTAGATGGGGATGGAGGGGCAATCTACAACAAATGAGATTGAACCCAGTAAGCATCTAGTATGATCATGAGACCACAGCAGCAGCCAACTCTCTGTTTACAGACTTTTCTGAACTTGTGACTAACCATGATCTTGGACGAACATTATCTGCACAGAGTGAAGCTAATGTGAGAAGAAAGTGGAGCTGAGCAGTGGAAAGACTTGAAAATGATAGATGCTGTAAGGGTTTCTCCAGCTTTTATTTACCAGGAAACCACATTATATAATGGTGGCTCCTAACAGCTTGTCCTGATAATGAGCCTTGGCTACAAAGGAGCTGCCTCAGATGTAAAGTAACATCCCCCTTTCCTACTAGTCTACAGAGACTTTGGGCTTTCCCATTGTTTCAAAGTGCAACCAACTCTGGGGAACTGTTTGTTTTTTCAGAGGTCCCTGGTGCATCTAGCTAAAGCTATCTTCAAGCTGAGCTCATATCCATGGTTAGTCAATGCTCATTCTCTCATAATTCTTCCTCCTTAATTTTTTATTCAGTGGATGATGCTAACCAAGTTACATTTGCTCAAATCTTTGTTTTACATTATACTTCTAGAAGAAATTACCGCTGGAGAGATGGCTCAGAGGTTAAGAGCACTGTCTGTTCTTCCAAAGGTCCTGAGTTCAAATCCCAGCAACCACATGGTGGCTCACAACCATCCGTAATGAGATCTGATGCCCTCTTCTGGAGTGTCTGAAGACAACTACAGTATACTTACATATAATAAATAAATAAATCTTAAAAAAAAAAGAAATTACCTAAGACAAACTCGTAAGCATCAGCCATACTCATCTTGTTAATCTCATTTTCCACTGTTTGTTTTCAGTGGTGCTGTTCTCCTTAATTTCTCCATATACACTTATGTAATTACTTGCCAATCTCTGGACCCAAAGGACAATTCATGATTCCTTAATTCGCCATCTCAACTACTTCAGTTCATGAACATTAGAATTCTGGTGGAGCTAAAATTCCTTCAAGTTTCATTTGTCAATTAAGGGAGTACCACCTACTACAAGAAATGAGATTCCAAACTGTCAGTGGATTAACAGAATAGAAGCTCATTTTGGCTCCTATTCAGCTCAGTTAAGAATTGGAAGAGGATGGCTTGAAATTCTATTCCAGACAGTCATCCAGAGTTCAAAGCCTAAGAATATATACCACACATAGTACTTAGTTTTTAAGGTTTCTTGGGAAGTCAATGGACATAATTCATGGATGAAAACAATGTGAACAAAAGCCACGTGTTGCTTTTGTTCACTTGTTTGTTTTGTAATAACTAGAATCAAACTGGATTTTATGTATGGAAGTAGCACTAATCACCTGTACTGGTATCATATTAGCCAAATAGTCAGTTGTGTTGCCCTTTTGGATGTGAATCCACATGGAATGGGCAGTGTTGACCCTGCTTGTTCCTTCTTGGAAATAACTCTATATCATGGAAAGGAACAGAGATCTTTGATGGAAAATCAATCATCACATCTACCTCAAGCTCCATTTTCTGTCACTGGTTGTTCATGTTCATCTGTCATATCAAGACAGAATGCATCCTTTCTCATGGGAGTACACCCAACATTCCATTCAGGAACTGCCTCTGGATTATCCTAGAATCTCCTGCTGTTATATTAACATTGATACAGAGAAAACAGAAACAATGAGAACTCTTTAAGATTCTGATATTTATGAAGATGGGAAGAGGTACCTGGCATTGTTTTTGCATTACCAGTGATGAAAATCTCTTCTGTAGATTTTACTTCCATAATAATGCTAGTAGTGTTTTCCTTTTCACAAGAACACATGACATTAAACTTTCTATTTATTGTCTTACCATATGAGGCATTCAAAGAGTGATTTTCCAATACTAGTGTGCAACTCTATACACAACATTTTTCAAGTCTTTGCTTAAAGTTTATTTGATTTTTCCACTTTGTAATCTCATAACATAGTTATTGGGGGAAATGTTTCTCCTTTAAATCAAAGAAAACAAAGAGAAATCATCATTTTATTGGAACATAGCCCTTAAAGTAACTTGGAGGTAACAACTATAGTTTGTGTATTGCAGATCTCAGGACTCTTTCCATTGTCAGGTGAGTTAGCACTAAATCTAGCATTGAAGGAGACCACTAGAAATTTCTCTTTATCATTCTGAGACTGTGCAATTAGTATATTTTCCTTAGTTTTTTTATTTAATAGAGAAACATGAGCATAAAATAATTTAACCAACGTTTTTTATTATTTTGATCAAGAGATCAAACATACTGTCTCACTTTGGGGGATACAGCCGATCCCAAACATATTCTGATTTCTATACATAGCAGTAGATAATCACATCAACAGTACTCAGATGTCTGTTGATAAGCATGTCCTTGCATGGGTACTATTAACATGATTATGGATTTAGTTGTATGACTATCTTTGGTCAGTGTGATTCTAATGATTTCTATCACTGACCCATGACTCAGGATTCAAGATAAGTTTTGAGACTTATGTTGAACCTCCCATTACTATATTATAATGACCATACTTTGAAGTCTAGCTCATTTCATTAAAGGAATGGTATGGAGTTTTCCCAACACCCTCTGCTTGACACACTTAGCTAACAAGGTCACAAACCTGAAACTGTTGATGCCACCATCTAAATTTGTGGCATCAAATTTGTGGCTTCAATGGAAAAACTATTCGTTTATTTTAGGAAAAAATAAAAGCATCTAGCAGATCAGTGATTTTTGAGCATACAAGTTGTTGTAACTTTAAGCCTCTTAATTTTAAATTTTTTATGTGGGAGTAATAATAAAAATTAAAAATAATTTTCATGTCATGTATTGTAATATTACTCACTCTAGCCATTGCCCTTTGTCCTGACATCCCACCACATCCCAATTGGCAGAGAAATGAAGTGATTTGCTGCCAAAAGTTCTGGTTTCCAGTTAGGTTCATTTGTCACTTCATTTAGTTTTCTGAGAAATATCAAGTATTTATTTTCATTCTACTTTTCATATTCTCATTATATCATATTTACCCTCATTCCTGTTGGTCTCAAATTTCATCCAGGTATGTCGATAATTTAGATTTAGATGAAAAAGCTGAGTAAGAGGAATAACTTTCAAAACTCCTTCACTTATACTTTTATATTGCTATATTAGAAGAGTGAGACATATTTGTCTTTTCATAACTCTATTAGGTGTTCAGCTTTTAAGTCCATTTGATACTTTTATTTTCTTTTATGATTTCTCATTGCTTTTCCTTGCAATTCATCTACATAAATCTGAGTTCCCTATGTTGAAATAAAAGTTGAGTAGTTTCCAAAACAATCATTCACAGTGTTGAGCTTTAGATCTTTGGATTCAAAATTTATGATTTCTAGACATCTGAGATGAAAGTTTTTGATTCTGTAATGGTATTTGCCTTTGGACAGTTATTAGCAGGAAGCATTAACAAAAATGTGCATTTTCCTAAACAGTAACTGTAAGACAAGGTATAATTCAGTGAATGGTAGTGATAATAATTAATACTATTAAGATAAAGAATGATAATTTAAAAAATAATTATCTCCCTAGCATATTCTTCCAGCTATGTCAGAAGCTCATTGACCTATTCTTATGCATTTTTGAAAAATTAAAATGATTTATTTTCACTATCTTTTATGAAAGTTGAATGTCATTGGAAGATTAATGATAATAAGAGCAGTAATAATTGAGCAATCAGTATATGATGGGCACTGTTTCATTTTACCCAAATTAACATGTTGAACACATACCCACAAGAGCACTTTTAGAGAACACAATGATGATATTTTTGTCCCTTTTTTATATTAGACAAAGCTGGACATGTAATTTTGCTGAGACACAAACTGGCTAAGAGCAGTCCAGTGAATGGAGCAGTGTCTTGACTTATCCAAGGTACACAACCTTGAAATCAGTACACAAAATGTGCTCAGCTTTATTTACCAGTTCCAAGTTCATTTGATGAGTGACTGAGTATTTCTAATGTCAACACCAAATTTTCATTTAACCGGTTTGATTTTAATTTAAGTCAGTTTGATTTTTGCCCTGTATAATGATTTTGACATGCATGAACGTTATTTTATTTTAATTTTCGTCCCAAAAAGATTCACCTATTCCTCCATATTAATGACTACAAAATTATCTACAAATCTTATGCTATTTTGATCAAAAGAATGAGCTCCTTTTCTGGAGGCTATGTGGAGTTCATTCATGTTTCCATTTCCTAAGTGCAGAAGAACCTGTAGTAAGTGGGAGACTCCCTGTTTGCCACGCCAAACATGTAAACCACTTGGCTAGGTTGCCTGAGTTCTGAGATTAAAGGTTCGTACCACCATGCCCGAAACTACATTCCACTTGCTGGTCTCCCTTTTGTTTTCAATCTGTGCAGTTTGAACTTCTCTTGGCTCTGCTTGCTCCTTTTTATTATAGATCTGCATAAGAGCAAACACTCATAACCACTAGAATTGATACTAGGCTATTTTGAGATTTCCTCAACTCTTCAATTTGCCTCTCCAAAACTCTTCAATTTAACCTTAGGTAGATTTTTTTGAATCAAGGCAAAACACAGCCATATTCTTTACCAAAATATCACAAGAACCATTTCTAGCCAATACATTAATAGTCTCTGAAACCTCTTGAGCTGGCCTCCACAGTTCAAATCATCCTCAGCATTACTGTCTTCTATGGTCTTACTAATATGGTCCATTAAGCTCCACTTCAAGGATTCAACTACTTTTCTAACCCACAGCCCTGAAGTTCACATTCTTTCAAACAAGAACATGGGCAGGTCTATCACAGCAATACCCTAGTCCCTGGTACTAACTTTTGTCTTATTTAAGGTTTCTATTGCTGTGAAGTGACACTATGAACATGGCAATTAATGAAAATGTTTCATTGGGTCTGGCTTATGGTTCAGAAGTGTGGCCTACTATTGTCATGGTAGGAAGCATGGCAGCATGCAGGCAGGTACAGTGCTGGAGAAGGTGCTTAGAATTCTACATCCAGATCACTAAGCAGCAGGACAAAGTCTGCCCCTTAGTGTTGCATGGCCTTCTACAAGGCCATACCTACTGAACAAACCACACCTTTTAATAGTATCACACTATATGGGCCTATAATGCCGTTTTTATTCAAACCATCACACATGTAGATCAGAGTCATTAGGGATGTGCAATAGGTCAGACCAGTTCTCTCTGTCCATCTCATGTTAGAGAGCAGATCTACACATGTGTATTTTCTGTTGACAGATAAAGTGGTTTAGGTATCATAATTCAAGAACAGGTATGGAGAGGAAGGAAGGAAGGAAGGAAGGAAGGAAGAATAGCACGAGGCTGGGGTGTGCATAGGGTCTAGCCTTAGCCATGCCCTAGCTGAGTACATCTATTTAAAGTGTGGACCTCAGCTCTGAAATGAATGTTTAAAGATTCTGCAGATTTTAATTATTTAACTTCTTCTTTTCCTGCCCAGAAATGTCTGCCCTACCTAAAAAAATCTGCCCATAACCTATTTAACATCAGTGTTGCAGGCAGAACAAGCATTGTGCTTAGGCTACAGTGGCCTGTCATTGGTAGATATGACAGACATGATAAAAGGAGATGATATATTAGTGAAAGCTTAGTGTGGCCAATAGAGGCTGACTACATTACTGTTCTATTGTTGTAAAAAGACCCATGACTAAGGCAATTTACAACAGGATGCTTTTAATTGAAGACTTCTTACAGTTTCAGAGGGTGAGTTAAGGATCATTGTGGCAGGGAGCATGGTAGTAGGCAGACATGACAGTAGAGCAGAAGTCAAGGAGAGCTTACATCTTCTCTGCAAGTCTGAGGCAGAGAAAGACCTCAAAGGTCACCCCCAGTGACATACTTCCTTCAACAAGACCACATTTCCTAATCCTGCCCAAAACAGTTCTACCATTGAGGGGCTTAGCATTGAAATATATGAACCTTTAGAGACCATTCTTATTCAAACTGCCAAAGGAGCTTAG
Organism: Tokudaia tokunoshimensis; assembly: GCA_036184795.1. Classification (NCBI taxonomy): domain Eukaryota; kingdom Metazoa; phylum Chordata; class Mammalia; order Rodentia; family Muridae; genus Tokudaia; species Tokudaia tokunoshimensis. The sequence continues at coordinate 82,061,144 of BTHU01000004.1, forward strand.
ACTGCTATTTATTTATTTATTTACTTACTTACTGAGACAGGGTCTCATGATGAAGGCAGGCCACCATCAAACTCATAGAACCTCTTGCTTCATCCTCAGAATGTCTAATTTCAAGAATGTACTGCCACTCTGAGCTTTTCTTCTTTTCATTACTCTAAAAACAGCCTGGTGTGTGTGTGTGTGTGTGTATGTGTGTGTGTGTGTGTGTGTGTGAGAGAGAGAGAGAGAGAGAGAGAGAGAGAGAGAGAGAGAGAGAGAGAGAGAGAGAGAGAGAGCGCTTCTGTTTTCAATAAAACTTGACTGAGTTGGAAATAAAGCAAAACACACTTACAGAAATAAAACAAAACCAACCAACGAATGTGGCTACATTTAATAAGTCTCTTTTCCTTGTTTTTCTCTATTTAAAACAAACAATAAGGGGGCTGAAGGAGACTAGAGCAGCAGTGGGAAATGATGGTGATCTGGGCACAGTGCACACTAGGCAAGTGTGAGAAGATCATAATGAAGCTCAATCTTCTCTATGCTTACTAACAGTGCTTTTAACCTAAAATTCAATATTTTAGGAGAAAAATGAATCTCTCCAAAAAGAGATAAGCTATTTTAACCTCTACCTTAATTAGGTAGGCCTGTATAAGTAAGTTGTGGTTTACCTTAAAAATCTTAGCCCTCTTAATATTCATGACCAGTATTTTTCTACACAGCATTGCCCAGAAGCCACCCAAGATAAGCTGAAGATTTTCCCTTCAAAATTTATCTCAAATACCTGCAAGTTTCTCATTTTTTTACGTATGCATAAGCAAATTTACAACTTTGCAAAAATTTGACTGTCTTTGGTAATATACCTGGGTTTTAATTATTGTTTCAGAAAAAATATTGGATAATGTTATTGCAATTATTTTAAATAACTGACTTTCTACTATAAAGTTAATTGGAGTTTGGTGTAATCTACCAAGCTACTTAATCACATATATTTATAGTGTGCATGTACACTCATATCAGAATATCTCCTTGACTGTGGAACACATAGCTATTTTTGCACACATGTCAATGATATGTATGACTCTACACTAAGTCCTCTACATAATCTCAGTGGGTCTACACAGTAATCTTACAAAGTGTAGTTGTTTAACATTATGATTATCCTCTGTTTACAGTTACCTTTTTTTTTTTTTTTTTTTTTTTTTTTTTTGTTTTTCGAGACAGGGTTTCTCTGTGTAGCCTTGGCTGTCCTGGAACTCACTCTGTAGACCAGGCTGGCCTCGAACTCAGAAATCCACCTGCCTCTGCCTCCCAAGTGCTGGGATTAAAGGAGTGCGCCACCACCGCCCGGCTACATTTACCTTTTTGTTTAGCCTCAATTACATCCAGTAAATCCTTCTTTGAAAATATTGTATAGAAAAATCAAGAAAGAAGTAGTTAGTAATTTTAAAGTTACTGTTCTTACTAATGTTGGTGTAATTTTTCTGTGTCATTATTTTATAATTTTATTTTGTGCACTTACTTTTATATTAGACTTTAATCACAGGAGAATATCAGGGACTACAAATCTACATAGTGTCTGGACTGTTTTTTACTTCGCTCTTCCTCTGGGGATGTTCTATTAAATCAGGAATGGAGTCTGCTTTGCATTTTATAAAGAAGGTTTAGGAACTCTTCTGACAGGGAAAGTAGAAGTTTTCGTGCCACAGTTAATCCCCACAGCTCAGGTACTTCAAATATCCACGTTATCCCACTTTTTCTTAATAGAGGGTTGTGACTTAATATGTTCTTTAATTAGGGTAAATAAAACATGAGTTGCAGTGCCTGCTATACCAGATAAGAATGTATAGTCTGTGATGATTCTTCTTGTTTGTCAACTCTATGAAATTTGCTAAAGTACAAGTGGCTGGGTATATCTTAATTGACTCCTTTGAAGTGGAGAAAACCAGATCTGTTGAGGTGGGAAGATTCATCTTTAATTTGGGCTACAGCATAAGAAGAAGGAGGTTCTGAGGAAAAAGAATAAAGATTAGGAGGAGAGAAGGAGAAGGAGGAGGAGAAGAGAAGGAGGACAAGGAGAAGAAAAGGTAAGGAGGAGGAAGAGAAAGAAGAAAAGAAGAGGAAGAGGGGGAGGAGGAGAAGGAGGAAGAGGAGGAGAGAAGGAGAAGGAGAAGGAGGAGGAGGAGGAGAAGAAGAAGAAGAGGAAGAAGAAGAAGAAGAAGAAGAAGAAGAAGAAGAAGAAGAAGAAGAAGGAGGAGGAGGAGGAGGAGGAGGAGGAGGAGGAGGAGGAGGAGGAGGAGGAGGAGGAGGAGGAGGAGGAGGAGGTGGTCATACATGCAAGAAGGAAAAGCTTTTGGTTTTTGCCTACTTACTGGCAAGTCCATTTATTCTCTGCATTAGAGACGACTAGTTAAGGATTCTAGTTTATACTAAAGACCGGCATCACAGATTGAACAGCTACTGGATACTTAGATTTGCGTTAGTAGACAGACATTACTGGAATGACTGGAACAGTCTGTAAACTACTCTAATAATTCCCCTCTCTCTCTCTCTCTCTCTCTCTCTCTCTCTCTCTCTCTGTGTGTGTGTGTGTGTGCAGGCGTGTGTCTCTGTGTGTGCTAGTTCTGCTCTTCTAAATTTCCCTGACTTATATAGTGCCTAGTGAAAAACTCAAAGAGTAACAAAAATAATACATGAAATTAAAAGAGAAAAAATAGTGTCAGAGATTACTTTTCAAAAAACATTAGATGTAGAAATGACTCGGTTGTTATGAGAGCTTCCTGCTCTCTCATAGAATAGGATTTTTGTTCCTAGGACACATACTGCAAAATTTACAACTAGTTGTAAGCAACTCCATCTCCAGGAGATCTAAAGCTACACACACACACACACACACACACACACACACACACACACACACACTAAAATTCAGGATCTACCTATAAGAAAACTGATGGTATTTGTTGGTCTCAATGTGGCATGCTACATTCAGTGATTTCCATTTTCCTTAGTTTCACCCATCTTCCAGAAAATGTTATAATAGTATTTTTATGTATGAAGAAATTCCATTTTATTTTGTATATGACATATTTTCTTTGTGTATTTTCTTTGTGGCTACATACATTACTTTCATTGTTCCACTACTGGGAAGAGTACAAGAATTAGCTTGAATATGCAAATATATCAACATAGGCCCTAAAGTACTTATGTATACACTCAGAAGTGCGACTGATTGTTATTTGTGTAACAGCCCCTGTAGCTGTTGGGCATGGGGAGCATGTAGCTAGCTTCTGTTATTCAAAAAAGTTAAAGCAGTAAGCCTTTCTTATCAAGATGGTTGCCATATTAGAACTTTCTGCTGGAATTTTCTGGTCTGAGGTCCCCTGTCTGTCAATTACAACCTTGTCTCTAGCAATTGGGGAAGTATTCTTTTTATTCAAAGGGCTTTGTCTGACTCTGTGTTTGCTCTGTGGCGCATCCCACTTATCTGTGCTTGCTATTGCTCTATGAGGTTCCATTAGGATACTGAAATGATTCCCTGTGTGCCTCTGTGCTTTCCTGTAGCTCTACTAGGCAGTGTTGGGGGAGATGCCACTCAGTTATCTCCAAGGAACCCACAGAGAGCCTCAGATAAATGATTCTAGGCCACATTTCTATATTTTTCTCCACAGTTTGCTCTGTTCAGCCTATCTCTCTAAACACACTGGATGTTGACCCTGATTGTATCTCCAGAGCCCAGAGAGTTTGTCCTTAGATCACTGTTCTAGTGAAGAGAACATCTCCCTGGCAGGAGCTTGGCACAAACAGTGTGACAAGGTTAGCAGTGTTCTGGCTGCTTCACTGAAGAGGTAATCTACCTAGACTTATCTTTTCTTCAGCTCTCATTTCAGCTCTAACTATGGACATAGCCATTATTATATTTTACCCCAACTCTTTTCTTTCCCTGGCTATCACAGAAGTAAATTTATAATTTACTACCTTACCAGGAAATTGACTAGTCAGATATTTCAAAGCGATTGATGCGAAGTAATATTGGAAGCTACGCAGTGGGATTTTAGAGTTTTTTTTCTTATGATAGAATATAAAAATTATTACCTTGATCAAATATGTGGCCAATGTAAATGCCAAAAGGAGAGAATAATAGTTTTGGTACAATAAGAATTCATATATCTATCCACTTGTCAATCATTATATCAAATTTTTAAAAGGAATTTTTCCTTGTCCTAGAAAATTTACTATAATAAACAATTTTTAATACAGAGGAAATAAAACATGACAGTATTATGGTTTCTGGAACTTCAGAATATTAATTTGTATGTTCCTGTATAGTTTATACCAAACTTGGCTCCCAGAAATACATTTCATTTCTTGTGATTGTAGCCAGTGATATTCTCACTTCCATTTAATTGTTGTAGGCACAACAGGTTTCACAATCAATAGGACAAAGCATCCTACAATAATTTTCTAAAGAATTTTAAGACAGGTTGTTAAGATTTCAAAGTTTCAGTTAACCATGTAAAAGATGTCCTCATGAGATAAAATTGCATCTTCAGTCCTTTCCAAACTGATTTTATAACAGTATAGTTTTTCCAGATTGTGTGGTTTTGCCAGGAAATAATGCACAGGATTCATGCAAGCTCAGTATAGCCCCAGTCTCAGCATTGAGTAGGAAGGCAGGCATGAAGACCCCCAACCTCAAGCTGAGGAGTTTTTGGCATTTGATAGTTTCTCTGAAAGGGAAAGTAAGTTTTCATTAAGAATATAGACCCTAGAAAATTGACCATGTTCCAGTGGGAAATACAGATTCAGAAAATGTTGACAGCATAAATTAGTCTTCCTCAGCTACAAAGTGTTTAAAAAAGACATAAGGTTAGATGGATAAGAATGGGGAGTGTGCCTGGTAGGAGTTTGTGCAGTGAATATGATCAAAAGACCATGTACAAAATTCTCAAAAAATTTAAAAATTAAAAAAAAAACAAAACAGAAAGTCCCATGTGGAATGGTACCACAGTCTACCACAGACCTAATTCCTGGGGCGATAAATAGACTTAGACTGTTGATACAATGGCCACATGGATTTTTATTTTATACTCAAACTTTGGAAATTTTTGATGAAGTATAAGGTATATCATCTGTAATTCCAATGGTCTTAGTAAAAGAAAGTGATACTCTTAGAAACCTGGCATAGAGTAAGAAAAATACAGCAGCAAAATGAGATAGTTCACCAAATATGGGCAACTTTTGCAGCCAGGAGACACTCCTGAATTCAGGTTTTTCTTTTCAATGGTTTGCCCATGAGAAATGTCTGTGGCCTCAGCACACAAGGCAATAGTAAATTATTTCTGGAATCTGGTTCCAGAATGTTCCTTTCTAACACACTGCACCATAATCCTTAATCATTATAGTTTCAGCAGCCTGAATTCTTTCAAGGCAGGGTTTCTGTCTCCTGCCACTCTTTCAATAGTACTTGGCTTATAGTCAGTATTTAATATAACTGGAGCTAATGAATACAAATTTACATGGCAGTTTGTCTTCATAAAGTCATGAATAAAAAGAAAAATCCCTGGATACTATGGACGGAGAAAAAAAATGGCATTGCCTAGCAATTAAAGTCTTGATTCTAGCACTTTTCCCCACTAAAGTGGCCTTTTATAGAGAAAGCAGCTCAGAAAAGCGTGCCTCTTTATGGTCTGCTGTGGTTTACATCGACAGGATAGGTAGGAGAGTAAAAACATACCTAGAGAAAATGAAGTATTCATGCAAGGACTTAGGAAAGAATCATTAATGGTAAGAATTCTAAAGCAGGAGGTGGATGCATATCAATGTTTAGGAGAAGGAGCCCACACAAAACACTCCAGAAAATGAATGGAGCATGCGTGGCTATAAACAGAAAAGATATCAAGCAGAAAATCAAACATTTCTTTGCTTGTTGTTTTTATTTATGAACCAACTGTCATTTCAGGGAGCCCAAGGGTGCTCTCCCAGCATGGGCAGCCTCAGTCTCCTGCCTTAAGAGTGCGGAAAGAATGACTTTTGTTCATGTTTTTCTCTATAGCATTTTTCCTGATTACAGGAAACAAGGAAGCATACCTCATAATATTCTGAACCATACCATGGATTTTGTTGTAATTTAGTAAGGATTATTACTTAAGGAATAATAAAATGTTAGGAACAATAGCATCATGACAGCTTGATACATGAAGACAGACATAAAACTACTCAGAATTGTGGGACTTTGATCCATTAATCAAAGCACTTTTAGATTCAAGTCAGATACAAGAAAAAAATCAGAGAAGGTTAATCTATATCTAGAAGCCTTTAATAAATAAATCATTTCAAGTGGGATGTGAGAGACTTGTTTTGTGCTTGCCTTTCCTTTGTTTAGTAATTCACAGGAGTCCGTACCCTTTCAATCCATGTAATGAGTTCTGGGTTTATATGCTTAATTAGTCCCTGTTGTCATATTAGCCATGGATTTGTGGGATTGTACTATTTGTTCAAAACATGCAAAGAAGGGAGAAAAAAAGGCCTTTCTTTGTCTAAAAATGAATCTCTACTTACATAGAAACCTTCATTTTTCTCAAATCCTCCCTTCTTCTCTCTAGTCCTTTGTATGAGTCATATCCTTTGTTGTTGAAACAAAACCTTGGAGAAACAACTTAAGTGAGGAAGTATTTATTTGGATCCACAGCTTCAGGACATACAGCCCATCAGAGCCAGTATGACATGGTGGTACAGCTCAGTCTGTGGTTGCAGGAGCTGGGTATGTTCATATTTTAACCTACCAGCAAACAGAACCAGGCTGTAACATTTGAGGACAATCTAGTGGCTAGGTCAGCCAAATAGGCCCTATTTCCCCAAAGTTCCACAATGTCTCCAAACAGTACTCCCTGCTGGGGACCAAGTATTCAAGCACAGGAGGCTTTGGGGAACACTTTATAAAACAGTTGTCTTAGACAGTGTTACAGTGATGTGAAGAGATACCATGGCATTGGCAACTCATATGAAAGAAAGCATTTAACTGGGGTTGGCTTACAGTGTCAGCGTTTTATCTGATTACCATCACAGCAGAAACCATGGCAGCACACAGGTAGACAAGGTACTAGGGGAGCAACTGAGAATGCTACATCATGGATCCACAGGCAGCAGGAATAGAAAGAGACACTGGGTCTTGTTTGGACTTCTGAAACTTCAAAGCCCACCTTCCAGTGACACAGTTCCTCCAACACGTCTACACCTATCCCAACAAGGCCATATATTCTAATCATTCTAAGCAGTATCACTTTCCGATGACTAAGCATTTAACTCTATGAACCTATGAGGGTACATCTTTATTCAAAGTACCACACCAACCATAATATTTTTTGTTAGATTTGGTTAGTTTTATTTGTTAGAAGGCAAACCATGGGTTTTGTTGTAATTTAGTAAGGATTATTACTTAAGGAATAATAAAATGTTAGCAACGATAGCATCATGACAGCTTGATACATGAAGACAGACATAAAACTACTCAGAATTGTGGGACTTTGATCCATTAATCAAAGCACTTTTAGATTCAAGTCAGATACAAGAAATGACCATGTGTTTTTTTTTTCTTTGAGATTGTTTATGTGGTGGATTAAATTGATGGACTTCCTTATATTGAATCATCCCTGCATCCTTGGGATGAAGCCTACTTGATCGCCAACTCAATTATTCATAGAGTTAGAAAGAGCAATTCAAAAGTTCATCTGGAATAACAGAAAACCCAGGAGAGCTAAAACTATTCTCAAGAGTAAAAGAACTTCTGGGAGAATCAGTATCCTGGACCTCAAGATGTACTACAGAGCAATCGTGTTAAAAACTGCATGGCATTGGTACAGTGACAGGCATGTAGATCAATGGAACAGAATTGAAGACCCAGAAATGAATTCACATTCTTATGGTCACTTGATCTTTGACAAAGGAGCTAAAACCAACCAGTGGAAAAAAGCCCTTTCAACAAATGGTGCTGGCTCAACTGGAGGTCAACATGCAGAAGAATGCAAATTGACCCATTCTTATCTCCTTGCACTAAGCTCAATTCCAAATGGATCAAGGACCTCCACATAAAACCAGACACACTGAAACTAATATAAAGGAAACTAGGGAAGAACAGGGGAGAATTTCCTGAATAGAACTCCAATAGCTTATGCTCTAAGATCAAGAATTGACAAATGGGACCTCATTAAATTACAGTTTTTGCAAGGTAAAAGACACTGTCAAAAAGACAAAGTGGCAACCAACTAACTGGGAAATGATCTTTACCAACCCTACATCCGACAGAGGGCTAATATCCAATATTTACAAAGAACTCAAGAAGTTAAACTCCAGAGAGCCAAAAAACCCTATTAAAAAATGGGGTACAGAGCTAAACAAAGAGTTCTCACCTGAAGAATATCTAATGGCTGAGAAGCACCTAAAGAGATGTTCATCATCCTTAGTCATTAGGGAAATGCAAATCAAAACAACCCTGAGATTCCATCTCACACCAGTAAGAAAGGCTAAGATCAAAAACACAGGAGACAGCAGTTGTTGGCGAGGATGTGGAGAAAGATGAACACTCCTCCACTGCTGGTGGAATTGCAAGCTGGTACAACCACTCTGGAAAGCAGTCTGGCGGTTCCTCAGAAAACTGGGCATGACTCTCCAGTGGTTATACCACTCCTGGGCATATACCCAGAAGCTTTACCTGCATGCAATAAGGACACATGCTCCACTATGTTCATAGCAGCCTTATTTATAATAGCCTGAAGCTGGAAAGAACCCAGATGTCCCTCATCGGAGGAATGGATTCAGAAGATGTGGTATATTTACACAATGGAATACTACTCTGCAATTTAAAACAATGAATTCATGAAATTCCTAGGCAAATAAATGGTCAGAACTTGAAAATATCATCCTTAGTGAGGTAACCCAATCACAAAAGAACACACATGGTATGCAGTCACTGATAAGGGGATATTAACCCAGAATCTCGGAATACCCTAGACACAATTCGCATATCAATAGATGTTTAAGAAGATAGAAGGAGAGAGCCTTGGTCCTGGAAAGACTGGATGTAGGGGAATGCCAGGACAGAGAAGCGAGAGGGAGTTGAATGGGGAAAAGAGGGAGCGAAGGGGGCTTATGGGACTTTCAGGGAGGGAGGAAACGGGAAAGGGGAAATGATTTTGAATGTAAATAAAAAAAACTTAGAAAATAAAATAAAAAAAAAGAAGGCATGGATCTTGGACAATTATTGCAGAATACTCAGTGTCTTTTCAAAAATACTTAATTACCCTTCAAAAACAGATTCAAATTTCCTTGTGACAAAATATAAACTATCACTTAGCTTAAACAATACAAGACACTCTGTGCAAATAAATTTTTTATGGTGTTTCAGACTTTGGGTTATTTTCAGATAGATGCAGATCATATCAATTTCATTGATGTGATGGTCCCAGATTCACTTTGAAGCATGGCAAAGTCTTATGTATTCTCTGTATCTAGGTATTTTATCATTAACACATGCTGCAATGTGTGCAAAAATGATCTGAATATCTAAAGAAGGTGGTAGCTAAGATCAAAGCCAGGTTATGTCACACAGGTTTTGTATCTGTATTGTTTATGACCTCCTACCTTTATGTCTGAGTTCATTTATTACTTGGCTTAAGAATCAGTAACTTTACCACCTTTGAATTACATGTTATTATTTTCCCCTTTGTGTTATTTAATTTTGTACTACTTGGTTATCTAGTATCCAAATATATTTTTAAGGAAAAATATTGTACCATACTCTAAGAGGGAAAATGGAGACCCTGATTTGTCTATGCTGAAGGGTCCAGGAATTCCACCTTCCTGCTCCTTTTCACAGACAACTCGAGGGACGTGTTTACACTAATGAGTTGAATTTTTTTGTGAGGTAGAACTTTCGTCAGAAAAGCATACTAACGACCGGAGTAATTGTGAAGGCCTAAAGCCTTCTCTTAGCCTTCCATTCTATGGATCTGTGAGTTTTGGAGAGAAATCAATCACAAATTTCTTACTGCTTGTTTAAGGAGATGGCTCATTTGAATAAGAATGTCCCCTCATAGGTTCATATGTTTGAATATTTGGTTCCCAGTTGGTATTTGAGAAGGATTATTATTAACCTTACTGAAAGAGGTGTATCTGAGGTTAAACATTAAGATTTCAAAAGGCTTGTATCATTAACAGTGTACCTCTCTATTTTCTATTTGTGGATCAAGATGTGAGCTCTCAGCTGTTTGTGCCACAATGTCTTTGCCCCAGCATCATGAACTCTAACCCCATGAAACCTTAAGCCCAGTGAAATGTTTTCGTTTATAAATTGCCTTGATCATGGTGTTTTATCACAACAATAGAAAAGTTGCTAACAGAAAGATTTAAGATAGTTGGTTTTAAATCAGTTATTGTTTTAATTTATAATCACCAAAAATTCAGACTTATAAGTCAGAATTTTTTTTTTAAAAAGTTACTGTTAGCAGTCACATATATGCTTATCTAGGACTTATACAGCTATTGCCTTCCATAATTTTATGGGACTATATGTGATACATGAATGATATATACATATCTGAATATATGGAGCATATAAAAACATATAAAAACAAATATATTCTTATAAATATTACTTGTTAGCATATATTAACATGGATTTCAATAATATTAACCATTTATTTAATAATCTATTCATAACTATAGTCATATTTTCAAACTTTATTTATAAAACTTGAACTATAACTAACATCATTTCTAAATTTCATAGAAAATAATTTTTTTATGCAATGTACTATTTTTCCTAGCAGTGTGTAAATCACAACCCTTCTTGCTTTCCTCCTATATTGTTCCATTTCATGCAGACTGCTTTTAGTGTCTGTATACCTTGACCTTATCACCCATTCCTGATTCCCAAATCAACCCTTGATCCTGACAGCAGATCTGGTTACTTCCCTTTGGTTTGAAGACTTGGCATGCACCCCTGGACACAATTTCCACTGCCCATCTGGCTTCTTTGCCTCCTGACCATTTTGTGAAGCAATGAAACTCAGTCAAGCCTGAGCTGGGCTATGTTATTCAGTCTTGCTTGAATTTAAATACATGGCAGAAATAGAGCAATTAAAGAGGAAGTCATGTTCAGATAACTGAAGCCAATGGACCCAAAATAAATGTTTAGATGCCTTTTTATAGACACAATGACCCAAGTTGAGTCCTTTAAAACAGAATTTACTTTGGCTAGATTAACTTGGCTTTTATGTATGAAAAAAAATGGAGAAAGGGAAAGCCATAAGAAGATTGACAAAGCAATGTACAGCCAGAGTGTGTTGTATGATAGCAAACAGTGAGAAAGATTAAAAAAGAAAGAAATTTGTTGGGACTTGAGGAGTCACAGAGATGTTCTATAGAGCTTTTCATGTGCCATGAAATATTCTATGTATTGATATTGGCATTATCTCATTTATTCCTTTTAGCAATGGGAGGTACATATAAAATTTTTTTTATAATTAAAAAAATTACAGGATTAGAAGGTTAAATAATTTGCCAGATATCACACAGCTGGGTGCCCTATGCTTTCTGTTTGTTTCAAACTTCAGTATTATTCCCTTAGCTGAGTTAATATGGAAAGTATTAGCAGAGATAAAAAGAGAAAAGCAGTAAGTTTATGGTAATGGCCATCTACAATAGCTATTTCTTAGGGGAAATCATTCTTTTAAACTGTAATTAAAAGTCCAATGATTGCTTCTGATTTCCAAGAAATAGTGCTTTGCATGCTACAATAAATTGGAACTACCAGCCCTCCCTCCCTTTCCTTTCTTCACATTTTCCCCAGACCTTCTAGTGCAGTTTACATGAAATTGAGCAGCTTGCATTGTTAGAGCACTGTCTAAATTGTGATTGCAGAATTAGCCCCCTGCTGCTGTAATTCTGGAGCTGTGAAATGGGATCTCACATAGGCACAGCCATCCAGTTGATGCTGAATTTTTTCAGTTACTGTTTCTTCCCATACAAACAAAACTGCTGCCATATATATATATATATATATATATATATATATATGTTTCTGATGCAAAGTATTGCTCTAGATTTCTTATTGATGGCAATAAGAATTAAGGTGGAACCAACTAGGCCACTGAGGGTATGATCATAGAAAATCCTCCAGGGATGGCAGGTCTTAAGTGCAATTCCTATTTTAGACTTGTCAATATATACAAAGGCTTTCATTTTTCTGTTAAATTGGGGGACTGACCATTAAGACAATAGTTACTCTTAGGAAGCCAGATCTCAAGATTTGGCTACCATTCCTGGGACAGAAATTTAACAAGTTATGCTATAGTGTAGCTTAACCACAGCTCCCAATTTATGATCTCAACAGGTATCTGGCTTATTGTGTTGAACTAATCAACCAATGTAGAACTTCCCACCATTCTATAAAAGCTTGAAAAGTGTTATTTTCTTTATTCTTTGGGTTGTTCTGAGTGATTTTTTCTTTTCTTTCTCTTTTCTCTTTTTGAATTTTAAAATGAATTTATTCTCCTATATATTATCTCTGGACCACAGCCTCCCCTCCTTCTTCTTTCAGTCCCTCATCACCGCCTTCCCCTCCCCATCCACTTCTGTTCAGTTTTCCTCCAGAAAAGGGCAGGCTTCCCAGGGATATCAACCAAATAAGATAATCAAGTTGCAATAGCTCTAGGCACCTCTCCTCATGTCAAGGCTGGATGAACCAGCCCTGTAGGAACACAAGAGTCCTAAAAGCAGGTAAAAGTATCAGAAGCAGGTCCCACTCTGTATGTCAGGAATCTCCCCCCCCCCAAAAAACAACAACCAATTTGCACAACAATAACATATATGCAAAGGCCCTGGGTTATACCCATGCAGACTCCCCAATATTCAGTTCAGTTAGCTTCAGTGAGCTGTATGAGTCCAGGTTTGTTGATTCTGTGCGTTTCCTTGTGCTGTTCTTGACTTTCTGGCTCCTACATTCCTTCCACCTTTTCTTCAGCAGCATTCACTGAGTTCTGTCTTAGTTTTGGCTATGGGTCTCTGCATCTCTTTCCTTCAGTTGCTGAATGGAGCCTGAGTCTCTCTGATGGTGATTATGCCTGACACCTGTCTATGATTATAGCAGAATATCATCAGGAGCTACATGCATCTCCTGAGAACAGGGAAATAGAATAAACATTATAGGCAGACTGGAGGCAAGTGGGGACAAGAGGGATCAGGTTGAGAGAATGGAGGGTTGGAGTACTGGGACTGCTAACAAGAATTGGGGGGCAATTCAGAACTAAGATAGAAACCTAGTGCAGTGAAAACTCCCAGGAATCTATTAGAGTGAGTGTATTAGTCAGGGTTCTCTAGAGTCACAGAACGTATGGGTAGTCTCTATATAGTTAGGGAATTTGTTGATGACTTAAAGTGTGTAGTCTAACTCCTCAACAATGGTCAACAGCAGCTGTGGATGGCAGTCCAAGGATCTAGCAGTTGCTCGGTCCCATGAGGCAAGCAGGCAAGAAAGGAAGAGTGAGTGAGCCTTCTTCCAATGTCCTTATATAGGTCTCCAGCAGAGGGTGTGGCCCAGATTAAAGGCGTGTGCTACTGTGCCTTTAAGTCCAGATGACCTTGAACTCGAGATCTTCTTGTCTTAATCTTCTGGAATTCATAGCCACAATGCTTCAAGATCTCCATGCCAAGATCCAGGTCAGAAACTTGTATCTCTGAGCCTCCAGATTAGGATCATAGGAGAGTCTTCCAATTCTTGATTGTAGTTCATTCCAGATATAGTCAAGTTGACAATCAGGAATAGCCACTACAGTGAGCTATGGAAGACTCCTAGAAATTGGGATCCAGAGCCTGAACTGGTGATTGCCTCTAACCAGGCACAATGTAGAGTGGAGGAATTGGGACACCAACCCAGTCACAATACCTTCAACCTACAATATGTCCTGCCAGCATGATGTGCCATGGTAAAGGTGGTAAAGAAATTGTGGGAGTGACTAACCAATGACTGGTGTATCTTGAGACTCATGGGATGAGAGGGATCCCACCCCTGACATGCCTGTACCAGAAACCAGAGGCTGCATGGCCCAGAAACTTAGGATAGACCGAGCATGACTGGCACAAAAAAAAAAAGTAAAGAAGTGATTGAGGACTTTTTCAAGGGCCCTATCTGAAAAGGTTCCTCAAAATTCCCTTGATCCTCCCTTGACCTTCCCTGTTTTGGTAGTGTTCTCTCTCTCTCTCTCTCTCTCTCTCTCTCTCTCTCTCTCTCTGTCTCTCTCTCCCCCTCTCCCTCTCCCTCTTCTCTCCCTCTTCCTCTCCCTCTTCTCTCCCCCTCCCTCTCCCCCTTCCCCTCCCTCTCCCCTTCCCTCTCTCCCTTCTCCTCCCTCTCCCCCTTCCTCTCCCCCTTCCTCTCCCCCTTCCTCTCCCCCTTCCTCTCCCCCTCCCTCCCTCCCTTCTTCCCTCCCTCCCTCCCTCCCTCTCTCTCCCTCACTCCCTCCATTTCCTCTTTCCTTTAAAGCTTCCATCTATTTGCCTCATATGTCTGTACATATTTCAACATTTTCTGTCTAATGTTGTCTTTCCTCTTATCTTGAGGACCAGTCACATCTGAGGTTATTTCCCCTAATGATTCCTAAATAGTATCTTCCTTTTCTGGTATAACCACTGCTACATTGTTGGTCTTAACTATTATTATTATTATCATCATCATCATCATCATCATCATCACTATATTTAATACTCCTAAGGCTGATTTCATTAATACCTGCCTACATACTAAAAAATTTTCAGATATTTGTATCAAAAATAGTAAATATATGCCACAAAAGTTAAAATTGCTGAGAATAAAGTTCTTATATCTTTTCTGGATAGTAAATAAGAAATTAAATAAATGTTTGCTAAAATCTACTGTCAAGACACTTACAGACATTTTATTGTCTATAATTTTAACTTTCTTTTACTCTTTCTTCCTTTTGACAGTGTCATAAGGAACCCAATCTCTCCTCAGTATAAGATCAAGGATGATGTGGTAATCCAATGCTCCTGTCTCCATTTTTGTAGTGGTGGCATTGAAGGGTTGCACCACCACGTATGGATTTTATGGTTCTGGGAATTCCAAGAGGGTTTTGTGCATGCTCAGTAAGAACTCTACCAGCTGAACTTTATCACCAGTCCCTAGTTTGCTTTCTTTAAGCATTTAATTCCCTTTAGCCTTTTTAAATTTAGAGAATAATTTTAATAATTTTAATCTTGGCTCTTTCTTCTCTTCCTCTTTCTCCTTTTCTTCCTTCTTCCTCTCCTCTCATTCTCATTCTGAAGCATAAAGAGGGCTTAGAATTAAGTGACTCACTCTCCTGTTATGATATCATTGTAATCCATGGGAAAAGCCTACCTAAAAGGTTAAATACATAGTGTCAACTGTTATCAAGAACATTGTCCAAACTTCCCAGGAAATCCAGTAAAGTAGAAATAGCTAAGAGAAACAGTTTCAAAAGTTACATTTTAATTTCAGTGGGATTTGAGTAATGTTTTCAATGACTTATTTAATATCACAAAATTGATTTCCAGATTCTTACTTTTAATCTAACGCCTCACTGGAACTGCATGTCTTTCTGAAGGCTCAGTGAAAGCCTCTTCTTTCACTTTATCTCTTCTGTCTCAGTGAATTTCACTGTTTTATTCAGCACAAAGTCAAATTTGGACATATTCTTCCTTTAACTCATTACTCACTTCCTATTTTACTTTAAGCCCTATTGCTTCTCTCTTTTTCATATATATCACTACAGAATTCCATGTGTGTTATACATATTTGCACATTTATTGATCTATTTGTAATTAATTCACCTATCTAATATTTGTGTATTAGCTAATTTTCAGCTGCTATGCAAAACACCATGACCAAGGAAAACTACGGAAGAGAGAGCTTATTTTGGTGTATGGTTCCAGAGGGAAGAAGGTCCACCTTTGATATAAGCAAAAGCAGAAATATAAAAATTTGAATTGTATAAAAGCCTGATAATTGAGGGCAGAGATGAAACTGAACAGGCCGTAGATAAATTCATGATGGGGTGCTAGGCTTAAGTTCAAGTGCTCTGTAAGATCAGTACTTGCTTTTAACTGCTGGGTTGTTTGTCTGTCCATCCCATTTTTTTTTAATTCATTTTTTGGCATGTTTGTGGGTTAGAGTAATGGTGTTTTTTTTTTTTTTCTTTTGCAACAGGTATTATAAATTTGTGCTAGAGGTCCCTCTGGGAATTAATTATGGTAATGACATTTCTCAGTCACTACTTTATTTATTCATTTATTTATTATTTTCTACATTTTATATCTACATTTTTAACACCAAGAAAATTCTCCTAGTAGTATACTAAGGGTTAAGAAGATTCAATTTTGACTCATAAGGAACGCTATATTTTGATTCCTCAGTTCAGCTGTAGAAAAGACTCACCATTAAAACACTTACATATTAACTTCTGAAACTCAGAGCTCACTTAGCAGTCAAAAGAACAAACAATGCTATTGTCTTTGCTCTTTATTTTTCTCTAATCTTCACAAATGCGTTCTGGTGAAGAGAAGGTCACAGGGGTGGGGCTGAAGGTGGAGGAAGTCAGGGTGGGGAGGCTGTTTACATTGTCTGCTGGAGTCTTGCAGTTCTGGTTTTGATAACTTTGAAAGTAGATCGCCTTAGGAGGAACAACAATATAAACCACCCAGTACCCCCAGAGCTCCCAGGGACTAAACCAGGAGCCAAAGAGTACACATGGAGGGACCCATGGCTCCTGTGCGTATGTAGCAGAGGATGCCCTTATTGGACATCAAAGGGAGGAGAGGCCCTTGGAACTGAGAAGGCTAAATGCCTCAGTATAGGGGAATGCCAGGACAGGGAAGCAGGAGTGGGTGGATTGGTGAGCAGGGGGAGCTGGGATGGGGTAGGGGATTTTCAGGTGGGTGGAACCAGGAAAGGTGACAACATTTGAATTGTAAATAAAGAATTTATCTAATTAAAAAAAGAAAGAAAGAAAGAAAAAGAAAATATTCTGAACAAAAACAAAAAAAGAAAAAAGAAAGAAAAGAAAGTAGATAAACTACAGGCTGTTGAAATGCTGTCACCTGGGAGGCTCTGCTAGTGCATGACAAATACAGAGGGGGACACTCTCAGCCAGCCATTGAACTGAGCACAGGGAACCCAATGGAGGAGCTAGAGAAAGGACCCAAGGAGCTGAAGGGGTTTGCAGTGCCATAGGAGGAACAATGATATGAGCCACCCAGTACTCCCAGAGTTCCCAGTGACAAAACCATCAACCAAAGAGTACACATGGTGTTACCCATGGCTCCAGATGCATAGGCAGCAGAGGAAGGCCTTGTTAGACACCAAAGGGAGGAGAGGCCCTTGGTCCTGGGAAGACTTGATGCAGCAGTGTAGGGGAATACCAGGACAGGGAAGCAGGAGAGGGATGATTGGGGAACAGGGGGAGGGGAGATGGCTTATGAGATTTTTGGGGGTGAGGGGGGTGAACCAAGAAAGGGGTCAACATTTGAAACATAAATAAAGAATATATCTAATAAAAAATAACAATTGTACTCACAATAACCATCAGATTAAGAAATAAACTCCACCAAAAGGGGAAAAAAATAGCTCAAACAGGCAGAATTCATAAAATCAAGGAGCCACTCAGACCATGGAGCTATGAGTTAGGTGCTTCTGACTATCTGTGAATGGGCAGTTAACAACCAAATCGAGAAGGCCATTACTCTCCATTTATATTACTGAATACATATATAAAAATAAAGCTCATATTGTAAAAAATGCTAAATGTAAATGAATATTCATGTATGTATTGATAATAGTTTGTTTTATCAGAAAGTATTAAATACCCATGGCAGTTATTGCAGAGTAGTAGAGTCTAACATATTTACTCTCTAAATCCATATAGAAAATATCTAACAAATCTCTGATTCATATAATCAAGTCCTGATTTAATTTTATTCTTAACACTTCCTTTACTCTTCAAAATTATTTGAACTTTTATATATCTTCTAAAGAGTATGTGTCTTAATTATTATATTAGAAATTAAAATTCCAATTAAAATATACTTATTTACTTATTATTTTTAATGGGTTATTTTATTTTGAATTATACTTATCTCTGTGTGTCTGTGTATGGTTTTGTGCGCATAAATGTCAGTGCTTGTGCAGACCAATAAAATGAAATAAGATACCCTGGAGTTGTCATTAAAGGTTGATGTAAACTGCCCAGTGTGAGTCCCAGTGCCTGTCCTCTTTTAGAACAGCAAGATTTTAACTAATGAGCCAGCCCTCCATTCCCAAGAAACATATTATCAATCCATCTAGTAATAATAAGCTCATCACATGTTTATATGGAAAATTCATTTTATTTCCAAAGTGAAAGAATATAAAGAAGAGTAATAATATCTAACATTTTTGTTATTCTCTTTAAGAGTTAGCCTAATTGGAAATGGGCTATTTTATTTGTGTTGAGTTGCTATGATTTACTCTTTTTGGTTAACCACATGAAGAAAATTTATAATCACTTAGAAGCATACCTGTAAAAGGGGATGGGGTGGGGACTTTAATATTCTTTACGGATGATTATAAATAATCTCTTTTAGGATTATACTCATACTTAAAGAGTAGTAATTTCTTTAAGAGAAATATTAATGATAATTTTAATAACATATTCATGACTATGATGTTACATTAAAGCATATCTTACCCTTTGAATGGCTTGTTGACCAATGTATTTTGTACATATGTACTTTGTGTCATCCTGCTTAAGTGAGTGGAAATATTAGCTTAGTTATGAAGATATTCTGCACATTTGCCCAACTGTCTATTAGAGGCTGGAGTACCTTAAACAACAGAAATACAGTTTCTCTTTTATAGGGTTAACACATCCACAATAACATGGTTGCCAGGTCTGGAGTCTAGTGAGGCTCACTTCTGTCCCTAGACTTGGATATTTTTGTGTGTTTCCTCATGTGATACAGAGCTAGGATAAAAGCTCTCCTGACCATTTGTTCATAAATCTTAATTTATAAAATAACTCAAAGTAGTGATTCTGTGTGGGTTTTGCCCACACATTTCACGTCACTCCCCCGATTCCCTGTTCCTCTTCATCTTACTAGCTCTTCTCGGCTGTGCCCACTACCTCAGCATTTGCTCCCTTTGGCTTTGCATTTTTGTGTCTCCATTCCTTGATTTATGGCCTCCTTTTTTTCCCCAGTCACGTGGTTCTTTAGTACTTTCTTTACTCACCATTATGCCTGCCATCTAAAGACCTAATCCATTCTCAAAGCCTCGATTTATCTAACACATAATTATATTGAGATTAGAAGAATGTTTAGCATAGTTTTAGAACAGAATCTCATGTAGATCACTCTATGCTTGAACTCTTAGTCGCCCTGTCTCTACCTCCAAAGTGGGAGACCATAGGCCTGGGTAGAATGAAAGTCTTTGTGAATGCTAGGTGAGTACTCTACCCACTATGCTACAACTGAGCCCTAGTAATTTAGGTTCATCAAAATTGTATAAATCCACAAGTTTGGGGACAGTGCTCAAAGACATTATCTGTAACCATACCAAAGGCTATTAGTATATATCCCTAAACTACATATCTATATAATTTTCTTTAAACAGGTAAACCAAAAATAGTAAATTATGAAAAGAACTGTTTGTGCATTCATGCTAACTTGGTCAATTAAAAAAATAAAGAAAAAGAAGTTATGAATATTTCAGGGAGTTAGTGAACATGGGAGGTATTAGAGAAAGAAGAACAAACGGGAGATTATGTAATTCACTATTTATTTATGATGTTCTCAAAAAAATGAAAAATTAAAGAGAAACAGTAATGAGGGCAAAATCAATAAAACCAAGACAGGAAAACCATAGATAAAAGCAATTAATAAGCAAAATCGGAAGCTGGTTCTTTGAAAAGTTTGATAAAATTGCAACATGCCAGCCATGCAACCCAAAAGAGATTGCTGATGTCCAAAATGAAAGAGCAGCACACACTCTGGGCCACTGTACCATGACAACTCAAAGCTGAAGTCCATGTCACATTTTAAAACTCTGTTTGACCAGCTTTTAGAGTACCTAGATGCTCACTGATCCTTTGTTGTATCTTTTTAGCTAAAACCACATATGCTGTATTCTGTAGTTATAGTTCTAAGGTCAAATAGATCAGTTTAGTTAAATGAAATGTTAAAGTTTCAGGATTTTTTGTTTTGCTTCTTGCTTACCCAGCTGGCACTCCTCACTGGATGGTCCCCCTTTCCCTCTTAGAACCCTGTTTTAGTGAGAGGTTTAACATTGCATTGGTTTATACTTTAACCAACAACAATCTTCTCCTTGGTTTATAGATCATACTTTAAATTTCTATTTATTGTTTTTTTCTGTTTCATCTGATTATTTCCATATTGTCTTAGTTTATTAATCTTTTTCATGGATCTACTTATAATTCATGGATGTGAGGCAATTAACTTTGGAAGGAAAATCTTGATCTTACTGGTGCTGGGGTTTGTCTTTATTCATATTTTTTTTTCTTGTACTGTTCTCAACAGAGAACTGTATTACTTTCATAGGTGAAACTACACATTAAATTTTCTTATCGGGGCTTTATTGTTCTGTTGTTCCCAACAGAGTGTAAAATTCGGAAACATTGAATATTTATACTTATTTTTTAGACTATTTAAGCCTAAAACATTACATATTCCTGATAAACTGAGAGCAAATGAACAAAATCACCATCAGCTGATGAAATTAACTGCTAAAACTGCTCTTCAGTTTGAGTTATTATTGCTTCCTGTTACTTGAAACTTTGATTTTCAGTTTTCACTGACAACCTTCTGTGACAAGATCAAATGTAGTAAATAAGCTTTGCCTCTGAGGGAGATATTTGTAGCCCAGTGGCAAAAGAAGCTTGCTCATGGTCACCTGGGTAGTTCTTCAGAGAGCTTGAATCATAAGAGTCTAATTTCAAGAGCTCAGATCATTCCCTAACTGTACTAACATTAACTTCAAATAAGGAAAATAAACAATGATCACTGGTTCATTATGCATTTAAAGGCGGGAGAGAGTGTCAGTCTAAGTTGTGAGTCAAATAAAATAAATTGTAAGGAGATGCATCTGAAATAATTTTAAAATTATACTGTTTTGATCAGTGAAAAAAATGTTCTTATTTATATTCTCTGGTCCGAACATTTGAGTTAGTAGGAGTCTAGTGCTTGCCATTCAAACTGAGTACTATGTCTCCAATTTGTGAACTAACTTTTAGGCAAATAACATGTTTTCACTGCTTGATTCTGCTCGAGGGATCTAAATTCACCCTCCTCTTATAAAAGTCTCTGATATAACTATGACTCATTTTGTATCTGTGCCAAATGAGCAACATGAGACCTTAGCATCATTTCTGTGTCTTTGAAATGTCTCTCTGAATTTCCCTTGTCAAATATGATGCTTTATTTTAAGGATATATCTTTCTTACCAGCTTTGGACAGTTAAACTACATACCAAATTGATCTCCAATCATTTTGTAATGCCTTCAACATTTGATTTAGAAATTGCTTATATGTGAGGGCACTCATCAAATCAACCCACATTTTGACATTTACACTAATATCAAAAGACCATTTAGTGAGTGTTACTGTGGAGAAGAAAGAAGAACTCTTGAATGGAAGTATAATCTCCATTGTACCCCATGAGCAGGGATACTACAGTTCCTTCAAGGTTAGGAAACTGCATAGCTAGGGGTGGATATTCTGATTGCTGTGATCTTCCCAGGGCACTGTCTTTCTCTTCTGTCCTAGTATATGAAAAAGCAAAGTCAAAATAAAATGGGTCCTTGTTTGGGGGGAGAGAGGAGAAAAGCTGGCCGCCTCCCCCATGACTCACCCAGCTGGCTGTGAGGTTCTGGGAGCCTTTTTTAAGACTGGGAGGAGATTTGAGGAGGCAAGGAAAGCTATGCAGAAATTAAGTCTTTTACATAGTGCTTAAGAAGGTGCCTGTGTGGCTTAAATGCAACATTGTTTTGCCAGAAAGCACGCAGCTTTCAGAAAACTGATTTTCACAAAGATATACACCAAAATTATTGTAGAAGTTGTGTCAGGGTTGGCTGACAGAACTGCTGATGATCTGTCTTCTGGATTCAGCTTTTCTTGTCCTAGGAAGTATCTAGAATAGTACCTGCAGCTTTAGAGACACCCAACAAATAGCAGCTGCTGCTACTGTTGTGGATTGCGTGTGTGTGTGTGTGTGTGTGTGTGTGTGTGTGTCTGTCTGTCTGTCTGTGTGTATGTGTGTGTGCGCACACCTAAGCACACAAGCACATACTGGCTACGACAAAGGAAATGAGCTTCCTCCTAAGAGTCCTGAACCCACATATAAGTCTTTGCCTACTCCTAGTTATTTAATTATAGATATCATTTAAATCCTTTAAGCCCTGTTCTCTTATCAATGAGGTAAAGATGACCCCTGCCCATCTGCATTCTGTACACGCTGAGTCAAGAACTCCAGGAGACTAAGTGTAAGTCTGTGTTAAAGAACAAGTGCAAAGGTCAACAGTACCAACTGGCTACCTCTGAAACATCATCAGACCTGGAGCAAAGGAGAGTTCACTCAGATTGTAAGATGAACTCTATTTGAACACTTGTGAAACCACAAAACTAGGGCAATCAAAGTCTGGAGGTGATGTTGTAGTTTTAAATAGACAGGTAAGTGCCTTGTAAGGTGTGAAATGCAGTTCTGTACTAGTTTCATCATTCAGCCAAGCTCCTATTATGAGCTAATATTTACTGAACTTTTACGATTAGCCACATACCAAACAATGTCTCCTGAACATGGTGTGTCATTTAACCCTCACTACATCATTCTCAGGGATAAATTAAATATTGTTGTCTTCATTAAACACTGAGGAAACGATCTTGTCAGTTATTATTACTCTCATTGTACACGAGGCCAGTTCCAGCCCTCAGAAAGGTTTCCTCTAACTGGGTCACAGAGAGATCCAGCTGCCCACCCACCACTGGCCCCACAGGGATGCAGGAGAAGGCTATTTTTGTCTCCTGCCCATCCCACAGAGCCTGGCACCCAGCTCCCAGAGGGAGAGGGAGGACTGCTCTTTGGAATTCCTGGCACCCACTCCATTCTCCTCCTCCTCATATACTGCTCATCTCTCCCAGTGATATCTGCATTAGGTTTGTCTGTTCAGGCGCAAGCAAACACGGCTCAAACTTAGTTGTCTCAAATTAGATATTGAGATCTTGCTATACCTTGGGAAAAGGGACTGAAAGAGAATTATTGTAGATGAGGCCTTGCCTGCAGCCCATCTTCTCCGAACGACTGTTAAAAGACTTCTATTTATGTACCAAGGCCACATTTTCTGTGCAGTTGGGGTTTGGTGTGTGTCTTTGGGGCATTTTCTTCCTAGTTCAGTAGGCCCTTTGGTGTTAAGGAGCTGGTAACCTAGGAAATGATGTGGGGGAAGAAGGCTTTCGTGGTGTTCAGTTGCCAGTGTGATTGTCAGCCTGGTGGGCGGAACTGAGGTAGTAGGTGTGTGTGAGGGTGGGTGAGGGTGCTGTGAGCTTGCTTGCCTGTGGTTGCCGGAGTGCTGGCGCAGGTGTGTGGGTGTGATTGCAGTGAGTGATGCACGCAGGGTAATTGTCAGGCAGTTCGGATTTTCTCCCTCTGTCTTTTTGCCTCTTTTTCTCCCTCTAATTTATAGTAGGCAAAGAAATCCTCCGCTGCATCAGCGAGGTAATATTTTTGAAAAGTTTCCAAGGGGATGAATTATATGCTGTTTCAATTCCTCAGTATTACTGATTCTTTTAGGTTTTGTGACTAATATTTCTTAATGAGTGGTCTTGGGGTTTTGAGGAAGCTGGGGAGGCTAGCTTTGCTGCTTGTTTCTGTAAAGGAACTACAAACCTCATGCATCATGTTAGAAAGACAGCCTGGACAGATCAATGTTAATTTCTGCATCCAACCTCACTGCCACAGCAAAAAAATTTGGCAGTACTAGTTCCAAATGGACTTTAGAAAAAAAACCACTTCTATTAATTTTAATATATTTATTTAATATTGTTTCATCTAATGGGTGGGCTTATCATCCCTATTTACGTTCATCAAATTGGGCGTGAAATTCAAGTCAAACCTGTAAGTGTCAGACCTAAAAGTGAAGTACTAAAAAATAAAGGATATATCTGGGAGGTGAAGGATGGAAATTTAGAAACTTGGCAATAATCTTACTGAGAAAGTCTGAAGAAGAATGGAGTTCATACTAAAGGATTCATGAAAACAGAGAGAATCATCCATGTGATGTCAGTTTGATCTGGATGCAGCTGCTCTAGAGGCTGTGTATACTCCTAGAAAATGGTGACTGCCATTACATTTTATTGAAGACTTTGATACTGCACAATTCCACATGTGGATGTCATAATGGCACACCAGAGGTCAAGAAATAATCCATATCATGCGCATTCAATTATCCCAAAACAAATTTTATCTCTCAAATATGGAAAATGTCTGATACAGTGGCTGTTCTTTGAGGGGACTGGTTTTTATTTTTTTTCCCAAAGAATGAGATATACTTCCTGCCATAGGAAAGTGGTGCTTATTAACAGGAGCAATTTTGTTAGTAGTGGACATTTGTTACTGTTGGGAGATGTTTTGGGTTGTCATTATATAAGACTTAGAGACAAGAAGTGCTACCTATTACTCTACAATGTACAGTGCAACTTCGAAAACAATTATCTAGTCCAAAATATTCATATCCCTATTTTTGACAAACACCGTGACACACAGAGCTGCAAACATCCACTAATATGTAAAATGCCTATGAACTGTGTGATGATTAATCTCCACTGTCAACTAGAATAAATTTAGAGTCGCCGTTGAGATGCATCCATGAGTTTGCCTATTGGGACACTTTGTGAAAAGTTTAGCTGAGGAAATACCCACCCTGAATGTTAGACAATACTATTTCATAGGCTGTGGTCTTGGACTGAATAAAAGTCCACAGCAAGTTGACTACCAACATTCATTCTTTCTGCTTTCTGATTGTGCATGTAATGTCATGTCTTGTTTGACATTCCTGTTGACATGCTGTCATGATGAACTATATCTCTGAGAACTGTAGCCAAAAGAAATGCTTTATTTTTCTTGTTACTTTTGTTAGATACTTTATCACAGGGATGAAAACAAAACAAAATAAAATAAAACAAACAAACAAAAAACTGAAACAACAAGTAATGCAGAATATTGTTGGCATGGAGTGAGACTATTGTTGGGATCATCTGGACCATGTGGTTGATACAGTTTTGGAACTGGTTTACAGGAGGAATTAGGAAGAACTGAAGCATTCAGGCTAGAGAACTCTCAGAATGCTGTAAGACAAGCTTAATGGACCACTCAAGTGTGTGTTGGGAAGGCTTCAATGCTGGAAGAAACAATTTCAGAAGGGAACAAAGCCTTTACCAAGAAATGAGCCATTCAAGTTATTTTCCAGCAAAAATCTGTATGGCTATATCCGTGTTCTCAGAATTTGAGTAAGGGTAAATAAAAAAGTAATGGACTAACTTTTCAGTGGATGAATCTCATGGCAGGAAAGCATTTACACTGTGTTATAATCTAGGCTCACTATCATAAAGCTATGAAAAATATGTTGTTTGTTAGGAAAAAGAAGGAGTTTAATCTTTTTTCTCTCGTCATTTTTTTCATTTTCTTTTTTAAATTAATTAAATTAATTTAACTTATTTAATTAAATTTATTTATTTAATTAATTTAATTTATTTACACTACACATTTCATACCCGAACCCCCTACCCTCCAACTGTTCCACATCCCATACCTCCTTCCAACCAGGTGCTAAAAAGAAAAAAACTGTGTTTCTTAAAGAGATTAACACTATTAAAGAGAGACTCTTTTCTTTTCCCTAGGACAAAACATGCCCACCCACTTATGGCTCCCGTTTGTAACAATGCAAATGCATTTTTTTAAATTGAAAACTTGAGTGAGTTTAAGTTACATTAAACTTAAGTTATATTAAGGACATGTTTCTTGTTCTTTGGAAGACCTCTAATAAAGAATAATGTTATTGAATTATATAAAATGATTTTTAGAAAAGATTTGACTAAAAAGATTGACTAAGATACATTAGATTTATTGGCTAAAGTTTTTGTAAATGTTGAATTTAATCTTCATCCTTTCTAGGGACTTTTAACTTGCTAATTTTACCCAGTAAATCTCTAAGAATGTCTGTTTTTAAATTAGTTATATTTTGATCATATTATTTCTTGCTTCCAAGTCCTTCCAGATCATCTACTGCTTCCTATCCACCCAAATTTTAAGTTTTTTCTCAAAGATATATATTTCCCTATCTATCTATGTATTGATTGATCAATCTTTAATTGAAAATGTTGCTGAGAGAATTCTCTTCTCCAAAGCAGCATCCTGAAGTGGAAACTTAAGGGTTCTTTGGAAAGTTGAGTGGATGGTATTTTGCTGGGACAAACACATAAATGGATGTTTAGCTAAAGTGGACACATGTAAAAGACTAAGATAGTCTAATGAAAAAATATTTAGCTGACACAGAAACAGGTAAAAGGGTCTACTAAAACAAACATATGAAAGGACATGTGAAAAAAGATTCTTTACTAACAACATATATTGGTGCACCTTGCATTTCATGGTTGAGTTGCATTTTTAGGGACTCCATAGAGAGAAATGCACCAAAAAACTTCTGGTGGTGTGCTGCAGTTTCTTGACATTTCCACAGACTATGGACTGATTGGCAAAGTGATGTCAGCTGAGATACATGCACATGCTGAGGCAATACATATGCCGAGGTAAGACACATACTGAGGTAAGACCTGTGGAGGACACGTGATCTTTGGAGGGTATAAATAGGATTCAATGAACCATGACAGAGGCTGAGCTTGGCTTTCTTATGGAGCTAGCTGTGCAACACTTATGCTCTTGCATCTTTGCTGATCTTTGCTTCTCTGAGAGAGGCTCATCTGAGAACTTCTCCTGGCATCCCTTTGGGTCCCTTCTGCTAACTTGAGCCTAGACTGAGACCTGGATGCCTCTGCTGCGTAGTGTCACCACTGCTAATTCATGTTTCCTCTCCTGACTCTACTAAACTAGACTACTGGTATATCAGTAAAGTGTTTTAGAGTGGATTGAGCTCCTGCCACTAGTCTGTGAACTGAACTGCTGATTTCCAGACAATATAGACAAAAGTTGCCTCAAAGAACCTTTCTAAATAGGTCCACTTCCCCAACATCCTTCCTTTTTCATTGACTTTAGTGGGTGATGGGCTATGAGGGAGGCTAAAGCATTTAAAAACCATCATTAAAAATAGATGTTAAAAAAATTAAAATTACAAATGCCAATCTTTTGCTTTCTCAGATTGAGATACCAAAGTGCAGAGACCATGATAGCTGCGACAAAAATGGAGCAGGCTACCTTTCAAGCTTGGAAGAGAACTCAGCAATATCATCCACCTCATAGAGATTTCTCAGGAATGAAAGATGTGAGGATGGAGTGTCATGGAGACTTCAGCCAAGGTCCAGAAAGGTCTCTGAGACCAAATGTCTTACAGAAGTGTTTTCAGTTAGAAGATCCTGGGAAGTCATTAGATGGAGTACTGAAAATAAAGCCTAATTTGCAATGGAGACTCCAGTTGTTATAAATGCAAAGTGCATTGAATATTTGTGGATAAACATTGCAGATACATAGTAGAATTCACCCAAGGGAAAGAATGTAAGTTCTGAAATTGCAAAGTTGGATTGTCAGGACAACTTGAGTCTTTTGGAGCTCAGATGACTCTGGTGTTTGCTTTAATGGACTCAGGTATTTCTTTGAATCAACTTTTCATGTGGTACCCCATCCTTCCCTTTTGGTTGGAGATATTGACTCTGTGTGATTATGTGGTAGAAAGAAAGAACTTAATTTTTAGTATTACTTGGGTGCACAGTTGAAAAACTGCTGTGAGTCTCAGAAGAGAATTTTTGAATAGTGTTTAGGCTATTAAAGATTAGGTGACTTTTAGAGATGGGATTCTTGTCTATATCCATGATAGAATTAGAACTAGAAGATTAATTAACATTATAGCCCCAGTTGATAAGTCCAAAAGGGTCTGGGAATATTTTAATGCTATTGTTTTTAATTAAAGATAATTGACAAAAGTCACAAATAAAGAATATAAAGTTATCATCTTGGATTGTGCATCCTAAGATGAAAACGAGATTATGTTGTGTTTGTTTGAAATTAACAAAAGGTGGATTTGTGAAGTTTACTGGATTTAAAATCACCATGAAACACTTTTCAGTGACTTTGTGTGGGTGTTTCCAGAAATATTATCCATAGTAGGGAAGAATCACCCTTAATGTTGGGTGGTACTACTCTATGGTCTGGGATACTGGAGTTAAAGTAAGGAAGCAGTGATCTGAACATGCACACTCATCTTTCTCTTCTTCCTGACTTGTGAGTGATCTGTGATAAACTATCGTACCACTGCCTTGGAGCCTTCCCAAACATGAATAACTACATTCCCTGGAACTGTGAGCCAGAATAAACTTTTCATTTTTTTTAAAGTTGCCTTTGTTGGGAATTTGATAATAAGAATTAATACAGTAACATAGGCTATCTTTCTTATCTCCTTCAAGGGACAATCCCATTTACATCTGATCTAGAGACCTATCATAAGACAGTCCTGAGGCCTCAGGAATTTGGTATGCACAACGTCTACTCAGATCCTTAGATTTAGAGGGTTTGAGATAAATATGGTCCTTTCTCTTCTGATCTCTTTTCAATGAGCAGTTAAGAAATTTTGCAGATTTTTTTTCTCTGTTCCCACCTTTTACTTAATACATTTGAGCTCCCAGTGAGGTGCAATGCTATACCATTTACAATTGTTTCTAGTGGTGGCCTCTCTATTTTCCTGGTTTATAAAAGAAGAGGATATTCAGTAAATGTTATTGTTTAATCCTCACCTGGGTTAGGAAATGCAGGAGTACACAGTCTTCAAAGTCTTAAAACCTATGAAGAGGTCCTCTAGACTTTTTCATCTTGACAAGTAGACAATCTGTGCTGGGAATCAAATTCAGGGCCTCTCTCTGACTATGCCACAAACACAACTCATCTCTTCCATTAAAAGTACATTTCACTTTTGAATGCATTATTCCTTTCTCTTTCCTGTAATCATTATCTATCACTTGCACACTGCAATTTATATAGTACCAGATCCATAGTATCAATTGTTTGGTACAAAATATTTTTTGGTTTTGGGGGTAGTGTTAATTCTAATGGAAGGTGTATGTGTGTGTGTGTGTGTGTGTGTGTGTGTGTGTGTGTGTGTGTGTGTGTGTGTGTGTATAAGCATGTGTGCAAAGGAGAGAGTCAATTCCGCCTCACATATTTTTCTTTTTAGCAGCATTACTATAATTTTATCAACTTTCCTATAAAAATAAAAATAAATAAAACATTCCACCCTCAGTTTAATCAGATTCAATGTCTATGCTTAGTGAAATTACACAGTTAGAATTCTCATCCAGTCCAGAATCTGTACAGCTCCACAGTCAAAATTTATACTTTCAATATGTTTCTTTTCATTTTTTATTACCAAAAAGAAAAAAAATCCATGACAGAATTAAAAATTGAAAAATAATTAACATTATAGCCTCAGTTGATGAGAACAGAAGGTCCTAGGAATATTTTGATACTGTCATTTTTAAATAAAAACAATTGACATAAGTTGTGGAAGAGGATATAAAGCTAAGTGCTTTTCTAGTTCCACCCTACACTCTTCACGTAAGCCAAAGATGATTTCCTAGTTTGGGCGTATTGTTATGTTTCAGGATGGCTTCAAGTAGCAGCAGCAGCTTTGTTCCTGTTGTGTCATATACTCTTCATTTACGAGTATTTGAGACATTGCCTTACTCAGTGCACTCTGGCCTGGCATGACTTTTCTCCCATCTCTGTTATTTCCGAACCAGAGTGACGAGAGGTCCAGGCATATAACAGGTGGAAAGAAATTGCAATGGTTCTACATTTTCCCTTTTGTTAATTTTGTTATTGATATCTATGATGGATAATATAATTAAGTTGACCATATCTTCAATCACTTAAGATATAAGACTCTGAACATGTCTGTGAGGTATTACCTAGATTAGGTTAATTAAATTGGGATGACCGAGTTTAACGGTAAGCTATACCGTGTAGTAGGATGAGATCTTGGACAGAATATAAAGGAGAAAATTAGATGAGTGTGAACAGTCATCACTCTCTTCTTCCTGGCTGTGGGCACATGTGACCTGTTGCCATTACCAATGACTTCTCCATCATGAGAGACTATACTCATTAATCACAAACCAGAAATATGCCCTTCTTTCTTTAAGCTGCTCTTGTCAGGGTATTTTATCTCAACAATGAGGCGAGTAACTAATACAATATCTAAAATTGCCTATTTCGCCAAGAAAGAACTGTTTTCCCTCACTTTCCACTTCACAGATAAGGAACCAGGGACAGAACATTTGTTACTACTCTAAGTGATATGTCTAACAAATGATAAAGGCTAGATGCAAATTCAGTTCCATCTGTCACAAAAGACTGCCTTTGAATACTGTTGTAAATTATCTTCTATTCCATAATCGAGACTGCTGGACTTGTATAGAATTGGAATTCCTGTAGCAGCCGGGAAACAGCTTATTCTTCCCACCCAAGAACATATTGTGATTGTTGAGACAGGGAGTGAGTGGAAAGAAGTCAATGTCCTCAGGTACTAAGTCCCCCTTAGTGTTATTTTTAATTGGATGAACAGGTTAGGTATGGTATAATCAGAAAGCAATTTTAATTATATTCACATCTATGTTTTAATTTCTATACTCTATGGATTAGATGTCACTTTGTATTATTTCTGCATTACCATACAGCAATTTTTCAGAACTTAGCAGCTTAAAATCGTTAACACGGAGGCTGTGTGATATCTTAGTTGATAAAGTGCTTGCTTCACAGGCAAGAAGATGTGGGTTTGGATCTCCAGAATTCATGTAAAAATTGTGTAGTGATATTCTGTAGAGACATAGGGATATATAAGTCCTTGGAACTTCCTGGCAAGATGGCCTAGCATAGTTGGTGAAGTTCCAGGCTCATAAATGATCCTATTTTAAAACAAATTTGAAAGGTAGCTACAGTCAGACTTCTAAGGTTATCCTTTACCCTCAATACATAGTTGTCCACAGGTGCAAAAGGGTATGAACACCTAAGGAACACACATACATGCTAAACTAACCAACCAACCAACTGACCAACAACAACAACAACAAAACCAACAAGAAATGTTATTTTATGTTGTTCTGAGAGAATTAGGTTCCAAGACTCTCATGATGAACATTAATATGAACGGCAGTACTTTAGCAACATGGGGACATGACTGTGGTTATAAAATTCTCTTTTAAGATGGGAGAGTAGCATGTCTGTAGGCAAGTGTTCCATTTCCACATTGTAGGAGCATACAGAGATGCTGACTATATTTAAGCCCTTGTTCCTGTTCTCACTAGAATGAATGATATGAGAAAGAATACAAAGAGTCTAAGAGTCTAGCTGATTTTTTTTTTCATGAAGAATAAGTCTGTTACCTTTGCCTTGTTTCATTCATTGTAGAAGCCTTGTTGAATTTAGTCCCCATGAAAGGAACAGAATTAAACTCTATCCACTTTAAGGGAAACTAACCAAATAAGTTTTGAATTCAGAAATATTAGATTGGAGAGATGGCATAGCAGTTAATATTGAGTATCACTTTTGCAGACAGTCTGAGTTCAAATACTAGCGCCAATACTGAACACTTAACCACTTGAAACTCCCAAAGCCAGAAGTAATTCACACTTCTGACTTTTTCTGGCACTAGCACTCATGAACCCATACCCCCTCCCCCACATACAGTTAATCAAAATAATAAAATGAATCTTAAAAGCAGACAGTTTTTAAAAATCATTTTCAGATGGAATAACTGACTTGTATAATGCAACAAAGTGCCTAATCACGTTTATGCTTTTCATTTTCCTTTTTTTAAGTTATTATGTAAAGATGTAAGAAGAGACCTGTTTGGTTATACTTCAAAGTTTCATACTTCTTGTCAGTCTTTTGTTACTGTTGTAAACCCTTTTTTACTCAGACATTGGTGGGGTGAGCCTGGGAGATTTGGAATGCATGCTCTAGTTTCCTGATACCTCATTTCAGTTGTATCCAAGCTGATGGGTTTCCTTATTACAGGGTCCTCAGGTCTCCTCTTGCAGAATCTTTCTCAACTTTAGATTAAACTATATGAAACAACCTCCACTAAGTGGTGACTTGTCCTTTCTCCTTGACTTCTGTCTTCCCTTTTTTCTGCTATGAAGCCACTTTAGTCACAACCAAGCCTTTGAATGTTTCTCTTCATTTAGCTTTGGATGAGAGTAAAATGTCATTTCTCTCCAATGTGATGGCTGAAAAGCGAGCACATTAAATCAGGTACAACAGAAAACATGTTCCAACAAGTTTTTGTTTCATTGGTCATTCTTAAACTTTCAACATTCTTGTTCATTCTTTAACATCAACATGGTTGATGTTCTAGAGGTTAAAATGGCAATATTGCAATCTTTAAGTTCTTTCAATGAGTAGGCCTGAACCATGTAAGTGCTGAGAGGCATTTAGACAACTCAGAAATAACAAGGAAAAAAATATACCTAAGATTCAACTACATCTTAATAAAGTAACTATAGTGGTTTGAATAAGAATGTGTCCCATAGAGAGAGTATTTAAATACTTGGTTTCCAATTGGTGACACTATTTGAGGAGGTTTGGGTGGTACAGACATGTTGAAGGTAATAAATCACTGGAATTGGGCTTTAAGAGTTCGTAGCCGGGCCCCACGTCTAGGTTACATTTTTGGTTATGGTTGAAGATAAGATCTTTCAGTTTTCTCCTCTGCCTCATGCTTGCTGCTTTATGTTCCTCCACAATAGACACTTATTTTTCTGAAACTATAAGCTAAAATCAACTCATTATTTCATAAGTTGCTTAGGATCATGGTGTTTTTCTATACCAATAGAAACATAATCTAAAAGTTGGTACCAAGAGTGGGATATTTCTACAAAGAACCTGATCTTGTTGAGTTTTGGAGAAATGTAAAAGTTTTTGGCACTTCGGACTAGAAAAGCAGTTGTATACTGTAATCAGAGTTTAATAGACTTTTCTCTTAGAAGCCTGGAAGACAATCTTAGGGAGAATAATTCAGACTGGGGAAGTCTGCCAAGGATTTTTCAGAGGGGGAAAGTATTAGCAACTGGGCTAAAGACCATTCATGTGATATTTTGTCAGAAAATATGCCCATGTCTGAAGAACTTTTGTGAAAGAAATTTGAAAAGTAATGAACCAATTTGTTTGTTTGTTTCAGCAGAGTGTATTTCAAGAAACATCAAATGGAATTTGTGGTTCTCTTACTACTGACTTCCCTTGTGTAGGTCTACAATAAAGAAAACCGTGTGGCAGAAAGAATTATAAAATGTATTACTTGGAGAGAAAAAAAAAGCACTAGGTAGATCAATGGTATAGTCAGGGAATGAAGAGAGAATGTAATTATTAAGGAGATTAGTCACTGGAAAGGGGGGCCTTGTACATACTGGGATAATAGATATGATGCAAAGAAGGCAAGACTACAGCCAGCTATGAATCCAGCTTGGAAAAGAGATTATGAGGGCTTTTCTTTCACTAAAAAAACAATAACAAACAAAAGCTATTTGAATATTATTCCAGGTGAACAGTGTTTATCTCGAGCTGGCAGACAAATTTGGAAGCATCATCCACACCATACTAGCTTTTCAACTCATGAAAGATGGAAGGGAGGTCATGGATTTTTCTACACAGTTTCAGAGAGCTGCTGGGTTCAGGCAGTGCATGACCTGGGTCTGTCTGTGAAGATCCTGAAAGGGAAGGAGGGCCAGAGAGACTATTTCATGAAGTTGTGAAAGCAAAGTCTTGGTTGTGATGGAAACCCTGATATGGTGGAGATGCTAAAGCTGTAAAATATATTATAAGAAGAGTTCCATACATAGAGTGTAACTAGTCCGAAGAGAGAAGCATATCATACACATCAGAAGAGGAAGAAGGGCACCATAAACGGTCTTTGGTACTAAAGCTTAGACACCATTCATAGAGCTACAGGATTTGCTGTTTAACATGTTTGTCTTTGATCTTGTGTTGTTCCAGCATTTTCTTATTGTGCTTCCCCTCAACATTCTTCTTTCTTGAAATCGTAATGTATATTCTATGCTATCATATGTTATATTATATGTAATTTACTTCTGTTATTCAAAAAGTGTTACAGGTAAGAGACTGCCATAAGTCTCAGATGACAGATTGGACTTGGAAACAGTGTTGAAACTGTAAAGTGCTAAGGGGGCTTTTAAGATTGAACTAAATGCAGTTTGCATTATGCTTGCCTTGAGCATTTGGGAGCAGATATGGAATGTGATAGTTGGAATGAAAAATACCTCTCATAAGCTTGGGTATTTGAACACTTGGTCTGCAATTTGTAATGCCATTTGAAGCATGTTATGAAAACTTTGGGAGATGTGGAAGAAGTATGTTGCTGGGGGAGGGCTTTGAGACCTCACTCCATTTCTGCTCTTCTCTGCACTTCATATTGTGGGTGAAGATATGATACACCTGCTTTTTCTCTGGCCTCCTTCTGCTATGCCTCCCAACCACGATGGATGCTTGTCTTTCTGGAACTCTTATTCTAAGCCCAAATAAACTCTTCCTTCTGTAAATTGGCTTCATGGTATTTTATCAGCAATAGAAAAGTACTCATACAGTGACTAATTTCTAAGGTCTTAGTCTCTAAAATGTTAGGTAAAGCTGCATGTGTTCTTGAAATAGAGCTCAGGAATTTTACCTCTACAATGAAGAGCAACAAAGCTTTGATTCCAAAAATTCGTAATGCAGTTACTAATTTTAGACTGCAGTTTGATAGTATGAACATGATTGGAAAGTATAAAACTGTGCCTACAGAGTATCTCAGCTCCATTCTTACCAGCATATGATGTCTTTGCAAAAATTATCATTTTTTTTTCTGAAGAGCCCTATTGACTCTTTCGAAAGCCTGGTTTCATCTCTGACCATAGTGTATTCACACATCCATTATTGATAGAGCACTTATCCCTCTGCCCTCAAATGCTTTCCCAGCCTGAAATCCATTACTTCTCTTGTTGTGTTCACTTTCCTGATAGAAATTAACTTTTCAGGCTGTCAGGAGGAGGCAGTAGTAAATTCACAATCCTGCTGATGCCTTAGAACTTTAATTCTTTCCTTCTGAGATATGGAATCAAGTAGATAATTTATGGACAAAGGTGTATATCTTTCTTTGTGAGCTAAAATACTCTGGCGTTCTGTTTGTGTGCCTCTTGTGACACTTTTCTCTATATTATAGATATTTTAGCATTTGGTTTATGTTTCTGAATAAAATTAATGTTTCTATATTTGCATCTCTATTACATGCTAATTTCCATTCCATTTCCTGAACTCAGATACAATGTAAGAGTTGTAAAGAACTGCTATCATGGAGTCTGGGGAGATGGCTTAATTGTAAAACACTTGGTAAGCAAACATGAGGGTCCTGAGACCAGATTCCCATATACCAGGTAAAAGATAGGCATGCCAGCATTTATCTATAACCCTTCCATTCTGAGGACAGAAACAGGCAGATACTTGAGGCTTTCTGGACAGGAGTCTAGCCAAACTGGTGAGCATTGAGTTCAGTGAAAGACTGTCTCAAAAAAAATAATGGTGGAATCAAATGAGAAAAACACCCCAACATTGACCTCCAGCTTGTACATGTCAATAGAGAGAAAAATATAAATGCAAAATTAATTTGGGTAAAGAATAATAGGTGAAGCATTATACAGTTAAAGATTAGATCTTAGCAAGCCTACTGTACATCTCACATTCTCTTTGAGAATGGCTTTTCCCTTATCTTCTTCATGATGCTACCAGAAGGCTCAGCCTCCCAACTAGTCACAAATAATCACAACAATGTTGAGTAGCTTACTTACTATGGGTTAGACACAGTTCTTTTAAAATTGGGAATGGTGAGGTAGTGACTAATTATCCGAGGACTTTGTAAAAGCAGTGCTGATATACATAGCTTTCAGCAACATTAATTAAGAGCATTGAGAAGAGTAGAGATGGGCTAGGCATGGGCCTTGGAAGAGTATCTCCTTTAGTTCTTAAACACTTTATAGTTCCTGATAAGTTCCCATTTCTTGATTCTAATCTGTACATTTCTGGTCCTGAATTCTGGACATCTCTATGAAGATCTGCACATGGTTAACTCCTTTGTTCATTCTTGTCTTAGCTAGAAGGTAGCTTGGTAATAGAGTCCCTTTCTTTAATCTATTTCCTCATTCTCACATTCTTTACCTCTGACAGTTCTATTTTACTTATGCCGTTTAATGCAATATGAAGCTTAGAGTTTTGGGTTTCCACTCATTTATTATGAGATTTTCTTACTAGAATTTGTCAAATAAAAACAGCCACCTCTTCTCAATCACTCTCTTTCCAATGCTGTAGATAAATAACTCTATGAGATCTAAATAAATAATTATTTGAATAAATAATAGAAATGATGATTACTTCCTCTCATTTCTATAATTTTTGAAGAGACTATTTTTAAATCTCAGCCATGAAAGTGGTAACATCTAGGTGCAGGAACTTACAGGGGTTCCTTTCAACATGTCCTGTGATGGTCATCTTTCCATTTTTCCAGTAGCCTCAGAGGTAGCATCACATGGAGAAAGATCTTATATCTGTCCCAAACCATCTTACATCTGTTCACCCTTTGTCTTTCAATTACTCCAATCATTAAATCTGATCTTCATTCACACCCAAGGGTTACTTCAGAATTGTCTAACATTTCTCTTTCTTAATGGGTCGTTCAGATCATTTGTCACCTTTAATACACTGAATGTGCTTTAAAATGTTAATAGTAAAGAGTTAATTTTGGTCTGAAATCTCTCTTATATAATAGTTAGAAACAAATGCCCATAGATATAGATATCTTGAAATAAATGTTGAAAACCTTCCAAGAGAGCCCCACCAGGTAAAACATGTGCATCCAAGTATATATCCAACCCTAGAAGGGAGCAATTCCACCTTGTAAAGGACTTCTAGAATCCTAGAAGCACTCAGAGGTGTGAGGCATAGAAATGCCAATATGTTAAGCATGAGACTCATCTGCACAGCATATTTGGTCTTCCTGTTGATCTCTTATTGGCACAAGAAGCCTGCAGATCTCAGGGAAGAGAAGTGGGAGTGCATTGTGCAGTTCTAAGGTACTGAGCATGTGGGGGCTGTATGTGCTGTGAAGCAGGCTCAGAGTGAGTCATATGCCTGCTACGAATGTTCCTTTGAATCTGCTGCTGGTGTTTCAATCTCATATTCTTCCTAAGTACCTTTGCAACAGCTCATACTCACATCTTACAGCTTAGATTGCTCAAGAGATCGATGATCAAACACTTGAGTTAAGCCACAAAAATATAATGTTCCTATTGTCACCATGTTTTGGAAAGAAATAAGAATGCATCTCTAAGTGATAGAATAGGCTCAACAAAATTTATAAACTAAAATGGGCTTTAATTAGAATATCAGTTTAAACATTTACTAGCTCTGAGATATTGGACAAGAGATCTCACTTCCCTTTAAGCATTAACATTCTTTCTGTTAAAACAGTAATGATATTCCATCCTAAATAACATCACTTACAGGCTGCATGAACAATAGAAAAAAATCCAATACAGAACCCTTTATGATATCACTTATCTGAATATAATATGCTCTCCCATTTACTTGGATAAATATATTTGACAATAATACTAATGATAAGGAGGTAATAGTATCTTATTCTTGAATACTTACTGCACCAAGACTGGGGCAATGTCTTTGTTATTGAAGCAGATATGGTCAATTACTTTTCCTATAAACAGACTCATTCTCCATCGGTATTGAAAACTGCTTTTCTTATCTTCTCTTTAAACTAACCAGAACATGTGATGTTCTGTCTAAAAATGTAGATTAAGAGGTTTGAGAATAAATTTTGGACAATGTCTACATTTCTTTTTATTGCTTTGATTTCTATTTAAGAGTAAACATGAAACTGTACTGAAAA
The DNA here is from genome assembly GCA_036184795.1 of Tokudaia tokunoshimensis. Classification (NCBI taxonomy): domain Eukaryota; kingdom Metazoa; phylum Chordata; class Mammalia; order Rodentia; family Muridae; genus Tokudaia; species Tokudaia tokunoshimensis. Next base: position 82,099,357 of record BTHU01000004.1, read on the forward strand.
AAATTTCTGCCTTCCACCAGGAAACTATAAGAATGTCAACCTCACACAGTGGGCAATGAAGAAGGTGTGCCAAAACACCCTGAGCATTGTGAGTCATAAGCATGATCCCTGGGACACGTAGCTACAGATTGATCCCGGGTATATATTTTCCTACTTAGTTAAACTATTATTTTATTTTTTGCATTGGTTTTTATATGCACATGGGCAAATTCTATTTTCATATAATTTATGAGGATTATTATTATATTTTTGTGAAAAAATATATTCTTATTTTTATTAGATGTTATCTTTATTTACATTTCAAATGTTATTCCCTTTCCTGGTTTCCCCTCTAAAACCCCCCTATCCCATCACCTCTCTCCCTGCTTACCAACCCACCCACTTCTGCTTCCCTGTCCTGGCATTCCTCTACACTGAGGCATGGAGCCTTTACAGAACCAAAGGTTTCTTTTCCTGCTAATGTCTGACAAGGCCATCTTCTACTACATATGTGGTTGGTGCCATGGGTCCCTCCATGTGTACTCTTTGGTTGGTGATTCAGTCCCTTGGAACTCTGGGAGTACTAGTTGGTTCATATTGTTGTTCCTCTTTTGGACCTGCAAACCCCTTCAGCTCCTTGGGTCCTTTCTCTAGCTCCTCCATTGGGGACCATGTGCCCAGTCCAAAAGTTGGCTGAGAGCATCCACCACTGAATTTGTCAGGCACTGGCAGAGCCTCTCAGGAGATAGCTATATCAGGCTCCTGTCAGCAAGTACTTGTTGGCATCCACAATAGTGTCTGGGTTTGGTAACTGTATAATGGAGAGATCCCCAGGTGGACAATTTCTGGATGGCCTTTCCTTCAGTCTCTGTTCCACACTTTGTCTCTGTATCTCCTCCCATGGTAATTTGTTACCCCCTCTAAGAAAGACCAAAGTATCCATACTTCATTTAATCTGGGAATTGTGTCTTGGGTCTTCCAAGCTACTGGGCTAATATCCACTTATCAGTGAGTACATATCTTGAGTGTTCTTTTGTGATTGGGGTACCTCACTCAGGATGATATTTTCTAGTTCCACCCATTTGCCTAAGAATTTCAAGAAGTCATTGTTTTAAATAGCTGAGTAATATTCCATTGTGTAAATATATCACATTTTCTGTATCCATTCCTCTGTTGAGGGACATCTGGGTTTTTCCAGCTTCTGGCTATTATAAATAAGGCTGTTGTGAACATAGTGTATCATGTGTCCTTATAACATGCTGGAGAATCTTCTGAGTATATGCCCAGGAGAGGTATAGCTGAGTCCTCAGGTAGTGCTATGTCCAATTTTATGAAGAACTACCAAACTGATTTTCAGAGTAGTTGTACCAGCTTGCAATCCCACCAACAATGGAGGAGTGTTCCTCTTTCTCCACATCCTCCCAGCATCTGCGGTCACCTGAGTTTTTGATCTTAGTCATTCTGACACGTGTAAGGTGGAATCTCAGGGTTGTTTTGATTTGCATTTCCCTGATGAATAAGGATGCTGAATATTTCTTTAGGTGCTTCTTAGCCATCTGGTATTCTTCAGTTGAGAATTCTATGTTTAGCTCTGTACCCATTTTTAATGGGGTTATTTGATCTCTGGAGTCTAACTTCTTGAGTTTTTTGTATATATTACATATTTGCCCTCTATAAGATATAGGGTTGGTAAAGATCTTTTCCCAATCTGTTGGTTGCCGTTTTGTCCTATTGACAGTGCTCTTTGCCTTACAGAAGCTTTGCAATTTTATGAATTCCCATTTGTCATTTCTTGATCTTACAGCATAAGCTATTATTGGTAGTCCTACTATTTTGATTGACACTTTGAAAGGATAAAAAAATGGGTCCAAGTCAACATCATGTCATTCTCTAGTATAAGTAAAGCAAAGAATTTACCATATGCTTTAAATAGCAAAATATAAAATTACAATGATATTACTAACCACCCCACAAGCTACTCACCTGACAATTTTATTTTATTCATTTTTCTGATTCTTTGAATTTTGGGGGCAGGGAGCAAAATCTAAATTCTCCCAAGTTGCAAAATATTTGAGATATATTTTAGAAAATATTTGAGCTCACATAGCACTTTAATATCAGACACATGACTTATGTTTAGGTAATCTAGTCATTCATAAAATGTCATCATTGGGTTCCTTATCCTGAAGCCTTCCTTTTTAGTAAGTCTATGAAGAGATGGTGGCAACTTAACAGACAAATAATTTAATTAGTTACATAATCACAAAGCTATTATTTTTTCTTGTTCTATCTCATATATATGTATATATATCAATATATATATCATAAATTACTACTAATAAATTCTGCACACCCCTTTTATTCTCTCACCTTTACTTTGGATTATTTTCTCATTATAAATCCACTTTCATCTAAAACTGAGCACCCTCTTAGTTGGTTTGAAAGAGATGATCCAGTTAAGATCAAAGACTGTTGCTTCCAGTTGTTTAATGCTTGAAGTTTGCCTTAGTCAGGGAGGAAGAAAAAAAAAAGCCTAAAGTATTCTAGTTCAGAAAAACAGTCATATAAAAAACATAGAATTTTACATTGGTTAAAATAATGATATTGTCATGTGGATACATGGGAAGAAAGTTCAAATAATAAAGAGCAAGCAAAGAAATTTTTCTTGGGAAGAAGAAAGCACAAGATGGCGGACCAAAATCCTGAGATAAATCTTTAGGTATTTTAGAAGGATAAGAAATGACAGGAACATTAACGAGTGTTTACAAGCACAATCAAAATTTAAAGCATTTATATAGAATTGTTAAATATGTGGAAACATTTTGACTTGAGCAGAATTTACCCTGGGGTCAGCCTCATCAAGAAACAATCTTAGAACACGCTCCACTGTGCTACAGTGTTATCTTGGGACAAGGTCACCATGAAGTCCTTGTAACAGATTTAACATTTGAGATTCTGATGGTACAGGATGGCATTGGACAGAGAAAATCAATACAGGATGGTAAAAGCAGTGTGGCCATCAGATCTAGAGGTAAGGTACATCCCAAGGTCCTTATCAAACTAGTTTTCTGACCTCTTAGAGATTCAATTTATCCATGTGAAGAGCTAATCATATTGATTACAGTTATTATATACAATGACATGATTCTTATGAAATAACTGCAGGTAGTGATTGCAAAAAAATTTATTAATTCCCTTTGAGTAGCAATGGATACATTTCCTTCCCTTGTCATGCAGATTTCACTTTTATTTGCTGGAACTCTATTTTTATCATTGAATCTAATTTTCTTGTAAAGAGAACCTAGAAGAAGAGAACATTGTGTACTTCTAAGATGAAGGTTCACTGAATCACACCATATTTGTTTTTAAAAGAAATTCTGAGTTTGTAGACTGTGTGTACTGTATCTTTAATCAAAATTTGTACTTACTAATGACTTGCTGTTGTTTAATAGAGCTTCCTTTGACCTCAGGATGTTGATGAGACCAGATGTGAGCAACAACACTATTTTTTTCACACAGAAAATAATTACTTCACTTTCTGTTGAAGGAAAATAAATCACCTCATTGCTAATACCATGGATATTTTAGATTAGTTATCTTAGAGTCAAGTCCACAGCTATTTATTTCAAATTGTACTTTTCTTTTTGCTAACTAGAACTTAAGAAATGTGAGAGACATATTGCCTCCATTACATATACCCTTTTTGCAGTTTTATTTTTGCCTGCTTCTGTTGGAGCTCTGCTTGCAATTATATACTTGCAATGGAAAGAGAATTATGCTTTTTGAGAACATAGTGTGTGGATGAGAAGGTAACAATATCTATTCACATTACACTTGCATAGTATGATTTAAGTTAATGATATGTGTCATATAATAAAGTTCAGGATAAAAGGAGAACAAGGCATGGATGAACCTGTTTCTAAAAGTTTAATTTTTGTGTATGTATGCATATATGTATGTATGTATGTGGTATATATGTGAACATGTGTGTGTGTTTACATATGTGAGTGAACAAATGGAGAGGCTTGAGGTTGACACTGGGTATCTTCCTCCATTCCTCCATTTTATTTATGGAGGCAGGATTGCTATCTAAACCCAGTTGTCACCATTTCATCTACGCTTGCCTATCAGCTTGCCCCATTGGGTCTGTCATCTCTGCCTCCCAGGAATTGAGACTGCAGGTGGGATGCCACACCCATCTGACATTTATGTGTGTTCTAAGGACCTTAAATTTGGTCATAACACTTGTATGGCAAGTGCTGTACTCACTGAGCCATCTACCTAGACAAAGACTGTGCATTTTTTGTATCTGGTCAGTGAAGAGATTGTTCTGAGAAAGTAAATTTACAATTAATACTTTAATCACAGGAGGGAAGGAGATAATGAAAGGTAAAGCATTTGGGGGAAATAACAAAGGGAGTTAAAATGCCTTAATGAGAAAGGAATTTGCTTCATTTAAGAAACTGGGAGAATTCGGCCTCCTGGTCTAGCTAGGAGGCTGGCATCGTGCCCTGTTCCTGACACTTTTTTAAATAACATTTGGTCTGTGGCAAAAGATTCTAAGTAGTTATAGAAGCCAAGCATCTTAAACACTGCTTCATCGTGCCACCATATTAGAATCATTCAGTCTTCAAAACTTTTCAGGCCATTGAGAGGGCATCAGAGAAATAACTACTCTTAAGTAATTTCCTAAATAATTCTAACTTGAATCTCATGATAACTATCATGCTATTATTATATCTTCATAATGCCATCATAAACGTGTTTTAGAAGTGATTAACAGACAGATACATGCTGAGTTCTAAGTGCAAAGGGGAAAGATTTTGATGAATTAAAGGGTAATAGAGAGCTATAAAGGCTACAGAATTAAAGCTGCAGTTGGAGCTTCCATGCCTGTAACCAGCACAACTAGTAACAGAGTGAGGGGACCACTGTCACAGAGAGGGTTCAATAAGTAAAGGTCATGAATATTGTCGCTGGATCTTTGAGACACACATGTGAGGCAAGAAATTTCAGCTGCTTTGAACTTCTCTAGACCAGGTTAGCATCACAGGAATGAGAAGGCCTTTCCATTATGGGTGGATGAAATGAATTAGAATTATGTTTTAAAAGATAGCATGATAAAGCTGCTGCTGATGGTGGTGGTGGAGGTGATGATGATGATGGCGATAACAATATCTTTTCTCCTATTGGTTCATATTTTCTGGAAAAAATGAAGTTAATCAAGAGATACATTTTAGCAGTTTATAAATCAAAGCAGTAGTTTAGATAATAAATTTCAACAGCACTCCAGACAAATATTGGAGTGGGCTGCTCCAAGTCAGATACAGAAGTATCTTATTGTGTCCTGCATTGTGAGATTTTTGAATAAGTAATATGTTTATTTATCAGGTAGGTATTAGAGAATACATGTCTTTTAGACCATAAGCAGAGAATACTCTGGGATGGCCTATCCTCAGTTCTGCTCCTGCAAGCTAGAGCTAGACCACCCTTCTCCAATCAGGGGAATATGGCAATATGAATTACAGTTGCACAATAATTAGTCCTGCTCTTCCTCTCACCTGCTCAGTTTTGCTCTCTCATGCTCAGTTGAGTGTCTTATTTACCTTCTTACATTTTTTATCCTTCTTTTAACACTAACATTTCTTTGAAATGCACATTTTTATTTCAACTAACAAAACAGCAACAGCAACAATAATACTAATACTGCCAATAATAATGACTCAACTTCAGAATTCTTTAAACTTTTTTGTTTAAGTGAATTGAGAGTGAAAAACATTTGATACCCCTTTCAACCAGATAAAACCATAACGATGAGTTCTTCTAGCTAGAGAACCAAAAAGAATAGGTCACACTACATAGTCTAATAGAACCTGAATACACAGGGTCACATTTAATAAGGATGCAGTTATATGTCACCTTAATTTTTAAAGACTGATATCACCAACTACCAAACACTGCTTGGCTTAGTCCAATCCAATTTATCTCTCCATAGTCTGGAGGGTTGAAATCTATAATTGAAGTTTTTATAGAGTCTTATTCTCTATAAAGAACATCAGGCTTCTCCCTAGCTTTTAGTGGCTGTGGGTAAACCATCTCCTATTTCATCAACATGTGAACTCAATCATTTCTTTTCTGGGCATCTCTGCTTTTTCTTTGTGTAAAAATAACAATTATAGGATCATTTCCTTCTCTAATTTGGTATGCTCTTATTTTTTTTTAATTTTATTTTCTAAGTTTTTTTTTATTTACATACAAAATCATTTCCCCTTTCCCGTTTCCTCCCTCCCTGAAAGTCCAATAAGACCCCTTCCTTCCCTCTGTTCCGCATTCAACCCCCTCTCACTTCTCTGTCCTGGCATTCCCCTACATCCAGTCTTTCCAGGACCAGGGGTCTCTCCTTCCATCTTCTTGGAAATTTATTGATATGCAAATTGTGTCTAGGGTATTCCGAGATTCTGGGTTAATATCCCCTTATCAGTGACTGCATACCATGTGTGCTCTTTTGTGATTGGGTTACCTCACTAAAGATGATATTTTCAAGTTCTGACCATTTGCCTAGGAATTTCGTGAATTCATTGTTTTTAATTGCAGAGTAGTATTCCATTGTGTAAATATACCACATTTTCTGAATCCATTCCTCCATTGAGGGACATCTGGGTTCTTTCCAGCTTCTGGCTATTATAAATAAGGCTGCTATGACCATAGTGGAGCATGTGTCCTTATTGCATGCAGGTAAAGCCTCTGGGTATATGCCCAGGAGTGTTATAGCCGGATCCTCCGGGAGTGTCATGCCCAGTTTTCTGAGGAACCGCCAGACTGCTTTCCAGAGTAGTTGTACCAGCATGCAATCCCACCAGCAGTGGAGGAGTGTTCCTCTTTCTCCACATCCTCTCCAACAACTGCTGTCTCCTGTGTTTTTGATCTTAGCCATTCTGACAGGTGTGAGGTGTAATCTCAGGGTTGTTTTGATTTGCAATTCCCTAATGACTAAGGATGATGAACATCTCTTTAGGTGCTTCTCAGCCATTAGATATTCTTCAGGTGAGAACTCTTTGTTTAGCTCTGTACCCCATTTTTTAATAGGGTTACTTGCCTCTCTGGAGTTTAACTTCTTGATTTCTTTGTATATATTGGATATTAGCACTCTGTCGGATGTAGGGTTGGTAAAGATCATTTCCCAGTTAGTTGGTTGCTGCTTTGTCTTTTTGACAGTGTCTTTTGCCTTGCAAAAACTTTGTAATTTAATGAGGTCCCATTTGTCAATTCTTGATCTTAGAGCATAAGCTAATGGAGTTCTATTCAGGAAATTCTCCCCTGTGCCCATATGTTCAAGGTTCTTCCCTAGTTTCCTTTCTATTAGTTTCAGTGTGTCTTGTTTTATGTGGAGGTCCTTGATCCACTTGGAATTGAGCTTAGTGCAAGGAGATAAGAATGGGTCAATTTGCATTCTTCTGCATGTTGACCTCCAGTTGAGCCAGCACCATTTGTTGAAAAGGCTATCTTTTTTCCACTGGATGGTTTTAGCTCCTTTGTCAAAGATCAAGTGACCATAGGAGTGTGGATTCATTTCTGGGTCTTCAATTCTGTTCCATTGATCTACATGCCTGTCACTGTACCAATACCATGCGATTTTTAACACCATTGCTCTCTAGTACAGCTTGAGGTCCGGGATACTGATTCCCCCAGAGGTTCTTTTACTCTTGAGAATAGTTTTAGCTATCCTGGGTTTTCTGTTATTCCAGATGAATTTTTGAATTGCTCTTTCTAAATCTATGAAGAATTGAGTTGGGATTTTAATAGGGATTGCATTGAATCTGTATATTGCTTTTGGCAAGATGGTCATTTTTACTATATTAATCCTGCCAATCCATGAGCATGGCAGATTTTTCCATCTTCTGAGTCTTCTTCAATTTCTTTCTTCAGAGACTTGTAGTTCTTGTCATACAGATCTTTCACTTGTTTGGTTAGAGTCACACCAAGATACTTTATATGGTTTGTGGCTATCGTGAAGGGTATCATTTCTCTTACTTCTTTCTCAGCCTGCTTATCCTTTGAGTATAGGAAGGCTACTGACTTGCTTGAGTTGATTTTATATCCGGCCACTTTGCTGAAGTTGTTTATCAGCTGTAGGAGTTCTCTGGTGGAGTTCTTTGGGTCGCTTAAGTATACCATCATATAGTCTGCAAATAGTGATAGTTTGACTTCTTTCTTTCCAATTTGTATCCCTTTGACCTCCTTTTGTTGTTTAATTGCACTAGCTAGAACTTCAAGTACTATATTGAAAAGATATGGAGAGAGAGGGCAGCCCTGTCTAGTCTCTGATTTCAGTGGGATTGTTTCAAGTTTCTCTCCATTGAGATTGATGTTGGCTACCGGTTTGTTGTAAATTGCTTTTACTGTGTTTAGATATGGGCCTCGAATTCCTGATCTTTCCAAGACCTTTAGCATGAAAGGATGCTGAATTTTGTCAAATGCTTTCTCAGCATCTAATGAGATGACCATGTGGTTTTTTCTTTGAGATTGTTTATATAGTGGATTACATTGATGGATTTCCTTATATTGAACCATCCCTGCATCCCTGGGATGAAGCCTACTTGGTCATAGTGAATGATCGTTTTGATGTGTTCTTGGATTCGGTTGGCAAGAATTTTATTGAGTATTTTTGCATCGATATTCATAAGAGAGATTGGCCTGAGATTCTCTTTCTTTGTCGGATCTTTGTGTTCTTTTGGTATTAGTGTAATTGTGGCTTCATAGAATGAGTTGGGTAGTGTTCCTTCTGTTTCTATTTTGTGGAACAGTTTGAAGAGTATTGGTGTTAGGTCTTCTTTGAAGGTCTGATAGAATTCTGCTCTAAAACCATCTGGAACTGTGCTTTTTTTGGTTGGAAGATTTCCAATGATGGCTTCTATTTCTTCAGGGGTTATAGGACGGTTTACATGGTCTATTTGATCCTGATTTAATTTTGGTATTTGGTATCTGTCAAGGAAATTGTCCATTTCCTCTAGATTTTCTAGTTGTGTTGAATACAGGCTTTTGTAGTAGGATCTGATGATTTTTTGAATTTCCTCAGTTTCTGTTGTTATCTCTCCCTTTTCGTTTCTGATTTTATTAATTTGGATACTGTCTCTTTGCCCTCTGGCTAGTCTGGCTAAGGCCTTATCTATCTTGTTGATTTTCTCAAAGAACCAACTCCTAGTTTTGTTGATTCTTTGTATGGTTTTATTTGTTTCTACTTGATTGATTTCAGCCCTGAGTTTGATGATTTCCTGCCTTCTACTCCTCTTTGGTGTATTTGCTTCTTTTTGTTCCAGGGCTTTCAGGTGTGCCATTAAGCTGTTAGTGTATGCTGTCTCCCGTTTCTTTTTGGTGGCACTCAGGGCTATGAATTTTCCTCTTAGCACTGCTTTCATTGTGTCCCATAAATTAGGGTATGTTGTGCCTTCATTTTCATTAAATTTCAAGAAGTCTTTGATTTCTTTCTTTATTTCCACCTTGACCAAGTTATCATTGAGTAGAGCATTGTTCAGCTTCCATGTGTATGTGGGTTTTCTGTTGTTTTTGTTGCCATTAAAGACCACCCTTATTCCCTAGTGATCTGATAGGAGGCCTGGGATTAGTTTGATCTTCTTTTATCTCTTGAGGTCTGATTTGTGACCAATTATATGGTCGATTTTGGAGAAGGTACCAAGAGGTGCTGAGAAGAAGGTGTATTCTTTAGCTCTAGGATGAAATGTTCTATATATATCTGTTAGTTCCATTTGGTCCAAGGCTTCAATTAGATTCACTGTGTCCCTGTTTAGTTTCTGCTTTCCTGAGCGATCCATTTCAGAGAGTGGGCTGTTGAAGACACCCACTATTATCATGTGAGGTGCGATGTGTGATTTGAGCTTTAGTAAAGTTTCTTTTATGAATGATGGTGCCCTTGCATTTGGATCATAGATATTCAGAATTTAGAGTTCTTCTTGGTGGATTTTTCCCTTGATCAGTATGTAGTGTCCTTCTGTGTCTGTTTTGATGACTTTAGGTTGGAAGTCAATTTTATCTGATATTAGGATGGCTATTCCGGCTCGTTTCTTTGGTCCATTTGTTTGTAAAATTGTTTTCCAGCCTTTTACTCTAAGGTAGTGTTTGTCTTTGACACTGAGGTACACAATTTGTTTTCCATCTTATTTTATTCATAAGTTGATTATCCAAACAAAAATTTTATTGATATTTGTTAGATAAATTAGTTAGATAATTTCTTAGTGTATCACACACACATAAAAGTTCTTTTATTTTTTCTCAAGTTTTCACAAATCATATTAGACATATAATAGACAGGGCTTGAGAAAAGTTCAGCTTAGGAAAGTAAAAAAATGTCCTCAGTTCATGTTTTTGTGCTTTCAAAAGCTGGTGAGCTTTTGTTTTCACATCACTAAAGGATATTTCATAACACCACCATGTGAAGACTGAATATGCTTGCACAGCAGGATACAAGAGTCAAAACATTAAGGTTTTAGTAAGAGATAGAACTAGGAAAGGAATTAATAAATACTGACATGATTTATTAGGTAGCTAAACATCTTTCAAAAAGGAATTGATTTGAAAATAAATCCCTTAATCGTACTGGAAACACACAGAGAGATCCTTTTCAACATTTAGTAGTACAAATATGTGTTAGTTGAAAAACATTTTAAAGCTAGGCTGTGGTGGTGCATGCCTTTAATCCCAGCACTTGGGAGGCAGAGGCAGGAGGATTTCTGAGTTCGAGGCCAGCCTCTTCTACAAAGTGAGTTCCAGGACAGCCACGGATACACAGAGAAACCCTGTCTCGAAAAACCAAAAAAAAAAAAGAAAAACATTTTGAAGTTATTTTTACAGCTGTGTTTACGTGTGTGTGTGTGTGTGTGTGTGGTGTGAGCCTACACCTACACCAGAGTTGATTTTCTTCTTCTGCCATTTGGGTCCAAGGGACTGAACTCAGATAGACTTGGCAGCAAGTGTCTTTAGCAGCTGATCTATCTCTTCAGAGCATGTTTCAATGGACACCTTTTTCCTGGTGTTAGTAAACTGTAACTCTGAGATATGAAGTCTGTTAGGGATATGATAACAATTTTATTATTTATATATTTTATTTAGAGAGTTATGTCTTAAAATATTAATGCATTAATTCCATTTCTGTATAAACTAAGACATATTTTATATGTGATCAGTCTTTCCTTGGTGTGATACACTAATTTACACTAGAGCATACCAGCTATCATCAACCCCTTTGCAGGCTGCCTCTGTAAGCTTACGATTCTTCATTTCCACTGATACAGTGTCTCTGACTGTATTAGGGATTGCCAAGCTGAAGAGATCAACTGTACAGTGTCTGCTGATTTGGCCTCAAAGAGTGCCATCTTTCTGTCATACTCAATCATGGGCAGGCTTACCTGTTTGAATCCAGCTCCCAAACCTCAAAGCAATCTGTTTTCTGCTTCTGAGAAGTCAGTATGTATCCTTAAACATGAGCCTCCCCAGCAGGTACAGCTCAGAGAAGATAATGCCATTCTTATTCTTCCTTAACCTCCTGTTCAATTGCATTTTAGCCCAAACCAAATTCTTTCCTGTGTTCTAAACAGTGGCAGATGTTAATTTGTGATGTGAAGGTCTCATAAAAACTAATGACTTATTCATGTCAGGAAGATGTCCCTTTCCACCTCGGAGAGATGAGGTTTATATCAAGCAATTACATGCGTTGGGATGTTTAACTGACTCATTAGAGGCAGGCATTTTTTGGCTACTAAAATACAGCAGATGTTATAGCAAAAGGATGATGGGTGTTGTTGACTTCTGATTTGCATGTAGAATTGAACTCCATAGGCAAAAATATGAAGCCAAACAAAATTAAGAGGAGAGATATCAAAATACTGAAAGGAAGTATATGTGCATTCATGGACATTTATACTGAACAGAATTATTTTTAATCCCTTTAAATCTAATTTTAGTAAAAATTAGAAAATAAAAAATTTCAGGTGAGGAATTATAACTTTTTTGAATTATGCTTTGTGATAGTAATTCTATTTTCCATGGGGCTATACACATGTAAAAGAAAAGAGAAACAGATATGTGTATATAAAACACCCTGGTACTCTGCTAACCTTCTAGTAAATCAACTGCTAGTCATTTTCTACAGATAACACTTTCTAGTATCTCTCGCATATCAGCTTATGAAATACATAGAACACCTGTTCTATGTATTTTAGCACCTGTTAGTTCCATAGGTGTGCACATAGAAGGATATAGGGTGCATTGCTGGAATCCCTATTGAGAAATATCTATTCTTGGGAGCTTAGGAGCTTAAATTTGCATATAAAAGGCTCTGGTCAGTACAAATGTTTCTTTTCTCCAAATGAGCTAAATGGCTCTTTTGCATTTTTTTTCTTATCTTTACTTAATACTTTTGGGCTACTTGGCTTGATATATACTTCTCTGCTCAAATTAAAAGATATATTCTCAATTAATGCTATTTTTGATCTTAAAGTGTGATTTAGAACTACAGGCAAACTGATAATGTTTTTCTTCATCTCAGCTAAATGCTCCAAATTTGTGTGTATGCTTATGCATGGAGAAATGGGAGCCATAACCCTTTATTTTAGCCTAGGAAAACTTTGGAATTCATTGCTAACTGTCATTAACAAACTTCCAGTGTGAAGAAATCCTCTCATAACCATCCCTCATTAGTGATTTGTCCACTGATTCTTTTGCCTTATAGTTAGCTATAGTATCCATGGCAATAGGCACATTTGCACAGTTCAAGGTCAGAAATAACTCATTCATCCATGACAGTAAATATTCATTAAGCACATTCGGGAGATAAATAGTGTCACAGTCTAAAGTGTATCTCTACCTAGAACATGATCTGATTTGGAAATAAGTCTTTATAGTCTAAGTAGTTAAATAAGATATTAATAGGTGGGGAAGAACTGGCATCCTATGAGAATGACATCCTTATAGGGAGAAGGAAAATGAAACAAGACTCAAAGATAAAAGAAAGCCAGGGGATGTGGGAGTCAGAGATTTCAGTGATGTTACAATACATTCCACCTTATTCCAAGTAAAGTCCACTATCAGCTGCACAAAGCAAAGGGTGATTTTTTCTCTTGAGCCTCCAGTGATAAAAGGACTGTGCCAACATCTTGACTTTGAATGTCTTGCCTATAACAACTAGAACTATAAGAAAATAAATTTCTGTTGTTTCCAGCTATTTATCTTGTGGTAATTTGTCACAGCAACCCTAGGGAACTAATATCAATACTCATTATGAGCCAAGCATTTTGTCAGACATCAGATATGCAGCAGTGAACAAAGCTGCCAGTCTGTGTTCTGAGAACACTGCTGTCGGACAGTAGCATATCCATTTTTTACAAAATAAGAGCACAAGCCTACATGATATCTATTTATTGAATTACATTTTTATGTTTAAGATTATAGCACCTATTAGTATCACTATACTTAACTTTTAAAAACAGCTATCTTTAATAAATTTTCTTATTCCTATTTTAGAAATGGGAAACCCAAGGTTAATATAATCATATATCAAAAGGGTCTCAGAAGATGGAACAAATTCTACAGTATAGGTATGAGAATTTTTCATAGATAACCTGAACCAAGGACCATCCTTGGCTTAAAGAAAGATTCTGAGAGAAGGGGTGTTTGAGAGAGGAGAAACAAATGACTTGATGTCTAATCATAGGTACAAGTTGATTGCCTATGTTCTGCTGTTCTGCTCATAGACAGTATCTCTAGACAGATTTTCTTTTTTCTTACTTTTTTTTTGTTTTGCTTTGTTTTTTGTTTTTGTTTTTTTTAAGACAGGGTGTCTCTGTATAGTCCTGGCTATCCTGGAACTAACTCTGTAGACAAGGGGGGCCCTGAACTCAGAAATCCACCTTCCTCTGCCTCTCAAATGCTGGGATTAAAGGCATGTACCATCACTGCCCTGCTCAATTTTTCTTGCTACTCTAAAATCTCTCTGGATAGCTCTTCTCTTTCAGTTTCAAAGACCAGTTTTGTATTTTATATCAATTCGTTAAATACTCCAGACTCCATTTTCACTACCCCATGAATGAGAATTTTATGACTCCAGCCCCTTGATTCTTAAGAAGATACAGCAAATACAGACAATAAGATAGGTGGGTGGCTCCCCAGAAGTTCTTTTACTCTTGAGAATAGTTTTAGTTATCCTGGATTTTCTGTTATTCCAGATGAATTTTTGAATTGCTCTTTCTAACTTTATGAAGAATTGAGTTGGGATTTTGATGGGGATTGCATTGAATCTGTATATTGCTTTTGGCAAGACGGTCATTTTTACTATATTAATCCTGCCAATCCATGAGCATGGAAGATCTTTCCATCTTCTGAGGTCTTCTTCAATTTCTTTCTTCAGAGACTTGAAGTTCTTGTCATATAGATCTTTCACTTGTTTGGTTAGAGTCACACCAAGATACTTTATATGGTTTGTGGCTATAGTAAAGGGTATCATTTCTCTTATTTCTTTCTCAGCCTGCATATCCTTTGAGTATAGGAAGGCTACTGACTTGCTTGAGTTGATTTTATATCCGGCCACTTTGCTGAAGTTGTTTATCAGCTGTAGGAGTTCTCTGGTGGAGTTCTTTGGGTCGCTTAAGTATACTATCATATCGTCTGCAAATAGTGATAGTTTGGCTTCTTCCTTTCCAATTTGTATCCCTTTGACCTCCTTTTGCTGTTTAATTGCTCTAGCTAGAACTTCAAGTACTATATTGAAAAGATATGGAGAGAGAAGGCAGCCTTGTCTAGTCCCTGATTTAAGTGGGATTGCTTCAAGTTTCTCTCCATTTAGTTTGATGTTGGCTACCGGTTTACTGTAAGTTGCTTTTACTATGTTTAGATATGGGTCTCGAATTCCTGATCTTTCCAAGACCTTTAACATGAAAGGATGCTGAATTTTGTCAAATGCTTTCTCAGCATTAATGAAATGCCCATGTGATTTTTTCTTTGAGATAGTTTCTGTAGTGGATTACATTGATGGACTTCCTTATATTGAACCATCCCTGCATCCCTGGGATGAACCCTACTTGACCGGGTTGAATGATCATTTTCTGGGGGAATCAGTATCCCAGGCCTCAAGCTATACTACAGAGCAATAGTGTTAAAAAACTGCATGGTACTGGTACAGTGACAGGCATGTAGAACAATAGAACAGAATTGAAGACCCAGAAATGAATCCTCACTCCTACTGTCACTTGATCTTTGACAAATGAGCTAAAACCATCCAGTGGAATAAAAGATAGCCTTTTCAACAAATGGTGCTGGTTCAACTGGAGGTCAACATGCAGAAGAATGTAAATTGATCCATTCTTATCTCCTTGCACTAAGCTCAATTCCAAGTGGATCAAGGACCTCCACATAAAACCAGACACACTGAAACTAATAGAAAGGAATTTAGGGAAGAACCTTGAACATATGGGCACAGGGGAGAATTTCCTGAACAGAACTCCAATAGCTTATGCTCTAAGATCAAGAATTGACAAATGGGACCTCATAAAATTACAAATTTTCTGTAAGGCAAAAGACATTGTCAAAAGGACAAAGCGGCAACCAACTAACTGGGAAATGATCTTTAACAACCCTACATCTGACAGAGGGCTAATATCTAATATATACAAAGAACTCAAGAAGTTGGACTCCAGAGAGCCAAGTAACCCTATTAAAAATGGGGTACAGAGCTAAACAAACAGTTCTCACCTGAAGAATATCTAATGGCTGAGAAGCACCTAAAGAGATGTTCATCATCCTTAGTCATTAGGGAAATGCAAATCCAAACCACCCTGAGATTCCATCTCACACCAGTCAGAATGGCTAAGATCAAAAATACAGGAGACAGCAGTTGTTGGCGAGCATGTGGAGAAAGAGGAATACTCCTCCACTGCTGGTGGGACTGCAAGCTGCTACAACCACTCTGGAAAGCAATCTGGCGGTTCCTCAGAAAACTGGGCATGACACTCCCGGAGGATCCTGCTATACCACTCCTGGGCATATACCCAGAGGTTTCCCTGCATGCAATAAGGACACATGCTCCACTATGTTCATAGCAGTCTTATTTATAATAGCCAGAAGCTGGAAAGAACCCAGATGTCCCTCAACGGAGGAATGGATTCAGAAAATGTGGTATATTTACACAATGGAATACTACTCTGCAATTAAAAACAATGAATTCACAAAATTCCTGGGCAAATGGTCAGAACTTGAAAATATCATCCTTAGTGAGGTAACCCAATCACAAAAGAACACACATGGTATGCATTCACTGATAAGGGGATATTAACCCAGAATCTCGGAATACCCTAGACACAATTTGCATATCAATAGATTTCCAAGAAGATGGAAAGAGAGAACCCCTGGTCCTGGAAAGACTGCATGTAGGCGAATGCCAGGACAGAGAAGTGAGAGGGGGTTGAATGGGGAACAGAGGGAGGGAAGGGGGCTTATGGGACTTTCGGGGAGGGAGGAAACGGGAAAGGGGAAATGATTTGGAATATAAATAAAAAAAAACTTAGAAAATAAAAAAAAAGATAGGTGAGGGGTCCCTGCCTCGAAATTTTCATTCTGATATTGCCTAGACCTAAATTAGCTCTGTTCTAGGAAGACCTTGAACTCAGGAATCTACCTGAATTTGTAAGCA
Source organism: Tokudaia tokunoshimensis (assembly GCA_036184795.1). Classification (NCBI taxonomy): domain Eukaryota; kingdom Metazoa; phylum Chordata; class Mammalia; order Rodentia; family Muridae; genus Tokudaia; species Tokudaia tokunoshimensis. The sequence goes on from BTHU01000004.1 coordinate 82,116,029, forward strand.
TAAACAAAATGCTTACCTGGGTGGGATCTTGCCTTTCTGTCACCACCCTCTAAATTTTTATCTCCTTCTTAGTAACTTTTCTGACAAGCTGACTCATAGTGCACTGCCACTGTTCCTTTAGATCTCTAAAGCTTCTTATACTATTCATATTGCATCCTTTTATTTTAAATAGTTGAAAAATTATATATTTTTGAACTCCCATTTTCAGCATTCTTTCCCACAGCCTTAAAGGCTGTTCTGAAGGTCACAGCATTCCATCACTTTGCTGAGACATAAACATGTCCTATCATGTCATTTATGTCCCTTACATATGAACAAGCAGTACTCAGCAATCCTATGTGGCCCATAACAATCACAACTCCCATCATACACAGGAGAGTACAGGAAAATTGACTATAGAAAGACTGTGGATGTGATAGTAAAAGTAGAGACTAGAGTGATGTGACCCCATACCAAGGGATGCCTGAATCAGAAGGTAGAGGACACAGGAACAGGTACTCCCATGTCTTAGATAAGGGGACCATCCCAGTCCCCTTAAGTTTAGTCTGCTGATTCTTTCACAACTCTGAGTCTACAACTGCAAGAAAATCTTACAGCTCAGCTCATGTAAGTCATTGTGTTTGTGCTGGTTTGTCACAGCTACCTTAGGGAACCAATGCATTTCCTAAGCAACACAGAGTAGCTGAGCTGGGAATCAATCTGAGTCTCCTTTCTGTCTTTAGGTAGCACATCTATTCTCTCTTAGCAAGAGAGTTTGAGATAAGTCACTAGATAAGGCACAGTAGTTTAGCACCATTAACGAGGTTTTAGACTATGAAGAGTTAGATGATAAATTAAATATAGTCAATCTATTGAATTAGGGTCTTACCCTATAGTTAGACTATAAATTAAATACTTTTAAGTGAGATGATTAGCTGCATTCTTTTGTATAGTTCACTGAGATGTATTGCACCTCATTTCCACAGAAATCAAGGGTGGTTATATTACCCTACAGTGTGATTATGGATAGAGCATTCAATGTGTTCTGAGAAGTTTCTCATACTAGAAACACGGTTCTGGTAAACATTATGATATTGAGATTTGAACCTGAAAATTCTGTCCTGTGTTGGAGATCCCATAGAAGTTTCTGGGTTGTCTACTTTTGAATTATGATACTCTGTTTTTATTGCCACATATATTGATGATTTTTAGTTTCTGTGAATAACATAATTTCATACTATATTATGATAGAATAAAACTCCATTGTATATATAAGCCATACTTGTTTATTCATTCATTTAGTGATGGGCAAATTCTAGATGGTTATTGGGTATAGTGTGGTAATAAATATGGATATTACTATATTGAGCTATCATTGATTTGTGTGTGTGTGTGTGTGTGTGTGTGTGTGTGTGTGTGTGGTGAATTATAGCTTGATCATATATAAAAATTACTTTCAATTTTTTGAGGAATTCCCAAGCTGATTTCCATAATGGCTAGATTAATTTATATTCTCTTCCCAGCAGTGAATGGAGAGTTATTTTTCCCAAGAATCCTATCTAGCATTTGTTGATGTTTGTTTTCTTGAATACCAGAGTGAAGGAATCTTAATGTTGCTTTGATTTACATTTCCCTGATGAACTCATGCCTGTGGTATTTTAATATTAGTTTTGTCTCTCATAGTTTAGTTGCCTTTCACATTATCCAAGATACTTCTATTTTGTGGTATAAAAGATTTTCTTCCAACCCTACATCCGACAGAGGGCTAATATCCAATATATACAAAGAACTCAAGAAGTTAAACTCCAGAGAGGCAAGTTACCCTATTAAAAATGGGGTACAGAGCTAAACAAAGAGTTCTCACCTGAAGAATATCTAATGGCTGAGAAGCACCTAAAGAGATGTTCATCATCCTTAGTCATTAGGGAAATGCAAATCAAAACAACCCTGAGATTCCACCTCACACCAGTCAGAATGGCTAAGATCAAAAACACAGGAGACAGCAGTTGTTGGTGAGGATGTGGAGAAAGAGGAACACTCCTCCACTGCTGGTGGAATTGCAGGCTGGTACAACCACTCTGGAAAGCAGTCTGGCGGTTCCTCAGAAACCGGCTATACCACTCCTGGGCATATACCCAGAGGCTTTACCTGCATGCAATAAGGACACATGCTCCACTATGTTCATAGCAGCCTTATTTATAATAGCCAGAAGCTGGAAAGAACCCAGATGTCCCTCAACGGAGGAATGGATTCAGAAGATGTGGTATATCTACACAATGGAATACTACTCTGCAATTAAAAACAATGAATTCACAAAATTCCTAGGCAAATGGTCAGAACTTGAAAATATCATCCTTAGTGAGGTAACCCAATCACAAAAGAACACACATGGTATGCAGTCTCTGATAAGGGGATATTAACCCAGAATCTCGGAATACCCTAGACAGAATTCGCATATCAATAGATTTCTAAGAAGATGGAAGGAGAGACTCCTGGTCCTGGAAAGACTGGATGTAGGGGAACACCAGGACAGAGAAACGAGAGGGGCTTGAATGGAGAAAAGATAGAGGGAAGGGGGCTTATGGGACTTTCGGGGACGGAGGAAACGGGAAAGGGGAAATGATTTGGAATGTAAATAAAAAAATAACTTAGAAAATAAATAATAAAAAAAGATTTTCTTCTCATTTAGCAGTACTATTTTGTTATCTCTATTTTAATGAATAGAACCGTTCCTCTCTTAAGCCCACCTTGAATTCAAGCACAAACCATGTTTTCATCCTCATGTATTTCATGTAGCAAATACCCAGGATATCACCTCTGCATATGCCTTGTTTTTGCATCTTGCATCTATGATCATGAGGCCTTCTGCCTTGTACTTTTCACTCTTTATGTTTGAGCCTTTGAGCTTTCTTTTTTCTGTTGCTTTTATCTTGGTGCATCTACTACTTTTACATAAGACATAGATGAGGACCCTTTTCCAGATACATTTCTTATGACTGATAATAAGGAATAAATCTTTTGACCACCTTTGGACATCTTGATCACCCATTGTACACTTGGAAATGGAACTCAATAGTAGGTTCTACACTTTTCTTCTCTTCACACCATAACATCTGGTGCTCATCTGTTATTTCTCCCCTTTACTAGACAGTAGACAACTAGAGTTCAGAGCTTGCCTTCCAGTTCTGTGCGTGTTAGAAAGTTCTTAATGCCTGAGACATGATGTGTCCTAAGTAAATTAATCCGGAGTAAAGATGAGTGATGCTAAGTTGATAGGATCCAAGGGCAGACTTAATTACTAGTTTAAAGTTTCTATGGAAGATGATGAGTTTTGTACAGACTTGAAATCTGAGATCTGGGGAGAATACTACTGAGGTACTGAATACCTGATTGCTTATTTTCTTGTGAATAAAAGTCATCATTAAGCATAGCATTCCTATCCATTTATGTGTCACTTTATTTCTAACCTTAGTTTTTATAGGTATGTTTTACCCACATGAATGCTTGTTCACTAACTCCATGCTTGGTGTTCATGGAAGATAGAAAATGGAATTGGGCCTGGCGGTGGTTTAATCCCAGCACTTGGGAGGCAGAGGCAGGTGGATTTCTGTTCGAGGCCAGCCTGGTCTACAGAGTGAGTTCCAGGATAGCCAGGGTTACACAGAGAAACCCTGCCTCGAAAAATAAAAAACAAACAAACAAACAAACAAACAAACAAGAAAAGGGAATTGGATCTCCTGGAACTGGAGTTACAGATAGCAGTGAACTGTTTTGCTGGTATTGATAATTGCATCTAGGCTCTTGGGAAGAAAAACCAGTGTTCTCAACTGCGGAGCAATCTCTCCAGCCCCTTTAGAGAGTTTTTAAATGGACATATAGAGAGGCCTATACTGACTCCCAGAATGAGAACAGCTCAGATACATTAGAAACTGCTTGCCCTCTAATGCTGGTCATTTGCATAAAAATAACATGTATTTCCTGATCATGTTTATCTCAGAAGACTTTGGACAAGACCTGTTATTTTGTCATTGTTCATCTGGCTACAGGTTTATGTAGATGGTCTAAGCTTGGTGTTGTAGGATGGAGTTAAAAAAACAATGTGACTAATCTTTTAATTTATAAACACTTAAGTTGAAAATATTTGAAAACTGAATAGAAGTATGATCAAACTCCATCTATTAAGAATAAGATTAGGAGACATGAAAAGCATAGTTGTCAAATAAATAAATATAATTTCAAATGTTTATATGTAGTTCAGTATTTATCTGAGGGATGTTGTGGTTGCAAACAGTCTCCCTCTGTCTCTCTCTGTCGCTGTCACTATCTCTGTCTCTGTCTCTCTCCTTTTCACCTCCTCCACCTCCAGACAGAGACACATTTTCTATCTCTATTCTAATTCCTTTCCCCTGCTGCTCTGGAAAACATTTAATAAATGAGGCCCTTCATGTGTCTAGTGCATTGATCCTGCTGTCTGCATAGCCACATGTAGGAGGCATGGGGTGTCTCCATCTGTTGTGTCCATACAAGTAATGATGCCTGGAGCCACTCAGCCAGCTGCCTGGATTCAGCACTCCAATCCTGTTCTCAAATGATAAGTTGGTGTTTTATGAAAGGCACATTCTTGAGTCAGCTAAACCAATACCCCACAAGACAAGATAAACTGATAATGTGTTGAGAAAGGAAGGGATAGACAGTCAATAGAGATGTATCCCTGTGTGCAGAGACTGGTCCTCTGCTCAACTTCATGACTTTTTAGGACTTGTAGTCCTGCTTAGCAACACAATGGTTGAGATGATTTTTTTAAAAGATGGAGTTAAAATTTAAAAATATAATCTCTATATTTTTCCTTTTCAATAAAAATACTCTTTAGTATTAATTTTTCCCCATCCACTTTGGCATGTATCTTCTTTGTGCAGCTCACATTTGAACAGTCAGGTAGGTGAGCCTTTATGTGTGTAGCTTCTGATGTTACTAGGAAACACAATACTACCAGTATACTCCCTGATGCTCTGACTAGTACAGTCTTTCTGTCCCATCCCCCTTCTGTAGTGTTTCCTGAGCTTTAGGTGAGAGAATACTTTGTAGTATCCATTGGTCCTGGGCTCAACAATTCTTCATTTTGTTTAGAACAGAAAGTCTGGTGAGATAGCTTAGTGAGGAGAGGGGCTTGCTACCAAGACTAATGATCTGAGCAGGATCTTCAGGACTCACATAGTGGGAGGAAAGAACTAAATCCCTAACTTGTCCTGTTACCTCTACATGTGCACCATGACAGGCATATGCAAATTAATTCATAAAAAGAAGCACGATGGAAACATGTTCTTAGCTTTGTGGTTATGGATATATCTCTCTGAAAGGAAATGAAATGATGAAGGTGCATTACTGTCTAGTAAGAATGTTCATATATATACATGAACATACATATATATATACATATATATACATATGCATATATATGGCATTTTTCTCATTTATTTGTGTATGTGTTTGAGTATCTGTATGTGTGTTTGGTGTGTGTGTATTTGAATGTATGTATGTATCTCTGTGTGGTGTGTGTGTGTGTGTGCTTGTTTGTGTATGTGTGCTTGCGTGTGTGTGTGTGTGTGTGTGTGTGTCTGTGTTTCTGCAATTATAACTTTTACATAAAAGAAAGAAACTCTATCATTCTGGTGTTTGCTGGAAAAGTTTGTCTCCAGTTTCATGTGAACAGCAATACGGCAGAGCATATGTGACTTACGCAGGAAGGAAAAGATTTTCTCCAAATAATAGCATGGTTGAAAATGTATGAAGACTGGGCCTGTGTATGGTTGTCCTCATTCGGGGTTTTATAATTTGTTTATATATTAGAATATATGTTTTGGTGCTCAGTTTTTTGAACATTACTATGACTTAGGTTTACCTAAGAAGTAAAGCAATAGAACGCTTTCTTAACTGAGGACAACAGTACAGCATGAAAGAACAACAGCTGCTGACTATAAGAAGCTGAAAGAATGAGAAGTCATCTTTTTTATTTCTGATTTTCTCCATCTGCAGTTTTGATTACTATGGGCTGTCTTCTACAATACAGAGACAGTGGCTTCCCATAGTCAAAAGTCACATTGTTCCATTTTAGGGAAGATAAAAATGTACTATCTCTTTTTTAAATTATATATATGTATAATGTATATATATATATTATTGAATATAATCTTCATTTACATTTCAAGTGGAAAAACCTTTCCCAATTTCCCCCTCCCCAAAACCCCCCAACCCCTCCTCCCACTCCCTGCCTCCAAGTGTATGCCCCTCCACCTGACCTACTCCCACCCCCACCCCTTCAATTTCCCCTTGTTGGGGCATCTATTTAGCCTTCACCTGACCAAGGACCACTCCTCGCTCTGATGCCCAACAAGGCATTCCTCTGCTACATTTTTGGCTGGAACCATGTGTACCCCTTGGTTGCTGGTTTAGTTCCTGGGAGTCCTGGGGCATCTAGGTGATCAACATTGTTGTTCTTCCTGTGGGGCTGTAAACCCATTCAGCTCCTCTGGACTGCCCTCCATCTCCTCCACTAGGGACCCCACTTCCAGACTAATGGCTGGCTACTAGCATCTGCTTCTGTATGTGTAAGGCTCTGGCAGGGTCCCTCCAAAGACAACCATGGCATGCTCCTTTTGATATGTGCTTCTTCTCCACTGTTGGTGGGATTACAAGCTGGTAAAACCACTCTGGAAATCAGTCTGGTGATTCCTCAGAAAATTAGACATAGTACTACCTGAGGACCCAGCTATACCACTTCTGAGTATATACCCAGAAGATGTTCCTACATGTAATAAAGACACATGCTCCACTATGTTCATAGCTGCCTTATTCATAATATCCCGAAGCTGGAAAGAACCCAGATGTCCTTCAACAGAGGAATGAATACAGAAAATGTGGTACATTTACACATGGAATACTATTCAGCTATTAAAAACAATGAGTTCATGAAATTCTTAGGCAAATAGATGGAACTAGAAAATACCATCCTGAGTGAAGTAATCCAATCACAAAAGAATGCACATGGTATGCACTCACTGATAAATGGATATTAGTCCAGAAGCTCAGAATACCCAAGTATAATTTACAGACCATAGGAAGCTCAAGAAGGTGCAGGACTGAAGTGGGGGTGCTTAGGTTCCTCTGAGAAAAGGAACAATACACTTACAGGAGCAATAATGGAGGCAAAGTGTGGAGCAGGGACTGAAGTAAAGGTCACCCAGAGACTGCCCTACCTGGAAATTAACTCTATAAACAGTCTCAAAAATGTACTATCTCTTATCACAAAGAGTGCTTAGGGGTAAGTTCTGAGGTTCCAATTGAAGTATGTGTGTACCTCCTGGCTAATATTTTTTTCTGAGTTATTTGGATACTTTAATATGTCCACCATGCTGAATGTACAGACTGGGACCAGGAAGGTTAGATTTCTAAAGATAGAGAAACTTTCACTCAAAAGATGTTCCTTAAATGAGAAACAAGTTTGGTAGACTTTACTCTCTAATATAGTACGGTGAAAAAGCAATGAATGACCACAAATACAAACTTGTTAGCTTATGAGTTCCTTTGATCTAAATATTTATTTATTTTATGTGCATGAGTGCTTGTCTTCTGTATATATACCATGTGCATGCAGAGGTCAGGCGAGCCCTCAGATCCCCTGGAACTTAAGATGGTTGTTACCCAATATGTGAATTCAGAAACCAAACAAGGTCCTCTGAAAGAGCAGCAAGTACTCTTATCTGCTGACGTATCACTCCAGCTTCTCCACTTCTGAATTCTTCTAGGGAAATCATCTCACAGAAACAACTCATAAAGAGCCTGACAAAAATAATTAAATTATCAGTACAATCAAAACAACATTTCCTGAGGGGTAGTGGGGTGGGGTGGGGGGAATCTCAGAAGCCAAGTTACAAAATTTGCTAGTAAGAAAGGAATTAAAGTAAGGAGTGCTAGCTCATGACAGTATCTTGATATAGCTTCTGCCTAAGGAAGCCTCCATTTCCCATATCCATGCCAGAGAGCAAACTTCCTGGAAAAGTACTTGTTCATTGTTGGGCTGTTATACCTTGTTTGTGTCTGCCTGTGTGTGCATTGCCTGTTTTTCCTCTTTGAACACCCATTCTACTGTGGTTTTAAGCATTGGAACATTGCAGCTCTCTTCTTATATCACTTTAAACCTTAATTAAATGTTATCTAAGTATCCCAAATCTTTTTAATCAGTTAAATGGAACAAAAATAATATATTTTCATAGGTTTTGTTAGGATTAAATATAATAATCATATAAACAGTTTGCAGAATACCTAAACCATGGTAGTTCCTTGTTGAAAGTTTGCTGTTTTCTGAAAATATAATTACAATTGTCATTGTCCTTTTACAGATGATGGTGAGTTCTTTCTCAAGTGGCTGCATAGCCCTCCTCTAATGCATTTTTGTGCTGATTCAACAGGCTTTCTCTCAAACTGCAACTGCAGTTTGCTCTTTTTTATTTCATTAGGAGATACAAAAATGTTGTCCCGTAAAGTGAGTACATTTTATAGACTTCCATCAGTCACAGACAGCCACTGCATTTCTGGCTTCTAAAATTATGGGGTACTTTGTCAGCAATGCACTTGGAAAGAATCATTGTGCTGATTCTTTAACCTAAGTAAATTGAGTACAAGGTCTTGAGTCTGTGGAGTATCCATCCAGGCTAGACAGGATAAGAGTATCCCAGAGGCATTTTGGAAGCATTCTTGTCTTTCTAAGGCTAGTAAGATTTTTCATACCAAAATACATGGCATTTCTTTTCCATGAAAGGCAAACCAAACAAATCTAAAATGTCTGCTTACTAACCACAATGAACCAGCTAACCAATAGTACCCAGGGGCACCTTGGGTGAAACCTGGACTGCTTTAATTAGTGATAAGATAGATTGTCTGCAAAGCAGAGAAGTAGAGAGTACCTGAAAGATACCCATGCCAACAAGTATTGTGTAGTGGTTGCCCAAAAATATGTGCTGTGACCTATAGTCAAAGTGAGGAAGAAATGGAGGGAGCTTATTTTTTTTTTATCAAGAAAACCAATTATGGAAACCTCCAGGTATTTCCTTCAATGAGTGGTTATTATCATTTCAGTGTTTGCTCGGTCCCTAGTTTAACGTGAACAGCAATACAGCAGAGCAGATGTGATTTACTGAGGATGGAAAAGATTTTCTGCAAATAATAGCATGGGCTGACTGAGGCAAGGCAGCAAAATGGAAAGTTGAGAAGAAGATTTGAGCATAAGAATGCCCAGTTTGAGAAACGACAACTTAGTGACAGAAAGTTCTTTTCTGTTTTCTGTTTTTAGTGATTATAATAAAATACTTTTTAACTCCCTCCTTTGAAAGAAAACATGTTTACTTTCCAGGCTCAGGAGAACAGAGTTTTATTTTGAAGATATTCTCTCATTTTTATCCCACTCCTGTCTTCTGAGATGGAAGTTTGCAATCTTAGATATCCATCCTTTCAACAAAGTATGATACTCTCCCCTGTATCACCATTTTCTTTTGTACTTCTCTGTACCAGAAGGCTGGTATTCACAGGTTGCAGACATGAGGCTCTTATCTGCTAGTCTTCACTTGGATTCAGCTAGAAACTATTGGGCTTGGGGAAAGAAAAAGTTCTATTTTCCTCGTAGAATACCACCTTCCAGATTAGGCATGGCTCCTAGAACACAAGGCGTCATCTCTATAGAGCACACTTTCCTTTAGACTAAATCTAGATGTAGATTTAGGGGCACATTTAGAGGTTACTGTTTGAATGTGTCTTTCCAAGTTCATTTATTTGGAGCCTAGTGAAATCAATGAGCTAATAAGGACTTTCCCATATGAATGGATTAGTGCCGTGATCAGAGGAGTTGCTTATTCATCATGAGAGTGGATTTATTTTGTTTTCCCTATGTTTGCACTTGCCTGCACTTCGATTTTACATTATAACATAGCACAGAGGTGCTATGCCATGGTCTTAGACTTCTAAAGTTTTATAACTGTGCAAAATACACTTCTTTTCTTTATAATTTTCCCAGTTTATAGTATTCTCATATAACAACACAGATTTAAACTCTACCTAATAGTTGTAGTTTAAAATTTAAAGGCATTGCACTATATAGATAGAGGTGGATACTAGCATGAATCCATATAGCTTTCTAAGGTTGTATCTCAGATTCCAAGCCTGTTGTTAAAAATTCAGGGCTGGCACAGTTATGAATCTGGAATCACCACTGTGTGTACACATCTCTAGGACCAGACAAGTAGAGACAAGTCTTGACCATTATCATGGTTTCCACTGCTCTAGGACTTCATAACTTTTCTATGTTTGGAATATACTCTAGAATCAAGGTTGAGTATTGCTGCTAAATATCTTAGATTTACTCGCCTGTGTAAATAAATTTTTGCCCTTTAATCCTTTCCCTTCTATAAGATATGGATCAAATAGTGTTCACTTTATTCTATTATTACATGAAAGCATAAGGCAGACTATATTAGACTGAAAGTTTGTGCTGTCCAGAATTCACTTGATAAAAATCTCGAGTCCCAAATTGGTTGTAGCAACAGGCCATTCATTTGTTAAGTATGTGAAGAAGGAAAAGTATTACTGAAGGAGATGCATTTCCATATAAAAGGGATATGAGAGGGCTTTTTTGCCATCTTTCTGCCACATAAGGATTCCAGCCTGAAACATGAGCATGCTGTTGTCATCATCATGAACACCAATCTCCAGAACTATGAGAAAAAAAAAGTTACCCAGTCAGTGGTACTTTGTATAGCAACCTTAACCAACAGTAGCATAACCTCACTGTATAAAGCAGTGAATAAAAAGTAAGTATATATTCTTATTTCATTGTCATTATCATCATCATCACCATAGTTAATTAATAAGGTTATGAGGGTTAGGTGGCATTGAAAAGGTTGTGAGAAATGATCTCATTCATGATCAGAGATAATCATAAAGTATGAAGAAAACATGAAAGTCAGTAATCACCCTAAAATTTTTGGAGAGCGTGTCTGCAACAAAGACGTTATCATAAACCAAGAAGTAAAGGGCATTTATTTCAATGAAAATTCTATAAGCGCCTGCCTCTATAGCCATTGCTTGTGTAGCTGCTCCGTCACGTGTATCAGTGGTGGCAGAGAGGAGAGAGGCTACATCTGCCCTCAGTGTTCTGACGTGTAAATACAGGGAATATTCTCTGAACAAAGCAAGCCTGAGATGACCAGTTCTTGTACATGCCAAGAATGACTGCCAAGGTGGGGAGCAAGTCAGAGAATAGAAGAACTCCACCTGGAACTGCAGCCCTGGATAGGACAGGAATGAGCTCAAAGCTAAAGACTCTTGCATGCTACCACTCTGGCAGCCTGGGTAAGGAGTGAGCCCGAGATGACCACTGGACCAGTACCATGGGGCCCAGAAAGGGAACTTGTCTGAGATGAACATAGGACAATGGGGGGCAGGGCAGTCCATTCCTGAGATGCCCCCTGCTCAATGTCATTAATACATGAGCTAGGCATAGCACTCCAGGTACCACTCCTGGGACCACACCAGACACTCAGAGACCCTGGGTGCCATTAAGAGGAGAAAGTAAGTGGTAGAGAAATGGAAGAAGATGAGAGAAGGAAGGATGTGGGCACAATGAAGAGACAGAAGTGGAGACTCAAGGGTAGTGAGGAACAGCCTGATGCGAGTCTCTGGTGATGCCACCTGCAACCATGGTGGCATGGCAGGGTCCTTGCCTGTATTGCTGCTGGGAGCTACATGTGGGTCCATGGTCCTATAGCAGCGGGGATCTGTTACTACCAAAGGCTAGGTGGAAGCCCCTGGTCTGAGCTGCTGCCCAGGGAGGGATAGGTTGATGTATGAATTCTGTGAAGAACCGGCCCCATTCCTTACCTGGGCATCTAGGAAGAACATGCTCTGGGGCCATAAATGTAGTAAAGCTGACCCACCCACTAACAAGCTGCAGTACTCAGGAGAGTGGCCCTGCACATTGGGCACATTGGGGAAGTTGCAGGTGAGCTGTCTCTGAGGACAGTAGTGTGAGATAGCTGGCCCTGCCACTCTTCTCCCATGTGGTGTCATGGATGAGGGAGAGATCCTTCCCTGACTCTTGCCCCTTTCCACCTTCAGCAAGTGGCCCTGGGGCCATGAAAGCAGGAAAACTGTCCTTATACCTCACCTACTGTAGCACTTGGAAGAGCAGGCTTTGTAACTCAGCTGGGCAGCACAGCAGAGCTGGCCCTGGACATGGGATTGAGGATGAGCTGACCTGAGGGAGCTGACTCTGACACTTGTTGGCTCTGTAGTGCTGTTAGCAGAGACAAGGAAAAGATGACCTCCTCCCTGCCTCTGTCCCTCACCATTTATGGCATGCAGGAGTTCTGGCCCCGGCGTCAAGTGGTTATAATAGTTGATAAACTGGCCATGTCCCTCACTGTCTACAACACTGTGTGGACAGAACAGTAGAACTGGCCCTGGTTGCAGAGTTTGCTGGTGAGCTGGCTCTGAGAGCATGAGAGTGGGAGATCCAACAGGCCCTAGATCCAGGGCATTGAATTGTCCTACCCCAACATCTACCCCATGGATGAACTGCTAGGGAGCATGAAGGACTTGTCCTATAGATCCAAATCTATAGGATCTCCATGGCACAGTTCAACAACAGGATATCTGAGAGGAGTTCCATTATTGATAGAGTAGCAGAAGCCAGAGGTCTTGTATCTGACCAACGAGTCATTGCAATGAACACTTGCAAGCAAATAAATGTAGACAAAAGTCTATACTGTGGGACACACTGTGATACACTATAGCTTCCTCAGTGAGATTGTTTTACTTTGTTGTGGGGGGTGGTTGTAAGAGTGGAAGGCAGTGCAAAGGACTGGGGTACATCATGTGAGATTTACAAAGAACCAATAGAAAGTTTAATAAATAGACGAGGCTGTGTGCAAGCCAGTAAGCAGCACTCCTTCATGCCTTCTGCATCAGCTCCTACCTCCAGGTTCTATCCCTGTTGAGCTCCTGTCCTAACATCCTTTTATGATGAACTGCAATGTGAAAGTATAAACTGAATACCACTCCCCCAAGAAAAATTCAAGATAAAGGAAGCGGTTTGTTGTTTTTGCCTAGATGAGGAAATTGAAACACTGATGGGTCAAGTAAGTAGCTTATTAAAAACATACAGTCCATCAAGGTACGTTTAAAACTAACCCAACACCATTTGATTTCCCATTCTGCTCTGTAGATATCAGTTTAGGTTACAGTGGGAGATTGCTTCTCACAATAGCTTTTTTCAGAGATGAAGTGACATAGCCTAGAATAACATCTAGAAATCATATGAGAATGATGTACAGTTAGTTGAGATGTATAAGGCAATATAGCTATTTCACCCATTAAAATAGAAATCAAGTGTCAAAAACCACCTTCAGTGGTAGTTCTTGTGCACTTACCCTTCTTGATGATGTTGAGGACATATTGATGATTTCAGGAAGACAGCGTGCTGCAAAATGTGAAATAGTAAATATGGAAGAAGCCTTTAATACTGCACATCATCCATAAGGTACCAGAAACAGGCAATTAATATCACCACTAGCTTAGAAATTAAAGTCAAACTAAAGACTAAATAATTCCTAAATTTGGGCGATATTATGTTTTGCACATCTTTGTGTTTATTTCATTGGCACGAACATTTCTAGTCTATAAGGACACATTAATAGATAGTGGAATCATAAACATGACATGTTGATAAGTTCCATCAATGTTGTCTGAATCATTTAGCAAGAATTAAAAAAAAAACACAGCGCCATTGAGAAAAGAGAAATAAGTGGTCCACTAATATATTAATTCATCTGTTTATACCCCATAATATTTATTAGATATCTGTCAACATCTGACACTCCTAGGTGCTGCATATATAAATATACTTCAAACATTGTAGCTCTCTTTCAATTAATTCCCAGGATCAGAAATGTCAGAAAATAATTGCAAAGAAATTTGTTATAATACACTGATGACAAGAAATGGGAAGAGAGTAATTACTTTGGTGGATCAGGGAGAAGCTAAGAGAGGAAGAGAAGAAAATATTGGGTTTAACAAATAGGTTGAAATGAACCCTATGGGTAAAATGGCAGTGGAGAATATGTATAGATAACACTAGGTGCAAAACAAGCAAAGAAGCTAAATACCTTAGGGAAATGGATGAGTTATAATATCGTCAACATGACTGTTTCAGATAGATGACAGGAAGATAAAACAAAACAAAACAAAACAAAAAAACCCACCCTGAGTATATACCCTAAATCCATAACCTGATTTTTAACTTTAAAGAGTAAACAGAGGAGGGATTAAAAAATAGTAGAGAAGCCAGAACAATTGAACAGTTATGGGATTTTTGAACAAGTAATATGTGAACACAGATGCTCCTTGACTTTTTGATAGTTTTTGTTTTACGTGTGTTTGTTTATTTGTTTTTTTGTTTTGTTTTGTTTTGTTTTTGGTTTTTTTTTTGGTTTTTTCGAGACAGGGTTTCTCTATGTAGCCCTGGCTGTCCTGGAACTCACTCTGTAGACCAGGCTGGCCTCGAACTCAGAAATCCTCCTGCCTCTGCCTCCCAAGTGCTGGGATTAAAGGCGTGCGCCACCACCGCCTGGATAGTTTTTGTTTTGATAGTTTTGGTTAGATAAACAATTCAGTAGTTGAAAATCTTCTGGGGATGGAGAAATAGCTCAGTGCGTAAGAATGCTTGCTGTGCATGTTGATGACCTGAGTTTGGATCCCCAGTAGCCACAGAAATCCAGTATTCATATGACTAACTGCAAGCACTTTGTTGTGGAGGGCAGAGAAAGGAGGATCACTCTGGGTGGCTGACCAATCAAGGTGGCCACAGTAGGGAGGTACAGGGCCAGTGAGAGACCCCTTCTCAAGGAAATGGTCAGAGAGTGATAGAGTAGGATGCTAGGAGTCTTTGCCTGGCCTTCCCATTTGGTATGTGCATACACATGCATGAACATGCATGCACACACACACACATGAAAATACCACACATGCACGCATATAACTTCCCTCTGTCCCTGATAAACACATGCCAAAAATGGTTAAAAGTATTATAAATTAAAAATGCTTTTAAAGTATCAACACTACTAGATATTCTACTCAGACGCAGTGCACTAAAGGATATAGCTTGTTTATTCTTTGGAATACAAGGCTGTTTGAAATTTACATCTGATGATGCCTACCATAACAAAGTAATAGATCTATATGTATGAAATATCAGTAGTGAAAGAACCCCTAAATTACTAGCACTTTTATACCAGAATGAAATTTTGTCAATTGAACCATTATAAAATGGGGGACATTATAATTAGTTTATAATAAGTCTTTTTGAACAAAGTATTCTCAAGTCTCAGTGTCTCTAAAATTGGGCAATCTTGGCTGATTTTTGTGTGCTCTCCTTCTTATATCAGGATCAATGTCAGCCAGCAGGCCTGCCAGTGCTCACAGCACTGGAATAGAATGGCAATGTAATGGGTTGAAGTTGCAGCCATAACTTCCTCTTATGTGTTTTCCCCTCCACTCTCCCCCAATAAATTACATGGCCAGGCCAGATGTTAACAAGAACTAACATAGAGAGAGGTAAGATAAATAAGGAGAATAGATAATTTGATGCAGTCACGCAACTTATGACAATGTACAATTTACAACCAAATAATTCTTTCTGGTTTTCTTTTATTCTTTTTTTGTTTATTTTATTTTCTATATTCTTTTTTTTTAATTATTTATTTTATTTTTTTTAATTTACATTCCAAATCATTTCCCCTTTCCCATTTCCTCCCTCCCCGAAAGTCCCATAAGCCCCCTTCCCTCCCTCTTTTCTCCATTCAACCCCCTCTCGTTACTCTGTCCTGGCGTTCCCCTACATCCAGTCTTTCCAGGACCAGGGGTCTCTCCTTCCATCTTCTTAGAAATCTATTGATATGCGGATTGTGTCTAGGGTATTCCGAGATTCTGGGTCAATATCCCCTTATCAGTGACTGCATACCATGTGTGTTCTTTTGTGATTGGGTTACCTCACTAAGGATGATATTTTCAAGATCTGACCATTTGCCTAGGAATTTCATGAATTCATTGTTTTTAATTGCAGAGTAGTATTCCATTGTGTAGATATACCACATCTTCTGAATCCATTCCTCCGTTGAGGGACATCTGGGTTCTTTCCAGCTTCTGGCTATTATAAATAAGGCTTTATTTACATTCCAAATGCTTTCCCCTTTCCCGGTTCCCCCCTCCCCAAAAGTCCCATAAGCTCTCTTCCCTACCCCTGTTCCCCATTCAACCCCCTCCTGCTTCTCTGTCCTGGAGACTGCTGCAAGGAGTCTTTCCAGGACCAGGGGCCTCTCCTTCCTTTTTCTTAGGAATCAACTGATATGTGAATTGTGTCTTGGGTATTCCAAGCTTCTGGGCTAATATCCACTTATCAATGACTGCATGCCATGTGTGTTCTTTTGTGATTGGGTTATCTCACCTAGGATGATATTTTCCAGTTCCAACCATTTGCTTAAGAATTTCATGAATTCATTGTTTTTAATTGCTGAGCAGTATTCCATTGTGTAAATACACCACATTTTCTGTATCCATTCCTCCGTTGAGGGACATCTGAGTTCTTTCCAGCTTCTGGCTATTATAAATAAGGCTGCTATGAACAATATAAAGTATCTTGGTGTGACTCTAACCAAACAAGTGAAAGATCTATATGACAAGAACGTCAAGTCTCTGAAGAAGGAAATCGAAGAAGACCTCAGAAGATGGAAAAATCTTCCATGCTCATGGATTGGCAGGATTAATATAGTAAAAATGGCCATCTTGCCAAAAGCAATACACAGATTCAATTGCAATCCTCATCAAAATCCCAAAGCAATTCTTCATAGAGTTAGAAAGAGCAATCCTGGTTTTCACTGAGAAGACTGCCATGCACATGTGTATCAATGTGCATCTGATTTTTCCATCCTATCTTGTCTTACTGGCAGAGTCATGCTCCTATCTTAAACTAATTCCTTCCCTCTAACAGTGACATATTTCTATCCACTCAAGTTAATGAGCAAGTTGGGAGATTACTTGGTTTATTGCTAGTCTATGCAAAGGGAAAATACAGTAAATCGAAATGTCTTTGCCATCATGCCTTTTCCACAATGTACTTTTTATGACAAATCTAGTTTTTTCCTTCATAATAATTTGAAATATTATGTCAAGTAGCTGAATCCTAAGACAGAGTCCACAAGCTTCACCATAGAAGGTAATAAGGAACTGTGTTGAAAACAGTGATCTCACAGTGCTCTGTAATTCTGGTCACACACAGTCTTCTCTGCTTCTCTTTCATGCTCAGTTATGCAGCATTTTACTCAAAAATTTGTAGCTGAAGTAAAAGAGAAAGATATAGCATGGTAGAAAGATATTTTCTGCTTGAGAGAACCATGAGCCTTTGGATTGTGAATTTTCCAAAGGGAAGTCAGGGGCTGGTGATTGCTACCATGGAGCCTAGTTTCCATTTTAGAAAATAAAACAGAATAAGGATATCAATCTTTTTCTTATAGCTGTATTACTTCAAAGATCGTAGACATATGGGCTATTACTCCAAAGAAATAGATTAGAATTCATGCTTTGAAAAACTGAAAGAACTTGTTCTCCATTAAGCTTCATAGCTGTTTCTTGCTAAGAGAGGGGTTACCCCCAGGGAGTGCTCGCACATGTTATTTGAGGCCGTTCATGAGTCCATTCCATGTTGACGTCACTTCTGCTCAAATGTAGTTTTGTGTTATGTTTTCAGTCTCACTTAAAATCGAGTGACGTGATATAAATATATATGCATATATGTGACATTAATTTTATGTTTTCTTGGCCTTCTGCCCATTTATAGAACTTAATATATGGAACATTTAACAGCAATATGTATTAGTAAATAATTCCATCCTTCAAGGCATTTGAGTGCTTTTTTTTAGTTACAGGAATGTATGCAGCAAATAGATTTTGCTGGTAAAGGAAGTTGATTATTTGTGTCTATGTTACATATGTTCTGGTGTTTATTAATTCACTTAACCCATTCAATAATGTTTACTGTCTAACATATGCTACATCTTGTGTTAGTTGAGCAGAAGAATGAAGCTCCCGTTCCCCACAAGCATACATAAAATTTATGGTGGAGAAGAATGTAAAAGTTAACACTGGAAGCAACATCAAGTAAATATTTCTTTTATCCAAAATATTTTCTGAGCATTTCTGATCCTTATAATCTCTTATGTGTGGTGAGGGATGAAATACAAAGTCTGCAGTGTGACCCTTACAACTTGTGATTATTTTAGTTCTATTACTTTAATGAAAATAATTTTAAAAGATAATATATGTTACATCAGAGAAATAGTAATAATTCTGTTGATGATATAGTAGTTATAACAGCTGTAACTGAGTTTCATTTAGTTCTTAGTTATAACAGCTGTAACTGAGTTTCATTTAGTTCTTAGTTATAACAGCCGTAACTGAGTTTCATTTAGTTCTTTCTGCTTTCTGGATGCTCTTATATGTATACCCATCGTGTATGCTTAACAGGCAAGGTAGACAAAAAAAAATTAAAAAACAACTGTGTTCAGTTAACAAACAGGTTAACGTGTTTTGCTAAAATTACACTAGCAGTGGGTATAAGAACCAGATTTTCAAATCCCATGTTAATGCTAAAAGGCTCGGATGCTAAAAATCCCAGGAATAAATACAAATATCATTTCATAGAAATAGACATTGTTTTTAGGAAAGAAAGACAAAAATAGATTGTGGGAGCAGAAAAGTATAATAAGCTCTTTCAGGCTGAGGTAATAGTATTTAGAGCAGAAGGAAGGGTAGGCTTTGAAGAGAGATTTAAGATGTGGGCACTGCCTTCAAATGATGACATCAGACAAATTCCAAGGTGAACTTCAAAGTGTTTTCTTCTCTTGGGTGGCATTTTCAAGTCCTTCATACCTAGCCTCAGGAGTAGGAAGGTCTAATTAGATGTGGAGAATGCCTTGCAGGAACATCTGAGAGTGAAATCTGAATCGGCCTACCTTCCAGAAGGTTTGCTTTTAGGAGCCTCAGAGTGTGAAGAGATTTCGCAGGAGAAGGGACACATGGTTCCAGGTTTACCACACACAAGACTTTCATGAACTGCTGAGCCTGTAAGAAACCTTAGCCTCCCCCCGCCAGCCCCCAGGCTGCAGGCTGCCCTTGGTCCCTGTGAGTGTCTCTTTCCCTGCTGTCTCCTGTCCTCCTTTGGCCTCTGCCTTTTTACCTCTCAATCTCCCCTTGCTTGCCATTTTCTCTCCCCTGATCTAAATGGTTCTCAACGAGGAAATTATGCATAAACTAAACTAAACACTTAGCCATATGTAATGTAGAATGGGGTAACAATCTGATTCCTGAACATGATATTTCTAGAAAAGAACATACCTTTTAACTACAATTAGAATAAAGATAAATTTTCTAAGAATTCACAATATTTTCTCTAAAGATTGCATTCATGCTGGATTTAGCTAGAACTAAGTTTAGCCATAGGCCACTACCAGTTTCAGCTGAAGTTCACTTAATGTCATCCATTTCTTTGAAAGTTCCAGAGACTAAAAATAACCCCTGAATTTTGGTGCAGTTGCATGAAGACTCCACACAGCATTTTCTCCTGATTACACAGCATGGAGCTTGGTATTTATGTCATTCTATTGTAAGAAGAGAGTTTTTTATCCCTCAAATTGCAGTGTGTTCAACCTGTCTTGGAGTAAAGCTGAGGTACAAAGATATTAATTTGGGGTATATATCAAATACAAAGTTTCAACCTTTCTCTGATGTAATTCCACATTGAACTAATTTATGCAATGAGATACTTGGAGTATGATTCAGTTTTCTAGACCTGTTTTACATACGCATTTTGGTATTCCAATTACCACATAAAATATAATAATAAAGCAGTTATATTTATTTTTTTCTAATAATTCTGTGGTCTTCCAAGATTAAGGGTCAAAAATAAGTTATTGAGAGTATTATGAACCTTTGTATTTTAAATAGTAGTTTTTAATATCTAAGGATGAAATATGTATAAGTGGAAACCTTCAATTGGAACAATAGACATAAAAATCTAACAATAATAAAGATTTGTTCTTCATTCTTGGAGTGGAGGAGTAACTCTTAAACTAGGGTTTCTTCACAAAGCAGCAATTAACCTGGAAAATTAGAGTCAAAGTGAATTTTTTTTAGCTGTGGACATAAGGGTTCAAAATTTAATCGTTCTCATTATAATTAGCAGGGAGTGCCCATCAATATCCTTTGCTATTTTGCTAAGTTAGATGATATGGTCAGAGTGTTGAGAGAATGATAGAAAACTTTATTGTATTTCAATGAGGGCACTGTGACACAATATATTTTTAACAATTTATTTTAAATTGAGTGAAATTTATAGCACTTTGCTGGCTAATTTTTTGTCAACCTGACACAAGCTAGGGCTTCAAACTTGCTTCGGCGATTTCAGAATATACTACGCAAGATGCACAGGACTGGGAGACGGGACAATTAAAGAGTTCTACCTCGGTGCAAAACTATGAACAAGTGTAATTACAAAAATGCCAAGATATACATGCATAGAGGTACAATAAATGGTATTCATATTATTGATGGCAAATGTCAACTATCTGATTGAACTTTAAGGACCATTAAATGGGAGGAAAATGATGCCTGGTACTGGTAACCTAGTCAGCTTCTCAGGGCTAATATGGTCATGCATCTTAGAAAGGAATCTACTATCACCAGTTTACTAGACCAGCATAATTCTTTTCCGTATCCTAAATCTTATTATACCTACAGAAAACTGTAGCTACAACCCATCAGCAAAAAGGCTGTTCTTTACAGCAAATGGAGACATCGCAGAAAAGCAGAGCTAGACACAATGATCTAGAGATCATGAAGATCCAAACCTCAATAAATACCTCTACAGAAGTTTAAAAGAATGTAAGTCCTAATACCCAGAGATCTGCTGTGAGCTGGTTACATAAGTATTGCGTGTTATTGTAAAAGGTGACAGTTTCACAGGATCTCATGTCAAGACAAAGAACTATAAGAAACTAATGACTGTTAGGAGAATCTAATTAGTATCTCCCTGGAATGTTTAATTTTTTAAAATACTGGGATTTTAAAGTCATGCTATATTTTATGTTGTGATAGTAACATGAGATCTTGAAAGTTTTTGCAAGGCAAAAGACACTGTCAAAAAGACAAAGCGGCAACCAACTAACTGGGAAATGATCTTTACCAACCTTACATCCGACAGAGGGCTAATATCCAATATATACAAAGAACTCAAGAAGTTAAACTCCAGAGAGGCAAGTAACCCTATTAAAAAATGGGGTACAGAGCTCCACAAAGAGTTCTCACCTGAAGAATATCTAATGGCTGAGAAGCACCTAAAGAGATGTTCATCATCCTTAGTCATTAGGGAAATGCAAATCAAAACAACCCTGAGATTCCATCTCACACCAGTCAGGATGGCTAAGATCAAAAACACAGGAGACAGCAGTTGTTGGTGAGGATGTGGAGAAAGAGGAACACTCCTCCACTGCTGGTGGAATTGCAGGCTGGTACAACCACTCTGGAAAGCAGTCTGGCGATTCCTCAGAAAACTGGGCATGACACTCCCGGAGGATCCGGCTATACCACTCCTGGGCATATACCCAGAGACTTTACCTGCATGCAATAAGGACACATGCTCCACTATGTTCATAGCAGCCTTATTTATAATAGCCAGAAGCTGGAAAGAACCCAGATGTCCCTCAACGGAGGAATGGATTCAGAAGATGTGGTATATCTACACAATGGAATACTACTCTGCAATTAAAAACAATGAATTCACGAAATTCCTAGGCAAATGGTCAGATCTTGAAAATATCATCCTTAGTGAGGTAACCCAATCACAAAAGAACACACATGGTATGCAGTCACTGATAAGGGGATATTGACCCAGAATCTCGGAATACCCTAGACACAATCCGCATATCAATAGATTTCTAAAAAGATGGAAGGAGAGACCCCCGGTCCTGGAAAGACTGGATGTAGGGGAACGCCAGGACAGAGTAACGAGAGGGGTTTGAATGGAGAAAAGAGGGAGGGAAGGGGGCTTATGGGACTTTCGGGGAGGGAGGAAACGGGAAAGGGGAAGTGATTTGGAATGTAAATTAAAAAAATAAAATAAAAAAAAAAGATAAACAGGAAAGAAAAAAGTTACAGTTTAATAGTGATTTATTTGTGTGTCAAGTTGAAGAGACTAATTTCATTGGTTGGGGTTTTTTGTTTGTTTGTTTGTTGTTTTATTTTATTTTTCTCCCACAAGATATGGTTATCTTGGAAGAGGAAACCTCATCAGACCACTGGGCAGGTGGTGTTGGGTTGAATAACAACAACAACAACAACAATAACAATAATAATCAAAAGAATAAATCATTAAGCAATACTTCTCTGTGGTTTCTATGTCAGTTTCTACCCCCAGGACACTGTTTTGCTCTAGTTCCTGCATTGACTTCACTTAATGATGGACTTTGATAGGCATGTCCTGGCCAAATAACTTTCCTCCACAAGTTTTTTTGGTCATGGTGCTTGTCTCAACAATAGGAAATAAACTAGAATACTATTCACAAGCATGGTATTCATAACTACTTGAAACAAAGGCAAATGTCTGCCTTCCTAATTTTTTAACTTTTAATATTTTATTTTTGAGATGTTTTGTATAAAGGTGTTGTGTTTATATCATTTCACCCCTGCCTCTGCCCACTCTAACTCGTCCATGTCCCCACACTCAAATGCATGACTTTTTCTTTAATTATTACACACACATACACACACACACACACACACCACTACTGACTCTAATCAGTGTTTCTTATGTGTATTTGCATGTGTTTAAGGCTGATCACTTGGGGTTAAATAACTTATCAAGGAGCTCCTCCCTTGATAAAACCAATTCCTTCTCTGAGTAGACATTGATATCTTATAGCTCTTCTTCTAGGGGTGGGACTTTGTGAAGAGTTCCCCTTTCACATCCACATGCCATGTGGAATGATGCTATCCTTAGTTATATCATTTTAATCATCCATTCATGAGTGTAGCTTCCATGTCATGTCTAGCAGACGCCACCTAACAAAGCATGTCCCGTTCCTCTGGCTCTTACTCTCTGTCCTCCCCATGAGTTTTACTGAGCTTTAGGTAGAAGGTAACCCTTGTCACCTTTTCAGTTGGGGCTAGTCATCCCACAGTAACTTATACTCTGCATTTTAACCAGTTGTGGCTTTCAATAGTGCACTTATTTGATGCAAAATGAATCTTCTTTGATGAGGGATGAGACCTACACTTAACTGTCAGTATAAGTATTTAGAATATGCTTAGAAATGGTCTTCGTTTAGAGAAATGGAAATAGTACGTTTTCTCTTAGGGCATATGACGTCTTTAGCCATGGGTAGGTTGGCTCTCTTTAGAGTACCAGGCATGAATTCCCTCCAATTGAGTTGGCCTTAAGCACACTTAGACAGTTGTTAGTTACTCCCAAGATAAAAGTGTCACTGTTGTACCTTTGTAGTTTCTAGGCTTTATAGTTGGGTAGGACTATTGATTGTTTGTTTTTTTTTTCTGTTAGATGATATGGGAGGAGTGTAACTCCTCCCCAGTTAAAGTACAGCCAGAATTTTTCCCATTTCTTCCTTAAAAGAGCCTGTACCCTCTTATGTCCTGTCCCTCTTGGGTTTTGTTTTAATTCTTTCTTTAACTATATGCAAACATTTCTACACGAGTATTTGTTGTATCAGTTTGTAGAATAGCAAAATGACATTTATCAAAGAAAGCGAATGTGTCATGTCTTTATAATTATTCACTTTTTCCCCAAAGTGCACAATTATTTGGATCTTGTCATGTTACTTTTTTCCCATGAACCCAAAAGTGGAGAGTTGCCAGTGTATGATAATACAGAGTAAAACAGGAAGAAGACAATTTGCTTAAATTAGGTTTGGAGGTGTGTTACTGGTGTCACGTTTGGAGGTGCAGTAATAGTATGGAGTTCCTCCTACAGATGAGGTCTGCATAGCCAGAGAAACAAGGTTGAATGGTTTTCTACTTTTGACCTTTTGTACATTATTATTTCTGTGCTTTACTTCCTCTAATATGCTTCTGATCATGTACATTATAGGCAATATCACTTTGATAGTATTCATATTTAATAACATTTTCTGTTTGCAAGAACACAAAGAAAAATTTTAACATAAAATGTAGAAAAAATAAAAATATTACCTACATACAGAGCAACATGTGATTCTGAGATATGCCTGACTCAAAAATATAAAGAAAAAAGAATCAATATTTGTTGTTAATTAATACAGCAAAGGACTTTTTAGAAAGTCTTTTTGGTAATCAGATTTCAGTTAGAATTTTATCGATATCTTTTAACTAGATGATGATATATTTGAAGTATAACTGACTTAAACATCCTGGATCATGGCTTAACCTCCCAGCAGCAGCATGAAACCTAATGAACCAAATCAGAGAAATACTCTAGCGAGTGACATCTAGAAGGCCCTTTCCTACAATTCTGTTTATTTAATTGTGTCACCTTTGTTCTCACACAATCTAGTTCTTTCTATAGGAATATAATTCATCTTTTCTGAGTCATCCTAAGAGATGAAACAGAAAGTCTCGGGTAATGTAATCAAGAAATTTTTTTTTTGTTTTCTAAGTTTTTTTTTTATTTTCTAAGTTTTTTTTAATTTACATTCAAAATCATTTCCCCTTTCCCGTTTCCTCCCTCCCCGAAAGTCCCATAAGCCCCCTTCCCTCCCTCTTTTCCCCATTCAACCCCTTCTAGCTTCTCTGTCCAGGCATTCCCCTACATCCAGTCTTTCCAGGATCAGGGGTCTCTCCTTCCATCTTCTTGGAAATCTATTGATATGCGAATTGTGTCTAGGGTATTCCGAGATTCTGGGTTAATATCACCTTATCAGTGACTGCATACCATGTGTGTTCTTTTGTGATTGGGTTACCTCTAAATCTTGAAAGTTGGTTTCAGGGCCTGGATAGATGGCTTAATATCTGTTAAGAGTACTTGCAAATCTTGCACAAGAACCAGATTCAGTTTCCAGCACTCATATCAGATGACTCAAAACCTTCTGTAACTCCGATTCTAGGGAATCAGATAACCTTTGGCTTTTGCCAGAACCTACACATACATGATGCATGTAAAGTCATGAGACACATATAAATGATAAAGCCTTTAAAGTTGCTGACTTCAAATGGCAAATATCATATATTTATAATTTTTTCTAAAATAACTATGTTCAATTTCCAAACAATGATGCTTAGTTGGAAAATGATATAAATAGAGGGTAAAGGTCCAGAGAAAGAGGTTCTTCTAACATGCACAAAGCTTGAGAAAAAAATACATGGAGCCTTTCAGAGTACCCTCCTCTTTCTCTGCTCCACAAAAGAAAGTCATATTTTGATGGACACTGTACTAATCATGTACAAGAACTCTCCATTTTGTCTTCACTTCATCATAAGGTTACATTTGTAAATGTGGACCATGAACACATAAAAATAAGTCTGTGGCCTTTTGTGCACAGAACTCAGGGTCCCACCTACCTAGCATAAGGGCCAGAAGGTGAGGAATGGCTTAAACCTTAAGAGTGCAGGGCATATACTGTGATTTGGATATAAAATCTATGTTAGAGGTTGATCTCCAGCTAGTGTAACTACTGAGAAGTGATTGGATTATGGGAACATTAATGGACTCACAGTTTAATTATTATTGGACAGAGAAGGTCTAGACTAAGATATTCATAAGCTCAAGGCCTAGGAATAAGAGCTTAGTGGTACAGATACAAAGAAAAGATGTTCTATAGCCAGCATTCCTTCAAACAGGGCAAAGATCTTCTGTAATAAGTTTCCTTTTCTAATAGAGTCCATCATAATTTTAATTGCATCTAATTCTATTCCATCCTCCCTTAATTTAGTCCTTCAAGATAATCTTGGTTGTTCCAGGCTTAGAGGTAATATCACTAGTTCATAGTGAGTTTCAAAAAATAATACTAGTTCTTGCATATTTTCAGAGAGCCTAGGAAATCAGCCATTATTATGGGCTGCATGTCAGATTAATTCTATATTCTCATGTTTACAAAGGTATATACAATTATTTCTAATTATTCAAAATGAAATCAATTATTTAGACATTTATCAGTATATTATATGTATATTCATCAGACCATAAGCATGAATAATGATATTTCTTGATTTTATTAGATAATAAAGGGAGACATTTAGGACCGCTTGTATCATACATCCAAAAATTCATAATGGAGAGTTCTTTGTGTTCTCCTGTGAAAAATTTTTTGTCATATATCGCAAAGTATTGATAATGTTTATGTGTAAAGAATGGCTTTAGTTTACTCTTAGAGTGTATTTTCAAATTTTGTATGTTTTCTTTGAAGATTGGGAAATATTTAATAAACAAATGTAAGAAGGATGAGGTCTCAAGTTCTGCACTGCTATGAAGGTCAAAGTCTGGCATGTGAGCAATGAAAAATAGCTCTCATTTCTGCTCCTAATCTCTGCCAGTGCTGACACTTGAAGCGCTCCTCTTGGGCCCGAAGAGAACATTACAGTTTTCTGAATAGGTCTTACTGTCTTTCCAGAATGAAGTTGTTGACAAATAGGGTCATTAAAAAACATTGATAATAGTCACAATGATAGATGCACACATTCACATTCCATTTGGCACCTACTAAATCTCTTTACAGTTATTTTTGGAACACACATTTTGCCTAAGAAAGTATTTCTTCAGCAAGGATCTCATGTATTATATGATGCCCTGTTAACCATTGGTATGAAAGTAACAATTGCGTATGATAGAAAATATTGTTGTAAAAATTAGACATCTGAAAATTTACAACACTATAAGCACATTCAAGTTATGTTTTAAAAGTTGCATAGGCCTGCTAATCCTAGGAACCACAGATGATGAAAGGAAAGTCTCATTGATAGGTGTAGAACACAGATGATGGTCAAACACCAACAACTGCCAATCCTACTGAGTTCCTAGCAGAAATAGATAGCAAGAACCTCTTGATAAAAGCATTATTGCATAGGGGAATTGGGCTAGAACTAAACTGGACTCCTTTTCTGCTCACTAGAATATATGTGTTACTAAGTGATATAGAGAATACTGCAGGAGCACAATTATCTAGAGAGTCCTATGCTTCTGTTAACTCCGTTAATTATAGTACTGATGAATTAGGGTCCTCTTGAGTAACAGAACTTATGGAATGAATCTTTCTATATATAAAAGTAAAAGTGGTTTATTAGAATAATTGAAGGCTGCAGTTTAGATAATCTAACTATGACTAGCTGTGAAAAGAAAGTTCAAAAATCATTATGCTTCAGTTCATAAGGCTGAATATCTTAGACAGTCTTCAGTAAATTCTGGAATCTCAAAACAATAATCTCCAAAGGCAGTGAAGGAATGGATGTGCTAGCAAGGTGAAAGCAAGTAAACAAAGACCAGAACACTTCCTTCTTCTATGTCCTTATTTAGACTTCTAGTAGAAGGTATGGCCCAGATTAAAGTTGTGACATCCCATTTCAAGATCTGGATCAAAAATGTGTGCCTTCCTACCTTAAAGTTCAGGACTAAAAGTGGATTCACTCAAGCAGAAATAGCCTGTCAGAGGTGTGCCCTTCATTTCTGGATTGTAGCTGATTTCAGATGTAGTCAACTTCATAACTAATATTAGACATCACAACCAACCTGCCTTACAACATGTATCCACCTATGCAATAATGGCATGATTGCAATGGAATGGTGACCAACTACTTCCTGATTGGATTTGAGGACCAGTTTACAAAGAGACATTAATGCCTAATTCTGCAAATATGATAAACATCCATAGCTGTGGAGCTTGTAGATGCTAGGGGGAATCTAGTACTATTGTTTTTCTAACTTGATATTGCATCAATCTGCCTTCTACATATTAGTGTTTATACACACAAACAAATGCTAGATCAGAGGCACTTCTCTTTGAGATGAACAGTCGTGAATACAAAGAGTCTAGGCTGTTCAGTGCTGAGAATATGTAAATGTTGAAGTCCTAAACTTGACACTTACAGCATGCTGTCTGAAACCTCTAAGTGTGCTCAAAGCACAAACAAATTAATATGGACAGAGAACTTACCCACAGTATCTGATGCATTGTGTCTTCTGGAAAGAGGAATTATTATTATAGAGTAACATAAGTTATGACATCCTAAAGAAGAATTAGAAAGAAAAATTGCTTAGTACTTCTGAATCAATTACAAGAATTGAAAATACACAAAAGGTTCTTAGTTGCACATCAAGTTAATAATAACTTATGGTCATTAGTAAAATATCAAACTCACAAATAAATATCTAAGGAGACAGCAAGACCATGTGGCAAAATGGATGTTTTCTGGAGTGACTTATTAAGAACTTATAAAATAGGCTTAGCATAAAAATGGTAATAAATTGTGGAGAACAGACAAGAGAATTTAAAATTAAAAACTTCTGATTTGGATTCAATATCCATTCATCTTAACTCCAGAGTTTTTAATTATGAGCTCAACATTTGATTTTTATTTTAGCTTTTTAATAGCTGGCTAAATTTTCTGAATCCCTTTGGAACTTGGATCTTTGTCACACAATTTTACATTATTCTTTCTCTCTTTATTTAGATATTTTTAGAGGAACTAAAACTGTGTTCAATATCATTTATATTCTCCAAATACTTTAAACATTACTTAATGACTGAGGTAGATATTCAAAACACACATGCATTTTATAAAAAAAAAACCCGTAACATTGCTATTTTCATAAATGTCTACTCTTTTATGGTCAATAAAAATAAAATTTTACATTTATTATTTTATTAGTTTAGTGAATCAGAATTTAAGACACATATTAGAAAAGAAAAATAAATATTAATAATGAATTAGAGAGACTAAACACAGTCATATTCTGAAACCAACCCCATTCTGTCAGTTTTTAAAGACAATAAAAATTCTGAAATAAAAAAGTCTTCTTTTACAATTTAATCCTGATTGCAATAAAAATGAAATTTTACATTTATTATTTTATTTAGTTTAGTGAATCAGAATTTAAGACACATATTAGAAAAGAAAAATAAATATTAATAATGAATTAGAGAGACTAAACACAGTCATATTCTGAAACCAACCCCATTCTGTCAGTTTTTAAAGACTTCTTTCCTTTAAACAATGGTTCTATATTTATCACATAAGATATATTATGCCAAAGTCTTCTGATGCTAAAGCAATCAGGATTAAATTGTAAAAGAAGACTTTTTTTTATTTCAGAATCAGTTTATTTTATCAGCAATTTATTCTATTAATTCCCCAGACTTCCATCCACTTCTCTGCCATCTCTATCTACTCTAATGTAGCTTTCGTATCTGGTTTTTTTTTTTTTTTTTTGAGGAACTTACCTGTATTTAAAAGAAAATTAAGCATTTCTCAGATAAAAATATCTACCAGGCTATTGTTAAAGATTAATTGAACACAATTTTAATAACAAGACCATATATAAAGCTAATGTCATCAACACTAAGTGACCTGTTTCTACAATCTACTGTAGACCTCACCTGCAACCAAGAAGCTAGACTTGATGAAAGCTTCATGGTTATGGAAGTGCTTTAGTCCCCTAAATGTCATCTTTTACATTGGAACTGTAAAATCAAATTAAAGAATTAAAGATAGTCTTTATGCTTATGAATTTTGGTTGACAATGTATATGACATGTTTTATTTATATACTGCATAGGCATAAACTGTCAAAAAGCACAATTGTGACTTGGTCTGATTGTGATTGGAAGATGTTTCAAACAACATGGTCATGTGTAGCATTAAAGGACCTGCAAAAAACTAGAATAGAGGAAGCCATCCTAGGTGCCCATTAGAAAGCTTTTGCAGATGGATACTTTTCTAGAAAGAAATCCCAGTTGTTCAGACACAGTTGGCTGATGAGGAGAGCACAGAGGCATTGAATTTACCAATTTGCACAGGTTCTGTTTATTGGTGAGCAGTGAGACCTCAAGGAAGATGTTTGCAACAAGAACGAAACAAGTGCCGAGAGAACTGTATAAAATAAGACAGGAAAATAAGGCTGGTGTGGATGTGGAGAAAGGAGAGTTCTTATACAGTGTTCATGGGAGTATAAACTGTTGCAGCCACAATGAAAATCAATCCAGATATTTCTGTAAAATAGAAATAGCTCTATTATATGAACGAGCCATATGACTGCTGCACATATACTCAAAGAACTTTACATCCTATTTTAGAAGTACATTCATGTTCATTGCACCTCAATTCATACTATCTAGAAAATGAAATAAACTGAAATGTTCATCACATAATAAATGAAAAGGATAAGAGTGGTGAATACATACTATGGACGATCATTCTCCTGTAAGGGGAACATATACAAATAACTGGATGGACACAGAAAACCATGACAGACATACACAAAGACATACAGACAAACATATAGACACACAAAGATAGATAGATAGATGATAGATAGATAGATAGATAGATAGATAGATAGATAGATAGATAGATAGATAGATAGATAGATAGATAGATGAATGGATGGATAGATAGATTAGATAGATAGTAGTCATGCCAAATGAAGTCAGCTAGACACAGAAAGACTAACACTGCATGTTCTCTCTTATTTAGGGATCCTAGTTTTGAATATTTTGTTTATATGTAATTGGGATATATGTGGAAGTCAGGAAACTAGAAACGGGACACACAGCAGACACCTTAAGGGAGTACAGATAAAAAAAAATCATAGAAAAATTAAAATGGAGAAAACACTGGAGAGATTCAAACATGAAAAGGGAGATATAAGAGGGTGAAATGAGGTGATAGAAGGGTTAACTAAAATGAAAGGTATATGTTATGTGTTTTTTATTTTATTGGTCATTTTGTTTATTTACATTTCAAATGTTATTCCCCTTCCCAGTTAAATTTCCTATGCCCTCCCCCAGCCCCTCTGCTTCTATGAGGGTGCTCTTCGATCCACCCAGCAATTCCTGCTTCATGACCTTGCATTCTCTTATGCTGGGGTCATGGACCTCCAAGGGTCAAGGGGCTACCCTCCCATTGATACCGGAGAAGGCCATCCTCTGCTACATATGCAGCTGGAGTCATGGGTCCCTCTATGTGTACTCTTTGGTTGGTGGTTTAGTTCCTGGGGGTCTGGTTGGTTGATATTGTTGTTCTTCCTGTGGGGTTGCTTTTAGCTATTTTATTGAGTTCTTATATCTATTTCTCTTTCAACCCTTATTCTGTCTTAATCCCTTCCAACCCATAACACTAGATAGGAGAGAAAAAATGCTAGAGAGAAAAGAAGGTCCCTTAGACCTCCTTTCTGCCAGTTAGGAGCAAAGGGTTCCTAGATGCAAATCCAGTCTTCCTTGTCAGAATATGAAGCAATCCAGCAAACACAACAGCAGGAACCAGTAGCAGTAGGGACCAGTGGCATCTGAAATCAGAAGCAGCAGGGTAGCAGCAGACCCCACAGGCCCTCACATGGTTCTCCCCTTTATACCCTACCCAGAGTCTCCAGAATTTAACTATATGCAGCTGGCAGAATTCATATGTAGAGATGTGAAGCTCGGTCTTCATGAGCATCTTCCAACAACTGGAGCAGGGGCTGTCCCTAAAGTTGCTGACTGTTTGTGGATCCTGTTCCCGTAACTGGGCTGCCTTGTCTGACTTCAGTGGGAGAGGAAGGGCCTAGGATACCAGAGACTTGATATGCAAGGTTAGGGAGAGTCCCAGATGGGGTCTCCACCCTTTCAGAAATGAAGGGGAGGGGGGTAGTTGGGGGAGAGACAGTGTGAGGAGAGGACCAGGAGGAGGGAGGGCAGTGATCAGGATGTAAAGTGAATAAGTAAATAAAGGAAAAAGAGAAAAAGAAAAAATATCAGTCTCATCGAAGTCCTATCACAGATTACCAGAAACTTGATACCCTAAGAGAAAAAGTTTTTGCAAGGCAAAAGACACCGTCAAAAAGACAAAGCGGCAACCAACTAACTGGGAAATGATCTTTACCAACCTTACATCCGACAGAGGGCTAATATCCAAGATATACAAAGAACTCAAGAAGCTAAACTCCAGAGAGGCAAGTAACCCTATTAAAAAATGGGGTACAGAGCTCCACAAAGAGTTCTCACCTGAAGAATATCTAATGGCTGAGAAGCACCTAAAGAGATGTTCATCATCCTTAGTCATTAGGGAAATGCAAATCAAAACAACCCTGAGATTCCATCTCACACCAGTCAGGATGGCTAAGATCAAAAACACAGGAGACAGCAGTTGTTGGCGAGGATGTGGAGAAAGAGGAACACTCCTCCACTGCTGGTGGAATTGCAGGCTGGTACAACCACTCTGGAAAGCAGTCTGGCGGCTCCTCAGAAAACTGGGCATGACACTTCCGGAGGATCCGGCTATACCACTCTTGGGCATATACCCAGAGACTTTACCTGCATCCAATAAGGACACATGCTCCACTATATTCATAGCAGCCTTATTTATAATAGCCAGAAGCTGGAAAGAACCCAGATGTCCCTCAACGGAGGAATGGATTCAGAAGATGTGGTATATTTACACAATGGAATACTACTCTGCAATTAAAAACAATGAATTCACGAAATTCCTAGGCAAATGGTCAGAACTTGAAAATATCATCCTTAGTGAGGTAACCCAATCACAAAAGATCACACATGGTATGAAGTCACTGATAAGGGGATATTGACCCAGAATCTCAGAATACCCTAGACACAATCAGCATATCAATAGATTTCTAAAAAGATGGAAGGAGAGACCCCTGGTCCTGGAAAGACTGGATGTAGGGGAACGCCAGGACAGAGTAATGAGAGGGGGTTGAACGGAGAAAAGAGGGAGGGAAGGGGGCTTATGGGACCTTCGGGGAGGGAGGAAACGGGAAAGGGGAAGTGATTTGGAATGTAAATTAAAAAAATAAAATAAAATTAAATTAAAAAAAAAAAAAAAAAAGAAATGCAATCATATTTTCAGAGGTAAGAATTCCAGTATGAACGTATTGCCCAGGACATCATCCCTTTAATGTTTATAATTCTACTTTCAGTCAACTTAGGAATATTTTAATTTCTACCAATATATCTGTATAAATTTCTTCAATTTATCAGAGATATTTTCCATGTAAATCTTCAATTTTATCAGAAAATGTTTTTACTTCTACTTTCAATCAATTTAGGAGTATTTTTATGTCTATCATCTTATCTGTATAATTTTTCATGAAATAGTCAGTTTTAACGTGTTTTTCTATATATTTCTTTTTTTTATTTTATTTTTTTAATTTACATTCCAAATCACTTCCCCTTTCCCGTTTCCTCCCTCCCCGAAAGTCCCATAAGCCCCCCTCCCTCCCTCTTTTCTCCATTCAACCCCCTCTCATTACTCTGTCCTGGCGTTCCCCTACATCCAGTCTTTCCAAGACCAGGGGTCTCTCCTTCCATCTTCTTAGAAATCTATTGATATGCTGATTGTGTCTAGGGTATTCCAAGATTCTGGGTCAATATCCCCTTATCAGTGACTGCATACCATGTGTGATCTTTTGTGATTGGGTTACCTCACTAAGGATGAGATTTTCAAGTTCTGACCATTTGCCTAGGAATTTCGTGAATTCATTGTTTTTAATTGCAGAGTAGTATTCCATTGTGTAAATATACCACATCTTCTGAATCCATTCCTCCGTTGAGGGACATCTGGGTTCTTTCCAGCTTCTGGCTATTATAAATAAGGCTGCTATGAATATAGTGGAGCATGTATCCTTAT
The DNA here is from genome assembly GCA_036184795.1 of Tokudaia tokunoshimensis. Lineage (NCBI taxonomy): Eukaryota > Metazoa > Chordata > Mammalia > Rodentia > Muridae > Tokudaia > Tokudaia tokunoshimensis. The sequence continues at coordinate 82,149,976 of BTHU01000004.1, forward strand.
TGCATGCAGGTAAAGTCTCTGGGTATATGCCCAGGAGTGGTATAGCCGGATCCTCCGGAAGTGTCATGCCCAGTTTTCTGAGGAACCGCCAGACTGCTTTCCAGAGTGGTTGTACCAGCCTGCAATTCCACCAGCAGTGGAGGAGGGTTCCTCTTTCTCCACATCCTCGCCAACAACTGCTGTCTCCTGTGTTTTTGATCTTAGCCATCCTGACTGGTGTGAGATGGAATCTCAGGGTTGTTTTGATTTGCATTTCCCTAATGACTAAGGATGATGAACATCTCTTTAGGTGCTTCTCAGCCATTAGATATTCTTCAGGTGAGAACTCTTTGTGGAGCTCTGTACCCCATTTTTTAATAGGGTTACTTGCCTCTCTGGAGTTTAACTTCTTGAGTTCTTTGTATATCTTGGATATTAGCTCTCTGTCGGATGTAAGGTTGGTAAAGATCATTTCCCAGTTAGTTGGTTGCCGCTTTGTCTTTTTGACAGTGTCTTTTGCCTTGCAAAAACTTTGTAATTTAATGAGGTCCCATTTGTCTATTCTTGATCTTAGAGCATAAGCTATTGGAGTTCTGTTCAGGAAATTCTCCCCTGTGCCCATATGTTCAAGGTTCTTCCCTAGTTTCCCTTCTATTAGTTTCAGTGTGTCTGGTTTTATGTGGAGATCTTTGATCCACTTAGAATTGAGCTTAGTGCAAGGAGATAAGGATGGGTCAATTTGCATTCTTCTGCATGTTGACCTCCAGCTGAGCCAACACCATTTGTTGAAAAGGCTATCTTTTTTCCACTGGATGGTTTTAGCTCCTTTGTCAAAGATCAAGTGACCATAGGAGTGTGGATTCATTTCTGGGTCTTCAATTCTGTTCCATTGATCTACATGTCTGTTACTGTACCAATACCATGCAGTTTTTAACACTATTGCTCTGTAGTACAGATTGAGGTCCGGGATACTGATTCCCCCAGAGGTTCTTTTACTCTTGAGAATAGTTTTAGCTATTCTGGGTTTTCTGTTCTATATATTTCTTGAGTTTTATCCGAAATATTTTCCTTGTAGCTTTTCAATTTTATCAGAAAATGTTTATAATTCCACTTTCAATCAACTTAGGAATATTTTTATGACTACCATTTTATCTGTATAATTTTTCCATGAAATAGTCAATCTTAACGTGTTTTTCTATATATTTCTTCAATTTTATCAGAGATATTTTCCATGTATATTTACACAATGGAATACTACTCAGCAATTAAAAACAATGAATTCATGAAATTCTTAGGTAAATGGGGAACAGGGGAAGGGAAGAGGGCTTATGGGACTTTTGGGGAGGGGGGAACTGGAAAAGGGGAAATCATTTGGAATGTAAATAAAGAATATAGAAAATAAAATAAATAAATAAATAAATAAGAGACTCAGCTTTGAGAGACTTTCTGAGGAGCTGACTACCCAAGAATGATCTAGAGACTGGGGTTGGGGCTGGTAGTAAAGGCCCTGGGAGCAAGGGTTTTGGTAATCAATGTCCGATATTTGGTTCATTTCACCTGTATTGCCAAGTTCATAGCCATAAAGTTGATTTTATATCCATTTCATGTCTGTGATGTCAGCACTGATGACATTTTTGTTCAGTCTGATATTTCTCACTCTGTCATTTCCCTTTAATTGATTTTTAAAGGAATCTTTTCTTTGTACTATTTTATTGATTTGTGATTTATTTTTTATTTCTACTCCTTTTTACCTGTTTTGTCTGAAATTGTCTTTATTTTGGTTTCCTATTATAGGAACTTAGATTATTGGTCTTTCTTCTTTTCTAATAAATATATTCAATCCAAAAAAAAAAAAAAAGGAAACTGGAAGAACATCCTTACTTACATCTTCATAGTTACTCGTATTGACAAATCTGTGCTTGGTGTTCCCTAACTTACAGGTCAATTATTCTAATCTCGACATCCTCTTCTACTAAGGACATAAATATTGGTTTATTAGAGTGTTTCTAAATCTAGTTCCTAAATTTAGTTCCTAAATCTAGATACTGAAAGATAAAACCTCAATGATATTATCTAGGGGGCACATTTCAAACTATGCCCATCACCTAAATTCAGCACCACCAAAATATCTAAGGTTTACTCTCCAGCACATTGTTTCTAGAAAGTGAATTCTCGAGCAGCAAGCCTTATAGAAATTAATTTATTTAAAAACTGGTTGCTGAGCCATAACTGGATCCTGAGCCTCATCACTGCTAGGTTGCTGGCTTTGTGTTGTGCCCAGCTCAATCATAAGAAAAACGGCAGCCAAGCTAGAAAGAATAAAACAATCTTTCTTATAAATGATTTTCTTTTGTATTTTGTTTCCAAAAGAAGGTGGTGTAAAAATAGCAGACTTATTTAGTAATCATAAAAACTATACCATTTTTCCACTCTTAATTGTTCAGTTTTCAGATAGAGTTGGCTTATCTGAGTCTTGTCCTGTGAGTGGGTCCATGGTATGTTCTTGGTCAATAACAATATTTTATCCCTGTGGGTTAGCGATGGGGTGACAGGTAGCTTAAAATAAACAAATAAACAAGCACACACCAGATCGTGAGATTTGAATACTGAACTCAAATTCAAACTGGTCCAAAGGAATTGCTATCACATTGCTACTTCCATCTCAGTGAGAGATTCTAAACAATGAGAAAATAGTCTTGAGGCAAAGATGGATGACTGGTGACTAGAGAAGAATATATTAATGAGACAGTATACCAGGAATCAAACACTGATTCTAGAATCTTTGTTATATGATATAGCAACTGTCATTTTTTCTTCCTAAGGAAACATAAACTCCTGTTGTTGGGAGTTAACATGATTTAGTGAAAATTGTCTGCTGGAATCCGAATTCTATTTCACCTTAGCGGTCAGGGTGATCATTCATAGCAACAATTTCCTTAAGATTGTTTCTTTCCAAGTATCTTAGGGTTTTACTGCTATGAACAGACACCATGTCCAAGGCAACTCTTATAAGAACAACACTTAAATTGGGGATGACTTTTAGAATCAGAGGTTCAGTCCGTTATCCACAGGGTGGGAGTATGATAGTGTCCAGGTAGGCATGGTACAGGAGGAACTGAGCATTCTACATCTTCATCTGAAGGCTGCTAGGAGAAGAATGACTCCCATGTGATTAGGAGGAGGATCTCATCGCCCACCCCCACAGTGACACAATTTCTCTAACAAGACCACACCTTGTAATAGTGCCACATCCCGGGACAAGCATTTTCAAACCCATCATGAGAGGACAAATGAGTAGTTTCTTATATTTAAAGAGTCTGATCGTGATGTAATAAAAGCAGTAGAAAATACTCTCATTTACATATACTATATATATAAAATAGTATATATATGTATATATGATTATACACATACACATATTTATATATGTATATATATGTATGTGTACATGCATATACACATATATAGTGCCAATTTTTCAATTTTTGATCGTATTTATAACTTTTGATTTTTCTCAGGTAAACAAACCACCAGCTACCATGAAGTTTTCTGCCTTTGCTGATTACTATATCTAAGCTACAGACTTTTTCTGGAGCCCTTTTACATTAAACATATTTTAAAATTAGCTCTTTATAGAAACTTACATTTTTAAATATCCATTTCCAGTTATTTTCTGAAAGTATTTGAAGCAAAATGCTTTAAAAATTATGCAAGCCTTGTTACAGTACAAAACAGAGGAATATGATCAATGAATATGTACTTACCGCTTATTAACTCAGCACCTATTTTTGCTGATAGACTCAGAAGCAGCTTCTCAATTACCAAGCAATCTGGGAAACTATAAATGCTAAGATCCAGGAAGTATGAAGAGTCTTTTGGGAGACACCAACATCTATTGGGCAGATGTGTAGTTCATAGTTTTAATTAGTTGATAAGAGTTTCAATACTGTTTCAACAGCAAAAGAATATGGGTGGGGAAATAAAGACTAGGCTAACATAAAACCCAAGTCTTTCTTTTGATCAGATAAAAATAAGAATAAGCTAAATTGCTGCATTTGGAATAGGTTTAATTAAGTGAAACTTCTGTTCCCTCAAAATGTGAATTGGTTGAGTATAACTTTGTTATTCAATCTAGCCAGGTAGTGTAATTTGGAGAACTTATATCAAGATTCATTGACTTTAAATAATTTATATTTTAAGACTAATCAACAATGTAGGTACTGGAGGAATGCCTATATAAGTTTCCATCGACTAAATATTTCAATTGTGAGCTACACATGCTTGCACAAGTCATAGAATCTCTTTTGTCAATTAGGACATCACATGGAGGAATGGGTTGCTATTACATAGTAAAAAATTCTGACCCAAAATTATTCCTGCCTAAAAGAACTGTAGGGACAAAAATGGAGAAGAGACTGAGGAACAAGAGGTCTAGTGACAGGACCAATTTGGAATCCATCTCAAGGTGAGGCTCCAGGGCCTGACACTATTACTGATGCTATGTTGTGCATACAGACAGGAGCCTAGCATGGCTGTCCTCTAAGAAGCTCAATAAGCAGTTCATTGAGACAGAAGTAAACACATCGAACCATTGGACTGAAGTTGGGGTCCCCTGTGGTTGAATGAGCCAAAGGCTGAAAGAAGCCGAGGAAGAGAGCGACCCCATAGGAAGACCAGCAGTCTCAACTAACCTGGACCCCTGAGATCTCTCAGACACTGAGTCACCAACCAGTCAGCATACACTAACTGATCTGAGGCCCCCTACACATATACAGCAGAGGACTGCCTGGTCTGGCCTCAGTAAGAGAAGATGCATCTAACCCTCTAGAGACTTGAGGCTCCAGGGAGTGGGGAGTCCTGGCGGGGCATCCTCTTGGAGACAGGGTGGAGGAGAAATGGGATGAGGAAATGTGGCAGGGGTGGGACTGGGAGGAGGTCAATGGCTAGATTGTAAAAAAATTAAAAGTAATAATAATAATAATAATAAATAATGATAAAACTTTGTTTTAAAACAGAGTAATTGCTGCAACTACTTGAAGATTTAGTTCCTGTGTTGCTCAGTGGTATTTCTCTAGTGCCTGACATAGTATATAATGTGACATAGGAATTCATTAGTTTTTGAGGAATAAGAGAATCCCACATTTATAACCATTTACTTATGAGTGTGCTTCAGTTTGGAACGCTATTAATAATATGATGATCTACAGGTACTGGAATCTGGGCTTTTTTCCTTCGGCTCATAATTTTTATTTTCTTTTCCCATTTCCAGTATAGTCCTATGCCAGCTTGGTCCCCCACCATTTTATTCAGATGCCATTTTCAGTCCTTGATTCTGAAAATAGAACACACTGGGCATACTGGTTGGTACATATTATTGTTCCTCATGTGGGGCTGCAAACTTCTTCAGCTCCTTGGGTCCTTTTTCTAGCTGCTCCATTGGGGACCCTATGCTCAGTCTATTGGTTGCCTGTGAGTCATGGGTATTTTGATTCACTTTCTAAGAAGGATCAAAGTATCCAGATTTTGGTCTTCCTTTTTCTTGAGCTTCATGTGGTCTGTGAGTTGTATCTTGGGTTTTCTGATCTTTTGGGCTAATATCCATTTATCAGCAAGTACATACCGTGTGTGTTCTTTTGTGATTGGGTTATCTCACTCAGGACGATATTTTCTAGCTCCATTCATTTGCCTAGGAATGTCATGAATTCATTGTTTTTAATAGCTGTGTAGTACTCCATTGTGTAAATGTACTACATTTTCTGTATCCATTCCTCTGTTTTAAATGGGAAAAAATATAAGAAAGACATTATGAATCCATCCAATACCATAATTTAACAGTTAAATATTTCAAGTTGCCAAGAGAAGCAATAATTTGTACCATAATAACATATCTTATGATGGGAAAATAGATTGTATTCTTAGAACAGCAAGCAAGTCAGGTTAAACTTTTAGAGTGCATTCTTCTACGTGGGCATTGGCAATTATGATGTATGTAATATATATATGTAGTTGTAGATGGGTGTTTGTGTATGTGTGCATTGAAACAGTAATGATTTAAATTTCACATAACAAAATTCACAAGTGACACTTTTCACTATAAATCCCTCCAAGCCAATTGATTCCTGAAGTATGCTTTTGTTCACTCTGTCAAGCCATTCTATCTGTAGCCAATTGGCAGTTTGCATTTCGACAGTGATACAACTAAACCAGTCTACAATGAATGCTAGGTTACTTTCAGATTTGACAAGGGAGCCATTTGAGATGTGGATAGATGACTGTAGACACAATGTGAGTTCTGATTTATATTTTCATTTACTTTAATGAGTGTGAGAGAGTGAAGCAATGTGGATATTTGTTATAACTCTATTCTGCCATCACACAATCAATTTCTTTGTTCAATTGAATAATAGTTTTTGAATACCAAAAGTATACCTTCTCATTTTAGTTCAAACAGCTAGGGACATGACCCACTTTTACATTTAATCTTCATTATTACTATTTCCCACTACTTTAAATCAAAACAGTAAATCAATCCTCACTTGACAGTGTTTTCTGGTTTTCATAGTTCAAATGTAGCAGTGCTGATTCAAGCCACCAAAATAACATCATTGAGCACAGAATTGAAAACTGATGCACAGAATGTGTTTTATTATAATTAGCATGCAAAAGACAATGGGAATAATATCCAGGGCATAACCAAGAGTAGAATATGGTAGTGTAATTAAGAAATGATATAAACTTTCAGCGTTTTAATCATTGTTTTTATGTAATCTTAAAATGTAAACTCATGTAAATTTATTTTTCACGTAATGAACTTAACAAGTAGTTGACAAATTTCATGAAGATTTGACTCCTTGTAACTAGCACTAGCAGCTCCAGATCACTACCACAGATGATATTTGTGGTGGTGGGGTGTGTGTGTGTGAAACAAACTGCTTATGCTGAGAAGACGCAAGCTTTGATCTTGAATTCTGCTGCCTATACTCATTTATAAAGAATAAATTGATTCCTCTTTCTCACATTCTCCTATGTTTTTCTATTATTTTCTTGAAATGAAGAAAAGTAGAAAGATTTTCTCTATTCTTTTCAGCTCAAGTAGGAAAAATAACTATTTGTATAAAAATACTTTCACAAATTATTTCCCTTTTGCGAGCTTAGTCATTTATGACAAAGTAAAAAAGAATTCTGCAGAGAACATTATTAAACTGGCTTTCTATTCTCATTGTCTCTCTCTCTCTCTCTCTCTCTCTCTCTCTCTCTCTCTCTCTCTCTCTCTCTCTGCTTTTATATGTATGTCCATTTCTTTTAAGTAACTAAATCAGAATTGCAAGTTTCGATCTGAGTATATTTGATTGTTTGGAACCTTTTAACTTCCCTAAAGTCACCTTGCATAATTACCCCAGTCTAGATGTGACGGATCATGTCTGCAATCCCAACACTTGGGTGATAGAGTGGGTGATAGGAGTTCAAGGGTATCCTCAACTAAATAGTGCATTTGAAATCAGCTTAAGGTATATGAGACAGGCTGTCAAAACAAACTAACAAATAAACAACAACTCTAAGCATTCACAGCAAAACCAAATCAAACTATTAACTTGTGCCCCCCCTCTCTCTCGCTCTCTGTCTCTCTCTGTCTCTCTGTCTCTCTCTCTCTCTTTCATTGTGCTTCTTTTTATTACTCTCATGTTTAAAAAGAAAGTTCTTATAAGATCTTGTCATGTTAATGTGGAATTCTTTAAGCATTACCTGCCTTCACTCTTTCCCCATTTTTGCATTCCTCTGTCAGTTTAAAATATGAATTTGACTTTTTTCTACTACATTGCTATAGGAACATTTTATTTCTAATTTTCAGAGAACCTTTAGTTTTCAGCTAGAATAAGCACATCAATTTCTAAAGCGATTGTTGGTCAAATGCCTAGAGATTTTGCTACTTTGATTTAGCTATTTTGATTTTGCTAAAATTCATCTATGGAATGTTTTTAATCTGTTTGTTTTTCTTGTCACTGAGGACATGAACTTATGAAAATTAATGATATACTAATTGCATGTCAAGTAATGAAATAGCACTATTTTTAAACATACAATTTTGTTTGTTCATAAAAAATATTTACAGATGGCTCTTTGCAGGTTAATCATTTACAAATATGCCAATTTTCTTTGAATTACTTAGTATGTAAAAAAAAAAGCCTTAGTGATATTCTGATTACCACTACGAATAAACACTATATAGAGAAACTGATAAATTGGAGAGTAGTTTTGGATAACTCATGTATCTGATTTTTCCAAATGACTCCTCTTTATTTCCCAAAGAAGGCAATGCCTTGGGTCCTTTGGAAGCAAAGCATATTTTATATTAATATTAATCTCAAACTGTTTTGAAGTTGTGCTTCGTGAAAATAAGACAGGCATTTGTTGGATGCAGAAAATGTATTCATTTTGGCAACCCTAGTGACACAGCAAGCTTTAATTTGATTATTGTATAAATAATTGGTATTATAGTTATTGTGTGGTTTTACTTCTATAAAAGTGATGTTATAGAAAAGAACATCTATTAATTATAGAACTTTTGCAATGTAAATAAAGGCCATTTCTGGGTTTATAATGATGTACATACACATTTATGTATTTATTATTTGTTTTTATTTATGTGTATTTGTGACTGTGTGAATGTAAGCCACATGTTTGAAGGTCCCTATGGAAGCCAAAAGAGAGTACTAGATTTGTTGATGTGGAAGTTACAAGCATATGGCTGCCAATCAACATGGGTGCTAAGAAACCAAGTCAGGTTCTCCACAAGAACCACAACCAAGCTTAACTAGAGAGTACTGTCTCTATCACTATAATGTAAAAAGTCAAGCCATTTTCACATGCAAATCCATGCTCTGTGCATGTTTATACACATACAAACACACATATACACATACATACATATGATGAGAATGCTGATTAATAATCAAGGAGCTAACACTGGACAGATGCAACACTAACAATAGATAAAGTGATTTTAGGTATGGTATTTATTGGTATATTTATATCTATCTATCTATCTATCTATCTACCTATTATTTATCTATCAACCTATTTACCATCTATCTATGAATTAGTCTATCTATCTATCTATCTATCTATCTATCTATCTATCTATCTATCTATCTATCTATCTATTTATCTATCATTTATCTATCAACATATTTTCCACCTATCTATGAATTAGTCTATCCATCACCCATTTATTTATTTATTTATTTTTGCATTTAAAAAGTAGCTTTCTAAAATGAACCAAAGAATGGAAAGATAAGATTGATTGGATATTTTCTGGATCCCTTTGTTAGACAACAAATTTAGGAAAAATAAGTTTAAAATAATTTGTCTCAGACAATAACAATACATGCATTTGTCTTCATACCACATGCAATCAGGACTTCGTTAAAAGCATCCATGGAATCTTATCTATAGTGTTTTTGCAGTCAAAGGGAATGTTTGACTGGTTAAAGCAGAAGAACTTGGTTGGGGGTTCAATGGTGGATTGAGTTTGATGGGTTCTCTCATTAGATGTTAGAGGTAGCTTCTGACTGCTTAAGACTCCTTGTACTTTTGTTACCCTATGTTGTTTTCTATTTGTTTATGTAGTGCCTCAGGGAATAACCCTAATGAGCTCCCAATTAATTATCTAAGTACCTCTCCATTACCAAACACAAAAATGTGCTGAAACTTATTTGATAAGCATTTGATGAACTGGAAAAGCCTCATTAATAATTTGACTAGAAAAGTGGTACAGTTTCTAGCAGGGGGAAAGAAAAAAGCAATTGTAGAAATGCAGACAAAAATAAATGAAGTCCCAAATTTCAGTAATTATTGAAGGGAATTTTTGTATCATAGTAAGTTCATGAATTTTTGTCTTTGATTTCAAAATTTAGGTTAATGAAAGAAATAATTTGAAATAAATAATTAAAAGCATTAAATAAAACACATCAAAGATTTTAAGTATTTCCTATACTTTAATGAACAATTACCTATTGTGTTTTGTCTTAAGATAAATTTGATTTTTTTCATATGAATCTAAGGATAATTTTTACTTAGCTTAAATATGATAACTATGGTCTTTTTGCTGCTACCATTCATCTCCTTTGTATGTAGATTTTAATATATTTTTTGGTACAACAAACACATGATCCTGTGTGCAGTATTCAGTAAATTTTAATTCAGAGAGCAATTAAAATTAATACTCTTTTTCTCTTGCATACTGCCTTAAATTCAAAGACATTCTCCTCAGAAGCTCGCAAGGATAATGTAATGGCAATTAAAATAATAGAAAAATAAATGTTGTAGAAAGAAGAGGAAAGTGTCTGGCTTATTGATGTTGTGAAGCTATCACTCTAAATACTGACCTGTGCACCTATTTTTCTGACTTTTTTACCCCTCACACAAGAGCCTAATTGCAAGTGATATATTTCAGAATTCATTCAGATAATCCTTAAAAAGCATCTCCAGTACATCCCTTTTATAAAAGAGGAATTGATTAGAGAGAGAGAATGGAAGCAACTCCCATACATAACACAGCTTTTTAAGTTGTTGCCCAGAATTTGAGTCAAAGTAATTCTCCCCTGTGATCTCTAAATTGTTGTCCTATATGAGAAATGTGCAATAAAATTAGTCTACCCTGTATAGTCTATATTTCCTGTGTTCAGGGCTCCAATAACTGTACAACAAAAGATAAAGTCCTCATAATTTGAATGGAATTTCACAAAACTTTGTCTTTTGGCTTATCACTTAGGCAACAATGTGAGAAATGGAGCCTTGGTAAATTGGAAGATTTAGAAAGGTTTCAGTGTTGTGTGAAATATTAGGGCTAGTCTTTAGAGTTTAAGGAGAACATCCATTATTTTCATCAAATTCATTCAAATATTAGGATTCAAATGGGTTATGGGTGAAATTCAATATTATACTTATTATTCATAGGCACTTAGGATTTTCTTCCTCTTGAAAGTTTTCTATAAAATGACCTGATTTTTAGAGCATAAAAATTGGTAATGAGATGATTGATAGCTGAATGAAGACATTTGGTCAGAATGCTAAGCAACTTGACACTAGTTCAAAGAGGTGAGGTGACATATTCTGGATGAAAAATACATTATTTCTCTTAAATATGGTCTATGTTTATTTTATTTTATGACAGATTTTGCTCTTGCATTTATTCCTTTTCTAAATTATGTGCATGTATTACCAGTTTACTACATCATCAGCATCTAGCTTGAACTTACTGCTTCTATAGTTTTTTTTTTCCAAATTTCCCTGGCTTGATGTTGTCTCTTTCGTATCTGGAATCTGAAGATAGTATTCAAATTTCACTTTTCACATGTAGTTTAAAACATCAATGAATTCTTGTCATATCTTTTAATATGCTCAGTGTGCTAAAATGTTGTTGTGGCTATGGATATTAACCAGAGTGTCTTTGCTGTTTGTCAGAGATTCAATATGATTCAATTTTAGCTCAGTTCCTGCCTAAACCATCCCACTGTGTAAGAATGGCTGCATATTTATATGGGCTTTTCCAGCAATTCTCCATTTCTCACTCTTGCAATGCATATGATTATACTTTATGCTTTTGTTTAGTTCCCTCGCCCGATAAACCAATTCTAGAAATGTTGTGATTTGGAAATTTTAACTGAGATTGATGGAGCATAAAATGTGGACAATAGGAGACAATTTCTCATGAAGCTATGAGGAGACTGTCAAATAAGTATGATATGAGATGTTTATATGGTGCAGATGAATTCAACCAATTCCATAACATAATGGGCACCTCTGTGAGAACAGGAGCTACCTAGCCAAATAGAGGTTGGGTTGTGAAATGAAGGAAATCTTATGTACCAGAATTTAGAGCATGCATTACAAAAATCTGGATGTCTGAAACAGCACTAAGGAAACCTGGGAAACCATAACATATTATTTCAAGTGTGAATGCTAAGGGAAATGATACAAATACATTGAAACTTTTTCTTGAAGGAGTCTAGGACTTAATCCCCAGCATTATGCACCAACGAAACAGCAGGGACAGAGACAACTGCTATAATTGAGGTAGGAAGTGAAAAGAACCAAGTTAAAGGTACAACACTATGTATAGTCACTAAAAAGAGACTCAGACAATATGGCGTACAATTTCAGAAGCTGTCATTTGTGTTGACTAGGATATGTAGTGAGGCACAGCTAGATATCAAGTAAAAGAGAAAGAACAATTTTGGCAGCATTTAGTGGCAAAAGTTTGTAATCATTTGTGAAGAATTAATATTTGGATGGTCAGGGAGATGGAAGAATCAAGGAAGAGCATGAAATTTCTAGTTTAGAGGAATGTGGAAGTCTGAAGATTGTGCTTCAAATGTTTGATGGTTATTGTTATAGACGGAATGTTAACTGCTTTACCATTTTATCTTCTACAGAAGTATAAGCAGGAACAAAATGACTTTAATTCACATTCCCGAGATAAGAGAAACTAGTTCAATGAAAGTGAATAACTAAGACATTACTGTATCTCTGGGCATCATTCAGTTCAGAGTAATGTATTCATCAATTACTCCTCAAATTTTAGAGGCATAGTGTGACTTTTCTGAGACTTTATTAATATCAGTATATTGGTGTGCTTATGAATTATTCATATTTACCATATAAACAGTATTATAGAAATACTTATACACAAAATATCTGTGAAGAGATAAGATAGAAATATGTATTTCTAAAATGCCTTAGGAATGTTTGCATTCTTTGTAGAGCAGTGACCTAATCTCTAGATCCTGTTCCAGACACCGTTGTTCATACAGTTTTTGGAAATAACTCTGTTGTTTGAAGTTTGCATAATATCTAACTTTATTTTGTGTTGTCTTTCCAACCCTAGTTCTTCTAGCTCTAAAAAAGAATTGTGAGATAAGAATTGTGAGATAAATCTTACAAAGATTTGTTCATGCCAAGACAGTTTAATAGTGTTCTCAATTTCATTCTGTATGGTACTACTGCTAGGCTATATCAATCAGACAAGAGAAGGAAAGAAAAGGTATTCAAATGAAGAAGAGGGATTTTAGATTGCTACTGTATGAAGATGGTATTATCTGGTGTTTAGAAAACTCTGCAGACTCAACCAACATAATATTGCAACTATTAAAGTTGGCAAGTAATATATTACAAAATTGACATTGAAACAATGCGAGCACTGCTATCAATAGAGAATGGTTTAGAAAGAAAATAAGAAAGTCATTCTATTCACTGTAGCTGAAAATAAGTGTTTTGTGATAAATCTAACCAAAAGGTGAAGAGTTTCTCCAACAAATTCCATAAACTCCAATGAAAGTCATTGAAGCATGCACAGAAAATGAAATAAAAAACAATAAATGCTCATAAATAATCTTGTTAAAGTGTAAATACTGTACACATCACTTCACAGATTTAATGCAATCTTTCTCAGAATGCTATTGTCATCCTTCACATAACAAACAAACAAACAAACAAACCCTAACATTTTGTCTTTGTCTTTCTTAGGGTTTACTGCTGTGAAAAGATACCATGATCAAGGCAATTCTTATAAAGAACAACATTTAATTGGGGATGCCTTACGGATTCAGAGGTTTAGTCCATTAATACTACGGTGGGAAGCATGGTAGCATATAAGCAGGCATGGCACTGGAGGAGCTGAGAATTCTAACTCTTGTTTTGAAAGCACTTAGGAGAAGACTGGCTTCTAGGCAGCTAGGATGAAGGTCTTATTGCCCATGCTCAGAGTGACACACCTTCTCCAATAAAGCCACATCACCAAATTGTGCCACTCCCTGGGCCGAACATATCCAAATCACCACACATTTATGTAAGACACAAAATGCCTGTATAGGAAAAGAAAACAAAATGAACAAAACATGAAGTATTACACCATCGGACTTCAAAATATCCTACAATGTTACAGCAATCATGACCATGACATTAATAAGAAAACTGATACAAAGCAGATGGAATAGAGAATTAATGAGTAACCCCAAAACTATATCCAACAGTCTTTGGCAAAGATGTCACGAATATGCACTGGATATGGGGTAGTCTCTTTAACAAATGGTGCTGTAAAAATTGAATATTCATGCTTAGAAGAATAGTACTAAACTTCTGTTTCTTAAATAGAGCAAAATTTAGTTCAAAATGGACTAATGACAAATTCATTGAAAATACTAGAGAAAAACATGTGTGACACACTGCAGCACATTTGTGCTGGCTACTCTTTATGTTACACAACACAGCAGTGAATAATTGGGGAAGAAAGAGCATCAACCTGGTTTCTTAACCCGTGGGAAATTATTATGATATAGATTTCAAGAATTGAATGGAGATTCTTGTTGGACTCAGAAGGAAGAGTAATTGTGTAGCTCATGGTATTATTAACAGAGGAAATACAGTGGAATGTGAGTTTCTGTGAGTGACATAAGACTAAGGTGAGGAAAATGGACAGCTGTGGAGTTCAAATCAGGGTTAATTTGTCATCTGTTTCATGTCACAAAGAAGAAAGGAGATTGAATGTGATATGACCGACATGGGTCATTGATTCCAGCTTGTACCAATCATATCTCTCTATCTCAGGAACAACAAAACTCTATTTTGAAGGCAACCTGCTTATTTGAAGACTGAAATTGAAGAAAGCTGGCAAAGGGAAGGCTACCAACAATTAACTTCGTTTTATGGTTAAGATAATTGGAGTTGTCTCTAGAGAAAAACATGCCTGTTGCAGGAAGCAGTTAAATTTAATTTTGCCCCTCCTGCCCCTCCTCCCTGTATCATCTATGGAACACTTTGTATTCCTCATAAAGGATAATTGATCACAAGTAGACAATGACTTGGCAGTATGTGTTTTTGTTTTTTGAAGTTGGGAAAGTTGCATTTGCCATTAGACTGACTTTACCTTTCCAGCCAGAATGAATGAAAGATTTTATCTTAAAGCATTTTTAAATTTGTCATGAAATGACAAAGCAAGGGACTTTAATAGAAGATTGGGGATTTTATGAAGCATATGATTCTGGGGTAAAAGAAAATTCTATTACAAAATGGAAGTTATACAACATCTTGAGTTTTCTGGTGTTATATAGGCATACAAATTTTACTGAAAGTTTTCTGATTTCAGCAAATGAATAATGATGGTCATAGAAATGAGTTTATTAATGCTATTAAATATCTCTTAGGCCAGTAATGAATAGCATTCTTACCCACTTTTTAAACAAACAAACAAACAAAAATGGGTGTGATTCTTGAGATTAAGTTGTAGCAGTGGGTCTGCATTTTCAAGAGAAAATAATCAGCAGCTGTTTTTAGCACTTTCCATTTAAGCTGCTCTATATTCATTGTCTTCTGTTTGGCCATGGAAGCACAAGCATCCCCTCCTGAACTATTATAACATAAGTAATAATAGCAATGGCAATAAAAAGCTTTATAGATATCACTAACATTTATTAAGCAATTAAACATGCACCAGATTACATACTTTATCAAGATTAGTAAAAATTAAAAATGCCCAAGCCCAGCTGATAAAACTATTAAAAAGGGAACAAAGGGTTTTTGGTTTTGTTTTTGTTTCAGGAAAGGAGTTCTTTGTTTTGCTATTTGGGTTTAACTAAATCTCTGCAGAGATTTACTTGCTCTATATTGCTCTCAGAACTTCATTGAGCGTTTATTAAACACAAGGCATGATTTTAAGCATTACCTAGGTACTCAATGTTGGTTCTTGTTCAACTCTTGTCAGTGAGGATAATGACAGCAGAACAGAGAAGATTGAGGACTCTGGAGTTAGAGCATCAGGATTTAAAGACTCATTATCATCTAGAAATGCACCCTTTGCAAAGAATCATTGTTTTCATGATAATTACTATTCCTTCAACTTTGTTCTTGTGTAAAATGGTGCAGAGATAGTTTCTATCTCACAGAGTTTCTGTGAGAGGTAAATTAAACAATCCAATTAAATCATTTACTAGTGCTCACCATAGGATAAATGTTTGGCTGCAATAGCTCTTAGTACTACTACAAAAGTTCATATTAAATCACTAGATAGAATAGGCTAAATGGTCAGTAGAATTCAAATGAAGCTCACGAAACATACTGTACTTCTAGTGGACAAAATCAGGAACTAGGACTATTGAGGATGATTGTACACAGGCTGAATCATGTTGAATAGGGTGTTTCAGAGATTAAAGATCATGGAGGTTTTGTCAAGTGCAGTGACTACTTGAATTGAATGCATGAAGTCAGAAAAGGACCGCACAGAGTTACTAAACAGAACTTTACCATGTGTGTCTGAAACCCAGGATGATGGATATGCAATTGTTGAGTATCTAAGTTAAATGCTCATGTGCTCATGTGAGACAACTCCCTGAAAATCCTTGAATTGAGCTTTTTGAGGGAAGCTGCATTTCAGCTGGTACACAATGGAAACTCATAGATGTGGGATCCTATATAAACAAGATGTGATTTTACTTTGAAGTGTGGATGGGGCAGAGTGCAGAATGTTCATCCCACAAGGTGGCTTTCTAGAATGTTAAGTGAATGCACTTGAAAAAAAGAATATGAAGGAATACCTTGGCATATCCAGATTATCTCTGTGGGAAAGGCAAAGGTCTTGAAGGCATGTTCTTGGTTCTTTTCAAATGAGCAAATATTATAAGATATAATAGCAAGTGTATTCCCTCTCTGTATTTGTATTTGCTTGAGCTAACTATAAACATAACCTCATGCTTTGTTTGCTTTAATAATAAAAACAAAAAGTGATTGGTTTGCACTAGTTTTGAACTTAGAATCCACAAATCCCCTGGTGTGCCCACTAAAATCACTGGAATGCAAATCATTGGAATCTTTGTTGGCCATGGGGTGGGCCCATAATAGAAGCTTTGTAAGGAACAACATGATGATCTTCCTTTAGGAATGACTTAACCTAGATGTGTAAGCTAATGTTATGCAAAATGGACTTGTTGATGGAAAGAATGCTTAAGCGTGCCAACTTAAAGGAGTTTTAAAGTGAGTCTAGGGAGAGACAGTAAAAAAATGGAGTTGACTCAATCCTACTTCCTTAGATTTATGTTTATATAGATAGGTATTTACTTGCTTATCGTGTCTCCAGTTAAAGATAGGGTTTTGTAATTGCTTAACATGTGGCAAGCAACATACACACACAAACACATATGCACACACATACAGACACACAGACACAGACACACACACACACACACACACACCATAATAAGAAATAAAACACAAATAATAAAAGTCTAAAAAATATAAAAGTGAGAATACAAGAGACATAAGAGAACCAAAGGAATGTGAATGCATAGGAGTTCCATATATTACACTCCCAAATGATTGACAAAGTGAGTCAAAAGATTGGCTACAAATCTTGTGGTTGCTAGAGCCAAACACAATCAGTTACGGAAGTCATGGGTTCCATAAAACAAATTGCCTGGAAAATCCTTCTTTTAGTGATTCAGAAAGATCAGAGAGACTTTCATTTTTTGGCAGCCCTTCTTTGGGAAGGAAGTAGTGATACAATTAGATAGTAATAGATATTGAAAAGACAAAATTAAATACCAAGATTGCAAGTGTATATTAACCTAGATTTGTATTTCCAGATTTTTGACTTATATTACACAAGCATTTTGCTTGCTGAAGAAAATAAAACCACTATCTCACAGCCCATTTTTTCATGATGTTTAGGGGTGTAAAATGTCTTCTGTTTTTACTTATTGTCGTATACATTTGAGTAGCTAAAAATATTCTTGAGGATAAAGATGGTTCACTGGCAGTTTGTGGTTAGAGCCTACAACAGGATTTTTGGTATTTAACATTTTAATTAAATTTTGAAATGAATTACTGTCTAGCTAAATATGATCTCTTACTTCCTATTTAAAAATTATTTTCAGTGCTCTGAGCCTGCTCTTATAAATACTCACAATGGAAGAAATTATATACACAATTTTTAAAATACAGTTTGTCATTAGAATCTCATTTGTTGTCAGGAACAGAAACTAGCTCTTCTATTTCTTTGGTTAGTTTTATTTTGAGGTATAGTAAAGAAAACACAGCCATCCTGTAGTTATGGGCTCCATCATCTTCACAAATTACATTGTCAGAGAGAAGATAGTACTGATTACATATCAAAAAATCATGAAGATGATTTTTTTGACCTCACAGAAAATATTACTTAAAAGGGTTTTGATGTCCAGTAAGGACTTTGAATTCCTTCTTATGAAAAAGACTTTCTTGACTTTATTTTTTTAAATGTACTAAACACACATTTGGTAGACTTGTAAATACTATGGAGACCTCAGAACGACATTTTTAAATGATATGTATAAAAGATTCCTACGATTCTAAAAGAAGGCATTTGTACTGAATCCAAATATGCTTGAAAATATATATTATAATATTTTGAGATATTTGCACAGCCGAGAGATATAAAAATACCCCAGGTTTCCATTGTGATAAAGTTAGAGGTACTGCTCATCTGCCACAGTGCTTCATCCGCAGTCCTAGTGAAAGCATATGCTAAAGTGCATTAAGGGTTGAGTGTGTCTTTTTTTTTTAATCCATTTTCATAGAAACCCAGAATTTTCTTCCTAACCACTTACAGAAAAATGAGGAATGTTACTACACAAAATGGGGGTAGTTAGATTATTGAAATGGATGTGGTCCTACAGACACTTCATTAGAATAAGTAAGGACATAAAAATTGACATCAGAAAAATGTAGAAAGAATCCAAGTGCAATACCTTTCCAGTGTTTAAGGATGCCCATCTCTGAATATTGTTTTTTCATCTATTGAATGATGTTGATGAGTGAGCTAGAGCGAAGAATAGTTCATGTGAAGAGACCAGTGAGGGCTTAGCAAGGCAGTTTAAAGATAAGAATCATTTTCTTAGGAGGTATTGCTCCTCTTCCATTTTGCATATTGACATTATATATATATATATTGACATATATATTTATATATAATATATATATATATACTGTATGTATGTTTGTATGTACATAGATTTGTAGAGGAAAATCTTTTGTTACCTTCTTGGAAATAGTACTAGACTATTGCACATTACACCTTTCTTGGAAGGAGATGAAGGAGAATGATATTTCCTTTTCCTGATAGCTTGGGGTTATAGGCATAAAGCTCTGACACCTTGGGAAGAGTGACTTCTCATCAGGATGGCAGATGGGGCTGTCATGTTTCTTAAAATACCAGCAGCACAAGCAGGAAAAACTCTATTCTTAGTTTGGGATTTAAGCTCAATCTTTTGGATAAGGCAAGCTGTGCCTTCCAGCCTTCTGAAACGATTCCTGCTAGCTAAAATAACACTGAAGTCGCTAAAATTCTAGTTGAATTTGCATCCAACACCTGGCTCTTAGTAGAATTGTTTATACTCATGGATTTAATTTTAGATTTAAGCTTCATATTTTTCCTACTACTCCAGATATTTTTGATTTTTCTAGCTGAATTTAAAATGTTTATGATTTACCAGTAGATTATTTTAGCTTTGGACCTATCATAAATGTAAATATAAATTATAAATATACAAATGCTACATCAGCTTGTTAGGACCTTGCTGACTTGTACTCTGTTTTTCATGCTGGGACATAATATTTTTTAATCTTTCCCAAATCATTTTGGGAACTACAAAATGATTTGTAGTCAACTATTTGTCTTTTCACTTTTATTTAGCATTTTCCTCTTTCCATGAAGAAACAATCAACTTTATGGTGTAGGTTGTTTGTTTGCTTACTTGGCTGCTCATTCATTCACTTATTCCTTCCTTCCTTCCTTCCTTCCTTCCTTCCTTCCTTCCTTCCTTCCTTCCTTCATACATTCATCTTCCTTTGGAATAATATAGAAGATAGTTTAGAGAGTTATACAGCCCAAGGCTATCCTTTCATTTACTTACTGCTCAGGACTTTTCTTTCCTTTTGTTTCTATAGAATCTGTAGGAGGGATGAAAAGTCCTCACAGAATCTTACAGAAAATATCGGGACCTTTTTTTACAATGTGCTCTTTGCTCTTTTTTCATCATTCTTGACATGTTACATTGAAACATAGTGTGTCTTTATCTCTCATTGTGTCACTATGTTTGAGTCTTATAGGCTTAGGGGGAAGACACTAAATCTCTTGAAGGAAGCAACTTCTGTTAGAGGTAAAGCTGTCTCTTTCCTGATCTCTTGTGCTTATCCCGAAACTGGAGTAGAACAATCCGTCCCATAGTAGGAATCTAGGTGATTATGAAGTACTTCATCCAATAGTAAGAATCTATCTAATTATGCAGCAACAGAAAAGGTACACAGACTGGTATATCATCTTCTGCCTATAGTGTGTGGGTCTTCACCATGTCTCACACATACTAGTGAAATATGTCTCAACCTGCTTTTCCTTTCTAAAACTTGTGCATGTTCCCTTTAACCAATTCTAACCTTAAACCCTATAGTTGATACAAAGGAAGATAAAAAGATCTTAAAGCAATATTTCATTTGGTAAAGTTTTTTTCATACTAAATCCAAGTATGTTTAACATATGTGGTGATTTGGATGAAAGTGGCCCCCACTGGCTCATAGGGAGTGGCACTATCAGGAATTGTGGTTTGGAGTAAGTGTATCACTGTGAAGTGGGCTTTGAGGTTTCAGATGTTCAATCCAAGTCCAGTGGATTGCTCTATCTTCCTGTTGCTTTTGAATCTATATGGGGAACTTTTGGTGACCTCTCCAGCACCATGTCTGCATGCCTGCTGCCATGCTTCTCACCATGATGACAATGGACTCTAAGCTGTCCGTAATTAAACATTTTCCTTTAAAAGAGTTGCCATGGTCATGGTGTCTTCTCACAGCCACAGAAACCTTAACTAAGACAGTACAGGATGCTGACTTCAAGAATCTTCTAGCAGAAGGCAGAGCTAAAGTAGGTTTCTGAAAGCACCATCTGAGATATTGACTAAAAAGCTAAAACTGCAGGCCATGGTACATAGTAGAAAATCTACTGACATCATTCTAGAGGACTTATTTATGATTTGGTCATAATTACAGATGATTTTGAAATTACACTCAGAAATTATTAAGCTTATTAACCTTGAAAGAAAGTCATTAAAATCTAGATAATTGGTCCATATGCACACAGTAAGTAGATGGAATGGAGTTTTTTAATATTGAATGTTCTCAATAGAATCCATTATGAAATTTAAAGACTGTAAGAATTATTGCTTGTTTATGGGTCTACTCACTATTTTGACTATATATATTATGACCATATATATTTCATTCATGCTGATGAGCAATTGCAATTATAAAAATTAATATTATTAAGTTACTGTACTCCATGTCTAATTCATTTTAGAATTTACGATTGAATTTCAAATATCCTATTTCATTGTGACTTTAGAATATAATGATCTGATTAATTTTTGTTTTAAATTACTTTGTTGTGTCATTTTATTCTTACAAATTAAAAATAAATCCCAGCTTTATTGTCATGCTATTTTGACACACTGAAGCAAAGCTTGAACCCATTATTCTCTTTCTAACTTTTAAAACACTGCCATCAAAGAGACACAAAGTTCTTTGTGTACATGGATTTATCAGTGAGAAAATATATAAAGCCATCAGGGCCAATATACAGAAATGTGTATTTAATGTATCTGTTTAGGAGTAGAGCTGTGGAGTCAGTATTCTTTGAGAGAAGTAAGGATTGGGGAACAGAGAGGTTGATTACCTTGTAATGGACATAGTCCACCAAGAGTATGGCAGAAAACTGATTCCTAAATTGGGAGAGCATCATATTTCCCCTGCAGAAATAAGGATGTAGGTAAATAATAAATGTAACAAGTAATACAACTTGTTTCCATCTATATCAATGTTACACAGGAGGCATGTGTAGGTACAGATAGAATAAGTGGCTTCATTTAATGTAGAGTTACATCTCATTTCTTTCTTTTTATTTGCTCTTTGAAAGTTTCATACATGTATAAGATATATCTTAGTCATATATATGCCTCACTCTCTGTTCCATAGGGATAAGGGAAACCTTCCAGTGTCCATCCCTCAGCTAGTAAAGAAAAGAAAACAAAGACAAGGGAAGCAAAGCAAAGCAAAGTGACTCTCCTCCTAGCAGCCATCAACTGCCAATAGCTCCTTAGCTAGACGTGGGGCTGCAGGAGCCCCTCCACTCTCCACTTTGGAACTCTTAATCACCTTGATATTATGCAAGCCATCTGAGGGAAATCACAACTGCTGTGGCATTTATTCCCTCTTTACTTACTTTGGTGATCTTTTTCCCCAGTGAGATCTATATACTTCACTTTGAAACTCTGAAATCAGTATCACTGTGTTACTAAGGGGAAGCAACATTTGCAAGAAGATTGAAGCAGTCTCACTCACTATAAGCTAAAGCTCCTTCCAAAGGACTATCGAAGTAATGAAAAGCAGGGTCAAATGTTAGGAAGCCCTCACACTTTCCAGGGCAATTGGTCCTGGTCAACAAGAGGAGAAGCAGTTTTTAGTTTTATGCTTCAAGGCCATATATACATACAAACATACATACATAAATACATGCATACATACATACATATACCTGTGATTCATGAGATACAGTTCATTGAGTCTTAGTATTCACTTTTGCCACTGTAAGTGTGAGTTGTCATATGAAATTAATCTACCTTAGGGAGGTTCATGTACCAGAGACCTCGATACTTCAGGAATAAGAAAGAGTACAGGCTACACAAGATAAATTACCAAAACATGCTGAAGTGGTAGTTGAAAGGAAGAGAGTTTGGGGTGGATAATAGGAAGAACAATAAGTGTTACCTTGAAATAAAAAGGTAGGATTATAGCTTATTTCACTTCTCTCTTCTAAGTTTCCCTCCACAGAGACAGCCTAGAGGCAAGACATTAAAACTGTATGGGGTGAATGTAGGCAGCACAAGAAGTAGATGGAGTTAACACAGTTCTGGTGTTCAATACTGATTTGGGAAGATCCTGTGAGAATTATAGCAACTGATGGCCTCTGGCCACATTGTCATTCATTAGCCCTTACAAGAAAGCATTGTTTTTCCTCTTTCTTCTAGGCAACCTATGTATAAGACATGTACTTGTTCCATACATGTCTTTAAGTGGAGCCAGTTTAATAAATCATTTAATTTACTCATGAAATTTTATATCTCCAATGTTGAAAATTGTAAGCCTGATCATTCTGAAAAATAAAAGCTAGCTCATAGTGCCTTGATTAGTTCAAAAGGAAGTCAGTACTTAGTAAATGTTCAAAGTAATCAGCAACTTAAAAAGTGTGAACCTATTGATCTTGGTTCTTTTAAAAGTTCAAATGGACACAGCAAAGAGCAGCAATAAAGTTATTGACTGATATTCCATATTTTATTTTGAGTTAAAGGAATAAGTTATTGTGTATTCCAAATTATTTATAAACAAGGCATCTTTCCTTATAGAATAAAATCAACAAAATATCCTATCCATTTTCATGAAATGAATACAAATACATTAGTAACAGGTAACAATTTAGGATGAAGTGATTTATAATAAAAAGTTCTTGTCATAAATCCCTGACCAGAAGGGATTAAAAATATATAGGAGACATGGCATTGTATGTCATATAATGAGAAGTAATTAATAAAATTACTTAAGGTCTTGACTTTAATTGTGCCTCAAAAACTGATGTTTAATGTATGTCTCTGCTTCCTCTCATTTACTGGACCAGTGACCCTCTAATATCCTCCCCAGATTCTGAGGTGCTCCTGAATTGTTATTCCTTCTTTTCTTCTTAGAAAAGCAACATTACTTTGTGTCTCCTAGATAGTAAGTCTTTAAAATCATGAATAATTCTGGTTAGCAACTTACAAATATAAATTTTTAAATTAATGGGATTCCAAAGACCCCCAAACATTTCAGGTTATTGACAGACTTATTTGTTATCCACTCCACCTTGACAGCAAAGCCCTATTGCAATAATCATTGAACACATGAGACATACAACATGGAGCAATCAAGCTGGTACTCACATTGTTCCTAGAAGCTAGCTTCATTGTTCTGGAAGGTGGTTTTCAAACAACCAGGGGAGGAAAGTCATCATCAGTCTCACCCTGCTGTAAGCCCTGCAAGCTACAGTATGACTGGAATGACAAAATGCATGCATTGTGGAAATAGTGGCATGAATGCTATGGAAGTAACCAGCCACTTTCAGATTTCATGTAATGCCCACACCGTGATCTAGAACCCAAATATGACATTGTTAGTAGGGCCAAGAGCCTGTGGCTAGATTGGTCATAGGCTCTCTGGGAGAACTTAATATTATTTTTATGTTAAATGGACATAGTATTAAAATGTGTCTTGATGTGGAACTGATAAGCTCATAGATAAGTGTATGCTCTACTATGATTAGAGAAGCTTCAGTAGATGACAAATAACACAAGGAGCCTTAACTCATCAAGGAACAGGGAATACAAGACTGTGGAGTGTCTTGTCCTATATGGGATTTACATATCAAACCCGTATGCTCAAGTTTCAGTGATCCTCATGAAAGTTTAAGATTCAGCAGTGGTAAACAACTTTGAGGAAACAATATTTTCTGTCACAGTTGGGTAGCTGCCTATATATACTCAGTACTTGTGACAGCACACACAAGATCTATACAAACCCAATCTTAACAAAATATCAGCAATGGGGAGAGGGAGGCATAAAATCAACCATTAGCTAAAGATATATTTGCATTTGGCAGTTCTGGGAGTGATTTAACGGTGTAACCCTTGTTATAATAAGAATACACCAGGGTAAGTTCCACTCCAAAGATTAGTTGATCAACACAAACTGAACTTTATGGTGTTTAAAAAAAAGAATATTTTTTAATAGGGTTACTTGCCTCTCTGGAGTTTAACTTCTTGAGTTCTTTGTATATATTGGATATTAGCCCTCTGTCGGATGTAGGGTTGGTAAAGATAATTTCCCAATTAGTTGGTTGCCGCTTTGTCTTTTTGACAGTGTCTTTTGCCTTGCAAAAACTTTGTAATTTAATGAGGTCCCATTTGTCAATTCTTGATCTTAGAGCATAAGCTTTTGGAGTTCTATTCAGGAAATTCTCCCCTGTGCCCATATGTTCAAGGTTCTTCCCTAGTTTCCTTTCTATTTGTTTCAGTGTGTCTGGTTTTATGTAGAGGTCCTTGATCCACTTGGAATTGAGCTTAGTGCAAGGAAATAAGAATGGGTCAATTTGCATTCTTCTGCATGTTGACCTCCAGTTGAGCCAGCACCATTTGTAAAAATGGGGTACAGAGCTAAACAAAGAGTTCTCACCTGAAGAATATCTAATAGCTGAGAAGCACCTAAAGAGATGTTCATCATCCTTAGTCATTAGGGAATTGCAAATCAAAACAACCCTGAGATTCCATCTCACACCAGTCAGAATGGCTAAGATCAAAAACACAGGAGACAGCAGTTGTTGGCAAGGAAGTGGAGAAAGAGCAACACTCCTCCACTGCTGGTGGGATTGCAAGCTGGTACAACCACTCTGGAAAGCAGTCTGGCGGTTCCTCAGAAAACTGGGCACGACACTCCCGGAGGATCCTGTTATACCACTCCTGGGCATATACCCAGAGGCTTTACCTGCATGCAATAAGGACACATGCTCCACTATGTTCATAGCAGCCTTATTTATAATAGCCAGAAGCTGGAAAGAACCCAGATGTCCCTCAACGGAGGAATGGATTCAGAAGATGTGGTATATTTACACAATGGAATACTACTCTGCAATTAAAAACAATGAATTCACGAAATTACTAGGCAAATGGTCAGAACTTGAAAATATCATCCTTAGTGAGGTAACCCAATCACAAAAGAACACACAAGGTATGCAGTCACTGATAAGGGGTTATTAACCCAGAATCTCAGAATACCCTAGACACAATTCACATATCAATAGATTTCCAAGAAGATGGAAGGAGAGACCCCTGGTCCTGGAAAGACTGAATGTAGGGGAATGCCAGGACAGAGAAGCGAGAGGGGGTTGAATGGGGAAAAAAGAGAGGGAAGGGGGCTTATGGGACTTTCGGGGAGGGAGGAAATGGGAAAGGGGAAATGATTTTGAATGTAAATAAATAAAATAAAGATTATTTGAAGTTGATTGCATATCAAGGTGGGGACAGAGAAGGTAAATGTAGGAAGAGTTGGGAAGCAGATTTTAATATAATAAAAAGAAATGTTTGCAAGTTTCAAATAACTACTAAAGTATTTTTAAAGAAAAATTCCTTGTTTGAAATATAAGTGTTGGAAAGAATGTAGCATTCATTTGGTAAAGTGAGTGAAGAAAATTAATATTGTGAAAGCAGTGTTTTTACTAGATTTCATAGGAGATATAGATTCCTTAGTTTACAATTTACTCTGAAGGATGCATTATTACTGGTATTTTTGTAAAACTCACATGGTGTGTACAAGATGGAACACAAAAGTAGCTTGAATATCAAGAAACAAAATAGAAAATATTGTGTTAAGCCTGAATTGGGTGTTAAGGATTGAATTCTTTACTATCATTCAGAATGGAGAGAAAATTTTGTTAAATTTGAAGAAAAAATGTTGCTGAGAAGGTTAAGCTGAATAATACCATGACTTAGTGTCTGAGAAGCTGGTGATGCTGCTGAGTGGAAGCAAAGTTCACAGAGGTGTTGATAAAGATGAATGGAAGCTCTCATCCCTCTGTTGCACAGCTGAGCCCACATTGTCAATGTAATTTCTGAACTGCAGAATGTGATTGATGCTAAAACGGGGATAAAAAACAAAGTGATTATAAGATGTTGGGGAGGTATTTGTGGCACAAGGACATAATGCCAAGATGTTCAATCAAATGATACCACATCTAGAAAAATGACAAGAAGAATGTAGCTCATATGCCTCCATCTCATGAGAGTCAAGGGTTTTACAGATCCTATTTCCAGGATATAATTTGTCTGAAGAAACTGAGTTTTACCTTTTGTTTTGCTTTAGAAGTTCAGTACACCTCAACTCTGTATTATTCTTTTTATTCAGTACATAATTATAGGAAAGGAAATATTAATCATTTATTTGAAACATATTTTATATTAATTAAGACACTTGGCTTAAAAACACCCCCAGAGAAATTTCATGAATTTATTTCTTCTACTGGGTGGAGGTACATGACTTTATTCCAGGCAGGAAGGCAAAAGTAGATGGAACTCTGAATTCAAGCCTTTCCTGGTCTACAGAGCAAATTCCAAGGGAGCTGGGGCTACATACAGAAGCACTGTTTTGAAAAGCAAACCAAACGAAACCTAAACAAACCACCACCACCAACAACAACAACAAGAACAAAATACACATTCATGATTTGCTTTTAAATAAGAAAGTCAAGTTAGGGTTTTACTTCTGTGAACAGACATCATGACCAAGGCAACTCTTATGAGGACAACATTTCATTGAGGCCAGCTTATAGGTTCAGAGGTTTAGTTCATTACCATCAAAGCGAGAACATGGCAGCATCCAGGCAGGCATGGTGCAGGAGGAGATGAGAGTTCTACATCTTCATTTGAAGGCTTCTAGCAGAATACTGACTTCCAGGAAGTTAGGATGAGGATCTTATAGCCCACACTCACAGTGACACATTCCAACAGGGCCATAGCTTCTAATAATACCACTCTCTGGCCAGAGCATATACAAACCATTATATTCTACTCCGTGGACCCCATAGGCTTGTCCAAACATATGAATCTATGGGGGCCATAGCTAAACATAGCATAATGCAAAATATGTTAAGTCCAATTTCAAAAATCCCCATTGTCTACAGCAGTCTCAACAATGTTAAAAGTCCAAAGTCTCTTCTGAGATCCATCCAATCACTTAACAGTAATTCCCAAAGCAAGATAGGAAACTAGCTGGGCAAACTTCATATTCTGCATTTCCATGGCTGATGTCAAAGAAGTCTTCAGATCCCCAATACCTTTTTTATCTTTGTTGACGACTGAAACAAACTTCTTTCTCCTGGGCTGGTACAACCAACTGTTAGCAGCTTTCCTCAGGAGATAGGCCATGGCTATGGAATCTTTGAACATCTTGGAGTCTCTAAGGCAACTTCAATGTTATAGATTCTTGTTTCAATGTCTGGGATCCACACATGATCTTCTGGCCTCCTCCAAAAGGGCTGGCATCACTTCTCCAGCTCTGCTCTCTGTAGCACTCTAAGCTCAGATTGATCCACTCCACTGCCACTGCTGTTCTTGTTGATCATCCTATTGCCCTGGCATCTCCAATACACTGGGGTCTTCCACTGAAACTGGGCTTCACCAATAGCCTCTCATAGGCTCTCTTCATAGTTTGAAGCTTCAAATCCTTTTCATGACCCCTTCAGTCCTGGGTCATCAACTTCACTGAGGTTGCACTTTCACCAGAGGCCTTCCATGGCCTTTCTTGGTGTCAAGCCTCAGTTGTTGTTTGTGATGCCTTCATGCCTTCAGATCCAGTACCACCTGGGTGACTCTTGCACATTACCAAGCACTGCTGCTACAGAATACAACCTTGGCTATCTCTGGAAAACAGCTCCTTTGTGCTCTCTGAAAACACTTGCCAGACGATTTCACCTCAGTGATGCTGGTCTCATCTTAATCACCACTAATTTCTTAGCTCCAGCTTGTCAGCGTTCTGGAATCTAAAGCCACATGGCTGAAACTGCTGAGTTCTGCTGCTTGCAAGAGCTGGAAAATGGCCCCTCTGTTTTATTACATTATCATTAGCTTTTTGGTTTCCAACCCCTTCACTGCCTAAGCTTGGCTGTCCTGGATCTTGTTCTGTAGATTAACCTTGACCTCAGAGATCTGCCTGCCTGTCTCTTGGGATTAAAAGTGTTTGCCATAATGCCTGAATTTAAGAACTTATTCTTTCTCAGGCTGGCCTTGAACTCAGAGGATTGCTTGGAATTTCTCCTGGGATTAAAGGTGTGCACCACCATGCCTAGATCTAAATTTAACTGGGTGGGATCTTACCCTAAAGTCCCACTCCTTTAATCTGCTATCTCCTAGACAGCTCCATTTCATTTCCTGGTGCCCCTTTAGTACTCAAATTATGTATTTTATATTTTTCCTTTCTAAGCTTGCTATGCTTGTTCAAAATATTCTTCGTGAGACTTAACCAGGAAATGAAGCCTCTACTGGACTTTTTGAGATTTTCATTATCAATTTAATTAATATAAATCTCTTTACCTTAGCCTCAGGTAGACTCTTCAGATGAAGGCAGAAAGCAGCACATTCTTCACCAAAATACCACAAAAAGAGTCTCTATGACACATGTTTAAGTTCTCCTCTTCTGAACCCTCTTGGGCCAGGTCTGTACAGTTCGAATCTCACAGCAACAAATCTTCCATATTCCTACTAGGATGGCCCATTAAGCTCCACTTAAAACATTCCATGGGTTTCCACATCCAAAGTCCCAAAATCCACATTGTTCCAAACAAAAGTATGATCAGGTTTATCAAAGCAATATCCTACTTCTGGTACCAACTTCTGTCTTAGTTAAGGTTTTACTACTGTGAACAGATATTTTGATCAAGGCAATTCTTATAAAGACAAAATTTAATTGGGACTGACTTAACAGGTTCAGAGGTTCAGTCCTTTATCAGCAAGGTAGAAACATGACAGTATCCAGGCAGGAATGGTACAGGAGGAGCTAAGAGTTCTACATCTTCATCTGAAGGCTGCTAGCAGAATACTGACTGTTCTGGGCATGGTTTCCTTCTCACAGTATGAGCTTCAAGCTAGACTAGTCATTCGTTGCCTAGTCCCACAAGTTCTGTGGGGCATAAGCCCAGAACATCTTGCAGGCAGGACAAATTGTAGTAGATGGTTTTGTACCTTTGTGGGTGTTCCAGACCTACCAGTGAAAGCCTTGTTTGTTTCAAAGTGGATGGTTCAGGCTCAGTGTTCTCACTGGTGTGATATTATCATGCAAGCTTCCCATGTAACTAATTTTAACCAATGGAGCATGACTAGTAAGTTAGATGTATAAAATCTAGCTAGAATATTTAATACTGAGTCCTGTAACGTTTCTCTTTCTCAATAATGGTAACTGCTGGATATGTGTTTCATCAGACTGCATTCTTGAATCATTTCATAGAGAAGAGCTTCCTGGAATGTTGTCCGATCCAAACTGAATTATAGATGTGAGAAACACATCTTTATTCTCTTAAGTCATTAAGATGTGTGGCTTACCTTTTACCATAATGTTGCTCCTGTATCCTGCTCAATAACCAACATTAGTCAGCATTTTTCTTGAATGTCTTTTATATTAAAAAGTAATTTCTAATAATTGTACAATCTGACCTCTTTAAATATAAAAACTTATTCATAAAATTCTGAGGTGATGTGTAAAATAAATAGTAATAAAAGTGAACATGCATAAAGTACAATTCTTTTACTTTATAACTGTTAACTATTTTCTAGCTACAAAACAACAGTCTAAGTATTTTCTATCCTATATAATAGTTTATTAATTCTCTGGAGACATTTTTAATCATATTTTAGAATCATTTGATGGTTTTTAGCTAGGGCACATTTCCCCCACATCCGACAATGGAAAATTGGCTTTCCCAATTGAGGAATCTTCTCATTTCCAAAACAAATAAACTTTGCCCTCTCCTCCTTTGTTGTGTTTTCAATATTTGCAGAAATAGATTGCTAATTATAAGTTAGAGTTCTCTTGTTAAGCTTCTGTCCTGGCACCCTGGAAGCCTGTCTCCTGGAGGTCCTTTGGCATGCAATGGGAGCCTAAATTTTCATACTGAGGAGTGCAATGTAACAGCATGTAATGATCTTAGATGTCTCTAAAAAAACCCATATGTAAGGGTTTGGCAATTTGATATGAATGGGGGATAGAGGAAACTTTCAGTCCCAGGTCTTGAGGGTAAGTCCTTAGGTCTTTGGAAGTTGACTCAAGACAATTGATAGAACTATCCTCTTCACATATATCTATAGATAGATATATCTATCCTCTTCATATCTCAGTCATAAAGACAGTTTTGTTTTCTCTGCAAGTCTCACAGTATATTGTTTTGCCCCTGCCCTTCAAGAGACAATCCACTTATCCACAGAGTTAAGTCTTTTAAAACCATGATCTAAAATAACCCTTTTTCTCTTTTGTAGCTGATGCCATGTTTGTTATAAGGGAAATTCAGTTAGCACAAGACCAAAATTTAAAATTACTGGCACTTTTTCAGTTTTCTCATATGAAACACCAATAATTATACAGTTTGTTATTAACATGGCTTAATTTTAACCTCTTATTTTACAGATGTATGTTCATATATATACATTGATTCTTTCACGTGACTTATATCACAGCATAAGTGACCTAGTTAACTATTTCTTTCAGTTCCTGAAAGAAACATAACAGACTAGTACAGAACATCTTAATTTGGTTTTGATCACTTTTAAGGTAAATATCAGGTATAATTCTGCTCTTTTTTGATTAACTGAATAGGTAAAAATTCCCTACTGATTACTTACTACACTCAAGTTCATCACATCATTTCCTTTTAGTGGATATCTTAATGCTTTAAGAGAAATTCTCTTAATTGATTTATCAATGAAGCTAAGACTTAATAGAATAGAGATGAATTGTTTTACATCTTTGGCAATAGACTTCTGAACAGAGGTAAACACTCAACTGACTAAAACTATATTGAATAAGTTTAAAGACCATTAAAATGTTCAAGGTAGCTTTCAATGATAGGCAAGCCTGTATGAAAATACTGCGGAATGAACAATATGTTAATCCCTTTATAATCAATAATTTCCCATCTTCTCATAATCCAAAAAGTAACGATTTCTATACTCAGTCTATAAAACGTCTGTTAGAGAACAAGGCATGGTGACATGCTTGATCTTAGCATGATCCTAGCTTGATCCAAAGATGTTGACACATGCTTGATCCTAGCATTTGGAGAGTCCTATCAGGAGTTCAGGGGTTCAATGTCATCTGCTGTTCCATAGCAGATCAGAGGTAAGCCTGGGCTTCAGGAGGCCCTGTTTCAAAAAGAAACAAGCAAAAATCATGAAGAATGCAGAGAAAAGCAACCTTATTTACTTAACTAGGTCATGGGCTATCATATGTAATTATCTCTGCCTTTCATGGTGCTTATAAATTATACCGGAGTACAAAATTTAGGAGATAATATCACAATCAACGAATTGGAAAATGACAAGTATAGTGTAATAAGAAGCATGTTATCGAACCTAGCACAACTGAATCAAAGTTTTATTGGGGAGATAGAAAAGTCACATGCCACTCAAAAGCAATGCATAGTTGGGGTGTCTTTTGCTTAATGGTTTAGAAAAATGAAAACCACTTACTATAATTGAACATGATTTGGATCTATAGGTTGTTTTGTTGTTTTAGGTGGTATCTGCAAAGTACATGTTAATCTAGGAGCTTTAGACTCTATGTCCAAGATTACTAACTAAACTATTTGACAGATGGGGCTGGCTTTCAGCTAGTAGCTCAGCTGGGGTATTGACTGGGTGTATTTGTTATCTTCCACATGGTCTCTCCATATGGCCTGGACTTCCTACAGAATGGCATCTGGAATCCAATGGAAACTGTGTGAAAATAGAAGCTGTATATATCATACATTCATACTGCTTCATTTCCCACTGAATGTGACTGGTCAGAGCAGATCAGAGGACTAACCTAATTTCATGTGGAGGACGAACAAACATGCCCAAATATTGCAGGGGTTTTAAAGGATTTGTGGACACAATCTTTCTCAATGTTAACATACAAAGATAGACAGGACTGAAAGTAGAAATTGGGAGAATGATCTTGCAGATCACAGAAGATTTTACTTTCCTACAATCTTGAGTTTAAATATTTAAAAAACATTAACTGTTTAGGCCATAAAGAATCTATGTATGAGTTCAATTCTCACCATGGTTCAACTCTTTATAATCTTTGATGTAGGAGGTATCAACTACAGAATATATGGATATTCTAGAAAATGTTAAGAGCTAGAATAGCAGAAAAGAGATTTTCAATGCATCTTGATGTAAATAAAAAGGAAATGAATAGAAACAGTGTTTGATGAAATTCAGAGGCTTTTCTCTTCTACTTTTATGAAGCAGACCAGTGATCCATAAAGTGAAATATTTAAAAGATATTTTATGAGGAAAAAATTGAGAACCTTAGCCTTTCATGAATATATGTGATTCTGTCCTTCTTGAAGATACATTACATCTTGCATTAGATAATAGGCATAATACATTTAACAAATGTGGCATTTGTGCATTCTTCATGAATAAATGAATATATGTTTATTTGTATAAATGTTCAAAATGTTTCCAAAAACTGCATATTATCTGATTATCACTGGTGACAAATCATTGGTAAAAAAATGAACATACTCAAACATCAAGAATATAATTTACCTGTAGAAGGAACTTATTTCATATAGTAAAAAGCTAACTTTGAGATAAAAAATGCATGTCAAAGAGGCATAAATATTTTCCCATCTCCAAAGTGAAAGAAAAAATTGTATTCATCAATTTTAATATGAAAAATAAATGTTTTAAGGCGATTGAGTCAATATTTTAGTATCTGAAATGTATTATCACTTCACAAAATATTATAATCTCTGTATTTGTGTGACCTGTGTTTATATTTGCACCTAGTGATTATTAAGAAAATTGATATTATATTTGAGCCTGTAGCCAAATGTCCAACCAATAACCTTTCCTGAAATTAATTACTAAGAGCATGCTTGTCTAGATCATATCTCTGAGTCATGATCTTATAAATAGACACTGTTTTATATGAAGCTGCTTAGAAGTAGGCATCCTTTATAAGGCTTTCCAGATGCCTTTCCTGATTGCCTCTGTTGTAGGGGCTGGGGATTTTAAGAAAGCACTTGTGTTGGCTATAGAGGCTCCTTTTTTTCTTTGAGAGCACAATTTTTGCTCTATTCCTGGTTGTGGTTTTGCCCTATGTAAAGCTACCTAGTGACTTTGTCTTTACATTACTTATCTTGTAAAAAACCCAAAATTGGAAAAAAGTAAGTTTCTAAATTTTTTTAGATCCTATAATAAAATATTTTTCTCTAAAATCATTCTCTTTAAAAAGGAAGTATTAAAAAAGTGGCTCTTTAGGCTGTAAATGTTCCCCTGAGTAATAGCTGTCTGTGCAAGTATGACAACCTAATTTTGGACCCTAACACCCACATGAAAGCATGGCACTGGGGCATGCATATTCCACAGTGATGGATGTTAGTGGAGAGTACTGCATCCATGGGACTGGCTGGCCAGCCAGTATGACTGAAATAATGAATTGCAGGATCAGTGAGAGACTCTGTGTGAAAGAGAAGGAAGAGTGATTGTGCAACACGACTGTCGTCGTCTGAATGAGAATGCCCCTCATAAGCTCTTAGGTTTGGATGTTTGATCTCAAGTTGGAGGAGGTTTTGAGAAGGATAAGAAGATGATGTGACCTTGTTTGAGAACAAGTGCCACTGGGTGCTGCATTTGAAGTTTCAAAATCTCATCTTTTTCTCAGGGTGTCTATATGCCTCCTGCTTGGGGATGAGATGTGCCCTTTCACACAAATGCGAGATACACACAATGCCAGCCATTATTTTCATTCACTGTAGAACACTGGAAGCATCAACTCCACATTAAACATTTTATTTTATAATTTGCCTTGGTCAATTGAAAAATTACTAAGGCAAAACCTAACATTGACTTCTGGCATACACATGTATGCATGTGATCTCTCTCTCTCTCTCTTTCTTTCTCTCTTTCTCTCTCTCTCTCTCCCCCTCTCCCTCTTTCTCTGTCTCTCTCTGTCTCTCTGTCTCTCTCTCTCTCCCCCTCTCTGTCTCTCTCTGTCTCTCTGTCTCTGTCTCTCTGTCTCTGTCTCTGTCTCTGTCTCTCTCTCTCTCTCTCTCTCACACACACACACACACACACACACTAGAAGAAAAGAAAAAAAAATGTCCTGCTCATTTTGAAAGGTTACTATCTGAAGGGGTGATTGTAGAACTTAGTGCACCTGTGCTGCACTCATTTGTCAGTGCTGCATATGAGACAGGGAAGATGATACTGGTGTCAATAATAGTACTGAACTTGGAGGAATGTTATTATACCTTATCAGAGCAGAAGTCAGAATTAAAATACCCTTCTATCATGCATCTTAGTGAATACAACTGCATTAAATGGTAAATAAAAAGACTGAAAAAATAGACAGGAGCTAGGGAAAGTTAGATGAACTATTTCATGTCAGATATCCACATGTAAATCAATGGTTCTTTATCAGTTTGCATTCTTGAATGATCAGGTGGTGAAATGAAACCAGATTGCATTAGTGGGATTGGCTGGGACAACTGTGAGGAATAAAAGGAAGGATTCCCAATGAGGAAGGTGTGCCTTCATACCATGATGGAAGTTTGAGAAAAGATGGAGCAGGAAGTCTCAGTTTGAAGCCAATAGTAAGAAAGTCTTTTTCAGGTAGAAAGATGTACTTAATCAAAGTTTCTCACTGAGTGGACCATTGTTCAGTACAACATCAATATGCCCATCATATGAACTGAGATCTTTGTACAAATGTGGGGCCAATGTAAGTGGTCAGTTTCGGGGGAAGTTAATCAAGAACTGTCATTGTAGCAGAAGATCTAAGAAACATATTTCAAAGTCTCCAGATTAGAGGCTGGACACTGAAAGGCCATCCTTAGGAGCTAAGTTGGATTTAATAACATAGGCACAATGTGGTGACAATACTTAACAATAGTAGGTTGCATGTGTCACAGGTTTTAGAGGTAGGGCTTAAGTGCTCTCTCTCAAGATTTATTTATTTAATATGAGTACATTGTAACTGTCTTCAGATACATCAGAAGAGGCATTTGATCCCATTATAGACATTTGTGAGCCACCATGTGGTTGCTGGAAATTGAACTCAGGACCTCCTCTGGAAGAGCATTCAGTTCTCTTAACCACTGAGCCATCTAGCCAGCAACCACAATTAAATGTTCTCAATATGAAGAAATGAGAGTACAGGGTGAGGGATCTGCTACTTGTTCCCATTTGATCATGCCCAATATATTCCTTTCCTGAAGCATTGTTTTTAACATATTAATACATTAAATTATTATTTATAACTGAATAATACATATTGCATTTACAACAAATTTCATCTATAACATATATACTCCTTCTTGATAATTCTACTGGATAGCAAACAATTTTGAATCATTGGGAAAATACAGTATAGTGATAGACACTGTTATTAATTTATTCTATGGGTAACCTGCATTATCTAATTTATATTTCTTAAAAATACAATCATTTTAATTCTCAGTTAAGTAATCTTAGTTTACTTTTGATTTTTATTCGATGTAACAATATTACTAAGATCATAGTTATTGGACTATATCATGAAAACAAGCCTTACAAATACCACATGGTGATAGCTCCATTGAACACCCGAGGAACATACACATTTAAGTTTCCCAATGTTTTCACTCAGATATGTTTATGCTTGAGCTCAGAATCATCATATTCTAATTTTTCTTCCGACTATGACATTTGTATTCACACATTTTTGCTCTCTCTAGGAACTCTACACTTGAAGCTTTGGAGCAAGGAATACCTCTGGTATATAAGGAAGGAGGTAACTAGAATTATGATAACTACGGTTCATGTGTGTTAATGTGCACATTGGAACACTCATGTCCATCGTATATGCATGTGTATGCTGAGGGTATCATCTTCAGGAACATCATGCCCTGTTTAAGAGACAGCATCTCTGAGTAGTCTAGAGTTCACTGATTAGGTGAGACTGGCTGGAATCAATCACCAGGAATCCTCCTGTCTCTGCCTCTTTAGTATTGGGATTGTAAATTTGTGGCACCAGTGAGTGTATTTTATCTTGATGTAGGCACTGATCACATGCTTGCAAGGCAAGTCATTGACCATTTAAACATTCTCTCTGCTCTTGGCTAGAATGTTTCAATATAATTGGCACATACTTTTTCTAAACAACCATAAAAACTTCCAAGTTTTAATGGTGATATATTTTAAGACCCTTAAGAGCTTGGGCTATTTTAAATTCAGAATAGTACTCTTAAAAAGACCCATTGTCTTAGGTGTGAAACATTTAGTAGTTTGTTTTTAAAAACTTGGGGAGGCTAAAAACTCCTGTTCTAGGCTCTTTAATAGCAGTGTGAAACCTTTAGTACACGTTTGTTGTGTATCAAATTCTTTTCTAAGAGCTCAGCATGTATGTATTAACTTATTTTATCCCAACTAAAACTCCTAGGTTTTACAATCATTGTGCTTTTAGATGCAAAATCCAAGACAGAAACCTGAGATGAGATTGCAAGTGAGGACACAGTAAAGAACTGACCTCAATGACCAGTCTTGATTGGGGTAGAGGTTTTTATTGCATCGATGAGAACAGCAAGGGACCTGTAGAAGAGTCCAGAGCAGCATTGGTTAGGGCAGACTGGTGATTTCCAGGGCTATCTGTCAGTAGTAGAAAATATAGCAAGAAAGAGCAGCAAAGACAGTAGTAGGGGTAGGGAAGTGGTGGGAAAGAATAGCAGGGAGAGCATAGCAAAAGTGACAGGAAAGTCTTGCCATAAGGGGATTATGCTGCTGAGGGAGGTAGGCTACTTAGCAGGAACAGTCTGGGACATAGCCTGAGGCTTGGATCTGCAGGGGGTTTGTTTGAGTTAATGGAAAACTGCATGTTCTTCCCAGATGGACTCTGGGGGATGTAGAAGTGATAAGAGAGTAATGGCTTTTTGTAGCGAACTGTAACCCATTTATGGGGTTCTGAAGAATGCTGAGTGCTTACCTGGTCAGAGTCTGAGATAAGCCCAGACTGTCATCTTAGGAGAAGTCAGTAGGACTGGCCTTCGAGGTGTTTGTCTTTTTTACCCACTTCAGACCTAACTTTTCTGTTAAAACACCATAACCCAAGTATG
This sequence comes from Tokudaia tokunoshimensis, assembly GCA_036184795.1. NCBI lineage: Eukaryota > Metazoa > Chordata > Mammalia > Rodentia > Muridae > Tokudaia > Tokudaia tokunoshimensis. The sequence goes on from BTHU01000004.1 coordinate 82,187,951, forward strand.
AACCTAAAAATTTCCTCTCTCTAAACTCTAGTCATTTATTTCTTCTACTTAATAATAAAATCAATATAGCATTGTGAAACATAATCAGTTAATTACTCAATGGTTCCCATACAGTTGTTTATAGTGAGGCAAATTTGGCTAAAATGCCACTCTCCAGATGGGATGTCAGACAAAGATTTTAATAGGAAAGACTGTTTGTTTGTTTGTTTATTTATTTGTTTATCTGTTTATTTCAAATTATTTGTTGATGACAATGTAAATTGACTACTAGTTCATTTAAAGACAGGGTCACAGAATGATAAGCAAACATGTCCATTCTGATCCAGTTTTGCCAAGGTTGAAAGGCTGCTGGCCACAGGCTAATTATTTGCTGGCTCTAATTGGAGTAGTTAATGCTACAGCTTCCTTCACAGTCCTTACTGCAGCACTGGGCCAGAGTAGAACCTGGGGATGGGAGCAATAGATTCATTCAAATTCATTTGACTTAATTTATATATAAAATATTGCTATGCATCCTGAAGAATGACATGCAGAGTACTCACTGACTTTTCAGGGAAGGGGTAAGCTCTGTTCATATGTTGTGAATAAATTTTAATTTTAGTTTCCTGGTGAGGGGTGAACTCTGCCCATATATGTGTAAATAAATTTTAATTCAAAAACAGCCATCTTTTCTTGCATGGAATCCCTGACTTGTATTTGTGTCTGATTTGATAGAGACACAAAGTAGGGAAATTATTTTTAAAAAAAATATATGCTGTGTCTCCTCAGAGAAAAAGCTTGCTGTCGAGTTTTCAGTGGTATGGACACACAGTCCATACACTCAGAATCACTTGTTCATTGTAGACATTACAGACCTGCCACTCACTACATGAAAAGTTTGGTCATGGTGTGCAGCCACTCACCAACTCACCATCTCAGTTGTCTCTTCTACAAAGTAGGGTGGCAACTATATTTACCTAAGATTTCTCTGAAAGACATAATTTGAAGTACTCCAGTCCATAACATGAAATCATGGAAAATGATCATTCTGCAGTTTTCACTATTATTTCTACCTTACAATTATTAAGGTTTGAATTATCTCGGTGCTTATCCAAATTTATGATCATGATAGGGAAACAAAAGCAATTCTTTCTTCTGTTAACCTGGGTATCAGAGCCAAATACTGTTGATGCTATTGTTCTTCATTTACTGACTCATTGCTTTCCTGGACTTGTACCTGTCCCTTCACAGTAAGAAACCACAGTATGAATTTCATAATCAACATACATTTTTTTCTATTAGTAAGTCCTTCAGAAGAATGACTTTACTGATAATGCTCTTAAACATGAGCAAACATGAGCATGATGGTTTCTATGATTTATTCTATATATATAATGCATATTTACATATGTGTATATTTGCAGATTGGTGATACATAAGCAAACAGTCTACTTGGAAGTAGAAGGAGTTTCAGCCTCTGGTCCTTTAGGGGGCAAAGAGCAGGATAGAGGCATAGAAGTTCTGCTGAGCTGTCAGTGACTTTCAAGGGAGCTACTAATGGAATAATGATGGTTGCTGACACAAAACAGATGTGCTATTTTTAGGCAAAAGGAATTGCTCATCAGAGATGATCCAGCTGCACTTCATCTTAGGGAAATCTGTAAAATGTCCACACTATTTCATACATCTTGTCACAATTGTGTAAGATGACATGGTCCTGTAGAGAATGCATGGAGAGACCCCCATAAAACTATCATTTATCAAGAATTTACCATGTACTTAAAAATGTGCCAGCACATTGTGCCAGAACTTAAATCTTGAAACTAGCTGATTATAGAATCATTAATATTGTTCTTATTTCTAAATGAAAGCACTAATAAAGTCTAAAGTAATATTCAGATGTCTATAGTGGAGCCAAGTGTTAAGTCCATGTCTGGCTGCCTCTAAACCTTAACAACAATTTGAAAATAAGAATGGCATATAATTAATTTATATTCTTTCACTCAAAACAAATTACATAATTACTTTCTGGCCTTTCATCACTGTTAAGGCATCCTTCCCTTTTGTCCACTGACTGGCAAAGAATAAAGTGATGTGGTGATATTTCATGTCATTCAGATAAAGATTATCAGAATATGAAGCTAGATTTTTTAGTAAAAGGGTAGAGTATTGAAAGCAGATAGGAGTAGAAATCATTTCAGGCCACCAGCTACCTTCAGATAAGGCTGATGAGAGGATCACAGAAATGGGCTGTGGAAGAACAGATACAACTTGGCTTTTGGGAAGAGAATTCTAGTTTTGTTCAGCAGAATTTTAAAGAAACCTAGACATAAGCTGGATATGATTGGGTCAAATTTCTCATTTGAAGATTTGATGAAATATTGACACATTCCCCCAATGGAGTGACAGACAATCTGTCACAGCAAGTGATTGACTAGCATCTTAGTATCAGAATAGAAATAAAATAACTCATATGCTAAGTAACAGGAAGGAAAGCAGAAGCTTCTTTTTAACTAAAATGATTATGATATCTAATAATAATATATTTACAACCTATTCTTTACAAGGAAATGGAACTAAAGTGCTAGGTCACATAGCTTAAGATTTCAATTGGGGGCTGGAGAGATGGTTCAGCAGTTAAGAGCACTGACTGCTCTTCCAGAGGTCCTGAGTTCAAATCCCAGCCCCGACATGGTGGCTCACAACCATCTGTAAAGAGATCTGATACCCTCTTCTGGTTGCATCTCAAGACAGCTACAATGTACTTAGATATAATAATAAATAAATGTTTAAAAATAAAAGATTTCAGTTACTGGAGTCAGGAAGAGCTGATTGCCGTTCTAGGTATCAAATGTTTGTGAAGCTAGTGAATATGGCAACAATGAAGTAAAACTTCAGATATGTTTCTATTTGGGCAATATAGAGTGTGTTGTTAGGTGCCATTTAAAATAGATATTTATGCTGGAGCACTATTTAGTTACAGATGGCATTGCTCCTCATCTACTCTTCCATTCTTCACTTTGTTTGAGAATATTGTTAAATCCCAAAGTCTCAAATCGTAGTGCCAAAGCTGTAACAAAATCCCAACACAAGTAACTTCAAAGAGAAAGTCTTATTCCGATTCAGAGTTTGAGGGTACATTCTATCCTAGCAGGGAAATAAAGGAGGCAGGATACTGAAGCAGCTGGCCTCATCACAGCCATAATCAGGAAGCTCATATGGATGCATACTTGCTCTTTCCATTTTATACAGGATCCCTTGCTCACGAATGACTCTGCCCTCAAATAATATTAGTCTTCCAACATTCATTAAAGTAATTGAGATAATTCTCCACAGACATGTCTACAGATCTGCCTCCCAGATAATATCAAGTTGAGATTTACAAACTCAGGATTGCACCAAATATATATCACGCATATATCAAATTCTGTGGAAAAGAATAAATTATTATTTTTTTCTTTCTGTGTTTAACAAACATGATGTATAGTCAGGTGTTTCCAGGTGTAAAAAGATATAAGAATGGCCAAAGCACAAGTTAAAACTTGGGTGCTCCTATGCTGGGGCTCAGACCTGGTAGTAGGACCAGTAAATAGAATCAGAATAGTTAATCTTTCCAAACTCTAAAAGACAGACTCATCAATCTAATAAGTTCAACATCTAGAGAAATCTTATGTAGATGACTGGGAGTGTTTGAAGGTAAAATTTCTGCATAGTCCTGGCAGGTTTTATTTTAAATAACATTGAAATAAAAGTAAGTTATTTACATATGGATATGTGCATGTAAGAGTCCATGCTTACTTACTTTAATTCTGTAGAGAATGTTTGGGCTTGAGTATTTAGAATTCTCTCTAAAATCAACATGGATGTTCCCGTGACATCAAGGTTAGAATCCTAATCTTTATCTTCATTGGTTTTATATAATTGATCATTTCATTAACTCATGTGTTTCAGTTAATGCTTCCAATTTCATTTGTCTTTCTTTTCTTTTTTTAACTTTATTAATTTATTAATTCATTCACTTTACATCTGGGTCATAGCCTCCTCCCCATTCTTCCTTCCATTCCTACCTCACTTCTCTCAAATCCCCTCCCCGTCTACTCAGAGAAGTATAGGTCCCCCACCATGGGTACACACATTCCATGGCACATCAAGTCTCATGAGGACCAAGCACATCCTCTATCATTGAGGCCAGAAAAAGCAGCCCAACTATAGGAAAGGAATGCAAAGTCAGGCAACAGAGTTCAAATCAGAGACAGCCCCTGATCCAGTTGTTAGGGTCCCACATGAATACCAAGTTATCTATCTGTCACCAATAAATGGGAGACTTAGGAACAGCCTAGGCATGTTCTTTGACTGGTGTTTCAATCTCTCTGAGCTCCCAAGGGCCCACATTCATTGGTGCTGTGGTGTCCTTTATCCTACTGGCTTCCTCAGTCCTTCCTCTGACTCTTCCATAAGAGTCCCTGAGCTCTAAGTTGATTTAAAGTGAAATTATAAACATTTTCTGATAAAATTGAAGATTTACCTGGAAAATATCTCTGATAAAATTGAAGAAAAATATAAAACACGTATTAAGATTGATTATTTCATGGAAAAATTATACAGATAAAATGGTTGGCATAAAAATATTCATATGTTTTTTGAAAGTGGAATTATAACCACTTTCTCATAAAATTGAAGATCTACAAGGAAAATATTCCTGAAAAAATTCAAGAAATATATAGAAAAACATGTTAAAACTGATTATTACATGGAAAATTATACAGATAAAATGGAAGATATAAAACTGTTCCTAAGTTGATTGAAAGTAAAATTATAGACATAGTCTGATAAAACTGAAGATCCACATGGAAAATGCTTCTGACAAAATTGAAGAAAAATACAGAGAAATGTTAAAATTGAAGATTATCATGGACAAGTATACTGACAAAATGGTAGGCACAAAAACATTCCTAAATTGATTGAAAGTGGAACTACAAACACCCCCCCCCAACAAAGCCAAAGATCTACATGAAAAACACCTCTGACAAAATTGAAGAAATACACAAAAAAAAGTCAAAATTAAAGATTATTGTGGAAAATAATATAGTCAAAATGGTAGACTCAAAAAGCATGCTGAATAGAAAGAGGAGTCAAAATCATTTTCTGATAAAATTGAAGATCCACATGAAAAGCATCTCTGTTAGACTATGTTTTTTTGTTGGGGAATTGAGTCTATTGACATTATAAGATATGCCTACCATTTTATCTGTATAATTTTTTCATGATAATCTTCAATTTTAATGTTTTTCCATATTTTTTTTTCAATTTTACCAGAAATATTTTTCATGTAAATCTTCAATTTTATCAGAAAATGTTTATAATCCTGCTTTCAATCAACTTAGGAATATTTTAATTCCTACCAATTTATCTGTATAAATTTCTTTGATTTTATCAGAGATATTTTCCATGTAAATCTTCAATTTTATCAGAAAATGTTTTTACTTCTACTTTCAATCAATTTAGGAATATTTTTATGCCTACCATCTTATCTGTATAATTTTTCTTGAAAATAGTCAGTTTTAAAGTGTTTTTCCATATATTTCTTGAGTTTTATCAGAAATATTTTCTTTGTAGCTTTTCAATTTTATCAGAAAATGTTTATAATTCCACTTTCAATCAACTTAGGAATATTTTTATGCCTACCATTTTATCTGTATAATTTTTCCATGAAATAGTCAATCTTAACGTGTTTTTCTATATATTTCTTCAATTTTATCAGAGATATTTTCCATGTATATTTACACAATGGAATACTACTCAGCAATTAAAAACAATGAATTCATGAAATTCTTAGGCAAATGGGGAACAGGGGGAGGGTAGAGGGCTTATGGGACTTTCGGGGAGGGGGGAACTGGGAAAGGGGAACTCATTTGGAATGTAAATAAAGAATATAGAAAATAGCTCTGCCATCTTTGTTCTGGCAACAGAGAAGTTGGGACCTCCAGGCGCAGGGATAACTGAGCATAACATCTCTTGGAACTCAGCCAGCTTGTGTGCTCCCTGCACCCAAGAGCTGGGCAGTACTGTGGTCACCTACACGCCAGCTCTGCTGTGGAACATCAGCCCTGCAGAGGTACCCGCACTGGGAGAGAGCGCACCTGCACCGGGAAAGAGCGCATCCACAAAGGGAAAGAGCACACCAGACTCCCCTTGACGACCTCTGCTCCAGGGATTGACTACCCTGAGCCTCCAGGTACGCAGGGATTCCCCAATATAACATCGCTTGGGACACAGCCTGCTGGGCTTCCATCTGCGCCAAAGAGCAGGGCAGCTCTGTAGTTGTCTGGGCGCCACCTCTGCTGTGGGCCATCTGCACTGCAGAGTGATCTGTGCTGAGAAGGTGCACAGTACACTCCGCCATCTTTGTTCCAGCAACAGAACAGTTGGGACCTCCAGGCACAGGGATAACCAAGCATAACATCGCTTGGGACTCGACCAGCTTGTGTGCTCCCTGCACTAAGAGCTGGGCAGTTCTGTGGTCACCTACGTGCCAGTTCTGCTGTGGGACATCTGACCTACACCTAGAGAGAGCTCACCGAGAGAGAGCATACCAGCCTCCCCTTAGCCACCTGTGCTCCGGGGATTGACTACTCTGAGTCTCCAGGTACGCAGGGATTCCCCCAAGTATAACATCACTTGGGGCAAGGCACATCAGGGCTCCAAAGTCACTCAGGAGTGATAGCCCCTCAGCAATCAGTGCCAGGGGAATCCCGGTCATCCGGGGGGGGGGGCGGGGGGAGCAGAAATAGCCTTGCAGGTTCACAGGAGGTGCAACCAACAGCCAGCGACAGCAAGACTAACTAACACCAGAGATAACCAGATGGCAAAAGGAAAACGTTGGAACGTTACTAACAGAAATCAAGGCAATATGGCACCATCCAAACCCAACTCTCCGACAGCACCAAGTCCTGGATACCTCATCACACCTAAAAGGCAAGATCTGGATTTAAAATCGCTTCTCATGATACTATTAGAGGATTTCAAGAAGGACATAAATAAATCTCATAAAGAAATACAGGAGAACATGAATCAATGGGTAGAAGCCCTTACAAAGGAAACACAAAAATCGCTTAAAGAAATGCAGGAGAATATGGGTCAACAGATGGAGGCCCATATGGAGGCAACACAAAAATCGCTTAAAGAAATGAATCAACGGGTAGATGTCCTTACAAAGGAAACACAAAAATCGCTTAAAGAAATGCAGGAGAATATGGATCAACAGTTGGAAGCCCATAAGGAGGAAACACAAAACTCACTTAAAGAAATACAGGAGAACTTGGGTCAACAGGCAGAAATAATGAAAGAGGAAATGCAAAAATATCTTAAAGAAATACAGGAAAACCCAAACAAACAAGTAAAGGATCTGAGGAAATTCATCCAGAATCTAAAAAAGGAAGTAGAAACAACTAAGAAATCACAAAGGGAGACAACTTTGGAGATAGAAAACCTTGGGAAGAAATCAGGAGTCATAGATGCAAACATCAACAATAGAGTACAAGAGATGGAAGAAAGAATCTCAGGTGCTGAAGATACCAAAGAAAGCATCGACTCAACTGTCAAAGAAAATGCAAAATGCAAAAAACGTGTAACCCAAAACATCCAGGAAATCCAGGACACAATGAGAAGACCAAACCTAAGGATTATAGGTATAGATGAGAGTGAAGATTTGCAACTTAAAGGGCCAGTAAATATCTTCAACAAAATTATGGAGGAAAACTTCCCTAACTTAAAGAGAGAGATGCCGATGAACGTACAAGAAGCCTACAGAACTCCAAACAGACTGGACCAGAACAGAAATACCTCCCGTCACATAATAATCAAAACACCAAATGTACTAAAAAAAGAAAGAATATTAAAAGCAGTAAGAGAAAAAGGTCGAGTAACATATAAAGGAAGACCTATCTAAATCACATCAGACTTCTCTCCAGAGACTATGAAAGCCAGAAGATCCTGGGCAGATCTCATGCCAACTCTAAGAGAACACAAATGCCAGCCTAGACTACTATACCCAGCAAAACTCTCAATCACCATAGATAGAGAGACCAAAACATTCCATGATAAAACCAAATTTACACAATATCTTTCCACAAACCCAGCCCTGCAAAGGATAATAGGTGGAAATCGACAATACAAGGAGAGAAACTACACCCTGGCAAAAACAAGATAGTAACTTTCTTGCATCAAACCCAAAAGTAGATAAACACTCAAAGATAAAGATAGTGTCAAGAATAGCAGGTGGCCATAATCAGAATTTTTAATCTCTCTTAATATCAATGGTCTCAATTCCCCAATAAAAAGACATAGACTAACAGACTGGATATGTAAACAAGATCCAGCATTTTGCTGCGTGCAGGAAATGCATCTCAGTGTCAAAGACAAATACTACCTCAGAGTAAAAGGCTGGAAAACAATCTTACAAGCAAATGGTCCCAGGAAACAAGGTGGAGTAGCCATCCTAATATCAGATAAAATTGACTTTCAACCTAAAGTCATCAAAAAAGACACAGAAGGACACTATATATTGGTCATAGGAAAAATCCACCAAGAAGACCTCTCAATTCTGAACATCTATGCTCCAAATGCAAGGGCAACCTCATTCGTAAAAGAAACTTTACTAGAGCTCAAAGCACACATCGCACCTCACACAATAATAGTGGATGACTTCAACACACCGCTCTCTGAAATGGCTTGTTCAGGAAAGTAGAAACTAAACAGGGACACAGTGAAACTAATTGAAGCCTTGGACAAAATGGAACTAACAGATATATATACAACATTTCATCCTAAAGCAAAAGAATATAACTTCTTCTCAGCACCTCATGGTACCTTCTCCAAAATCAACCATATAATTGGTCACAAAACAGACCTCAACAGATATAAGAAGATCGAACTAATCCCATGCCTCCTATCAAATCACTATGGAATAAGGGTGGTCTTCAATAAAAGCAAAAACAACAGAAATCCTACATACACATGGAGGCTGAACAATGCTCTACTCAATGATAACTAGGTCAAGGAGGAAATACAGAAAGAAACCAAAGACTTTTTAAAATTTAATGAAAATGAAGGCACAACATACCCTAATTTATTGGACACAATGAAAGCGGTGCTAAGAGACAAATTCATAGGCCTGAGTGCCTCCAAAAAGAAACGGGAGAGAGCATAAACTAGCAGCTTAATGACACACCTGAAAACCATGGAACAAAAAGAAGGAAATATACACAAGAGGAGTAGAAGGCAGAAAATCATCAAACTCAGGGCTGAAATCAATCAAGAAGAAACAAATAAAACCATACAAAGAATAAACAAAACTAGGAGTTGGTTCTTTGAGAAAATCAACAAGATAGATAAGCCCTTAGCCAGACTAGCCAAAGGCTAGAGACAGTAGCCAAATTAACAAAATCAGAAATGAAAAGGGAGATATAACAACAGAAACTGAGGAAATTCAAAAAACATCAGATCCTACTACAAATGCCTGCATTCAACACAACTAGAAAATCTGGAGAAATGGACAATTTTCTAGAGAGATACCAAATACCAAAATTAAATCAGGATCAAATAGACCATCTAAAACATCTTATAACCCCTGAAGAAATAGAAGTGGTCATTGAAAGTCTTCCAACCAAAAAAAAGCAAAGGTCCAGATGCTTTAATGCAGAATTCTATCAGACCTTCAAAGAAGACCTAACACCAATACACTCCAAACTATTCCACAAAATTGAAACAGAAGGAACACTACCCAACTGGATCTATGAAGCCACAATTACTCTGATACCAAAATCACACAAAGATCCGACAAAGAAAGAGAATCTCAGACCAATTTCACTTTTGAATATCTATGCAAAAATACTCAATAAAATCCTTGCCAACAGAATCCAAGTACACATCAAAACTATCATTCACCACGATTAAGTAGGCTTCATCCCAGGGATGCAGGGATAGTTCAATATAGGGAAGTCCATCAATGTAATCCACTACATAGAAAATCTCAAAGGAAAAAAAGCACATGGTCAATTCATTAGATGTTGAAAAATCATTTGACAAAATTCAGCATTCTTTCATGTTAAAGGTTTTGGAAAGATCAAGAGTTCTAGGCCCATATCTAAACATAGTAAAAGCAATTTACAGCAAACCGGTAGCCAACATCAAATGAAATGGAGAGAAACTTGAAGCAATCCCAATAAAATCAGGGACTAGACAAGGCTGCCCTCTCTCTCCATATTTATTCAATATATTACTTGAAGTTCTAGCTATAGCAATTAGACAACAAAAGGAGGTCAAACGGATACAAATTGGAAAGGAAGAAGTCAAACTATCACTATTTGCAGATGGTATGATAGTAAACTTAAGTGACCCAAAGAACTCCAGCAGAGAACTCCTACAGCTGATAAACAACTTCAGCAAAGTGGCCAGATATAACATCAACTCAAGCAAATCAGTAGCCTTCCTATACTCAAAGGATAAGCAGGCTGAGAAAGAAGAAAGAGAAATGATACCCTTCACTATAGCCACAAACAATATAAAGTATCTTGGTGTGACTCTAACCAAACTAGGGAAAGATCTATATGACAAGAACTTCAAGTCTCTGAAGAAAGAAATTGAAGAAGACCTCAGAAGATGGAAAAATCTTCCATGCTTATGGATTGGCAGGATTAATATAGTAAAACTGTCCATCTTGCCAAAAGCAATATACAGATTCAATGCAATCCTCATCAAAATCCCAACTCAATTCTTCATAGAGTTAGAAAGAGCAATTCAAAAACTCATCTGGAATAATAGAAAACCCAGGATAGCTAAAACTATTCTCTACAGTAAAAGAACTTCTGGGGGAATCAGTATCCCGAACCTCAAGCTGTACTACAGAGCAATAGTGTTAAAAACTTCATGGTATTGGTACTGCGACAGATATGTAGATCAATGGAACAGATTTGAAGACCCAGAAATGAATCCATACTCCAATGGTCACTTGATCTTTGACAAAGGGGCTAAAACCATCCAGCGGAAAAAAGATAGCCTTTTCAACAAATGCTGCTGGTTCAACTGGAGGTCAGCATGCAGAAGAATGCAAATCAATCCATTCTTATCTCCTTGCACTAAGCTCAGTTCCAAGTGGATCAAGGACCTCCACATAAAACCAGACACATTGAAACTAATAGAAAGGAAACTAGGGAAGAACGTTTAATATATGGGCTCAGGGGAAAATTTCCTGAACAGAACACCAATAGCTTATGCTGTAAGGTCAAGAATTGACAAATGGAACCTCATAAAATTACAAAGTTTCTGTAAGGCAAAGGACACTGTCAAAAGGACAAAGCTGCAGCCAACAAACTGAGAAAAGATGTTTACCAACCCTACATCCAACAGAGGGCTAATATCCAATATATACAAAGAAATCAAGAAGTTAGTCTCCAGAGAGCCAAATAACCCTATTAAAAATGGGGTACAGAGCTAAACAAAGAGTTCTCACCTGAAGAATATCTTATGGCTGAAAAGCCCCTAAAGAAATGTTCAACATCCTTAGTCATTAGGGGAATTCAAATCAAAACAACCCTGAGATTCCACCTCATACCAGTCAGAATGGCTAAGATCAAAAACACAGAAGACAGCAGTTATTGGCGAGGATGTGGAGAAAGAGAAACACTCCTCCACTGCTGGTGGGATTGCAAGCTGGTACAACCACTCTGGAAAGCAGTCTGGCGGTTCCTCAGAAAACTGGGCATGACACTCCTGGAGGATCCGGCTATACCACTCCTGGGCATATTCCCAGAGGCTTCCCCTGCATGCAATAAGGACACATGCTCCACTATGTTCATAGCAGCCTTACTTATAATAGCCAGAAGCTGGAAAGAACCCAGAAATCTCTCAACAGAGGAATGGATTCAGAAGATATGGTATATTTACACAATGGAATACTACTCTGCAATTAAAAACAATGAATTCACAAAATTCTTATGCAAATGGTCAGAACTTCAAAATATCATCCTTAGTGAGGAAACCCAATCACAAAAGAACACACGTGGTATGCAGTCACTGAGAAGGGGATATTAACCCAGAATCTGGGAATACCCAAGACACAATTCGCATATCAATAGATTTCCAAGAAGATGGAAGGAGAGACTCCTGGTCCTGGAAAGACTGGATGTATAGGAATACCAGGACAAAGAAGCGAGAGGTGGTTGAATGGGGAACATGGGGATGGAAGAGGGCTTATGGGACTTTCGGGGAGGGAGGAAATGGGAGAGGAGAAATCATTTTGAATGTAAATAAAAAAAATATAGAAAATAAAAAAAAATCAGTCACAAATTGAAGATTTCTAAAAAAAGGATATAGAAAATAAAATACTACTACTGTTACTACTACTACTACTACTACTACTACTACTACTACTACTAATAATAATAATAATAATAATAATAATAATTATAATAATGAGTTCCTGAGCTCTGCCCAATATTTTGCTGTGGGTCTCTGCATCTGTTTTCATAGGCCACTAGTAAAACCTCTCATATGACAGTTCGTGTTAGCCTTCTGTCTGCAAGTATAACAGAGTAGCGTTAACTGTGTCCAGGCTTTCCTCTCCATGGTTGCATCTCAAGTTGGGCTAGTCATTGGCTGGCCATTCTCTCAATTTCTGCTACATCTTTTTCCATGCACATCTTGTAGGCAGGACAAATTTTGGGTCGAAGGTCTTGTGGGTGGACTGGTGCCCCCACCCACCATTGGAAGTTCTGGCTGGCTACAGGAGGTGGCCAATTCAGGCTGCATTTCTCCTGCTGCTAGGAGTCTCAGCCAGGGTCACTCCCACATGCTCCCAGGGGCCTCCTTGACCCAGACTCCAGCTTGTCCCAGAGATGCCCAACCACCAGTTTCCTAGCTCTTTCCTAACCCTTCCACCTGCCATCCCCAATCTCCTCATACTTGATCCCTACCCCAGTTCTCCTCTCCATACCTTCTCCCACCTAGTTCTCTCTCTCCATCCATTTCTGATGTCTATTCTATTTCCCCTTCTGAGTGAGATTCAAGTATCTTTCCATAGGCTGTCTTTTTTACCTAGCATCTTTGGATCTTTGAATTGTAATATGGTTATTAGTTCTATCTCAAGACCAACATATACCAGTCCTGTGCATATACCCAAAAGATGCTCCACAATACCACAAGGTTACTTGCTCAGTTATGTTCATAGCAGATTTATTCATAATAGCCTGAAAGTGGAAACAATCCAGATGTCTCTCTATTGAAGAATGGATAAAAATAATTTGCTTCATTTACACAATGGAATACCACTCAGTTATTAGAAACAAGGACATCATGAAACTTGCAGGCAAATGGATAGAATATGGTCCTGAGTAAGATGACACAGAAAGACAGATGTGACTCTGCTTACTTATAGGTGGGTATTAGCCATAATGTTCAGGATAACCATGCCTTTCTTTTGTTTTAATTTCCTTATCTTCCCTCCCACTGTTCCTCCATTTTTTAATGACCCCCCTTTCTCTTTCAGATTCAGTTATCAAGTCCATTTTTCAGTATAGCTGATTTTGATATTCCTAAGTAATTCCTAATGAAAGTGGATAATCTTTTTTGAATGCAAACTCATACTGTAAGATATTGAAGATGCATAGATCAGTATTTTTTTTTAGTTTTACTTAAATGTTTAAATGTCTTTTAATTATCTGAATACCCCTTGTAGAGAAGACAAATTTGATGCTATCATTGCTCCTTTTCAATTGAATGAGAGATAAGTGAAAGTTACTCAGTTTCACTCCATTCTGCAGTATTTCTGTTATCTGTGAATTCCTGCATATATTGGGAAAGTGTGGCATTTAGGTTGTTGCAAAGCAGTATTCCTAACAGGAATGACAGAATTTATCTTTATTTTCCAGTTTACCACACTTACTAATATACTTATGGTCTGAAGCTCCAAACTACTAACGTTTTTCTTGTATGCATGAGGGAGACTGCACAAGTGGATATGTGTGCACATGTGTGTGAATATGGGCATACCTTTGCCCATGTGGATAAGCCTAGAGCTTGATTCTGGATATCTTTCTCTATGATTATTTATTTTAAGTTTTTTGAGACAAGGCCTCTCACTGAAATGGGGATTCAGCTTTTCACCTACAAATATTGGATAGAATTCCCCTGGAATCAACTTGTCTCTTCCCATTACTCTTACCCACAGTGTTGTCACAGACAATTGCCACCCCACCTGGCTTCTCTCTTGGGTACTGGAAACCTAAACTTGTGTTTTCATAGATGTTTAACAAGTACTTTTTCTCTGAACTATCATACTAACCTGAAGTGGAATTTTCTGGTTGTGTCATGTGATGTAGACTCATAATGTTTGCTGAAGCAGATTCATGTGATGTTTTTCTGATACAGACTCATGATATTTTGTTGAAGCCCATGAGAGGACTTGTGATATTTGGAGAGAGTATAAATAGGACCCAATAGACAGTGACTATGCACCTGAAATGCATTGCTAGCCATGAAATGCTTAGTTATTCTTGCGTCTTTGATGATCTTCACCTCATTGAAAGAGGCATGGCAGACAACTTCTCCTTGAATTTCAAATGGTTCTTGTTGCTTCAGCTGACAAGTGCCGATTCAGCAGAGGCCCAGATGTTTCCACTGGATTCTGCCATTGTTGCTGATTTATGATTGGTGGAACTCTTTGAACTGAACTGTTGGTTCTCCTGACACTACTGAAGTGGTACCCTGACCAGGGAGATTGGAATTGCCTTAAGAAACTACTTCTTAACAGGTCCACACCCCCTTGCCCTATTTACCATCTTTTCTCCCCTACCTTTGAACGGTGGGTTAGAAAGAGGGGTCAAAGTATTTAACTATCCTTATTAAAGTAGATTTTGAAAAATCTAAGCCTACACTAGCCCCCACATTTTCTCACATGCAAAATATGTTGAACTCCACCAGAAGTCTCACAGATGTCATTCCAATTGTAGCATTAACATTTTGTGAGGTTCTCCTACTTGAAAGATTAAGAATAACTTTGGGTTTCTGAAAATGAGCCTCTGTTCCTTGTTTTTCTTCTACTCAGGGATCTAACCCCTAGGATTCTATACCCAATGAGGTACAAAGATAAATAGTTTTATAGTAAACTATTACCTTTTTAAAATCTGAGAACCTCATGACCTTCTCTCATTTTAGAGTCTGTCATTTTCAGGCTACATCAGTTTTGCCTTTATGTCTCCATATGGTTTCAAACAATGTTGTTGAAGCTATCAATCTATACCTCAAAATCACATGTATAATCTTCTGTGCAAGGAACACAGAGTAAAAATACTTACCCTGACATCTCCTTGTGAAGCTGAAATGAAAAATATGTACCTATTGGTTATAACAAATATCTGTTACAGAAGATTACTTCTCTCACCATCATTCCCACAATAACAGAAAGAATGGCAAGAGGGAATCTCAGATTCAGGGAGAAATATAAAAGTACTCAAACAATGTCCTAAGGTAGAAATAACTCAAATATGCGATGGACATAACTGATAACAAGAGAGGTTTATTCCCTAGGGCAGCAATAATAGGTCATGATGGAAAGTATGAGACTTATTGGCTGGTTATCAAAATTATTAAATTAGGCTGCGTGTATTGTCTTCATGTACCTTAGAGCTGGCTCTCTCTGACAGTGAGGAAGAGAAAGAAGAAATAAGACAAAGAGTCAAGTACCAGAAGACCGCCAAGAAAGGAGAACTAGAGAGCTAGTTGGATCTTTACACTAAGGGAAAAAAAGCCCTTCTGCTTATCAGTCTTATTGGCATTTTGGACTCTTTTCTGTCCAAGCTGGTAGAGAGGAAAAACAGCCTAGAATTTTGATGACAGCAGGCAGGGGTACATGGGAAGGTTTGGTGGAGGGAAATAGCACAGAGAAATGATGTAATTATATTGTAATAAAAATAATAAATAATAACACTTTACAATAATCTAAATAATCCAATATCATACCAAACTATGTTCCTTTGCAATCTCATTTCCATTCCTTAAGATCTAGATAAGATACCATTGTTTAGGAATATAATTGTATACCTATCATCATCATTATCTTCTTAATTCTCATGGAGAAACAGAGATTTCATACTACAAACATATAGTGACTCAGAAACTTAGTGAACCAATCATTTTTTAGATGTATCACCAGTTCTATAGCAGATACAGATGAACAACGGCAGATCGTGTCTACCAAGAACCTGTTGTTTCTGATGAAACCAAAAGTTTTGGTGTGTATACATTATACTTATTTCAGCTTTCAGTTTTAGGGAAAAGTGTATGCTCCAGAGAAATTAAATTGTTCTACAAACCAAAGATTAAATCCTCCTACAAATGCACATTTATATAGCATACTGTCCTAGTTTTGATTTCTACTGCTTCCATAGAAACCATGACCAAAACAATGGAGGAAGGAAATCATTTATTTCATCTTGCAGCTTACAGTCTGTCATAAAGGGAAATTGGGGCAGGAACTGAAGATGTGAATGTAGAGAGAATCTCTTATAAGAAACACCTGCCAGTGAGAAAGCCGATGGCCAATGAACTGAATCAAGAAATAGGACGTCGGCCATTGGCAGGAAGATAAAGGGTCTAGAAAATAGTAAGACATAATAGACTGGGGAGAGCCACGAGAGACAAGATGGGATACCTACTGAGGAGATGACAGATGTAAACTAGCAGGTAGATGAACTCAGAGAGACACTGAAGAAATGTGAAGAAGGAAGTGGGCTGGGACTGAAGAGAGGTAGCTAACCTTGTGGAAGATAAATAGAATACTTTATATGGTTAAATGAGTTTAGGGCTAGTTAGAGAAAGAGTCAAAGCTTATGGCCTAGGCATTTAATAATAACTAATTAATCTTAGCGTTGTCATACTAAGAACTGGGGCCAGGAAAAGAACAGATGTTAATTTTTTTTTATATGCAGGAACCTAGAGAAAGGAACTAAAGCTGATACCATGGAGGAATGCTGCTTACCTATCTACTGTATGACTTGTTCTGCCTGCTTTCTCATTCAAGCCAGGACTATCTGTCTAGGATAACATTTGGCACAGAGTGTTGGGTTTTCCCACGTCAATCACCAGTCAAAAAAAAATACCCCCACAGGTATGCCTATGGGCCAGTTTGTAAGAGTTGTTTTCTAAATTGAGGTTCCCTCTACTCAGATGAACTGAGTTTATAAGTGGTTGACAAAAATCTATCCATCACAATTGCTTTGTGTGAAAGTGGTCCTAGGGACACTCTTCCCTATTGAACTGGGCTTATGTGCAGTGGGAAATTTCAGTTTTAACTCACTGATCAGGATTCTGTTACTCTCCCACTTCCTACCAGTTTCTACATGATATGTTTTCTTAATAATACTTAGAGATGATCTCAGAATTATTATTATTTTTGTTTTACTTTTTATTAACTTTTCTAATTATTGCATTTCATATTTTGCTAGTAGAAAATAAATGTTCTTCTTCCTCACACCTTTTCAAGTTAAAAATTCTTTTTTTTCTTTTCTTTCTTTCTTTCTTTCTTTTTTTTGAGACAGAATCTTCTACATATTTCTTTTTTTTACAAGTCAAGGGTTTTGTGTATTTCAACTTCATTATTGAACTTATTTTATATATGAAACAACTATTCATTTATGTCTACCTCATAAAAGCATAAGGCCAAATACTAAAGATGCTCAAATAAATAAGGTATATGCAATCATATTTCTGACTAGTCATGAACTCAATATATAGAATAGACTAGCCTCAGACTCAGAGAAACCTGTCTTATAAGTTTTAGACTTAAAGACATGAGCCACCATGCCCTGCTCTAAACTTCCTTTGAGCATCATTGCTTTTGGTAAAATAACATCACTAGTCATGTCAGGCAGCTTACTATATCTTATTTACTCCTCACAACAAAATTCAGACTATCTATTTGTACTTCTTTATGAATGTGTCAACTTCATGCTCAGAGTAGGCAGATTTCTTTGTTTCTGAAATCACACTGACACTAAGAAATGTACTTGACATACACTATTTCATCATGGATCACTGCTAAAAAGAGTAAAGGTTGAAATAAGTCACCATCAGTCCCCCAGGTTACAAATAGAAAGGTGATAGCAATGAACTCTCCTACTTTTTTTCTGATAGTCTCAGCTATAGGAAAGTTTCTTTGAACAGCTGGGTACAGTGGCAGCTGAGTTATCTTGCTTCTGGCTCTGAGTTTTCAGACTGACCCCTACACTCATGTTCCTAAAAGAAATGGAAAGTGCAGAAAGTTTAGGTGAGTGTGGAGGTTAGAAGAAAGTCCAAAAAAGCCAAAGTTATAGCACACACAAGAAATTATCCCCAGAAGTAAATTTCAGGTTATAAAAGTCCCTATAAACTCTTTCAGTTCTGAAGGAATATTACAAAGAAACAAATGTACTTTGCATCCTAGGGGAAATATCAGATGATATTAGTGATTCCTGTACCTGACATACTAAAAAGTCATCTTTCTCTTTCAATACCAAAATGACATCATAAGATCATGCATGAATAACGTATCAAAAGAAGAGTACAATTTTCTTTTTTTCTATTTAAAAATTATAAATTTGTTACTACATAGTATATACCATAGTAATCTCAGAGTACAAGCATCGTTAAATATTATTAAACCTATCAGCATAGGGTATTATACAGATATGTTAAAATTAGAAGTCAAATGGTCATTTCCATATATGATGTGGCCATTTTACATATTAACAACTATTTTTTGACTTATTTTTTATTAGATATATTCTTAATTTACATCTCAAATGCTGTCCCCTTTCCTGGTTCTCCCCTCCCCCAAATATCCCATAAGCCATCTCCCCTTCCCCAATCAACCCTCCCCCACTCCCCTGTCCTGGTCTACACTATGGCATCAAGTCTTTCCAGGACCAAGGGCCTCTCCTCCCTTTGGTATCTAACAATACCATCCTCTGCTGCCTATGTTTCTGGAGCCATGGGTAACTCCATGTGTACTTTTTGGTTGATATTTTTGTCCCTGGGAGCTCTGGGAGTACTGGGTGATTCATATTGTTGTTCCTCCTGTGGCACTGCAAACTACTTCAGCTCCTTGGGTCCTTTCTCTAGCTCCCCCATTGTGGACCCTGTGCTCAGTTCAATGGTTGGCTGCGAGTGTCCCCCTCTGTATTTGTCATGTACTAGGAGAGCCTCCTAGGTGATATCTATATCCAGCTCTGGTCAGCCAGCACTTGTGGGCATCCACAATAGTGTCTGGGTTTTGTAACTGTATACAGGATGGATCCCTGGGTGGGGTAGTATCTGGATGGTCTTTCCCTCAGAATCTGCTCCACCTTTTGTCTCTGTATCTCCTTCTGTGGGTACTTCTTTTCCCCTTTCTACAAAGGACCCAAGGATCCATACTTTGTTCTTCCTCTTTCTTTGGCATCCTTAGTCATCATGGAAATGCAAATCAAAACAACCATGAGATTTCACCTCACACCAGTCAGAGTGGCTAAAATCAAAAACTCAGGAGACAGCAGGTGTTGTCAAGGATGTGGAGAAAGAGGAACACTCCTCTACAACTGGTGGGATTGCAATCTGCTACAACCACTCTGGAAATCAGTTTGGCAGTTCCTCAGAAAACTGGGCATAATACTACTGGAGGACCCCGCTCTAACATTCCTGGGCATATACCTAGGGGATTCTCCAGCATGTAATAAGGACACATGTTCCACTATGTTCATAGCAGCCTTATTTATAATAGCCAGAAGCTGGAAAGAACCTAGATGTTCCTCAATGGAGGAATGGATACAGAAAATGTGGTATATTTATACTATGGAGTGCTATTCAGCCATTAAAAACAATGAATTCATGAAATTCTTAGGCAAATGGATGGAACTGGAAAATATCATCCTTAGTGAGATAACCATATCACAAAAGAACACACATGGCATGCACTCACTGATAAGTGGATATGAGCCTAGAAGCTTGCAATTCCCAAGACACATTTCACATATCAAATGATGCCCAAGAAGGAGGAATACAATTTTAATAAGCATTCTAAAACCCTATAATTTAGAGTAAGGACTCAAAATGGCACATATTCAAGCGTGAAGAACAACATAATTCAGAAATTATGAGCTTTAATATGCTAGGGTTGTTACAATAGGATGCTACATCCTATTGTACTAGGATGTACTAGGCCCCATGTTTTGCAG
The DNA here is from genome assembly GCA_036184795.1 of Tokudaia tokunoshimensis. Classification (NCBI taxonomy): domain Eukaryota; kingdom Metazoa; phylum Chordata; class Mammalia; order Rodentia; family Muridae; genus Tokudaia; species Tokudaia tokunoshimensis. The sequence goes on from BTHU01000004.1 coordinate 82,208,173, forward strand.
GTGGTAATCACGGCTGCTGTGAGTTAAGAGTATGCCAGTCATGTCATACCTGGAAGACAACATTTCATAGCACCTCACCTTCTCCTCTTATTCTTACATTCTTTCTATTCTCTCTTCAGTAATGTTCACATCCCTTGATGCAGGTAATAGAGAAGATCTCTCTTTGCATCAGTTATGATTTATTACTTTTATGACTACCTACAGCAAAAACACTTTTTTTTCTGATGGAAACTGACTACAGCACCAATCTACAATAACAAGCAATTATTTAAAAGAGAACTTGATAAAGAACATTTAAAACCATACTTCTTTTGTTTGTTTGCTTTTATTCTTTCCTTTTATTTTTGAGATTATAACATAATTACACCATTTTACTTTTTCTTTCTTCCTTCCAAAATCTCCCATATACCTCTCCTTAATCTCTTTCAAAGTTGTAATCACCCGTTTAATGAATACACACACACACACACACACACACACACACACACATATATACATTCTTTTTTGATGTAATTCTGTTTTCATTAATTAATTAATTAATTTTTTACACTCCATATTTTATCCTTCCACCCTTGTATACTCTCTGACTGTTCCATATCCCGTACCCCTTCCCCATTCCCTGTCTCCACGTGGAAATACAACGTTTTTAGTCTGTATAATGTTACTCATATGTATGTTTTCAGTGCTGATCATCTGGCATTGGATAACTAATAAGCATGCTCTTCACTGAGGAATATTATTTTTACCACTCTTAGAATTCTCTAGTTTCTTATAGTTTGTTTTGTAGGATTGAGGTCTTATAAACTTTTCCCCATACACGTTAGCTTGTCTATTGTTATTTTCATTATGGGTGTAGCTTCTGACTTTACTAGGAGACAACTTCACAGAAAACTCTCTGATCTTCTGGCTCTTACAATCTTCTCACCCATTCGTCTGCAGTGTTTCCTCAACCCTAGGTGAAAAAGTGTTTTGTATATATCTCCATTGGCACTGAGCTTCACAGTTCTCCATTTTGATTGGTTTTGGTTTTCTCTAATGGTCTCTGTTAGGAAGAGAAGTTTCCTTGATGACGTGTGAGGCTAGACTTATCTGTGGTTATAATGACAAATCAATGATTACCACTCAATGTCACAATTTTCAAATTTCCTGGAATATTTTGTGGACTCTTTAAGTAAAAATAATTTTAAAATAATTTAATTTATCTGCCTTTTTAATTTCTCCCATCTTTCTTAACTCAACATTTAATATTATTGATTTCTTTGTAGTATCTCAAGACTATTTTCATTCTGCCAGGAATGCATAATTTCTTATCTTCTGTAATTCTTACTAAGTACCTGTACCACCTCTCTCTTTCATCTATTTCTATTTTGAGCATCACTTGACTTCTTTGCTGAATGGTACGCTCTTTGAGTTCCAGCTATGTATAATGATTATGCATGTGTTTGTCTCAATATCCCGAAGACAGGAAATAGAAACTGGTCAGTTTGGGCTAGTTCTAATAATGTCCTTACTGGAAATCAGGAACCCAGGGAGAAAGTTCTAGTTTCTAGTTCCTTGTTATCTCCCTGCCCTTTTTTGTAGAAGCTACTATCAAAGACATGATTGAAACTGTAGGGAAGCACATGGACACCTCACAGTTTGACAACTCTGTTGACTATCTCACAATGTCTCATTTAATGCCTCAAGCCCAGTTTCTGTCATACATTCTTTAAGAATTCCCAAGACTTTCACTTGATGATACCCTACTTCCTGGGAGTTACTCCTGATATGTAGGAACTCTTTGCTCTCTTCCAAGCTTCCACGTAAGAATCTATAGAACATTTCTTTCTAAAAATAATACTTAGTGGTCTATAAATTTCATTCTATTGATTGACTATATAAGAACTTGAAAACAGCTTTGGTGGTGGGCAAGGTTCCTGGAAATGTAACTCCTATCCTGAGCTCACAGGATGCTAAAAGAAAGACTTCCATCAATCTCAAAAGACATTCCAAATTTTCAAACAGATGCAGGTAGCAATGTTTAGTAAATGAAAGATCAACCACGAGTTGATGAATAAGATAATAGACAGGAACTCTGGCTTATCTTTCGTCAACTCTGGGTTACTGTTAACGAAATATAGAACCAATAATGGTCATATTTCTAGCTGAAGTATGTTGTCTATTTCCTGTGTTCATTGCTTATTAGCACCTGTCCTACATTGTCATTATTCTTACAATTCCTTACCAAGCAGGTGATATCAACACCACTTTACATTCACTTTATATTTACAACTGTGAAATCTTTTCCATTTTAGAACTGCTACACAATTGAGTAGCAAAGGCTTATAGCGATCATGCACTTATCCAAAGTGAAATAGCTATCAAATAATAGAAGTAGCATTTTAACACACATCAACCTAGTAAAAAGGTACACACTTAACTGTAAAATGAGAAGCATAGGCAGGACTCTCTGAGGAGTGTTCATTACTTCAATTGGATTCTTTTTTTTTTTTTTTTAATTTACATTCCAAATCACTTCCCCTTTCCCGTTTCCTCCCTCCCCGAAGGTCCCATAAGCCCCCTTCCCTCCCTCTTTTCTCCGTTCAACCCCCTCTCATTACTCTGTCCTGGCGTTCCCCTACATCCAGTCTTTCCAGGACCAGGGGTCTCTCCTTCCATCTTTTTAGAAATCTATTGATATGCTGATTGTGTCTAGGGTATTCTGAGATTCTGGGTCAATATCCCCTTATCAGTGACTTCATACCATGTGTGATCTTTTGTGATTGGGTTACCTCACTAAGGATGATATTTTCAAGTTCTGACCATTTGCCTAGGAATTTCGTGAATTCATTGTTTTTAATTGCAGAGTAGTATTCCATTGTGTAAATATACCACATCTTCTGAATCCATTCCTCCGTTGAGGGACATCTGGGTTCTTTCCAGCTTCTGGCTATTATAAATAAGGCTGCTAATCTTATTTTTTTCATCTCAGGAATCTTGACATTTCATAATGTCAACAATAATCCATGTAGATAGTTTAAGTTTTCTATACCATTTAAAACTTGGAGGAAAAAGTAAACCTTTTTCTTTTAGCAGTTTGCCAATGTATCTACAACTCTCACCAGCAAAGAAAGCAGTGTTTCCAAAAATGATTTCTGTAGGCTGTTAATCGGTATTCGGTGTTCCAATGCTTCAAGATATGTAGGATTAAATATAGTTTGACTTGATGTTTAAGCAAGTTGTGTAGGATTTCTTTGATGTACTAATGTATATGTAAAACTACAACTAAGGATAGAAATTAGAAAGTTGAGACATAGACAGTATCCACCTGTATCATTTCTCTCTAAATATCAAGATGAACATTTTTAAAATGTTCATTTAAGGTTTCCTGGCTCTAGAAACTCTTACAAAAATGTCACTGATATTATCTGACATGTTGTGCGATCAGACCCATAAGTGATCCTGCACAATGATGCTATTCCATAGGCACCAGCTTTGTCTAAGTAGAACTCAAAACTATAGATAACTTTCTGGACCATCATTCTGGTTCCTGCTCTTAAAAGCTCTTAAAAAGAACAAATGTTCAAGTCTCCCTTTCTCCTTTTCTACCTTCAGGTTCCTCCTCAATAAAATAGACATAATAAGTAGTTTTCAAGAATTTTGTGAGAGAAGAAGATAATTAGTTATGAAACTATTAAAGGAATGGCACACACTTTTGGTCTTTTGCATACAAGGATCAAGGTCACGGACATGAATACTCTCTGATAACTAGGTTTATATCAACTTGACATGAAATATAGTCATCTGAGAGGAGGAAAGCTCAATTGAGAAAATGCTTCTATAAGATAAAGCTCTGGCTTAGCCTGTTGAACATTTTCTTAATTAATTTAATGGGGGAGAGGGCCCGGCTCATGTTGAGTGGTGCTGTCTATAGGCAGGGGGTCCTTGGTTCAATAAGAAAGTAGGCTGAGCAATCCAGGGAAAACAAGCCAGTAAACAGCATGCCTCCAAAGGACCTCTGCACAAAATCTTGCCTAGAGGTTCCTGCCCTGTTTGAGTTCATATCATGGCTTCCTTTTGTGATGGATTACAATGTGGAAATGTAAACTCAATAAATCTTTTCCTCCCCAACTTGGTTTGGTGATGACGTTTCGTCATATCCTAAGACACATGCTTAATCAAACTTTTTTTTTTTTTTACATTCATTAGAGAATACCATTGTCATTCTCAGGTCCCAGATGAGGAGACTACAATTCAGAACTGATATCTAGGTCTCTTACACTAACACATCTGTAGGAAAAAGAAAATAATTTCATATCTAGTTCATCCAATTGTTTTACTTTTGGTTTACTAACTTCAAATTCTAAAGTCAACAATGATAATAAAAATGAAGGTATTCAACATTCCTATACTCCATAAGTGCCAAGATTTATTATGAGTAGATTTGTGTAGTATTCAATACAAAGTATTTATCCATACAAAAATTTTTTATGCTGAACAAAATGTACAGATGCTCCCTTTTCATTAATTATTATAAATAATGCATACTTTTTATTCATTTTTGTATATATGCCATATGTGCAAATGTGTTTACATGTGTACAAGTACATATGCACATGTGTGTAAATGCTTTTAGAGGCCAGAGGTTGACTGCAGATGTATCTTTAGTGACTGTCTACCTTACTCTGGAACTCCCAGATTCAGCAAGGCTGGCTGCTTATTGAGTTCAAAGGCTCCCACAAGTTCCAACCTTTCCAGCACAGGGATTATGAGTTTATGGCCTGGCTTTTCACATGACTGTGGAAGATCTAAACCCAAGTTCTCATGCTTAGGTTAGCCATATTTGCTGTCCTGTATGTTTATTTCTTTTACTTGTACTTTTCCTTTAAAGTTTTGTTGATTTGCTTTATGTTTTTTTATGTGTATGTGTTGTATTAAGTATTTAATTTCAATTGGGCATTTCTACCCCACCTTAGATCACTCAGTTCCCAGATATAAGGCACGAAACTTTTATATTTATAATAAGCCATTAATGCACTAGGGTTGGGCAGATATTTGCCCTCTAAGCTATAAAATCTACTTGCCCATCAATTATCCTGAGTTATAACTTGCTATGTTCTATCTGCGCAGCTCTTAACTCCATTTGGCCAGACCTCAAGGCTATGTTTTCATAACTCATAGACCCCATGGCCTCTTCTCCTCTAACACTCTCTCTCCTTCTCTTCATGGTCTCCTATCTCAGACCCCCACGTTGAAACCCCAACTAGCTCCCTTCTGCCAAGCTATAAGCTGTTGGCATCTTTATTCAACCAATAGTTTTAAATTAAGGAGTCAGGTCATGTGGCCTCAGTTTGTTTACATGAGGGCTCTCTTGTCCCTGAGGTAAACAAGACCAGTATTTAGAAATACAATACATAGCAGCAGACCAACCCTCAACAGGTATAAGTGGTTTTGCCTGTTTGTGTGTATGGATATTACATGTGTATCTGGTAAGATGAAGTTCAGAAGAGGGTATGAGACCTCCTGGAACTGGATCAATGGATGACTATGAGCTTATTAACCAAGTGAATGCTGGAAAATGAACCTGAGTCTTCTGCTGGAGCAGGAAGTACTCGTCCACCAAGTCACCTTTACAGTCCCATGAGATAATTAAATCAAGCTAGTCAACATAGCATATTGTTAAAATAATACATTCATGGAGATAAAGCTATATGAAGCTTGGGAAACATTTGAAAAGTTCATTAGTATCAGTGCTAGGAAAACTAGGGTTTTAGCTACACTTACTTGACTATTTTTTAAATTCATATCCTTATTTTTAATGAAAGTTATTAGTTCATACCTCATGCATTTATTGGACAGCTACTAAGTGCTATTTGATGGAGGTTAAAAGCTGAGCAAACATTGAAAGAGCCTCTGACTTCAGCCTATGGAGCTGCAGGTAGTAGCACGTGCTTGCTGCTCTACAAGTTTTTATTCATGGATATAGGACCTTTGTTTTGTCACTGTCTGATTCTTCATATATAAAACATAAATGGCTGGGCAAAGAAGTGTTCAACAGAAAGCATGTTCATCTAGACTTTTCTACTTTCAAAGTTAGAGATCCATTATGTCTGAGAAGGTGGCGGTGTGTGTTTCCAGATTTAACATGCTTACTGAGGGTGCTACTCAGCCATAAGAAAGCAAGTTGACCCTCCTGTTAGCATTTTGCCTCACTGTTATATTTGAACACAGTGGACTATAAATCTGAGGACTATTTAGTCCAGTTCAGCAACATACGGTGGGAAAAAAAGTAGGATCTGAGACTTGAGTGCAAAAGTAAATAGTCTGCAGAAATGAAGTAGTTCCAAACTACCTGGTTCTGTCTTTCAATAGTCTCTGCACTGTATTCAGCTCTAGATAGCCTATCAAAGCTAAATGACGAATTTCATTCAAGAGATAAATGATCTTACTTGCAAAGCATTTCATTTCACAATGAAAGGCTTATACACATAATCCCAGAGAAGTTTTCTACATTAAACTACAAAAGGAATGCAACTTGGAGATGGAATGAAAAGCACATAATTTCTTTCCTTTGTATATCATCAGAAAGTGAGCATTGTCAGCTAGCTAGAGGCAGTGGGATGAGTTCTTTTGAATCCTTTCTGATGTACACCATGTTGTATGGATGGGATTTAAGAGGTTAATCTATTTTTTTTATTTTTCCCGTTGACTGAAATTTTAAGCAAATCATCTCTGATCTCTCAGTGAAAACTATCTGATAAATTTAGGCACAGTTTTAAAGTCTGGTAACAAATTTTTCTCCTTAAAATCAGTCATTTACCATGCTATAATTAGAGAAGAGTTTTTGGTCATCTGATGAATTAATTTCAATAATTGTGCTTATTTTTAAATTATTCATTGGTTTTTAAAGATATTTCATACATATGGGTATGATATTTTGAACATAGCCACTCCATCACCTTCACTTGACTTCTTCTCCCTCTGGGAAACTGCTTTCTATAAGTAGCCTAGGTTGTGAGTGGCTTTGCTAAGGAGCTGACATTTTAAGGCATAGATGTCTAGTGAATATTATTAATAATGCACCTCATACTGTGTTTTGTAAAGTTATTACATCCTATTAAAGTTTACCAGAGCCCCATGGAATAGTTTGACAGCATGATCTCCGTTGTTCTGATCGATAAAGAACATGACAAATTAAAGAATGAACAGAAATAAAATTAAATATCTATCTTTTCTAGATATTGTATCACACTCCACTGTTAAATCTCAACACAGTTAATAAAAATTATTTAATAGCTTCTATTTTCAGATTAAAATATTTTCAAGGCTAAGGAACCTGCATTTTTGTTTTTATGAAACCTAGTATATTGATGAGTTTTGCTGAATGATATTTAAATGAATTTCTCAACACAATACACACATAACTGTAAGTTTGTTGAAGAATTTGATTTTACTTGAATGAATTGAAAGTTGTTGTACATCCTAAATTTTAACCATAAATGGTTGAGACATTTCAATAATTATTGGACCTTTGTTTTAATAGTTTACTCTTTACTAACACAGGAATTTATGACCTTATCTCATTCATTTACTCACCCACTCATTTATTTATTGATTGACTTAAAGTATATTTATATTAGGTGCCTATTTATTTCAGACTTTATTACACCATAGGATTTCAGATATTCCTTTCCTCACCCTGAGCTCCAACTTTAGCTCCTCACCAGAACTTTTAATGATAATTGATGCTTAGAATTTCTCAAACCTCCTCCTTTTTTGCTGTAAAATAGAAAGGATGATGATTCATGCACTTGTTCCTTGGGGTGAGAGATGATGAAGGAACAATTATTTTGAGAGAAATGTTTTGATGACAGACAAGTAGAGAACAGAATGATTTCACAATAGATAACTTCATGTGAAAGAATGATTTGTGAGGCTGAGTGATACAGAGGGGTCTCTCTGCCTTTACTGGGGTTTCACGATAATTTTGCATATTTCTGGTTTTTTGCAGTTTGAGACATGTCTTAGATTTCTTTTTCACAAATGTGTAGGGATTCCTCTCTTCCTTTCAGCACTTATTAACTGCTCTCCTGTCCTCCAGCTTTTCTTTTCTTTGTCTATCAGTAGTGATCCAAATAGAGCGACAACAATACTCCTACACCTGATCATAGTCATTTTGTGGATTTAATTGTCTGTATGAGATCCTCAAGTTCTTATTGACTTCTGCTTTCAGGCTATATTTATTTTAGGGCAATTATTTCCTATGACTTTCTTCATATCTGACTCAAGTCAGACTGAACACATCATTCCATGTTCTGTATGCCCTAAGGAAATACTTTTGTACTTTCGATTATTCTAACCTGTTGGCATCTCCTGCTTCCCTCACTGAATCCAACATCTACTCATTCTTTTTTTTTTAATTTTATTTTATTTTCTAAGTTTTTTTTTTATTTACACTCAAAATCATTTCCCCTTTCCCGTTTCCTCCCTCCCCGAAAGTCCCATAAGCCCCCTTCCCTCCCTCTTTTCCCCATTCAACCCCCTCTTGCTTCTCTGTCCTGGAATTCCCCTACATCCAGTCTTTCCAGGACCAGGGGTCTCTCCTTCCATCTTCTTGGAAATCTATTGATATGCGAATTGTGTCTAGGGTATTCCAAGATTCTGGGCATTCTTGATGAGTATGTTACTGTTTCAACTAGTCATCAGATCATTCTTGATTTCCCAAACAAGAAACAAATGTCTCTGTTTTGAACTCCAAATCTCAAGGCACTTTCCCTTCAAGTCTTATGCTAGTTATAAATTTTGATAAAATATAATGATTCACATAAACTATAGTGAAATTCTAACTAGTTGTAAAAGTTTTCTGCTCGTCTTTAGACTAACTTGTCTTTTGATAAGGTAAATGTCTGTATTTTATTAAATTTTCTATGGGTTCTCTGAATGTAAAAGGCAGAGGATAAATGCAAGGAATGAACTATTCAGTGAATTAAGGAATGAATGAAGCTTCCCTAGAAGGCTGTTTGGTTTTTACTACCACTCATTATTGATCATATACTTAGTATTCTCTATAGCACAATTTTCTGATGAAATTCTCAGATTATGGGCACTCTCAAGTCTCTAAGTAAAACAAAGGATCTGAAATTAGAAAAAATGAAAATCCCTTGAGCAATAATGAAAATAGCTATCACACAGCTTCTTTAAGTCGATGCATGCCCTCAAGCTATCTGTAGCTTATGTGGTTAGTCTTGGATGTTGAGTTACTGATTTAAAGAGCTTATGTTGTTGCTATAGAAACTAATAGCAACAGAACTAATCAGAAGAAGCAAACATACCATAAGGGAGAAGGGAGACTGAAAACAAAGTGTGTGACATTTTATACTAGTCTGAAAAATTGTTGATGCCCCAGTGTTATAGCTCTAAGAGATAATGTTTTAACCAAACACAATTCATTGAAGATTTTATTTTGCAAATATTTTTATCATAAACAAAGCCCAAACTTTATTTGTTATTTATGTAAAAGAATCATTTCCAGTCATCTATAAACTATAATGAATACAAGGATACCTTGCTGTAAAGCATATTGACATTCAAGTTTAGTATAAATATCATGACTAAAAGGACTAGAGGGAATAGATATTTCAGTGGTTAAACACATTTTCTCATCTTCCAGTTAACCCATGCTTTAACTGCAGCTCCAGCAAACCTGTCACCCTTTTTTGGCCTCCATGGGAATCTGCACTCATATGACATACACAAACATACAAGCAAACACAAACATGCACACACATAGACACACACACACACACACACACACATGCACATGCACACAAACACTGGCACACACACATGCACATGCCAAATACCACACCCCTTCCACACACAAATACCACACCAAACTTATACACCACATACACAAACACACAAACACACACACTACCACAATCACCATCACTTGCACCCTCATAGATTAGGTAGGTAGGTAGATAGATAGATAGATAGATAGATAGATAGATAGATAGATGGATTGTAGATAGATGTATATAGATAGATACATCAATGCAGAGAGAGAGAGAGAGAGGTTATATAGGTAGAGAACATCCATACTTAGAAATAAAAAATAATAAAAATCTTAAAAATATGAATGGTATATATTGTTATTTTTATTTTAATTATGTGAAAACAGGTTAAATGAGACTATATAACTGGATTTAAAGCTCATTAATAAATAACACAGTAAACAATTAAGCACATATCTTTTGTATTCCAGATAATTTCTATTTCTGTTAATCATAATAACACATACATTAAGTGTTTCATCTGTTATTATTTTTATAAAAGAATGCTATAATTCCACTTGTCAGTCAATGAAACTGAGAATTAACATTTTGGCTGGTAAACACCTAAATTGATCAGTCAAACAGCTCTTGAAGTTTTAAGGAAGCCACTTGCTGAAGGTCTTGATCTGATTGGGGTAACTGCCAAAGGCCACTCATATTTGGTATTATTGTGCCTAAATTATAGCACTTCATCCATTCATTCAAAGATGTAACAAGTCAGACATGGTCACAGGTACCTGTAATCCCAGCTTTAGGAGAGCTGAAGCAAGAGGACTTGGGGCTTGAATTTATAGAGGAAGAGACTGTGTCTAGAACAAAGAAAACCAGTAATAATGTAACAGTAGGCCGGGCGGTGGTGGCGCATGCCTTTAATCCCAGCACTTGGGAGGCAGAGGCAGGAGGATTTCTGAGTTTGAGGCCAGCCTGGTGTACAGAGTGAATTCCAGGACAGCCAGGGCTACACAGAGAAACCCTGTCTCAATAAACCAAAAAAAATAAGTAACAGTAGTTATTGTTTGGGTGGATGTCAGACTCAAATAGAGGCTCTCGAGCTTTTATTTAATCACAGAAAACCTGTGAGAAATTGGATTTTTTTCTCAATTCATGGTAGAAGAGTTTGTGACTTGAAGATTAATTTTTAGAAAAAAATTATAATTTTAATGAACTTCAAGGCTAAACCATTCAGTTGGTTGTGCTCAAGTTCTTGGACTCTGAGCCAGGCAATGGGCAAAATAATTCTGAGGCTGAGGAAACTACTTCTCAAATCGGGGCTGTGCACAGGGAGAGAAGCAGTTCTTTAATGGATTCATCTGGAGATTCTTAAACCCGACATGATTCTAGTCCCCACATTTTCATGAACTCAAGGAAAAGCAAGTATACCATCAGTTTGAGTATGCAATGTCTCTACTGATGCCACAATCTATAAAACCATGTTTTTTCTGTAGTTCTTTTCAAGGAAAAGGAGTTGATTAGAACAAAAAAAACCCTGTTCTTAAAATAGTTCCAGCCCGTTTGCTCAAATAATTAAACACCCTGATGAAGTTAGTTTAAATTGTTTTAGCAAATTTGTTTGCTGCTCTCGGCTTGCCTATGTTCTCATCCTCTTTTTCTGCCTTCCACTCACATCCATTACTGCCATGCTGCCGCTTTCCAGTGTCTTCTCGATGCAAATATTTTCTACATCATTTAAAATCATACCCAGAAGAATTCAATCATTTCATTTCAAGGATGTTTGATATAGGCAAGCATTTCTTTTCTTGTCTTCTGGCTTAAACTTCTTCCATTATTTTTTTCTTTAGCATCCTTCATACATCTTGCATTTTGGTGCTGAAGCAGCAGATGAGTGAAACAGAAGAAAAATGGCCTTGACACATAGAAAGGAAAGACATTTTTGCTACCTTAAGAAGGGGTAGTTGTATAAGTTGCCTGTCAGGTTGAAGAATGATTTATTTTAGGGACTTGCCTCTTTGCTTAAAAAAAAAATCATCTTTCCATATTAGGCTATGCAAAGCAGTTTTCCATGCCTTATTCTAGATACTCTGGCTTGTTATATGTGAGAGAGACTCAGATTAGTAAATATAAAAGCAACTCTTGAGTTTAACCCTATTAATCACTACTGAGGAAGGCTGAATCGAAGCCTGGAGGATGCATGGATTTTAGAAAATGGATGAGAAACACCATAAAAGAATAAAAGGGTCTTGTGACAATGTGAAGATAAAAGGAATGGCAAAAGACATGGCAAAAGGAATTAAGTGTGCTCATCCTGGTGATTATCTTGGGAACATATAAGAGAATGAAATCTTCTGCTCAAACTAAGGCTTTTGCCTGTTCTCTTCTCTATTAAAACTCCTTCTGTAAGTTCTACACTTGATCTTAGTCAAAAGGCCGAGAAGCGATCCTTCTGTAAGTTCTATGCAGTAGTTAGTTGCATTCATTTTGCTTAGTGTTAGCAATATTTTGGGGACTAAATGAGACATAAAAGCCTTCTTTTGGGATACCAAGAGATGAAAAGACATAACAAAATATATGTAGATGAATGGAATGAAAGAAATTCAGTAGGTAAAAACAACATAGTACAAGCTATAAAGCAGACCCTCTATTCCAAATAGTACCATAGTAACCAAATCTTAAAGATTGAGTTTGAAAAGCACACACATTTTCATGTCATCTCTTGCTTTGAGGCTTTCTGAGGCTTTTATGACACACCTCTTGCAATTATTTATATGTTCTTCCATGGTTCTACTCTATCCTGCAGATTCCCCTGTGCAATGCTTTGCCCCTTTATATTTTCTCTTCATGTACACTGTCTCCAACTTGTCATATTCTGCTCACTATAGGACCACTTGTATGTTGTCTTGAACCACAAGTCCAACTTTGAAAGTAAATCGTCACTTATCCTTTAAACATTAGTTTACATTGCTTCCTCAGGATGGTATTGTTTCCTTGAAGCCCTCTTCTTCAGTCCATACTCTGCACTTATAAACTCATAATGGGTTGTGTAATTGATTGGATCTGTTAATAGAAATTATTGAGTATTTCATCAAAAAACATTGTCCACAATGATCACATATCAGAATTTGCTGTCCAATATACTGGGAAGACAAATATTTGCATCTGTGTTTCAGAAGAAATGAGGTATCCTGTTCCAGAGACATTATCAAATTCTTGATGACAAGATAAGACTGGCAAAATTGCACTAAATGAGATCTTTTACCTACCATCTAAGTTTTGTCCACTGACCATGATGATGGTGGTGCTGAGTGTATTCAGTTAGTTTTCATTACTCTTTTTGGTCTTTTTGATGGGTATATAGCTGTGCTTGTACATACATGTATGTACCTTTATAGAAAGGAGTTCAACCTCTCCAGCTGGAATCATATAACACCAATTTGGAGACACAGTGAAAAAAAAATTCTTGACCAATTTGCTTATAAAACAGAATAATTTATCAAGAGCCAGGACCACAAGTTCTAACCTAATGATCTCACTCTACCTTCTGAGGCTCATTTTGACAAAATGAATCTTTCAAGTCCTTAGCTAATGATTTAAGTATTTTATCCCAAGACACTACTTTTAAATTGTAGTTCAGTTTAGAATTGTAACATCACTTCCCCACTTGGAAACTGTATATTATCAGGCAAGCTACTTAAGTGATTCAAACTTCACTTACTCCATCCCTAAATTCTTAGCTGAAGGCTTTTGATGAATGGAGAGCTATGACAGAGCCAGAGCTTGAATGTTTCCTCTCACTTTTTTTAGCCAGAATCCATTTTCTGTCAGGCTTTCTTCCTCTTGAGTTCCAGCCAGAAGAGAGATGGTCCATCTATTATTTTACTGTGCAGGTGGATTGACTTTTTATAATCTGAAAGATAAAGAAAAAGAATGTTGTTAATATTTCTTTAATTAACCCTCCTGAGAAGAATCAAATGTCAGGACTGAGTTTGAAGAGCAGCTTCAAATAAAAATGACTAAAGGGCATTGTTATTATATGTTCAGAATTCTGAGTAATACAGAGGATGGAGCACTGGAGCCCAAGGCCTGTTTTGGTGTGGGGTGTTGCAACATTTTTGAGCATGACTGTATCTTTTAGAGTAATACTCAGTGGAGGAATAAAGCAAAGGCAGTTTCTACAGCTTCTCTTTTGAGACATGCTTCCTTTTCTTTTCTTCCTGGAAGTTTCTGGGGCAGGGCAGTCCAGTGTTATGTAGGATCTATCATATATTGGGATGGTTAGTCTTGGTTGTCCTACTTAATAGGAACTCCATCTGAAGAATCATCATCGTATTGTCCTGTGTGCATCTCTCAGATATTGCCTTGACAGCTTATTGATATGGAAGAGCCAAGACTACTATAGTCAATATCATCCCTAGGCAGGCAGGCTGGAGCTTTACCAGAAAGGTAGCTAAAAGTGAGTCTGGTAACATAGCCAGTGAGCACTGTTTCTCCATGGTTTCTACCTCAAGTTCCTTGCCTGAGTTTATGCCTTGGTTTTCCCTAGTTGTTGGACCTGTAAAATGAAACAATTCTTTACTGCTACAAGTTGCATAGCACTTAGCACAATAGAAGAACAAGTAAAATATGTGCTTTAATTCTTGTCCCATTTTTACCTTTTCTCATAGGAATTTTATACAGCAAAGGCCTGCAAGTAGAACCCTTTTATTTATAGTTTTTTTTCCAATCTGTTTAAAATAGACAAATGCCACATTGTGACCCATTTCATTAATGCTTCTCTCATTCAGAATCACCATAATTCCCCAAATTAAATTTTAAATGAGATGCCCTTCACCAGCCATGGTGACAGCAAATGTATGCATACATGGAACCAGACCTCTTTTCTCAAGCAATTTGACATCACTGTAGCCTGAAATTGCCTTTTAAAGCTGAGTAACAGTCTTAATTCAAAAGCCATATGATAGTGTTTGGGGACTGAATAGCTTAATGGTCAGCCAGAGGAGACTTTTATTTTGTAAAAGTAAAAGAAGGAGTTGAAATGAAGTGATTATGACACTGGTTACTTGTGGCCAGGGAAGGAGTTGTTTACTTAAAGTCTGGAATTCGTGGGTCTCTTCTTAAAGATGAAACCTAAAATCATATACTGACACACTTTATTCTCTATACCCAGGACTTGTAATCCTTGCCACTATTATTATCTTCAATCTATTTACAGATGTGTTTTATGAACATAAGTTAGAGTTATTAAATAGTATCTCAGTGCTTATACTTGTTAACTAGTAATAGAGAAACAGATGTGCTATACAAGTAAGAGTTATCCAATTTTCTTCTTCTTTTTTGTTTGTTTGTTTATTGTGGTTAAGCTCTACTATGCCTTCCCAAGCTGATTTTAAAGTTGTGATTTTGCCTCTACCTCTGCAGATCTGGGAATACTGGTGTGAGACAAAGTCATGCCTAGATCATCAGGTGCTCTTCTTTTGACAATGAGTCCCCAATTCACTACTCCTCTATTAGGGGACACAGCACTTCTTAAAGCACTTCATTTTGAAACTATATATGTGCCAGTGTCTGACGGTGCCAGTTAATTTGAAATGAATAGAATAAAGCAGGATAATAATCTCTGAGTATATCACTGAAGAAGTCCCATTCACTAGCCCCTACACATTGTATAAAGGCCACTAGAATAATGAAAGCCTGTCTCCTTTTCCAGTTTGCTACAACATGGAAGTTTTCAATTCATTCAAAAGCTAGATTTGTTCTACAGGGGTTTCTTGTTATCACGGGATATTTTAAGATAGTATATTTAGAGCTTCAAAAAAGTCCTTATTATTTCTCCTTCTGCTTTAAAAACTTCATAATTTATAATTTATTCATTCAGTCAACATGATTTTACTTAATGCTTATTATGTTCAGACACTGTCTTTCAATAGATCATTGCTGACACCATAGATTCTATAACAGAGTCAATGAGTAGACCAATAACTCCCTCTGCCCTTAGAAGAAAAGTATATAGTGCAACTCAAATATAGAGAAGCTAATTAAACTGCTTAAGTCCACATCTCTAAAACAGATGGGTATAAATGTGGGGATTAAGCTATAGAGACTTTCAAATGTCTTCCAGTTCTAATATTCTTTTTGACTGAAAAGCTCTTAGTGATGCCAAGTAGAATCATATTGCAAGTTTTTTCTTGCCTTTTCTTTTTTTTATTATTTATTTATTTATTTTATGTATATGAATATACCATTGCTCTCTTCAGACACACAAGATGAGGGTGTCAGATCTCACTATAGACGGTTATGAGCCACCATGTGGTTGCTGGGAATTGAACTCAGGAAGAGCAATCAGTGCTCTTAACTGCTGAACCGTCTCTCCAACCTGCAAGTTTTTTCAAGATTGAGAAACACGGAGTTTACATCTGTAGAGTGAAAAACGTTAGTCACATTAGTTTACAGGTCTGAAGTTCTCTTCCACTTTACTACAAAGCATATCTGTGGGCTAGGAAGGAAGGCTACATAGTTCATATCTCCACTAGGATACTGAGGGAAAAGGAACATATTTGACAAGTCATGGTTGAGGATTTTCCATGACTTCCCTTTCTTCACGTGCCGGAGCATGATGGAAATGTGGAGGAGCTGATCTCTACTTGAGGGCTACTACAAATGGGACTTGGTTTCTTCCTTGTATGATCTCAGATAACCTATTGAATCTCTGTTTCTTCAATAAAATGCTAGTAGTATTAGTTAAAGGGAGGTGATGACAATTAGAAGCAAGGCTATGGACCAGGAAAATTCAGACTGTGATTAGACAACAGAGGATAATAAGAGAGAGGTAGGTGATTATTATCAAAGAGTGATTGGCTAGGGACATAGCTCTGTCAGAAAATGCTTGCTGTGCAAGCATACAGATCTAATACTTATGGAAAAGCCATTTACTTATGTAAAATACCTACAGAAATGAACATCTGTAACCCCAGTTTAAGGGGACAGGAGAATTCCCATAGCTGGCTATCTCATCACACAAATCAAGTATTGGATTTACTGAGAGGCCTTCCCTCAAAAAACAAAGTGTAGAGTGATTGGGAAGATGCTCTGTGTTGATCTTCAGCCTTTATATGGATACAGAAATGCATATGTATGGATACATACACACAAATATCTACTTAGTAACACGATGTATGCAAACAAAATATAAAACATTGACATCTATGAGTATGTATGTGCAAAGGACTACAGTGGCCCAATGGTTTCTATGCCAACTTTAAAACTTACTAATGAGAGATTACTTATAAAACTTTTGGAGTTGATACAGGTTGAGAAGGTACAAGACACCTCTCAAACAAGAAAGCAAGAAAGCAATTATCTAAATGTTGCTGTCAAGTTTCCAAAACTGTGTATCTAAAGGTCGAAACTTTTAGGTTAGTACACACACCTGACAGCTGTGGCTGCCCAATGAAAAGAGCTAGAAATTTTGAGAAAAAAGACTGTAAAAGAGCAAGGGATAAGGCTTCTGATTCTAGCTTAAAGAAAGAATGCATGAGATCCTGTTTACAGTATAAAAACACAATTCTTTGTCTTGTCTCTGTTTATTCAAGTAGTTCAATATTTGCTTCCTGTTTTGTCCTGCTTCCCCCTCTCTCCCTGTGTTCTTTTGACTTTTTATTTTTTCCCAACACTTAATCATTTTTATACCTTCCTTTATTTTCTCCTGTTCATGAAATAAATAGCCTGGATATAGGAAAAAGTAGGGTGCTGTGGTGGGAGTATATGGCAGAGGAAAGGAGACAGAGGAAGAGTCTGTTTTGGCCTCTTGCCTTTTGACTTCAAGCCCAGCTTCTCTCAGGGGTGGGGAAAAGCCAAATGGGCCTGTGACTTACTGATCAAGAAAAGAGAAGAATGCATTGGCAGAAAGGCAAGGTGAATTATGTCCAAATGAGGCTGAGCATCTCTGTGAGAAGCTGGGAGGCAGAGTGTCACAAGCTCTCCCAGCTGAAATCCTATACAGGCAGGCTCAGGCTTTGAAACACACATGGTATGCACTCACTGATAAGTGGCTATTAGCCCAAAGCTCAGAATACCCAAGATACAATTCATAGACCACATGAAGCTCAAGAAAAAAGAAGACCAAAGTGTGGGTACTTCAGTTCTTCTTAGAAAGGGGAACAAAATACCCATGAGAGGAGATACAGAGACAACGTGTGGAGCGGAAACTGAAGGAAAAACCATCCAGAGACTGCCCTACCTCGGGATCCATCCCATATACGGTTACCAAACCCAGGCACTATTGTGGACACCAACAAGTGCCTTGCTGATAGGAGCCTGATATAGCTGTCCCCTGAGAAGCTCTGCCAGCACCTGACAAATGCAGAAGTGGATGCTCTCAGACAATCATTGGACTGAGCACAGGGTCCCCAACTGAGAAGCTAGAGAAAGGACCCAAGGAGCTGAAGGGGTTTGTAGCTCCATAGGAGAAACAAAAATATGAACCAACCAGTATTCCCAGAGCTCCCAGGGACTAAACCACTACCCAGAGCACACATGGAGGACCCATGGCTCTATCTACATATGTAGCAGAGGATGGCCTTGTCTGGCATCAGTGAGAGGAGAGACCCTTGGTCCTGTGAAGGCTTGATGCCCCAGTGTATTTCTATTTGTATTGAATGAGCTTGTATTATACATATATTTAATTTAGAATAAACCTTTGTATATAATAGTTAGGTTGTTAAGAGTAATTTGTCCAAATCCAACCTACTCTCGATTCTGACTGTAACTGTGTCTTTCTAACTTATCAACTGTCTTCTGGGTTTCTAGTCTTGAAAATATCTGCAGGATATTTTGTTTTGTTTTTCTTTTTCACTATACCTCAGGTAAGAGGATGATGTTATCCAAGGAGTGAAATATAAAGTCTTCCTTTTCCTTGTCTGAGAACATTTCTGATGAAGGCTGGCCTCTTACTGCTTTCCAAAGAAACAAAGAATAACAGGGGCTCAGAACCTAACCTCCAGCATTGGACTTACTTCTCTTTTCTCTACAACAAATAGAAACATTTTTACATTAATATAAAGGCAAAACCTATCTTCCACTAATATTTCTTACTTCAGCTTCATAGAACATCATGGTCATGTCATGCATCAGATATAAAGGATAAAGGAGGACTATAAGAGCAAATTCTGCAAAGATTAAAGCCATTCATGTCTGTGCAGTGCATCTCTTCTCACACCATGGTCCAACACTGATATTCAGAGAGAAGACAAGCAAGACTGATGCTCAGGTACAAGTCTCTCCACTGTACTGGTCACCAGGAGGCACATTTCAGAAAGGAACATTTACAGCTGACAAGATCATTATCGATATCTCCCCCTGTCTGTTCCCTGGGAGGTTTGCAATGAGGGAAGTCTGTACGATTGGCTCTGGATGAAGGCAAACAAATATATCTGAGATATCATACATAATATATATATATCATACATAATATTCTTCTAGAATGAAGGACTTAAGAATTTCTGAAAAAAATAGTATGGTTACTGAATCAAGGCTAGAGCTCACCCTAAAAAAAGGAAAGAATATGAGACAACATAGAAACCAGAAACAGACTATTGTTTCATTATTTCACATAGATTCCAGGCCAGATTTGTTTGTACAGTGCAGCCTACCTTACTTAGCTTAGGCAATCATCATAAAGTTTTCCTAACCCTTACAGCAGGCTTTTTAATAGGAATGCTCAGTCTCAAAGTCTTTTAGGCAAAAGAAGAGAAGAATGAAGAGGAAATTTTTGACAGATGTGTTCCTTGGGGTTACTTGGAACTACTGCATCCTCAGGGACCTTCACTCATCTTCTGGAACTATCTTTACTGTATAACTAAGTTCATTTTCATGCAGAAAAAATGAAGCTTAATAGAGAAATCTCATATCCTTTATTCTTAGGCAGACTGAACAGATGCCACTGAGAGTGATAAGACTCCTATAGACTTGGTGTGACATTTGGAATAGAAACGGGCAGACTTTCTCCATGGAGACTTTGTCCCTATCCAGGTTACAGGCCCTAGGTCCTATTTTATTGCCCATAAACAGCTTCCCTTTCATGAGAATTGGATTTTTTTTTTCAATTTGTATACTCAGACTTATGTTATCAGGTTGTTTTCTTCCCCACTTTTTCTGTCTTCAGGATGATTTATTATTCTGTCATTAACTGAATCTTGGATAGGCTCTCTGCATGTGCTATACCTACCACAGACTGTGACATATTCTTTATAGTGTGTGTGTGTGTGTGTGTGTGTGTGTGTGTGTGTGTGTGACCTCTTATTTTCAACTAGTAGGAGGCATGTAATACACAATGTAGAAGGAACAAAGATTGCAAATGTGATGGTTCAGAAGAGTCCTGTCCTATACTTCTAGTTGTGCAATGTATGGCTAATTTTGTTGCATCTATTACTAGAACATCCCTAGAGGCTAATAATACCATGTTCAGGTGGCTGTTGTGGGAATGTAGTTCTCTGTGAACTGGTTCTGACACAAATGATGGACTCAATAGTAACCTTTGCAAAAACTACAAAAAATATCTTGCTATTCCATTTCAGGGTGAATTGTGACTCAGAGCTGTAAAATGACATACCTAAAGTCATACAGCTATGGGCAAGGATGTTGTATGCTGCTATGATGGCAGGGTTGAATAGTAATGATAGGAACAGTATAGCTACAAAGACTGAATTATCATCAGCTCATCCACTTAAAGATACTGCTTCATTTTATCCCAAATGAAAGAAAGAATACAGCAGCTTGGCATATGAAAATGTCCTGATATCAGGAAAACTTCCAGCCAATATTCCACCTCAGCAAAATAAACTTAGTTTGTGCTAGAGAGAAAACATTTTTGTAGCTTACCATAATTTTTGGTATTCAGAAAGAAAAACCTAAAGCTTTCAGTAATCATTGCAATTAATGGACTTAATTTAGCTTCCTGTGTCTGTGGTTAGACTGGAAGGTGGCTTTATATTATGGATTGATTGTTTTCCCCCACAGAAAAAAATGGCAATAGGAGGTTTACAAGGAGATTCGGGAGCTGTTGCAGTCCAACTATACTCCAGATGTGTAGTGCCCATTGACTCCAGGAGGCCTGAAGGATTATGTTTGCATGATAATAAAAGACTACACCACTCTAAGAACTCACGCTGTGCTTGATACAGTGTTGGAACAGGTTGTAAATTCCAGAAGACAGCATTTTTTCCCTGGGTAACCACAAACAATCTGATCCTTTAATATAAAGAGCAGGACATTCTATTTTGATTAAATCTGAATCATTCTTTGTACCACAGAATCTCACAGAGGCCTTTTACTGCTTCTGCCTTTAATGTCTGCTTAATAAAGCCACACATTTAATTATTTAAACAGCCAAGAACCAATAAGGGATTTGCTGACCCAGTGCTTAAAGCTTAAAAATCCAATTTGCCTTTCTTCATTGCTAGCAGACCAAGCCTAGATAGAAGGTGATGAAAACAGATGATGTTTTAGAGTCATTTTGAGGAGTCGAGAGACATGGTTCACAGAATCTCAACCACACCTGAATCAAATGAATTTCATTCTTGATGTTGTCATCATTGACATTTCCCTGAGTTTTCACATCTCTCTATCTCCAGATTCACTATGTTTTGAATTGCTATTGTGGAGATATATTAAGTTTTGGTGATTTCTACTGAGAATTTTATCCAGGTAAAATTTTTCAGACATGCGGTGTATTAACCCATCTTCAGTTACACTAGCCTGGAAAGACTTGTAGAAGTCAAGCTGATTCTTAAGGATATCCAGATTGCTGAGACAAACACACATTCACTTCAAAAGATAATCACATAAATTTTTTAAAAAGAAATCTAGACAGACTCTCCCAAGTTGAGAATGAGAAGTATGGAGATCTGGAATTGAATTTTTAATCCAGCCATTGAAATACACAGATCTGAGAAAAGGAACAAAATACTCACAGGAGCAATAAAGGAGACAAAGTGTGGAGCAGAGACTGAAGGAAAGGCCACCTAGAGACTGCCCTACCAGGGATTCATTCTATAAACAGTCACCAAACCCTGACACTATTATGGACAACAAGAAGTGCATACCAAAAGGATCATGTCATGGTTGTCTCTGGAGGGGCCCTGTCAGAGCCTTACACATACAGAGGAAGATGCTAACAATCAATCATTGCACTGGGCATCCCCAATGGAGGAATTGGAGTGCAGTCCAGAGGAGCTGAAGGGGTTTACAACCCCATGGGAAGAAAAATGATGTCGGCCACCCAGATGCCCCAGGACTCCCAGGGACTAAACCATCAACCAAGGGGTACACATGGTTCCAGCCAAAAATGTGGCAGAGGAATGTCTTGTTGGGTATCAGTGGGAGGAGTAGTCCTTGGTCTGGTGAAGGTTCAATAGATGCCATAACAAAGGGAAATCGAGGGAGTGGGAGGTGGGAATTGGTAGGGTGGAGGGGCGTATATTTGGAGGCAGAGGGTGGGAGGAAGGGTTGGGGGTTTTTGGGGAGGGTGGAAACCGGGAAAGGTTTTAGCATTTGAATGTAAATGAAGATTATATTCAATTAAAAAAAAGAAAAAATAGAAATACACAGATCTTTGTTTATAAACATGTGATGATTATGTGTAACCTTCCTTCAAATTTATTTTTATGACTAAAATACTATCTTCTTTGGCACTAAGCAAATTATTTCCCCAAATCTTAAAGGAAAATTCATTGCACCTGGATGGCATAGTACGCAATAGCATAACAAAGCACTTTCCTAAATCCTAGCTGGCAGAAAGTGATGCTACATGGTATTTAATACAAAAAATGCTGAAGTGTGGTTTTCTCTCTAAGGATTGTCAATAACTTCACTATTATGGTGCCCAAACAGTTTTTCTACCTATACTGTATTGGAAATATTGAATAGGAAATTACATATTTTGCAACATGAGAGAGTTACCATGATGCCAGCCCAGAAAAAGAGGAATGAAGTGTAGTTAGACTTACAAGGAGCATGGCCAGCACTCTTTCTTGCAAATTAGAATTTGTTTTTCTTTTATATTTCTAGTCCCAAATTACTTAAGACTTTGTTCATTGGGACTTTATGCTATTTTAAGTTGAATTTAATTTAAACATAATATGCTGTACTTTGACTGATGTCTATTTTCTCTTGGCTTCTCTAGTAGCTGTTATTTGTGTATTTGATCACTGTAATTTTAATGACTAATTCTATATCCATATTTGTACAATATTTCCCAGACAAATGGAAGTAGTAGCACACCTGTAAACTTGCTAGAAATGCAGATTATCTGGCTTTAGTTAAGATGTGTTCCATCTACTGTCCCCCATATTTCCTCTGTACCAACTCAAACTACTTCTTGTCCTAGTTCAAATATTTACTTTGTTTCTCCAATACCCCTTTTTGAATATAGATAAATATAATAAAATATATTGACATATATTTAAAATAAACACACTCTGAACGGAATGCATGCATTAATGTTACCAGTTCCAGAACCTACACATTGTGCTTTTTTTTTTTTCCGGCATTTGGTCCAGTATTTGGTGTGCTGGTAACCGACTGCCAACTAGATCTTATTTTCTGAGACCACAGACTCAATTTTGACTTTGAAATATTTCTAATATAATTTATATATCCAAGGTATGTTTATCTATAAGATACATAATTTTCAGGAAATTCCAACTCAATGTCCCACTTCAAGAATATCTGGTAGGAATCCATAAGAAGTGTTTACCTCTAGAATTTTATCATAGAACACCATCTAACCTAATGAGAGCAACAAAGGCTCTAGAGATAATCTTAGTTAGCTTTTATTGCTGTAATGAAACACCAAGACCAAAAGCAACTTGAGGAAGAAAGACTTTAATTCATCTTAAATTTCTACATTTAAGTCCATCATTGTGGAATATCAGGGAAGCAACCCAAAGCAAAATACTAGAGGCAGGAACTAAAACAGAACACAGGAATGAATGCCACTTACTGACTTGTTACTTTGCATTTGCCTAGCTTGCTTTCTTATACCCAAGAAGACCTGTCCATGTGTGGCATCAGTCACACTCAGCAGGGCATTCCCACACCGATCATCAATCCAGAATATGCTCCATAGTCTTCTGCATAACTACTTTATGGAGGTGCTTTCTCAATTGTTCTTCCCTCTTCTCAGTGGCTCTAGCTTGTATCAAGGTGGCAAAACGAACAAACAAACAAAAAATGAAACTCCATAAGAATGATGACAAAACAACTAGTTAAAGGTGCTTGGTCTTAGAGCAGTAGTTTTCTTTTTCTTTTTTTTTTAATTCTTTTATTTTTATTTTTTTCTATTTACATTTCAAATGCTAAAACCTTTCCCTGTTTCTCCCCTCCCTGAAAACCCCCAACCTCTCCTCCCACCCCCTGCTTCCAAGTATATGACCCTCCATCCGACCCACTCCCTCCTCTCCCCGCCTCAATTTCCCTTCGTTGGGACATAGTTTTCAACCTGTAAGTCATGACTTCTTTGGAGGTTGGACAACCTTTCACAGGGGTCACATAAGATATTTGCATTGAGATTCATAACAGTGCCAAAATTATAATCATTAAGTGGCAACCAAATAATTTATGGTTGGACGTCACCACAACATGAGGAACTGTATTAAGGGGTTACAGCATTAGGGAGGCTGAGCAGCACCATCTTAGGATAGAAAACTCTAAACTGAGTGTTATTTGTAATGCTGAACCGAAGAAGTCATGAACCAAAAGTTGAAGATATGGAGAAATAAACCCTGAAAAGTTGATAAGAGTCTTAGTGGAATCTTTTGCATGGTTTCATGGATTTGTGGGTTCGAAAAAAATAGGGGCATTCATCAAATGCTGAGTAATTGAGTCAAAAATCTAGGACAAAGTAACTAGTCAAGATAAAGATATGGACCCCAAACAACTTTCTTTGAAACAATGCTAAACCACTCACTTATGTGAGAAGTCAAATAGAAAGAAGAAGTTGGGTGGTTAGAGAACAAATTAGAAGTTTGGTCCATGTCGCAGAGTTGTTTGTATAAATATGGAAACTCACTGAGTCCCTAACAGTGGGGCATGGATCTTTACCCAAGCTTTCAAGTAGGTCTTCTGTAGGATTATATCAAGCATGGAAAAACAAATCAGAAACAGATCAGAACTTATGAAACTGAACCCAACTTTAAAAGATTTTAAATATTTCTGAATAGTACTTTCATTATTTGAAAAGTTCATACATGTACACAATGTAATTTGACCTTACCCACCCTTACTTCCTTCCAATTGCCAGAGGAACCCACAACCCATCTTCCACTAGAGTTCATGCCATTTATTATTATTATCATCATCATCATCATCATCATCATCATCATCATCATCATTATATTTTATCATAGTATTATGATCCTGAGTCCAATTAGTATGAATGGATGTACAGATGTGAAGCCATCTCACATCTCAACCTACCTCTACCATTTTTTACCCAAAAAACAAATGTTTCTCCTTTAGCAGTTATCAACTGAAAATAGCTCCTAAGAGCTGATGCCTTATGCACTGTTCCACATTGCATGCCGAAGTTTTACATATTTAGCCTCCCATACATTATGTGCAGTAATTATCAGCTCCTGTGTGCATCAGCCATGCTATCTACATGCTTCTTTTATGCTGTCAGACAATCTTCTTTTCTGAGATTTTTTTTTATTCCGAGTCTGGAATGGTGACAGGTTAGTATAGATAGCTCATCTATGATTGAGACTTCATGGTCATTTTTCTGCAATAGGGTTCACCATTTAGTTATGGTAGATTGCCAAACACTATGGTAATAAACCATGTTATTTAGAAGGCCTTTGGTGCTTCCCTGTCTTATTTTTGACACTTTTCAAAATAATCCAACAGAAATTTGAGACTAAAAAATACTGCAGTGAGAATTAGTAAATTATTAAACTGTTTTAATATCAGATTTCTAAAAGACAAAGAGGGTGAATGGTCTAAAATAGAGGTTAGTTTCAAAAAGAAAGTAAATAGCAGCAGCAACAAAATAACCTAAATCTCAGGGATTTAAAAATAGTAAATAAATGAGGAAACAACATAAAGTATAAAGAAAGTGCTCATGATATCTGAAAAGCTAAGCCTATACAACACTGAAGGACTTAGAGAGAGAGAAGAAGGAAGATAGTGTATGAAGAATCATGACTGAAGGGTTTTCCCCCAACATTTATCTATTTTTGTTTTAGATTTTGAATTTGATTTTTAAATTGATTGTGTTTTTGAGAAAATAATATATTACAGCATTTCTTTCTTTCCTTCCTCTAAACCCTCCCATATAACCTTTGCTCACTTCAAATTCAGAGCTTCATTTTTAATTAATTGCTATAAATATATATGTAATTAAAATAATTTAACTAATTGAATGAGTAATACTGTTTTTAGAAAGCAGTTACAACTATAGAATCTCAAACTATAACTATATAACCTCATCCAGAGGAAGAGTTCCTTTTACCATCAAACAGTAACCAAAGCTAATTAATCAATAGCAACAATGAAAGCTGAAGGCCAGTAGGAAGCTATTGTTACAGCCCTGCAGTACATCATTGAGACAGAATACAAGTGATACCCTGTAAGCTATTATTGAACATTTAAGATTAAATATAGCTGCATCTGCATGAAAAGTATATTTTATAGATACAGCTGAAAAGTTATACTCTTCAATCCTGACATAGTCTTGAGTCACATCTTTCAAGTTCCTCTAAGGCAGATGTTTTGCTCAGGGCAGAGAATAGAGAGATTGGCAAGAAGACATTGTTTTCTTTGTCTACTAAGGAAAATTTGTGTGTGTGAGTGTATGTGTGTGTGTGTCTATATGTGTGTGTGTGTGTGTGTGTGTGTGTGTGTGTGTGTTATAGATTTGGGCTTTCACCCCATTCTTAGATTGAAACATTAGAACTTTGTACAACTTTGCAGATGTTTTCTTTGAGAAGGCAACTGAGGTTAGAAACAGACATAAAGTTGGGTTCTAATCAGATAATCTCTACTCACCAGGCTTCCTTCATGTGCCAATAATCTGATCTGTGCCTGCTATATCAGAAGACTGTAAACCTATATGGCTTTACTTTATAAATAGTTCTATTGAAATACAATCACAATCCTTTGCCTATGGCTATTTTCAGAATACTACCTGGCTCAAAATCTAACTAAAGTAGTATAACATCTAGTTATGTAGGGGAGAAAATTGCTGAACCTTGAAGTATAGAATGGTTTCTTTGCCTTCTAAGCATTAGATGGATTGGTCAATGGAAAGTAGGGATAGAATTCAAAAGAGGAAAATAAATGATTTTTGTGAAAGTTCTCTGCTCGTGTGTTGATAAATTCTCGACAACTTTCTATCTTCCTTAGTTTCTTTTTCTGCATTTAAATATGCACTTTCCTGATTTCCCATGAAAGCAGGTTTTTGTTGTCTTTTAGTTTCCCACTGCCTTTTGCATGCATGGTCTGCCAATTTTATCGTTATCTGATAAAATAAAGGGTTTACCTTCTCAGCTTATTTATACTGTGTGACACATGAAATATTTAGTGAGGTCCTAGTTAGTAATTTATTACAAATTATCCCTTCAAGGAACTGTGTTAATAGCCCATATTTGTCATGTAACAAATATGAAGAAACAAGTCTACAGGGTAGAAGTTTTGTTTCCATTTCCTTTTTACAACTAAGACAGAAAGTTCTCACAATTAAGAGTATTGAGAAAGTTCCCACAGTAAATATGAAGTGGTTCTGCAATTGTAATTCAAAGATTAGAAACAGTGGATCTGGAGGTAGATCTGTCAGAAAAGTGGCTGGCTTGCAGACTGAAAAACCTGAATTCCATTCCAGTACCCATCAAAAAATGCCATGCATATTGGCATGGACTTTTCATCCAAGTGTTTGTGAGGCAGAGACAAGAGAATCCCCATAGGATACTTGCCAGCCTGTCTAATATACTTGCTGAGTTCCAGAATCCCAGGACACCAATGAGAGATCTTATCTCAAAAACAAAAATAAAGAAAAAGAAATGGAAAATAAAAGTAAACTAGAAATGGAGAAGATATCTAGGGTTGCCCACTGACCTCCACCTGCAGTTTCAATACAGACACACACACACACACACACACACACACACACACACACACACACACACACACACATTCACACAGAGGAGGAGGGGAAAGGGAGAGGGAAGAGGGAGGGAGAGAGAGCTGATACTTTTAAATTATCAGTGTTTTTCAGATTTTTATGATCTTTCTGGTAACAGCCTTGTAAGTTGGTTCTTAGATACACATCTTACAATGATCTTTTTAATAGTGGGTCTGAAATTATTTACCTGCTAATATTTTACAAAAATTGAGAGTATATTTATTTAAATGTCTTTCTATTTAAAGGCTATCTTTGGATAAAGTATAACTGACCCAAACAATGTGCCTCAAAGAGCTGTACTCTGAGTTTATCTGTAAGTGGACTTTGTCAGTCACACTTAGGCTCATGCATCTTAAAAGACACTCCGAATTGCGCATTCCTTAAAGCTGTAATTGTATATGCTAGTTTTCATTTTTAGTGATACTGTGATGTCTGTTGATCAGGTCTCTGGTAGAAATACAGTGTGTGTTAAGTGTTTGAAATAAATCAGAAGTCAGGTGACAAAGATTAGAGGCCAAAAACAACTTCTCGTTATTATTAACTTTTTAAGTGGTCACTTAAATTTATTTAATTTATTTACTTAATTTATTTAAACCAAATATCAAAGAGAGATGCAGTGCCCTTAGATGCTGCCGCTATTAGATTGGTGTGAAGCTGTGCTTCAGAGAATTTGCCAACTGCTTTCTGTGTAACCCTTGGACTTTGCACAGTGCCCTCAGCCCAGGTATGTGTTTAGCCAAGAGAGCTGCTGGGGGTGCTTGGATTCTTTATTCCTTTTTAAATTGGCCTCTGAGAAGGAAAAAAATATGTCCCCCAATTCCCAAGAAGTGCTCTCTCACTGCTTCCTTGAGCCCCGAGGCAGACACACAACTGATTCCAATAAAAGCTCTTTGCCTTGGGCTAGAGAGCACATTTGCGTTGTCATTTTCCTGTTCTGGCCTACACACTCCTAATAGCTTCTCTCAGTGCAGAAAATACATATTGGAGGAAACCCTGTTTTAAAACAAACAGCCATCTTTTGTACTATCTATTACATTTAGTCTGAAGAAATTGAATTTTAAAAAGTAAGTGACCGTTCAATATAAGAACTTGTAGTAAGTGGTGAACACTTGCTGTGTATTTAACATAGGGGTATTCAGTAATATTTCCCTGTCATATCTTTTTTCCTGGGGTGTAGGTTGGGTGGATATTGGGGGATAGGCTCTTACTATACTTGTTTCTCTGGGATGATATCAGTTGACACAGCAACAGGACTGTCAGCCATTTGTCAATTATCAGCATATTGTTAGTTTAAGGTTTGTAATGGATCATTTCAATTGCCATGGACCACAAAAATATCACCACTGTATTACCTACTGTATCCTAGGAGCAAATCAATTTCACACATAGATCTAAGAAAACTAGTATTGATTCTTCTGCATCAGATGACTGCTGGTTTCCCAAAAAATATAAAACTCTCTTTTCTTGTACATAGGTCAATAGATTTGATATATTATCTGAAGAATTTACTTTTGACCTAACAAATTTAAGTGCTATAACCTGGTTGCCCACCAGCTGTTCAGAGAGACAGTTAGTTATATGGATGATTAGGCATCCTCTACCTGGTACAGGATGCTTAATCCTTACCTGGATAAAATATACTAAATATCATTGGGCAGAATGGAGCACAGGTCAAGAATCTGGTTATCTGTTACCAGTATGAAAGAAGAAGTATTGTCTCCTGAGAGGCTCTTCCAGAGCCTTACCAGTACAGGGTACAGATGTGGATGCTTGCAGCCAACCATCCGACTGAGCACTGGGACCCCAGTGGAGGAGTTCGGGGAAGGACTGAAGGAGCTGAGAGAGTTTGCAAACCTATAGGAAGAATAACAATATCAACCAACCAGAACCCCCAGAGCTCCCAAGGACTAAACCGTCAACCAAGGAATACATCAGAGAATGTACCAGAGGATGGCCTTATCTGGCTTCAATGAGAAGGGAGGTCCTTGGTCCTGGGAAGGCTTGATGCCCCACCATGGGGGAATGCTAGGGTGGTGAGTCAGGAGTGGGTGAGTGGGTGGGGGAGCACCCTTATAGAAGCAGGAGGAGTAGGTGTAATAGGGGGGTTTGGAGGAGAAACTGGGAAGGGAGATAACATTTGAAATGTAAACAAATAAAATAACCAATAAAACGTGTAATAAAAGAATAAGCACTGGTATTCTTTATCCTATTGTGAAGTATCCTATGTTGAAAGTCTCATAAAGTAAATAGTTTTCTTTTTAATTTGCAGAGAATATCTGATGTTGCAAAGTTTTACTCTTAGCTTTGTCCCACACATCAATCAATATTAATACCTATATGCCTTATATGTTAACAAGTATTACTACAAGTATAACAACTGAGCTAGCAGCCATATGTTTGAGGGGAAATTTGGAATACTGCTTATTTTATTCAACAGTTTATGTTGTAAATACTTAGTATGGTTTTTAACCATATATATTTATTATGTCATCTTAGATTTAGTTAAGGTTTCTTCCTGATCTATAAATTGAAGTTTAGAGGAAATTCAGGGAAGGTAATGACTTTATTTGAGAGTCCAGTAATGCACGTCCTCTACGTCTTCAAGGAAAAAAGAGTTAATGAGATGAATCTGAATGGATGGAGCAGATTTTGAAAAGTAGAGAAGAGGATGAACAAAGGAATCAGGATGTGAATTAAGACTGTATTTATTGTTTATTGATGCTCTCCAGGCTAAAATGGCTGGAATAAAGATTTGTTGGAAGGTAAAATGGTAAAAAGGAGATAAGTAGTTAATTATTTTGTGCAATGTTTTTACTTGATTTTTACATATTGTTCTTGCTATGTGGGTTAGATATTTGCTTCCTAACAGCAGATATATTTAAATCTGTGATACCTTTGGGGAGAGAGTTTAGCTGTGCAGCCAAATTCCAAATGTTCTTCATTAATGTGAGAGCCAAATTTTATCCAGTGTGGTGGCCTGCATGTCCTCCAGGCCCTGTGGCCCTTCTGGCTGGCATCAAATCCAGTGTCAACTTCCAAAATCTGAGCCAAACTATATTTTCAGAGTAGCAGGATATTTAAAGAGACCTTGAAGGTGGTGTATTCTGACTGAGGGACTCTTAGATATTCTTTATCTGTCACAATTCCGTGATTGAAAGTAAGTACCAGCTAAAATATCAGGCTTTGAAGACATCAGCAAAATCTACATCTGCTTTTCTGTCAATTTCTGCCCACCGTAACATTATGAAAGTTAATTTTTTTCCACTGTGTCATGATGAAAAAAAATGTTAAGAAATCCCTGAACCTTTGAACAGCAGGAACTTCCTGGTGAGAGTTGAGGAGAAGTGCAGGTGAGAAGGATGGAGGACACACATGTATTGCTGCACACTCTACAGATTTATGATGAACTGCTATTTTTCAGCCATGACATGGAAGAGATGAGTGTTTCACACAGTGAAAATGGAAACATATAGTAGGATATAGATCAAGCCATGGCCTCATTTTATTTGATTGAACACAGTCTATATGCATCTCCATACATTTATAACAAGACTCCTTGAAATCTTAGGGGACTTTTTCTGGTTTTACAAACTTTTTTCCCCTTACTACTATGACTATCATAAATCACAGATGAATATGCACTTATTTGCATGTTCCTTTAAGGAAATAATTTTGGTTATTGATATGTGTGATCTTAGAGTGAAAATAAATATTTCAAATAGAATGTCAAGGCCCCTTGATCAGGTCTCAGCTAAGTCTCTACCTTGCTTTATTTTTCCTTTATTTATTCATATTTTGAGGGACAATGGAGTTTTCAGTTCTTTAAAGTGTTCAGATGATTAAATGGCATGTGAAGGAAGGGAAAACTTTGAATTTGATTCCGTTTGACCAAATTTTGCAGTCTGAAATCTAACTTGGTATATACAGAATACAGTTTAATTATTTTGATTTTGGTTTTGTACAACTCAGTATGCTTGGTAATTGTGGTGGTTTGAATGAGTATATCCTCCAGAGATTCTTATGTTTGAACTGTTTGTCCCCAGTTAGTGAACTGTTTTGGAAGAATTAGTCAATGCCGCTTTGTAGGAGTAGTTGTGGCTTTGTTGGAGAGGGATGTCACTGGAGGTTGGCTTTGTGATTTCAAAAGCCCACTCCTGATCCATTCCATTCTCCTCTCTCTCTCTCTCTCTCTCTCTCTCTCTCTCTCTCTCTCTCTCTCTCTCTCTCTCTCTCTCTCTCTCTCTCTCTCTCTCTCCTGCCTTTGAATCAGGATATAAAGCCCTCAGTTTCATCTCCAGCACCATGCCTGTCTGCTTTCTAAATTGATGATATTGGGCTAACACTCTAAAACTAAGCAAGTTCCCAATTAAATGTCTTCCTATATAAGAACTGCCTCGGTGTCTCTTCACAGTAATAGAATGGTAACTAAGAGAGTCATTCACTAGATTTACTTGTTTTTTTTTCTTTTTCAAATATTGACTACCCCTATTGTTATTAACATTTTCTACTAAAGTAGTGTAGAGGAAATGGAAACTTAGGAGTAAGGCACATTTGTTTTGCTGTGTTTTTTTGAGACAGGGTTTATCTGTGTTGCCTTGGCAGTTCTGGAGCTCACTGTGTTCCATGCTGACATTGACTCAGAGGTCTGCCTGTTTCTGCCTCCTGAGTGTTGGGATTAAAGGCATGGGGTGTAAGGCACTTTTTTTTTTTTTAGGAATATAGTACTATGGTGGGATGTCAAATTAAAGAAGTCTATATCTAAACCCCTTATTAATTTTTCAATCACTTTCTTATTCCAACCATTCTGGAAGAGATGAGATTATCTTAAAGCGATACCTATGACCCTTTCTTTGGCTATTAGTGTCAAAGAAGATTGAGATTTCTCAGGAATTTCATGCTGTCAGAAGAAAAAAGCATGATACGTGGTCTTAGCCAGAAGAAAAAATTCTTTCCTAGAAAGAAATTTAAACAGTTCTGAAAAGTTGTCAGACTATCTTGCATAAGAAATTAGATCCAAGACAATGATAGATGGAACCCATGCCTTGACCTAGAATCCTTATTTATATGTGCTCCTTGCCCATAGTCTGAACCTATACTCATTTCAGGACTCCTGGAGATAGATCTGATGGATTAATGGACCCCTTTATTTCTTTTCACAGTGTGGTCATATTGAATAAATCTTCTTTATTTTCTCCACTATTACTTGTTTGTTTTATTGGGATACTGAGGAAGAGTAGACAAGTCTAATTTGTCAGATCTTCCATATTTTAGACTCTGACCTTAACAGGTCCAAAAACACATATTTAATGACTATTTCCAGAAAATGCATCTGCCCACTCATGACCTAGCATACCAGGAAACATTTTTCTGAAAGTTTAAAGGAATGATAAAGCTTTCTATCAATCTATCATTGATATGACAACTGTCTATGACTAGAAACTGCATCCAATCCAGCTAATGCTTTCTGTAAATGGTGCTTCATGCTATGTGCCAAGGACTTTCTTCAGAACCATTGTTTCTGCCCTGTTGTTGCTGGCACCAGTTGTTTTATCTTTAGTTTCAACCAAACATTTGTTATTATCATCTCAATTGGTGTGACAGACATTCTCTTTCCTGTTTTGACTATTTTTTACAATTTTTAAATATTTAATTTATTTATTTGTGTGCATTTGTGTCTGGGGGTTATGGATACATGTGCATATATGTATGTAGGGTTACTTAGCTCTATGTGTATCTGCAGAGGCCAAAAGTAGACATAGGGTGTCTCTCTTGTTTCTCTCTACTGTATTTTCATTTTGAGACAGGAGCTCTTCCTAAAGCTGTAGGTTGCCATTTTAGTTAAGATGGATGACCATTGAGTTATAGGATTTGTCTCTTTTCACACCATTAGAAGGGTCACAGATTAGAGTAGACATGTCTGGAATTCATTTCAGCATTCTGAATCTACACTCAGATCTTCATGCTTGTGCAACAGGAATTTTATACACTGGGGAATCTTCCTAGTTACAATTTTCACTACCTATTCTCTTTTCTTGTTGTGAAGATACACACTAAATTATCTCAATATCTTCAGAAGCCATGGCCAATATGTTCAATTCCCCTTTCCCCTATACTTAACTCTGCTCTACTCTCACTAAATAGTGACTTCCATGTTTTTTCTAACTGACTATAAATTCAGCAAGGATAGGGATAATATACATTTTGTTCATTAATGTATTTCAGAATACAGAATTATCCTGTTTATTTAGAATACAGAATAGCTCAGAATACTCATGAAAAATTTCCACTGATGAAGTAAGAATGAGTACATTCATGTAGTAGAAAAACTCTTTGTTAGTCACACCTAGGCTCTACAAGTCACACTATCTACGTGTCTTTGGTACTGCTTATCTTCACTTGCTTCTGGGTAAGTGGGCTAACTCAGCAAGATATCATTTCAAAGTGGAGTGTTGTTGATTATAAATTATATATTATATACAATTTACATGATTTATTTAATGATTATATATATAATCATATATTATATATATGCCTAGTGATTATACTCTACTCCAAATAATTGTCTCTAAGCTGGGTTCATCTCATGAATAGTCAAAGTCTCTTTATGATGTATTGTGTCCTCCTTTGTTTTCTGTTGCTGTGATAAATACCAGGACCAAATCTACTTGAGGTGATAATGGTATAGTTAATCCTGTACTTTTAGGACACTGTCCATTATTCAAGAAAGTCAGGGCAAGAGCTCATGTAGGATAGAGTCCTGAAGCAGAAATCAAGAAGAATGTTGCTACTGGCTTGTTCCTGTGCATTATGCTCAAGTAGATTTCTAATAAAACTCAGGACCACCTACCCAGGATTTCACCACATTGTGAACTATGCCCTCCCACAGAATAAACAATTAATTCAATTTACTACAGACATAGCCACAAGCCAGTCTTATCTGGGTAATCACTCAGTTGAGACTTCTTCTCAGATCACTCTTGATTATTTTAAATTAACAATAGAAACTGAGTAGGACATATTGCACCTTCTTTGAAATGTTCATGATCTAAAAGGAGCAGTATTTAGACTAGCTTTGCTTTAATTTACATTTTTAGGGACAAATGACTATTTCCTTGACTAGGAATGGCTGCATCTCTTAAAAGCAGTCCAGAACTTTCAAAATCATCATCTTCAATTTTATTTTCCAGTTAATTTCCTAATTTTCCCATTTAATTCCATGCATGACCATTTTCCATGGGATGATACAGTTCTCATTCTGAATAGGTCATCCTTACTTACTTAAATCAGTATGGCATCAATCTCATGAAGACACTCCTAAAAGTGCATCTCAGAGATAATTGTAAAAACAGTTAAGTTGATAATGGCAACCATTGTCATGCATCTACCACTTGGCAACCTGACACTTAAGTGCAATACTTTAAAACATTCTTTGAAATTTCATACATATTTATAATATGTTCTTAATCTAGTTACCACTCCTCTCCAAATTCTCCTCATTTTCTTCAAACTTTCTACTTCATACGTACTTTGCTTTAAATAAATCCCTCTAAAGGCCACTTTGTAATGTCTGTTTATGTGTAGATATATATAACTTTCTACTGGATTATGAGTAGATTCTCAGGGGCCATATAGCTGAAAAAAACTAAATCATCCTCTCCCTGAATCCACCTATTGCCAGTAGTTCCTCAGAAAAATAAATATTGCATGTTCTCTCCTGTTTTTTGGTGCTAACTTTGAATCTTGAGATGTGAGTCTTTAAACTGGAGACATACTAGTCAAGGAAATAGTAACAGGGCCATTGCGGTGGATTTCAAGAGCACAGGTGGAAGGAAAGGGGAAACAAGAATAGTGAAACAGAAAAAGGTTATAGGGAATAGATAATGGCATAAGAAGACCAGTGCCAAGTATGTGCTACATCTTTTCTAGTGGTTGATTGGTTAGGTGTGATACAATGCCCTCTTGTAAAGCATTACAGACTACTCTTGCTTACCTTTCAGAACTTAAAGGGAGGGTCTTATTGTTGAATATACCATATAGTTGAGTCATAGGACATGGCAAATTCAAACTTGTATGGATCTGAAATCTTCATTCTTACTGAATTGCTTTCACATTGCTGGAAAGCTCTATATACACTGTAAGAAGAGAAAAATAATCAACAATCTTACCCAGCTGTGATACTTGTGAGTCACAAATATATTATGTGTAATGATAGTATTTTACTCCTGATATTCAAAGGCTAATGATTTTATATCAAAGTGCTTTTTAGCTCATCTCTAAGATTATCATGCTCTTAACACTTTTAGCATCATTCTTATGCTTAGAGTGCAACATTTTGGTCAGAGTATTATTTTACAGGAAAATATATATTTTCCTGTAAAATTCATCATACAATCTTTTCACTGTGAACTTCTGAAAAATTCTAAATGTTATATCCTCCAGTATACTGTGCAAAGAGCCAATATTCCTGTTCCTACGTGAGGTAAGTGAAGAATTGATTATCACCTCATTGTATATTGAATCAACAGGAAACCAGAATCTAGGCATTCCTGTGACATATTTTCCTAATCAGATCATTTGAAGAAAGAAGACCCATTCTAAACTTAGGCAACACTTTCTGCTGGAAGTCCAGATAAAAGGACTGAGAAGAAGGAATCTTTTTTTTTTTTTGTTGCCCGCTTATCCTCCTTCTCACTGTCAAGTCCATCCATCCTGTTGCAGACTCATTCACTTTCAGATGTTAGAACCATATTGTTTGGGCTTCCAACATGAGCTAAACACTACTTGCAACTTCCCAGGACTCTTCTTGGATCATCCTCACCCAGTTAAGACTGCATAAATATCCAGGTCATGAATAGAGCAACTACTTCATTCTTAGCCTCTCCAATACAAGCTAACT
This sequence comes from Tokudaia tokunoshimensis, assembly GCA_036184795.1. Taxonomy (NCBI): domain Eukaryota; kingdom Metazoa; phylum Chordata; class Mammalia; order Rodentia; family Muridae; genus Tokudaia; species Tokudaia tokunoshimensis. The sequence continues at coordinate 82,245,011 of BTHU01000004.1, forward strand.
CTTGATGTTCTATCAAAACCTTATCCTGTAAGCCAGTTTAATGAACCTACCTTTAAAACATACATATAGTATAATATATTTATTCATTCTATCCTTTCTGTTTTTTTGTTTGCTTGTTTGTCTGTTTTATTTTTTGAGAACTCTTACTAATACAGAAAGCTATCAAGCATAGAGTAGATCAAAGCAACACAGAAACTTAGCAAGACAAATGTTCCAGCTGAGTTTCAGAAGTCTTAGCAAGCTCTGCCTCTAGGATGTTGCTACATATAATACATACACCTTCTCTCCTGGGCCAGCTATTTCTTATTGTTCCGTGTTTCCTCAGTGTACATTCCATTGCTTTGACCTTTCCAACATCATGTGGTCTCCATTGAAACCTAAGTGTAATAGTCACATTGATCCATAATAACCTCTTAGGACTTCATTACATAGTATATAACCCTGCAAGAAATTTCCTGGCCTTAACAATTTTTGGAACCTTGATGCAAGACTCCATCACCCCATAAATCTTAAAGTTTCATTCATGAAAGAGCAGAAGCATGTGAACAATGCTCATAAGTTCCCATGGCAGCTCAAGATTTTCTGCCCCCAACTTTACAGCTGTAATAATGACCTTTGTGCACCTTAGTAACTGGCTTTGTAAAATAGTTCCCTGGGTGATTGATTTTGATGAGAGAATCTCTTAGATTGGATTCTCACCTTAAATGTTTTCTATTGTAATGAATTCATATTTTCACATTTTTATCACAGGGCATCCTAAATAGATCTGCTCTCTCCAACCATTAGCCTTGTCTACATCTTTAAATTTACTTACACTTCTATGTCAGACTTTAGATGCTTCTTGTCTTTTTTGCTCTAAGAGCCCTAGAGAATAATCATTTTATAACTAGGTTTGTAATGGTTTGGAAATTTTTCCACCTAAAAAATAGTTGTTAACTTTTAAATTCATCCTTAGTCAAATTTTATGATATGGGCAAACTGAAGCCAGATTGTTTTGTAGAGTATATCTTGAAAGACCTCTTGCCTATTTCTCAATAAACTTCCTGTCCTTTTCTATCATGAGCTTTTACTCTTAGTCTTTATATCAGAATTCTTTTCTTTAAAACTCCTAACAGAATGGCCCATTGAACTCTGCTTACAACATTCTGAGTTTTTTTTTTTTTTGATATGGTTCAGTTCTTTTCTACATTCCTATTGAAAAACAGTTCCAAATGCCTATGTAAGTTCATAGAAATAGGCCTACTCTCAATACTGCTTTTCTATATTAGTTGCTATTTTATTACTGTGACTACATGAGTACCTGGTAAAAGCAAATATATGAGTACATTTTGTCTCCTGGGTTAGAGAGGGTAGAGTCCATCATGGTGTGGTAAGCTATGGAACATTATGTCCATAGTCACAAGGGATAATTGAATGAATAATGATAATCTTTAAGATCATTTTCCTGTGGTTTTATGTTGACTAATTTGCAATAGCCTTACTATTTTCTAAAATTTCTAGTTAATTTTTGGCTGTCATTGCTAGTTAATGATTTCATATTTTTTTAATTTATTCTACATCTTCCATTTAAATGCCCAGTATAAACTTTTGTTGTAATACTAAATTCAGTCTTTGATTCTAGGACAAGTTATTAATTCAAGCAAACTGCTTCCATCTCCATGGTTTTCCTCCCTGCTATCATTCAGGCAGTTTTGGTATATTCATGAATATATTTATTTCCCTGAAACTCAAGTGTTAGATGGCCTTATTTGATTTAAAATTTTTTTCTTCCATAATAAGGAGGATCAGTTCAATTACGTTCATTCAGCATTTAGGAAGTTAATTCTCCATGAGAATAATTATTTCAACAATGAGGAAGTTAAGAGCATTAGAAAAAGCAAGAATGTCTACAATACCAACTATAGGATTCTGTGGAAATCAATCCTCCTTCTCAACTTCAGTGAAAAATAAAGATAACAGTGCCTTTCATGTAAATAGTATATGGATTAGACTATTTGACGTTAATAGTCAAATGCTGTAATGGAATGCAGTACTTAAGAGAGCATGCATCTAGCAGGAGATCCTGAAGTCAACCTGAGTAATGAAAACATCAGTAGTATAAAAACCCATTCAGTAGCTCTAATAGGAAAGCAACAACAATACAAAAAATCCAACAAAAACAAAAACAAAAAAACCTATGACTTTTTGTTGGTTGCTTAAACCAAGGACAAATATTCTTGATAACTTAATTTTTTTTTTAATTTGATACTTTCTTTATTTACATTTCAAATGTTATCTCCTTTTCCGGTCCATTCCCCAAACCCCCTATCCCTTTCCCCCTCCCCCTGCTTCTACAAGGGTGTTCCCCTACCTACCCACCCATTCCCACCTCCCCACCCTCGACTTCCCCCACACTGGGGCATCCATCTAGCTTTTACAGGACCAAGGGCCTCTCCTCCCATTGATGCCTGACAAGGCAATCCTCTGCTATATATGCAGCTTGGGCCATGGGTCCCTTAATGTCTACTTCTTGGTTGGTGGCTTAGTCCTTGGGAGCTCTGGGGGGGGTCTGGTTGGTTGATATTGTTGTTCTTCCTATGGGGTTGCGAACCCCTTCAGTTCCTCCAATACTTTTTCTAACTCCACCATTGGGGACACCATGCTCAGTCCAATGGATGACTGTGAACATCTGCATCTGTATTTGTCAGGTCCTGGCAGACTCTCAGGAGTCAGGCTCCTTTCAGCAAGCCCTTCGTATCATCCACAATAGTGTCTGAGTTTAATGACTGTATATGGGATGGATTCACAGGTGCGGCAGTCTCTGGATGGCCTTAACTTCAGTCTCTTCTCTATACATTGTCTCCATATTTCCTCTGAGTATTTTGTTCCCTCTTCTTAGAAGGACTAAAGCATCCACACTTTGATCTTCCTTCTTCTTGAGCTTCATGTGGTCTGTGAATTGTATCTTGGGTCTTCCGAGCTTTCGGGCTAATATCCATTAATCAGTGAGTGCATACCATGTGTGTGCTTTTGTGATTGGGCTACCTCACTCAGGATGATATTTTCTAGTTTCATCCCTTTGCCTAAGAGTTTCATGAATTCATTGCTTTTAATAGCAATGATAACTTAAATTTTTATTGAAAATTCTAGAGATTAATGTTAATAACCATTTTCATATTTTGTTCAAAAGCTGTCCTTATGGAAAAGTTTATATTTATGATACAAGATTGAGGAAATATCACTTCTTGACCATTCTATTAGGCTATCAAAGGAGCAGATATTACAGTAAAATTCTGTGTTTATTTCTATGTATTTATCCCTGGTCCTGGAGGTATAGTATTAATTTTTAACTGGCAGTTTTACAACAGCTTCCTAATCTGACCTTGGCTTATTTTAATAGAAGGAAAAATGTTTGTTTTCCACAAGGACATAACTCTTTTTAGATTCAAGGAAGGAGTAGAGGTTTAAGGAGACATGAAGAAAAATTCAAAGCTCTGTAGATAGTTAATAGCTTTTTGCACATTTCTCTCTTAACATAGAGCATAAAACGAGAGACTTCTCATTAGAGTTAAAACTATGAAACAGAAGATCTTCAGAAAAGACTTATGCAGTTGATACAAATACCTGAGGGAATGAGAGGAGGCCAGGAGACTGGACTACAGGCAAAAGTACAAAGAGTAGAAAATGGTCAGATCTGTCACGTAAGCCCTTTAGATTTGATTTTTGGTTGTTACCAACAAAAACTTCTACATTAATATTTAAGTCTCTCTCTCTTTGCATGTGCCTGTCAGACAGAAAGTAAGAGATACTGGGAGCAAGAGTGAGGGAGGAGACAGTGATGAGAGAGAGAGAGAGAGAGAGAGAGAGAGAGAGAGGGAGGGAGGGAGGGAGGGAGGGAGGGAGGGAGGGAGGGAGGGAGGGAGGAATAGGGAGGGAGGGAGAGATAGGGAGGGAGGGAGGGAGGGAGGGAGGGAGGGAGGGAGAGGGAGAGGATGAGGGAGAGGGAGAGGGAGGGAGGGAGAGAGAGAGACTGATTCTTTGTGTAAGTCAGATTAGCTGGCCTCACTAACTTGGAAAATTCTGTTTCCAACTCCCAGTATGGGTGGGCTGAGATTATATTTACCCTACTGCATTCAGTCTACACATGGTTCTGGAGATATGAGCCCAGATCATCAGCTTTTACAGCAAGTAATTTTGCCTATTGAGTCATCTCTACACCCAAAGCAATATATTAGTACAAGACTCTCAATAAATTTTATATAGAATAGTTATTGAGAACATAAGTACTGATATAAGGAACATCTTGAACTCTTTTTTTCCTGAAAAATTTCATAATATTTTTAATATATTAAATGTATTTATTCAGTTTACATCCAAATATCATACCCTCTCTTTCTCTGGTAGCTCCTCATAAAGATGTTACCCCATTCCTCCCTCCCCTTCTACTTTGAGAAAGGGGATCCAACTCTCAGCATCACATTGCTCCACCCCCAATTCCCCATACATCAAGTCACTGAGGACTAGGTACATCCTCTCCCACTGACACCAGACAAGTCATCCCAGTTAGGGGAATGGCATCCACAGGCACACAGGTAACATATTCAGGGATAGCCCCTGCTCCTGTTATTGGGAGAGCTGCATGAAGGCCAAACTGCTCATCTGCTACATGTATGCAGGAGGCTTAGGTCAAGCCTATACTAACTGTTTCACTGGTAGTTCAATTTCTGGGAGCACTCAAGAGTACACATTAGTTTACTCTGTTGGTCTTCCTGTGGAGTCCCTGTCCTCTCTGGGTCACTCAGTCCTTTCTCCAACTCTTCCATAAGTCTCTCAGAGCTCCCTCTAATGTTTTTCCTGTATGTCTCTGTATTTCTTTTCATTCACTGCTGGGTGGATCTTCTCAGAGGACAGTTAATCTAGGCTCTTCTCTGCAAGCATAACAGAGTATCATTAGTGTCAGAATTTGGCTCTTGCCTAGAAGATGGGTCTCAATTTGAGGCAGCCTTTGATTGTCTATTTCCTTTTTGTCTCTGCTCTATTTTTGTCCCTGCACATCTTATAGGCAAGACACATTTTTGGGTCAAAGGTATTGTGGGTTGGTTGCTGTCCTTATCCCTCCACTGACATCTGGAACTCTTGATTGTGTAATTTGCTACTTAAAAAGACTGTAAATCTCACTTGGGTTAATTTTCATCATATGTAAAGAAGACAATTACAATTTGCATCACTTCCTACTTTTATGACAGTTAAATAGGATAATGGAGATAAATGATTAAATATACTTAGCACTTATGGCTTCAGCAATTTAAACACTGTATTTCTGTGTTATTAAGTTTATTATCTTGCTGTGGATAACAAGCTAGTGCTTTTTTGAAATCACTTGATAACTTATTCTCAGGAGACTAACAACTAAATGCTATTTATCCAAATAAACTAGAAAAATGTGTTGAGTATTTACAACATAAACTTATACAGAATTTGAATCTTAAGTCATATGCTATTTCATGCCTCTGACAAAGAGTTATGTATATGTGTATGTATGTATATATGTATGCATGTTTTGTGACTATCATTTGCTGTAAACAGCCAACATATTGGAAGCAAATATATATATTTCATTGGAAGCAACTTGATAATGTCTGTTTGTCATATTGAGTTGTTATGGATCAGTTGGGAGTGGCAATGTATACTTTCCTCATATAAAATGCTGAAGATTACTATAACGTATTTCTCAATCATTTCCATGCTATTTTTCTGTGTTGTTTAGTAAATACAGAAGAAAGCCCTTTGTTAGGTACATACACAGGCACAATTCACACATATCAAGCAGGTATATACATAGCAGAGTACAGGCTAGTAACCACTGACTACAGACAGATGAGAGACAGATGGAAAGCTGTAGAGAATCAAAATTTCAGATTGCTCCTGGTAGAATCAGCTCTAGTAGAAATGGCTTAGCTTTCAGTCCTTAATGTTAGATCAACACATTTTAGTGTCCTCTGAGGAGACTACTTTAAAGTGTTAACTGATGCGCATCATATTAAGAACTGAGGTATTGTTGGAGGTGATTAGGTGAGGATGCCAGAGTCATTATTAAAGAAATTATTCCTGAATAAGAGATACTCAGAGTACTCACCATGTAAAAGAAATTAGTTACCTTAGAAAAGACACTTAAGTTACTCATTTATCTCTTCTAGCATATAAGAGAATAGCTATGAGACACCATATATGAATAAAAATGCCGGCTCTCAACCTTATCTAAAATTGCTGCCACCTTGATATTCACATTCACCAGCACTTTGTTAAATAACCACATGCTGTTTATAAACTATCGAGTGTATACTATTTTGTTATAATAACTCATTCTGGCTGAAGGGAATAATGTTCATAAGTAGCAGCTTCAAAATATGTCTTGTACAAATGCAAACAAGGTATAGGAAGGAATAGACATATAAAGAATTTTTGAAGTGTCTATGTACAGAAATAAGAAAAGTGCTTCCCAAAACCTACCCAATTTTTGCATACTATTAAAATTATATATTTAGATAATATTTAAAGTTGCAAATTGTAGCAAGAGCAACTAATGTTTCTACTGGCATAGTGAAAATTTTTGCACACAAAATAAAGTATTCTCTCATTTCTCTTAAAAGGTAGAATGGGATATTTATAGGTGATATGTCAGGAATTGGTTACATTTGGTTTTGTGGGTCCTGAGACCTGATGTATAGTGGCACTTGAGATGTCTTTCAATAATCAAATTTTATCTTAAGAAAAAAATTATAATTACCTCACGGGACTGTGTCTAAGACTGAGACATTTTGGTGTTAGATTTGCTGTGACAAACTGAATGTCTGTCACATTCTTGATTTCTGACATTGAAAAAATTACTGGTTTTACCTCTTCTTATATTATTATTTAAATTTCTAAGTACCTATTCCTTTTATTATCTGTTTATTTTAAGCATTCCAAGTACATGATTTAAAATGTCTTCTCTATTATCTCTCTAGATCTTCATTAAAGAGATCATTTGTAGTGTCCATTTATTTTATTGAATTTATCCTTGTATCACTTACATCAGTGTACTCAATATTTCTCAGAGAAAGTTTTAATAATTGAAATATACACTTAAAGATTTAAGGATCCTGTATTTTCTATCATATGTTTTTTCATTACTCTCCACCTTTTCTAATTCAGGACATACTTGCTTCTTATTTTTTAGCTTTAACTATATAAATACATACGTGTATATGTATGTTACATATATATGTGTTGTAAATGCCTGCAGAGTCCCTGGCACTGGAGTTACAGGCAGCTGTGAGCTGCCTGATATAGGTACTAGAAACTCAACTCAAGTCTTCCATAAGAGCAGAAAGTATAAAGTGTAAAGTCATCTCCTTTTTATTAGATTATCTATGAACACATCTTCCTGTGTGTTTCATTTCTATTTCAGAACCAAACTTTGTGAAAACAAGCACTATTAGACTTTGGCATTTCCTTGACCTATTTGACTGAACATGTACTGGGACCCAGTTTTTATAATGATTATAATAAGTCATCTATCCTAACTCTTGATACAACTTCTATACCAATTCCCATCTATGCAATATCATAAAACAAGAATCAGAACCTTTCACAAAATGTTCACTGTACAACTTTAGTATCCTAAGGAGGAATTTCATAGAGATACACCCCAGGAGTCCACATGTGCACCTAGTTCCTCCCTCTGATGGATGCTAAGCATCTTTACTTCTTTAGGCTCTGGAACTTGGTCAAGAGATATAAGACAGTAATTAACTCTCATAAAAAAATATCGTGTTTAGCCAGTAGAGGAAGTATAAACTAATATTTCTGGAGAAGAAATACAACCTATATTCATGATTCTATAAGGCCAACCAACTAATGCTAATCTCTCTGGTTGTAGAGAGTGAAAAATATTAAAGCTAATAGTCAACATTTACCTTGAGCTATCATTGCCTTTCTCTGTAGCCACTGTGTGTGATCTAACATTCTTGTGACTATTAAGTAAATATGTTTATGTGGATAAATACAAATAAGTCCAATACAATACCAAAAATATACTAAAGGGATTAGGCTCAGTTGAAATCCTGGGCAATAACTTTTTAACCTCAAAGACCTGGTACTGTTAACAATGCTTCCTGGAGATATAACTAATGGAAGAAAATGCTATTCGTCTTTTTCTTATTCAATTGCTCACATTGTCTGTCCCCCTACTCTTTTAACTGTACAACCATTTTCCTCCAGAGTCTGGCAGATCCATTTATGGATGGTCTTTCATTGACAACCACTATCAAGAAAAGCAAAGCACACACCTTTGAAAGTATCAAGGAAAGACTCCTGTTTAACCCCAGACCAGCAGGACAGAGATACTTTCTAGCAGGGTTTCAGGATGTATACCATCTATAGGTACAGAATAGGGGATTCTATTTCTGCCTCTATTCAGCTCAGTGCTCAAACTTTCTAGATGTCTACAAGAATTTAAAATTAACAAGAGGCCATCTGCATTAAGAAGATGTAAGAGAGGAAACATTTAGAGTTTACCTGAGATGTATTATTCATTTTTACATGTTGTGTCTACTTGGCAAGTTGTTGGGAGTAATGAATCTTATGCTGTAGACTAGGTTTGCTTAGACTACTAAATATTAAACCCTGATTAAACAATGGAATCATATTAATACAAATTTCTTAAGTTTAGTTAATTCCTTAAAATAGTAGTTCCACAATAACAAATCCCTGTAACACTTTTTTACCTGTAGCTTGAGAATATAGGTTTTCACACTGACATTTGTAAGTATAATATTTCTTATAGCTGGACTCCCATGACTCCCACTTGCCCAGATGGGAGATGATGTAGCTTCTGCACAGACCCTGGTTTCGTGAATCTCTCTTTCCTGAAGAATCCCTGTTCACTCAGCAGAATCTGAATTACTCCAGCTACCATATTCATGAACTTGACAGCTTATCAATCCTAAAATAAAATATTTTATATGAATTATATGAATTCTATATATCATACTCTTTCACTTCTAGTAGACATGAGGATTCTTTGCAGACATCCTTGGTGTCTTAAAAACTAGGAATAGGGAAAGAGAAGTTATATCAGCCCCATTTTTTCCTTAAAAGTTCTGAAAAGAAAACAAAATAAAATGGTTAGGGTTTATGAGTTTAACTTAACCACTATGGGGTTCTAAGAAGACATTAAAACATCCCATAATTCTAGGAATGAAGCACAAATGATAGAAAAATTAGCTGAATAGAAATCTGACTTTATACAGAAAGCCTACCAGGACACGTGACACCTAGAAGATGCTTGGTTCCTCCCTTTCTCTCTCACCTTCTGAAAAGTCATTTATACCATCTGCAATTGTTCAGGTCACAGAGTTATTCGAAGATATTGTGCACTGGAAATCAAGTTCCAGACTGTAACCACGAATAAGTAAAAATTCAATAAATTTATCATTGGAGGTCTTCAATGCACCCTAGTGGTATATTAATTCATGTCTAAGCAAAACTTTCAGTGTTATTTTATCATAATCTTTCATCCATACTGGGTTGGTTATCAAGTTTTCCGTATCTTTCTTATCACAGCTTTCTCTCCAACTTGTGCTAATTATAATTTTGCTGTCCTTGTTCTGCTATCTCATTCATTCTCAGGTACTCTCCTCAGCTATTCTACAAATAAGTAATCAGGAAAATAAGAAAACATCAACATGCATAAAATGCTTTTCCTCATGTTTTCTCTAATGAAGTGTGTGTGTGTGTGTGTGTCTGTGTGTGTGTGTCTGTGTGTGTGTGTGTGTAACACCAACACCAAGGAGAGTCGACAGAAAAGATAAAGACCTAGTCACAGACTGACAGCACATCTTTCTTGACAATGTGTTTCCTCAGTCCTTGTTATGTTTGACCATGTGTGATGACAGTTGGAAGTGGCTAAAAATTAAATGAGGCTGAGAAATGTAGCACTGTTGTGTATCATTTTAAAGGCAATTTTACATAAATGAGTAACAAAGTCCAAATATAATTAAATGAATTTGTTACAGTTGTACATTTGTATGCAGAAAGTTCTACATACATGCAACCTCTGCTCTAATTGGTATATAAAAATCCCCCCCCAATAATATTTTGTCTGTCCTCAATTTGGGTCATAGATAAGCCTTGACCTGCTTCCTATCCGTTGATGTGCTCTATTCGAACATTTTACACATAAATGAAATTTTATTTTCACATATAATATTTTTATTGTATATCTGTGTCTTATATATGTATTTTACATATTTTATATATGTATTTCATCAAATACATATCTTAATTTCATTCATTGTTATAAATGAAATTCCAAGGGTGTGAGTCAATACTGCATTATTTCATAAGAGACTTTAAGCTTACTAAGCAATCATAGTATTTTACATTCCTAACAGCAGTGTTAAAAGAATTCCGATTTTCTGTCTTTTCACAAACACTTGAGATTTTTCATTTTTTAATTTATCATACTAATGAATCTTTCAAGTTAACTACAATTCAATTTATATTTTATTCACAGTATTATGTTTGCACTACTATATTATTTCAATCTTATTTTAAATAGCTTGTCATAAATTTATTAAATAATTATGTATTATTTTGGGGATATATATTTAATAATTTACCATTTATGTTTTTATTGCCACTTTATTTATTTATTTTTGAAATATATATATGTGTGTGTGTGTATGTGTGTGTGTGTGTGTGTATGTGTGTGTGTGTGTGTGTGTGTGTGTGTGTAATTTTCTACTTGGTGCCATCCATTAAAAACCATCTATGACATTGCTCAATGAGAAGATATAAATTGTGATGAAATACAATTTAAAACTTTTATTCTCCTGTTTATTTTCTATACTTTGTATCTTGAGAATTGTTTTCTACAGTAAGGCCATATAAGTCACCATTTTTTATTTTATGTATCATGTGAGATAAGAATTTAGGTTAATTGTTCAACAATTATTGATCACATTTATTAAATCAATTATCTTGGCATCTTTCCAGCAAACAATTGACCACAAAAATCGAGATCTTGCTCTATAATTTCAATATATATACATGATCATATACATTAATATGTATATATGATTAGCATTTCTGATACCAATGTCACACAATTACACATCCATAGTTGCCTTCTTATATAATAAAGTTTTGAGATTAAATGAAAGGAGATCTTCAAATTACTTCTTTTCAAATGTTTTTGCTAATCCATGTACTTCACATATTCAGAAAAAAAGAAATAATTCTTACAAATTATAAATTTCTATTGGTACTTAGCATGATAATATATTGAATCTACAAGTTGTTTTGTGGACAATATTAGTCTCTAAAATGGCTTTATTTTGTACTCTTAATTTCAAAGCTAATGTTTTGAAAGGGAGACACTATTAAAAATAAGATAATAGGAAACAAAGAATCACAATCAAATCTTTTATTTCAGTTAAATTTCTAAGCAAAATGACTTAAGATATCAGTAACAGAAATCTTTTGTACACTTGAAGCAAACAAATGAAGAGAGAACATGTCCCATTTTGTCCTAGTAACCTAGAGATATTTTTATTTCAAACACTATATAAACAAATATTCTTAGAAAAATTACACATTAGTGTCTTTTATAAATATAAGTAATAGTCATTAGTATAACATTTGGAGTAAATTTAGAGTCTTCAAAATAATAAAACATCATGACTTAGTGGTGTTTATTGTGTTTCTTATTCATCTTTAAATTCTGATTTAAGAATGTTTGCCAATGGGGTAGTTAGGGGGAGGACTAAAGAGCTGAAGGGGTTTGTAACCCCATAGGAAGAAAAACAATATCAACAAACCAGACCCCCCAGAGCTCCCAGGGACTAAACCACCAATCTAAGAGTATACACGGAGGGACCCATGGCTCCAGCCACATATGTAGCCTTATCTGACTTCAATGGAAGTTGATGGCCTTGGTCCTGTGAAGGCTTGATGACACAGTATAGAGGAATATCAGGGAAGTGAGTCGGGAGTTGGTGCATAAATTGGGGTACACCATTATAGAAGCAGGGGGAAGGGCATTGGGATAGTGGGTTTGCAGAGGGAAAGCCAGGAAAGGGATATTTGAAATGTAAATAAATAAAATAACCAATACATTTTTTTAAAAAAATAAAAGAAAATGAGCTTATGTCATCTTACACTTTGCGTCTGAGGTACCTGCTAGCTTCAGGAGGTTAATGTACTTTCCAAAGACCTTAGATATATTTTGAAAAATTAATTCCTTGGTGTCAGTAACTTCACCCTATGAAAAAAGTATTTTTATGCATAAGAATTATGCCCACATTTGTAGTATAACCTGATTAGTGTCTTAAATGTATTCCTGTAGGAAGGAAACAAATGATGCCATAAACTTCATGAAAACGTTTTCCACCAACATGAACTGAAAATATGATGGTCCTTTAGAATCATGAGGGAACTGAAAAATTCCTATTGCCAAGTGATACTGTTGAAACATTAGCAATTCATTTGTTGTGAAGCTGGTGTAAATTAACCTACAGAACAACCATAAAATCATAGCAGTATTGCTAGGTGAGAGAGCTCAGCATGTACTTGTTCAGCGAGCTTGACAGCCTGAATTTGAAACCAAATTCCACACTGATAGGGAGAAGTAAAAGTCAACTGCCTAAAGTACTCCTTTAGCCTTTATGGGGGTCCTGACATACAGATGTCTTCATGCATACATACATACATACATACACATACACACACACATACACACACACACACACACAGATAGAGAGACAGAGAGAGAGACAGACAGACAAACATGCACACACAGAGACACATACACACAGCCAACCAGCCACAAACATACATGCAGGCAGCCACACCCATGCATACACATACAATAATAACAGCAACAGTAATCATAATTTTTAAAATGTAGGACATATAACACCTTATAGCATGTATATCTTGATGATGATAATAACAGACAATAGGGTCTCTGGTCTATTTATTTGCTATTTTATGCTTCCCATTTTAGTTTACTCCTATTTTTATAAACTATATTTTTTGTCCAGCTTCTGGCTATTATAAATAAGGCTGCTATGAACATAGTGGAGCATGTGTCCTTGTTATATGTTGGAACATCTTTTGGGTGTATGCCCAAGAGTAGTATAGCTGGGTCCTCAGCTATGTCCAATTTTCTGAGGAACCACCAGACTGATTCCCAGAGTGTTGTACAAATTCACAATCCCACCAACAATGAAGGAGTGTTGCTCTTTCTTCACATCCTTGCCAGAATCTGCTTGTCACCTGAGATTTTCATCTTAGCCATTCTGACTGGTGTGAGGTAGAATCTCGGGGTTGTTTTGATGTGCATTTCCCTGATGACTAAGGATGTTGAACATTTCTTTAGGTGCTTCTCAGACATTTAGTATTCCTCAGTTGAGAATTCTTTGTTTAGCTCTGTACACCATTTTTAATAGGGTTATTTGGTTTTCTGGAGTCTAACTTCTTGAGTTCTTTGTATATATTGGATATTAGCCCTCTATCAGATGTAAGATTGGTAAAGATTTTTTCCCAATCTGTTGCTTATTGTTTTGCCCTATTGACAGTGCCCTTTGTTGCACAGAAGATTTTTAATTTTTTGAGGTCCGATTTGTCAATTCTTGATCTTAGAGCATAACCTATTGGTCCCTGTGCTCATGTGCTCAAGGCTCTTGCCCACTTCCTTTCTGGAGGTCCTTGATCCACGTGGACTTGAGCTTTGTACAAGGAAATAAGAATGGATCGATTTGCATTTTTCTACATGTTGATCACCAGTTGAACCAGCACCATTTGTTAAAAATGCTGTCTTTTTTCTGCTGGATGGTTTTAATTTCTTTGTCAAATATCAAGTGACCACAGGCGTGTGAGTTCATTTCTGGACCTTTAATTCTATTCAGTTGATCTACCTATCTGTCCCAGTACCAATATCATACAGTTTTTATCACTATTGCTCTGTAATACAGCTTGAAGTCAGGGATGGTGATTCCCCCAGAAGTCCTTCAAGAGAGGTATGATTACAGAAAATGTGGAACATTTACACAATGGAGTACTACTCAGCTATTAAAAACAATGACTTCATGGAATTCTTCGGCAAATGGATGGAACTAGAAAAATATCATTCTGACTGAGATAATCCAGTCACAATAGAACACACATGGTACGCACTCACTGATAAGTGGATATTATCCCCAAAGCTCAGATACAATTGTACCCAAGATACAATTGACAGACCACATGAAGGTGAAGAAAAAGAAAGACCAAAGTGTGGATGCTTTGGTTCTTCTTAGAAGGGGAAACAAAATATTCACAGGAGGAAATATGAACACAAAGTGTTGAGCAGAGACTGAAGGAAAGGCCATCCAGAGACTGCCCCACCTGAGGATCCATCCCATATACACTCACCAAACCATGACACTATTGTGTATACTAAGAATTTATTGCTGTCAGGAGCCTGAAATAGCGGTCTCCTGAGAGGCTCTGCTAGAGGCTGACAAATACAGATGTGAATGTTCATAGACAACCATTGAACTGATGACAATGTCCCCAATGGAGGAGTTAGCAAAAGGACCTGAGGAGTTGAAGGGGTTTGCAATGCCATAGGAAAAACAACAGTATCAATCAACCAAACTCCCCAGAGCTCCCAGGGACCAAACTACCAACCAAAGAGTACACATGGTTGGACACATGGCTCTAGCCACATATGTAGCAGAGGATGTCCTTTAAGGCATCAGTGGGAGGAGAGTCCTTTGTTGCTGTGAAAGCTCGATGCCCCAGTGTAGGGAGATGCCAGGGTGAGAAGGTGGGGTGGGTAGCTGGGTGGGGGAATGCCCTCATAGAAGCAGGACAAGGGGAGATGAGACTGGGGTATGGGGGGACCACTAAAGGGGATAACATATAAAATGTATAGCAGGAGAATATCCAATATATATATTCAGTAAAACATTTGTTCAACGTGTTGCATATATCTCCTGTATGCATCAAGAAACAATATTCACTGTCTTTTTATACCAACAAGGTTTGCTTAAGTGAATTTTATGTTGTGATGTATGCTCTAGGATGCATTCCAATCATTGCTTGACACATATGTCAAAGCAAAAACTTGCAAAACAGGATATAAGTACGTGTCCAATGATCTTTTCATCATGAAACATTGGATTAATCTGGCATCATTCAGGAAGTAAAATGGCCTCTGAGCTTCAGAGCAGTGACTTCCTTTGCAGTAATGCTGACATCATTATGTTTTATTTCTTAATCAATGAATGATGGATGTGTTTTCTCCTAGTATTACAAAGTGGAGTAACTTAAGTGCAGCCATCTTAGAATCATTTCCAAATTATTCCTGTTATCCCAACTTTTCTTGTTGTGTTCTATTATATTTTCTTGGGTGAAAGGAAATGTCATCATGCTACAGATGGTGCTGGAACTAGTTTAAAACTAGCATTGTGAGTTTTTTATTAGGCTGCTCCAGAGGATAACCCAGTGACTACAATGTCTACCATTCCTCTATTGTCTGTTAAACTGGATTTTTTGTAGTACTATATTGGGAAATGATTAAATTACTAACATTTTGAGATGTTGAAAGGCCAAATTTCAGGCAAAAGACCCCATCTGTTAACTACATTTCCAACTGGCACCCTTGTTGCTGGCCATACTGGCAGTAAATAGCAGGAGTCAAGAGCCTCCTTGAATATTTTTTATAAATTTGATTTCCACTCGGGTTTTTACTATCTTAATTATGGTTAATATTGCTGTGGTGAAATGGTATGATAAGTCAACTTGAGGATAAAAGGGTTTATTTCACTCACACTTCTGTATAGCTTGTCATCAAAAGCAGCACGTATGAGTGAGTTCCAGGATAGCCAGGGCTACACAGAGAAACCCTGCCTCGAAAAACAAACAAACAAACAAAAAAAAAAAAAAACAAAAGCAGCACAGGTGGGAACACAAATAGGACAGAAACCCTGAGGCAGAAGCCTATGTAGAGGCCATAGATGAGTGCTTACTCCCACGACTTGCTCAGAAACTAAGACAACCTGCCAAGAGTAGCCCCACTCACTATTTTCTGGGCCCTTCTACTAAATAAGAAAATTAAAAAAATAAAAAGGAAAAAAATCCCCACAGGATTGGTTGTTGCCTGATCTTATGGAGACATTTTCTCACTGAGGCTCTCTAGTCACTGCTGACATTAGCTTTTGTCACATTAACATAGAACTAGACATCACAATTGCAATTGTATTTCTTGTAATTATTGTCTTGCCAAAGCTGACTTTGATATAATTTTAATAAATTTTGTGTAACTACTTCAGTGGTGGGTTATAAAATGTGTTCTTTTGTTTCTCTTGAATACCCCAAGGACATAATTCATTAAACAAACAAACAATGAAAAAGGTAGCCCATGATATCCTTAAAAGTGCATCTTTTAATTGTAATTAATGACTTGGGGGATATGACATAATGGGAATGACCAGGAAGTCTACAACTAGAATAGTTTGAATGACTCACAACTCAGGCATCTGAGTGACTGTGACAAGAGAGATGTGAGCACGGATGTCTCCTTATGCCTTTATGGGTCTTGAGTTATTCATCTTTTAAAACGGAGATAGCTCTACCTATTTTCTGGCTCACATTTTAACTGAAATTCTATTCTGTGGTTTCAGTAAAATCTTTGTGACATTTCTTTTTTGTCTGAAGAACACAGCTACTTCTCTCCTTTGTGTGATCACAGCTGCTGCCACCTGGACCACATTTCTAAAAATAAAACTTCCAGATAACTTTCACTGTACTAATCTTATATGGAGAGACAAAAAAGGTGTTAATGATTGTGGTAGACTTACATGATGGCAGTCTCCCCAGGTATATCTGTGATGTCTTAGATTCCAGAATCAAAGTGTGGTCATCTTGTTCTCGAAGAGACCTGGATCCTATAAACAATGAAAATATTCATTCAATATCAAATGTCATTCCAAAATTGTTTCTATGGTTTTAATTATTTTTGTATTGGGTATCTGTGTGTTTGTATGTATATGTGTGTATAAATGTTATCATGGAGACCAAAAAAGGATATCAGATCCTCTGAACCTAGAATTATAGGCATTGTGATCTGCTTGACACAGTGGCTATAAGCAGAAATCCTGTCCCATGGGAAAGTAACAAACAAGAGTTCTTAATCCCAAGTCCCTCTTTGCATGCCAGTTTCTGGGGTTTTGTTTATTTGTTTGTTTGCTTGCTTTATTTTTTCAGTGTTTTGGATCTTATACTCATAAATCTTATATTTCTGGTTTTGAGTCTAGCTGTTAATGGCTGAGGCATCTCTCCAGCCCTATACTCAGAAATCTTAAACTTTAACTTTCCAAATGCTGTAATTATCTGTTTGTCTTCATGACATGCCACTCTTGTAATTAGATCTCCAAAACTTTGTTTACCCTGTCAAACTGCAATTTCTATGAAAATAAAGGAAACTATCTTCTTTCATTGTTTGGCAGTAAATATAACACAGTACTCAGTACCTTGAAATAACTTATGAGTAGGTAAGTGATGTATGTGTGTGTTGTGTGTGTATTATATATAAACATGTGTATATCTATGTATGTATATGTAATTTATGGTAGTAAAGATATATAAGTATCGTTTCTTCTACTTTCACATTTTCCCTTTTTTCTTAAAATAAAAAAATCATCTATTTGAAAATATTTGAAGCTGTACTTCAAACCACCCACATATATCCTTTGCCAACCAGCTTCAAAATCACTGATTTCTGAGCATACATTTGTTTTTAGGTTCCCTTGTGTTGAAAGAAATTCAGACTATACTCTGATAGTCAAAGCAAGGGTCTAATGTTTCTCCTAAAGAAATGTAACAAAAACACCCCATACTCAGCTACCAAGTAGAAATGGGTTCTGTAGATTCTCTGTTCAGTTCTCTCCTACCAGTCAGTATTGTTCTAGTCCTGATAAGACTCATCCAATTCATACTGCCAACATATGGCAAGAAAGTGAATATATTGGTCTTCATGTGGGTCCCAAACAACTGGAGCAGGAGCTATCCCTAAAGCTGTTATCTGTCTGTAGGATATGTTCTAACTGGGCTACTTGGTCTGGCCTCAATGGGAGAGCATGTACATAACCCCTCAGACAATTGACTTGCCAGAGTGGGGGAATACCAAGCCTCCCCCTTCTCACAGGAGAAGGGGAGAAATGAAGGGAGAAAGGATTATTGGAGGGAGTGACCATGAGTGGGGCAGTAAGCTGGATGTAAAGTGAAGAAAGGAGTAAAGGAAGGAAGGAAGGAGGGAGGGAGGGAGGGAGGGCAGACAGGCAGGAAGAGAGAGAGAGAGAGAGAGAGAGAGAGAGAGAGAGAGAGAGAGAGAGAGAGAGAGAGAGAGAGAGAGAGAGAGAGAGAGAGAGAGCTCTGTATAGGCTCTTGGTCTCTGAATCAGTCTTTAAAAATCTGCCAGCAGAACTTCCCATGGCCTGGATACTGACTTTCTCTGAGATGACCTCTGCTGTCTTTGGTCTGTGGTTATGTGTCTAATTCAATAAAGACACTGGCTGCTTAACTTGGGAGTCTTCGAGCCATTTTTAGAATATCTAGGGCAAGATGACCTTTGCATTGGTCAACATTTCTGCAGGGAGTTTGGTTTGTGAGAAAATGAACATGTTGCTGTTTCAAGCAAACTAAAGAAAACTTCCCCTTTCATTGCATTTTGCAGTATTGTTACTGAACTACAGATTCAGCCTTGTAACTTGATATGCATTCATAACTGAAAAGAAGTCTTTGCAAGTTTATATCAAGCTTGGGCTACCCAGGCAGGATAAGCTAGTGGTTTTACATAATGGTGATATTTTCAGCTCAGCACCCAGCATTGGTTAGGAAGTGGGATACATTATTTTTTCATTATTGGTACTAAAATTGAAGTGATTCACGTGGAAAACTACATGAATATTTTCCACCAAGAAAAATTTTTAGAAAAGGTTACATAGAGTGCTGATGAGATGGTTCAGTGGTTATGAGCATTTGTTGCTCTCTAAGAGGACTCGGGTTCAGTTCCCATCACTCAAACATGGATGGTTCTGATCATCTCTAACTCCAGTTCTAGGGGATTCAATATCATTTTCTGGACCCCATGGGTACCAATCTCTCTCTCTCTCTCTCTCTCTCTCTCTCTCTCTCTCTCTCTCTCTCTCTCTCTCTCTCTCTCTCTTTCTCTCTCTCTCACCCTTTCTCCCTCCCTCCTCCTCTCTATTTCTCTCTCTCCCTCTCTACTCATACATGCAGAATTTATTGGAAGTATAAGTCATGTATTTAGAATTTGGTAATATAGACAGGCTTGAATATTCAACATATTTTTCTTTAAGGTGATATTTTTTTACAAATATCATATTTCATGTATGAGATGGGATAATTTCACAATGGCTTCCAACAAGAAACTCATGTAATTCAAAGTTTAGGGAAATATGAGTAAATTGTTTATGGAAATTGGAATTCCAACCTATAGTCTTACTTTCTACAGGTACTGTTCTAGGCATACAGAGATTTTGACCAAATTTTAGCACCAAGGCCGAAAAACCAGTGGGCAGAGGAAGACTTGCTACTTTTGCTGGAGAGAAAGTGTTGAATTGAGAAAATCCTGAGTCAAAGATACAATAGAAAAAGTCATGAATGTTTTGCTTTCTTCTAAGTTTGTTACACTAGAATTGGAGTAGAAACCTACTAAATGCTTAGATTTCTAATTGTTTTTCCATATAAAGAAATGATAGCTGGAATTGATTTGCTTACCTTTGGAATTCTGGGAAAGCACAGGGTTGTGCTTACAAATTCTCTCTTTGCACTTCTCCTGATTATTTCCACTCTCAAATTTAAGTAAAGCCAATTTATTCTGTGAGGATTTTAATAACATCAATTATGATAAGAGTAAAACTTAGAGTAAAACTCCTAGGAACTGACCAACACTGAACTATTTCTATAGACTCTCCACCCTTTTGGTCTGACCTACTTTGACAGTTTGGTTGAATGAACTGACTTATGAAGTGGCTAGGGGATGCTGAGTGTTTGTGGTGTTTGTAATTTGAACATGAGACTAGTAACAAGTTCCCTTAGTGCATATTTGGAGTCTAGAGAAGTACCACTCTTTGGCTTGACACAGAAATCACACAGATGGAGAAAATAGGTGTGCTGATAGGTGAATGTATGTTGAGTCAGAACCATTGTAAGTGGCACATACAGACACACACACACACACACACACACACACACACACACACATGCATAAACACCTCCCTCATAAAAAATATGTAACTTGATTGTTGTTAGTTCATATGTATCAGTTTAATATAACACAAATAGAATGTATTCATGTAGTGATTTTCATTTTCATCTAATGTACTCGAATTCAGTTCATTAACAAGCACTTAGGTATGCTTCTTTTATTTTCTTCCAATACTTAATTTTTTATTCACTTTGCATCCAGATCATAGCTCCCTTCCCTCTTCCCTTTCCAGTCCCATGCTTACAAATCCCCCCAAGTGCCCCTCCCATTCTCTTCAGATAAGTAGAACCCTCCTTTGGTACTATCCTATCCTTGGACATCTTGTCTCAGCAGGATGAGTCCCATCCTCTCCCACTGAGGTCCAACTAGGCAGTCTAGGAAGGGAGGGGGGCTATCCAATGGCAGGGAGCAAAGACTGAGGCAGTTGCAGCTCAACTTCTTAGGAGAACCACATGAAGACCAAGTTGCACATTGCCACAAATGTGGACCTAGGGAGGCTAGGTCTAGCTCTGTCATGTTCCCTGGTTGGTGGCCCAGACTCTGTTAGCCACCCTAATCCCACTTTAATTGATTCTGTGGGCCTTCTTATTGTGTCTTTGACCCTTTCAGCTTGCTTACTTCTATCTCCTACTCTTCCACAAAACTCTTGAGCTCTTCCAGATGTTTGGCTGTGGATCTCTTCTCCTGCCTCCATCTACTCCTGGATGGAGCTCCTAGGCGACAGTTATGCTAGGTTCCTGTCTACAGGCATAACAGAGTATCATTAGTAGTATCAGGGGTTGTCTTTCTGATATGAGATGTGTCTTGAGCTGGGGTAGTCATTTGTTGGCTGTTTCCTCAGTCTCTGCTCCATTTTTATTCCTGAAGATGTAGGCAAGACAAATTTGGGGTTGAAGCTTTTGTGGGTGGATTGATACCCCTCTCTCCTCTGGAAGTCCTGTCTGACTATGGGAGGTGGCTTCTTTATTCTCCATATCCCCCTCTGGTTGGAATCTCAGCTAGAGTCACCCTGTAGACACAGTGTATCCTCCCCAGTCCCAGACCTCCAGTTAGCCACCAGAGATGCTCTCCCTACTGATTGCCATTCTCAATCCCAGCCCTCTCCCGCCCTACCTCTCTCACACCTGATTGTCATCTTAGTTAACCTGCTCAGCGTCAAATGTTTTTTTTTTTTGAACTGATGACTCATTATATGATGCCACAAACTGTGGCAGTGCCATAGTTGCATAGTATCTTATAAAAGTCTAATTTTGCATTTAACTCATAACTAAGCATTGGGGAAGCAATGGTTTACCGCAAAATCACACAGTTAGAGCTGTGGTTGCTAAAATCAAATTGTCTCAGTTTTTTGCTCAGGTTTATGGCCTGTCTGCTGGTTGATTATGGATGAGGTGGTTTTATAACCCTCACAACAGCCCTGATTTCTCTGCATTGTTTTGAGGATCTGTGAAATAGTGCACAAATCATCAATAGAAGAGCTCATGAGGGGTACAGAGCATGCTAGCCACTAGCATTGATGCTACTGAACACTAAATATTCATGGAATGGGTTTTTATATTATCATTCTTTCTAGGAATAATGATGTAGCCAAATGTTATCTTCCATCTTTTTGTTTCTGTGTTAAATTCTAGGTTAAGAGACATTAAAGAAATGTATATTTACTCATCTCTGCATCTTCAAAAAAAAAGGAAAAAGAGTGTCTAGGGAAAGGGATGAAATATATTTTAGTATAATTTCAAAGAGAAATAAATGGGGGAAGGGAAAGATGGAAAAAAGAGGGAGGGAGGGAAAGAGGAGAGAGGAGAGCATTCAAAACTACCACCCAGGGCAGAAGAGATTTTGCATGTGAAGACAGAAACATAGAGAGATGAACACACAAATAGATATGTAGATAGGTAGGTAGGTAGAGAGAGAGAGAGAGAGAGAGAGAGAGAGAGAGAGAGAGAGAGAGAGAGAGAGAGAGGATAGATGGAGAGAGATAAATAGAAAGAAAAACATGTACAGATGGATAGACAGATAGACAGATAGATACTTGGCACAAAAGTTGTCCCAAATCTCTATACTAAAGAGCATAGGCATAGTGATAGATTGAATCCCATGAAAAATCCATAGCAATAAACGGAATCCCTAATTAAAAATTCTCCTGTGCCCAAATTGAGACATGTTATGAGCAAATTTCCTTTAATGTATGTAATTGATAGAGCAAGCATACAGAGACATAAATGTATAACAAAGATACAGAGGACTCATCTACATTTTATTAAAGACTTTGTACCATATCTAAACTGGATTCTGGCCTATGAGCATGCAACCTAGAAGACCACATAGTCCATTACTATTGTTAAAACCGAAGACATTCTCTACATATAACAACTGATAAAATTACAAAAGTTTTCTGTGCACAATCTCAGCTGAGAAAATCTAAGAAGTTTTCATTAAAGATGCTATATTTAAAAATTATTCATGGATTACTGTGTACCTACTGTGTATAAGCATTGGCCTTTGTGTTCAATATACTTCTGTTCATTTATGCTCCCAGCTTCTCATTGAACAGTTACTTTTTTGTTGTTTTTTATTATTTACCCAGCATAAAAGAAAGTCCTTTAGAGAATGTCTTAGGTTTATGAGAGTTACTGCTTGGTGTGTTTCAGTCATGTTTTATGATCTCTGAGTATAAGAACCAACCTTTCTCTTTTACTTTCTTGCCTATTTCTCAGCCAATTCCTGCCAAGAACAGGGGAATGTCTAAGTGGTCAAGTAAATATGATAATAAAATAGTACATATTACAATTATTTCTCAGAATTCAACTAATAGACATTTTATACAACTTTGAACTGTTTATGGAGGGAGACTTTAAGACTAACAAGTTGTGGTCACTCCAACTAGGGAGCTGGCCTTTCTCTTGGGTACCAAAAGAGCAGTAAATAACTAGTACAGAATAATATTACTACATAAACAATACTGTGGGTAAGTAATGAGCATAATCAATGACTATTTATTAAGTACTTGTCAAGTGTAAGATAGATGACATTCTAAAGATGAACATAATTTCTGTCTCTAAAGTGCTTTCATAATACATTAGGCAAGATGATAAATGACCATAAACAATGGTAATAGAGGGAAGGAAGTTAAAATTGTTTAGTGGAAGGAAAAAGAACAAATGGGGCTAAAAGAACACAGAATTGAGGAAAGTGCTGTATATGCACCATCTCCTGTGTGCAAGTTTCTTACTGAAGAGTTCTATGTATTTTTTCTTTATTTTTTATTAGATATTTTCTTTACTTACATTACAAATGTTATCCCCTTTTCGAGTCCCCCCCAGAAACCCCCTATATCACCTATCTCCCTCTGCTTCTATGAGTGTGTTTAACCACCCACCAACCCACTCCTGCCTTCCCACCCTTGCATTCCCCTATACTGGGGCATCAAGCCTTCACAGGATCAAGGACCTCTTCTCCCATTGATTCTGAACAAGGTCATCTTCTACTACATATGAGCCTGGAGCCATATATATTTTTAAAGGCAGTTTCTCATTACATTGTCAGTTGACTCTGTATCTCACAAGATGTAATGATTACAAAACTACCATCAAGCTGGACTCACCAAAGCTGCCAAGTGTTTGGGCCAGTAAAACAGAAACCCTTGGTTCACACAAAGCACCAAGTTACATATCCCAGTTCTCAAGGCTACAAGTCAGAAACCAGAGTTCTGGCGAGGTTTGATTGGGAGGAACCATTCTCATTTGATCTAGCAATTTCTGTGTCATATTCTTACATGGAAGAGGGCTGAAGAAAGGAAAGCTTTCTTTTGTTTGCTTATAGAGACACTTCATATTCATAAAGGCTGAAAGCTCAAAATGAATTAATCCCAAAATATATCCTACCTTTTAATACCATCACATTTGAAGTTGGAATTTTATCATACAGAGGTGGGAGGGAACTTAGCCTACTGAAAGAATCTTTTAGACATGCGTCTTCTACAGAAAGGCCAGTTCAGATATTCTTTTGTGTTGTTGTTGTTTTTGTTTTTTTGAGACAGGGTTTCTCTGTGTATCCCAAGCTGTCCTGGAACTCACTTTGTAGACCAGCCTGGCCTCAAACTCAGAAATCCTCCTGCCTCTGCCTCCCAAGTGCTGGAATTAAAGCAGTTTAGATATTCTATGGAAACAGTTCTTCCTTTAAGCTTATAGAAAACAAAAAAAAATTTTTGAGATAAATAGTTGTTGATTTCAATCATTGTTACAAAGGTTACTAATGAGTGGGAGAGGAAGAGTAATAATTTCAGCATCCCTCAATCTCACCAACAACAATTCTGAATTCACAGAACATCAGTAATACCATGTGATCAAATGCAATCACAAGTGTCTATTAGAACATCTGAAATACGTGAAGGATCGACCATCATTTTTCTGATCTTCATGCTTTGTCTTGAAAAGCCCTATTAAAGGGAAAATCCTATTTCCAGCTGAGATTTAAACATAATGAACATGATAAGAATGAGGGGGGGATGGTGTATGTATGTATGTATGTATGTATGCATGCATGCATGCATGCATGTATGGATGTTTGTGCGCATTGTTCCGCTAGTGGTGAGTATGTGGGGAATTTATAAATCTATGAATGTATTCCAGTTTTTCTGATTTCAAGCTTTCTCCTACTTATTATCCCTATTGTATGCCATATAGAGAGTGAATTTCTTTTTCTTTTTTTTTAATTTATTTGTTTATTTTTTTAATTTACATTCCAAATCATTTCCCCTTTCCCGTTTCCTCCCTCCCCGAAAGTCCCATAAGCCCCCTTCCCTCCCTCTTTTCTCCATTCAACCCCCTCTCGTTTCTCTGTCCTGGCGTTCCCCTACATCCAGTCTTTCCAGGACCAGGGGTCTCTCCTTCCATCTTCTTAGAATCTCTGAATACCCTAGACACAATTCGCATATCAATAGATTTCTGAGAGTGAATTTCTAAAGATACACTATTCTGATTCCCTGCATTGAAATGTAAGATGTGGTTTGGTGACAATGCAAAGGAGACTGTAGCAGAAGCACATGGATTCTAACTTACCAAGCTGGCATCTAAAGTTAACAAGGATTGGCTTTGTTTCATTTAAAACTAAATCAGACACAAATTCAGCTTTCATGCAAGACCCCCAAACCCTTGTGTGACTTTTCTGTTTGAGCTACACCAGACTCAGGGCATTTCATCAGATCTAGTACTGGAGAAGCAAGAGAGCAAAAAATAGCTGCCAAAGACTCAGGAATTATTATCACAAATAAGTAAGCAAACAGCAGATACTTTAACATCAGCTAGATGTCTGATGTACAGATTATGAAAGTGTTGAATTTAGAGGTGAAAGATAATGTTGTTAAAACCCATCAGAAACCTGAACCATTCTATAAAGTCATACTGAGTACATAAGAATGGAGAATGAATAGAATGATGGGAAGATCGTTCACTCCACCTGAGGAAATGACCAAAGAACTACCAAGAGATGTAAAGTAGAAAGAAATGAAGAGGAATTTATGGCATTAAAAGAACTCACAGGATAATGCTGGCAATTCCTGTTTAGCTATTAATCTGACAAGTCAGATACAGTAATATCAGTTTAGTTCATTGTTTTCATACTGAATCAATTTACATGAGATAATATTCAAGAGATTTAATTTGGGATTCAGGATGGTAGTATTTAAACATAAAGTTAAAGAATCAAATTGGTATAGTGTTAGGAAACAGTCTAACGGTTTGGATGTCATGGGCATCCTGGAAATAGAACCAAGGAGGTATGAGATTTGAAATTAAATGAAGCACATTTCACATTGGTGAGGAACTCATGTTTTTTCTTTTCAAGTAATGACATTGAGGTGTTTGGTCAGTCACCTAGAAATATCATAAAATTAGATTCTCAGGTC
This sequence comes from Tokudaia tokunoshimensis, assembly GCA_036184795.1. NCBI lineage: Eukaryota > Metazoa > Chordata > Mammalia > Rodentia > Muridae > Tokudaia > Tokudaia tokunoshimensis. The sequence goes on from BTHU01000004.1 coordinate 82,271,218, forward strand.
ATACTTAAATGAACTCAATATTTAAACACGAAACATAAAATGCTAAGAAGACAGCTAAAGTAAGTGTGCAGGTGCACGTGCATGTGTGTGTGTGTGTGTGTGTGTGTGTGTGTGTGTGTGTGCGCATATTAAAAGTCCTGGGCTGGTTAGGGTTTATTTCAAATTGACACAAGCAAAGGTCACTGGGGAGAAGAAAACTCAATTAGAAAAATTATAGCTTCCATATGGACCTGTAGTCAAGTTTGTGAGGTATTTTCATGATGTATGGAAGATAAGAGAAGGCCCAGCCCTCTACCTCTATGGGCTGTATTATTTCTAGGCAGGTTAAATAAAAAAAAAAAAAAATCAAGCTGAGCAAGCAGTAAGAGGCATTCTGTCATGGTCAAGGTCTCCATTCCTTGCCACAGGGCTGCTATCTTGGGCTCCTGCTCTGGCTCCTCTCAGTAATGGACTAGACGCTGTAAGACAAATAACTCTTTCCTTCATACATTGCTTTTGGTCAGAATAGCACAGCAACAGAAAATAAACTAGAACAATTCCAAAGAGAATATCTGGTGTCCGGCTGTCATTTTGTTTTTACTACAGAAAAAGTCTCTCTTTGAACTAGGCTTACAGCCAGCCAACTGCTCCCTTGTCCCAGGTCACTGTTACTCTGCATAATGTCTAGCTGTGGGTTTTTGTATTTGTTCCCATCTGCTGTAGGAGGAAGCTTCTCTGATGATGGATTAACAAGGCAGAGAGATCTATGAGTACAACAGAATGTCATTAGGAGTCATTATATTGCTACATTGCTGAACTTATTTTATTTTATTTTGAAGTTTTTTATTAGATATTTTCTTTATTTACATTTCAAATATTATCCCCTTTCCTGTTTTCCCCTATGAAAATCTGCTATCCAATCTCTCTTCTCCCTGCTTCTATGAAGGTACTCCCCAGCCCACCCACTCCCCCTCCCCACCCTGGAATTCTCCTACACTGGGGCATCAAACTTTCACAGCCTAAGGGCCTCTCTTCCCATAGATGTCCAACAAGGCCATCCTCTGTTACACATGCGAGTGGAGCCATGGGTCCCTCCATGTGTACTCTTTGGTTGGTGGTTTAGTCCCTGGGATCTCTGGTGTATCTGGATGGTTGATATTGTTGTTCCTCCTATGAGATTGCAAACCCCATCAGCTCCTTCAGTCCATTCTCTAACTCTTCCATTTGGGACTCTGTGCTCAGTCCAAAGGTTGGCTGTGAGGATCCACCTCTGTATTTGTCAGGCTCTGGCAGAGCCTCTCAGGAGATAGCTAAATCAGGCTCCTGTCAGCAAGCACTTCTTGGCATACACAATAGTGTCTGGGTTTTGTATTTGTATATGGGATAGATCCCCAGGTGGGGCAGTTTCTGGATGGCCTACTCTTCAGTCTCTGCTCTACATTTTGTCTCTGTATCTCTTCCCAGGGGTATTTTGTTCTCCCTTCTAAGAAGGACTAAAGTATCCACACTTTGGCCTTCCTTCTTCTTGAGCTTCATGTGGTCTCTGAATTGTATCTTGGATATTCTAAATGGCTGAGAAGCACCTAAAGAAATGTTCAACATCCTTAGTCAGCAGGAAATGCAAATTAAAACAACCCTGATATTCCACCTCTCACCAAGCAGTATGGCTAAAATAAAAAACTCAGGTGACAATAGATCCTGGATAGCATGTAGAGAAAGAGGATCATTCCTGCATTGTTGGTGGGATTGCAAGCTGGTACAACCACTCTGGAAATCAGTTTGGAGGTTCCTCAGAAAATTGGACATAGTATTACCTGTGGACCTACCTATACCACTCCTGTGCAAATACCCAGAAGATGCTCCAATATATATTGTATATATATATATATATATATATATATATATATATATATTGTATATATATATATTGTATATATATATATATATACATATGTGTATATATACATAATATGTATATATATTTATATATATACATATATATATAAAACAAGGACACAAGTTCCACTCTGTTCATAAAAGCTTTATTTGTAATAACCAGAAACTGGAAAGAACCCAGATATCCTTCAACAGAGGAATGGATACAGAAAATGTGCTACATTTACACAATGGATTACTACTCAGCTATTAAAAACAATGGCTTCATAAAATCTTTGGCAAATGGATGGAACTAGGAAATATCATCCTGAGTGGGGTAATTCAAACACAAAAGAACACACATGGTATGCACTCACTGAAAAGTGGATATTAGCCCAGTTATTTTATTTTATTTTAAATCAGTAGTGTTTGTTTTTAACCCTACATCACTAATCTCTCTGGTCTCAGATTTTTGGTCACTCAAGTAGTGTAAAGTATTGTTTCTATTTTGTGGACTGAGTCTTATGATGACATTTTTCCTTTTTTTAAGATTTATTTATTTATTTATTTATTTTTATTAGATATATTCTTTATTTACATTTCAAATGCTGTCCCCTTTCCTCATTCCCCCCTCCCCCGAAAATCCCATAAGCCATCTCCCCTTCCTTAATCAACCCTCCCCCACTTTCCTGTTCTGGTATTCCTCTACACTAGGGCATCAAGACATTCCAGGACCAAGGGCCTCTCCTCCCTTTAATGTCCAACAAGACCATCCTCTGCTGCCTATGTGTATGGAACCATGGGTAACTCCATGTGTACTCTTTGGTTGATGGTTTTGTCCCTGGGAGTTTGGGGAGTACTGGGTGACTGATATTGTTGTTCTTCCTGTTATGCTGCAAACCCCTTCAGCTCCTTGGGTCCTTTCTCCAGCTTCCCCATTGGGGACCCTATTCTCAGTTCAATGGTTGGCTGAGAGTGTCCCCCACTGTATTTGTCATGCACTAGGAGAGCCTCCCAGGTGATATCTATATGCGACTCTGGTCAGCCAGCACTTGTGTGCATCCACAATAGTGTCTGGGTTTTGTAAATGTATATAGGATGAAACCCTGTGTGGAGTAGTCTCTGGGTGGTCTTTCCTTCAGACTCTGCTCCACCTTTTGTCTCTGTATCTCCTTCTGTGCATAATTTTCCCCCTTTCTACAAAGGACCCATGGATCCATACTTTGTTATTCCTCCTTCTTGGACATCATTTGACATGTGAAATGTGTCTTGGGTATTCCAAGTTTCTGGGCTAATATCCATTTATCAGTGAGTGCATATCTGTAATTGGGTTGATGATATTTCCAGTTCCACCCATTTGTCTAAGAATTTCATGAATTCATTATTTTTAATAGCTGAATAGTACTCCATTGTGTATATATACCACATTTTCTGTATCCATTCCTACGTTGAGGGATATCCGGGTTCTTTCCAGCTACTGGCTATTATAAATAGGGCTGCTATGAACATAGTGGAGCATGTGTCCTTATTACATGCTGGATAATCCTCTGGGTATATGCCCAGGAGTGGTAAAGCAGGATTCTCTAGTAGTATTATGCCCAGTTTTCTGAGGAACAGCCAGACTGATTTCCAGAGTGGTTGTACCAGCTTGCAATCCCACCAGCAGTGGAGGAGTGGTGATTTTTCTCCACAATCTCTCCAACACCTGCTATCTCCTGAGTTTTTTATCTTAGCAATTCTGACTGGTGTGAGGTGAAATCTCAGGGTTGTTTTGATTTGCATTTCCCTGATGAGTAAGGATGTTGAAAATTTCTTTAGGTGTTTCTCAGCCATTCAATATTCCTCAGGTAAAAATTCTTTGTTTAGCTGTGTACCCCATTTTTAATAGGGTTATTTGGTTTACTAGAGTCTAACTTCTTGAATTCTTTGTATATATTGGATATTAGCCCTCTGTCGGATGTAGGGTTGGTAAAGATCTTTTCCCAATTTGTTGGTTGCCATTTTGAGCTATTGACAGTGTCCTTTGCCTTACAGAAATTTTGCAATTTTATGAGGTTCCATTTGTCTATTCTTGATCTTAGGGCATAGGCTATTGGTGTTCTTTTCAGGAAATCACATTTTTATCTACTCATAAATCAGTACCTTGCCCAGTAATCATCAGAGAATAGCAATGAATCTGATTGAGCAAATGTCTCTGTGTGGTAAGATAAACTCTCCTTTGGTTATATGAACAAGAGCTGGATCATCAGTAGATAGATTGTCCTCTTCCTGAGGAACCACCTCTGACTTCCACAGTAGCTGTACAAGTTTCCATTCCCACAAGCAAAAGATGAGTGTTCTTCCTCCACAGCATTGTCAGCATGAGCTGTCATTTGTTTTCTTGAACTTAGCCTTTCTGACAGGTGTAAGATGAAATCTCAAAGTAGTTGTGATTTGCATTTCCCTGATGACTAAAGAGATTTAACATTTTAAAGTGTTTCTTAGTCATTTGTTGGTTTTTTTATTTTTTGAGAATTCTATTTAAATCAGTACTCCGTATTTTAACTGTAGTATTTCTTGATATCTAGGATTTTTTTCTGTTGTTGTTTAGTTCTAACATATTTTAATTATTAGATGTAGAATGCAAAAATTATGTGTCATTCTGTTGGGTGCCATTTTATCTGAATGATGGTGTTCTTTGCTGCACAGAAGCTTTTTGATTCCATGAGGCCTCATTTATTGTAGAGATTCGACTTGTGTTAACAGTGATTTGTTCAGAAAGTCTTCTGCATGCCAACGAGTTGAAGATGTTTCCTTATTTTTTCTTCTATCATGTTTAATGTATTTGGTTTTATATTGAGGTCTTTGTTCCAGTTGGAGTTGAGTTTTTTGTAGGTGTGTAAGCCATGGATCTACTTGGATGTTTCTGTGTAGTTTTAGGAGTACCACTTGTTAAACATGTGGTCTTTTTATCAGTATGTACTTTTGACTTCTTTGTCACAAAGCACGTGTCCATAGGTGTGTGGATTTATGTTTGTGTCTTCATTTTGAAACATTGATCAGGTGTCAGGTTTTGTGAAAAAAAAACATCCTGTTATTATTATTATAGTCTTCAATGTAACATTGGGGATGGTAATACCTGCAGAAGTTCTTTCTTTATTCAGGATTGTTTCATGTATTTGTGCTGGGATTTTGATGAGAATTGCATTTTATCTGGATATTGCTTTGGAGGATGCTCATTTTAATTATATTATTCTTACAGCTCCATGAGCATGAAAGAGCTTCCCATCTTTTGATATATTTTCCAATTTCTGTCTTCAATTTCTTAAAATTTTCATTGAAAATGAGTTTCACTTGCTTAATTAGAAATAACCAAATGTATTTTATATTATTTGAGGCTATTGTGAAATGTGTTGGTTCTATAATTTTTCTCAAACTGTTTGTCATTAGTATACATGAGAGATACTGATCTTTGTGAGTCAATTTTTTTTATCCAGCTACTTTGCTGAAAGTGTTTATTAGTTTCCCAGTGGAATTTTTGCATCACATGGGCATGCTATCATATTATCAGAATTGAAGAGTTTTATTCATTTCCTTCCACTGTTTGTTTCATCTTTATCATATTCATAAAAGCTGTTTTTTGATATATGTTGCAGTATCTAGTGCCTACTATGGTAATGATATTGGACTCTAGTGGAAACATATTGGCTTTTATTTTTTGTGGTGTGTGTGTGTGTGTGTGTGTGTGTGTGTGTGTGTGTGTGTGTGTATAGCTTGCTTTGTAGTCTAGGCTGGCCTTGAACTTAGAGATCTGCTTGCCTATGCCTCTCAAACTCTGGGAATAAAGATACATGCTAACACAATTCATCTTATTGTTTGTTTTTATGCAGGAATCAAGGTATGTGGGTTTGAAAAAATGGAAATTCCAGGTGTTGATATGTGGTGTTCTTTTGGATGGGTGGATGTTTTGTTCCTTGGTTTCTTCTGTGCTCTCTGTGTCTCAGGTGAGTGTGGTAGCTGTGTGTTGCCAGGTAGGAAATTCTTCTAGTATCAGGATAGGTGAGACCACTGGAGTTATAGGTAAAATATGTCTTGTACATATTGGGAGTTGCCACTTAGGAATGGTAATGGGTGTGATGGACTAAGAGGGATATGGCTGAAGGAATCCATGGCAGGGAGAAAACTAGGATGTTCCACTGGGATCTGTTTAGTCCTGAGAATGTAGTCAGAGAGTGAAATGATGCCACAACAGGTGGGCAGCTATAGAGCCAGAGACGAGATTGCAGGATTGTATATTTAGGAAACGAAAGAGAGTATGAAGATCTGAGTTCACCTACCTGCTTTCCTGCCATACTTGATTCTCTGGTAAGATTAGTTGGTGAGTTTCCAGAGAAAGGTTGCTGGAGTTAAGGATTGGAATGACAGGATGAGCTGAGTTGGAGGAATATTGGAAAAGATATGTGTGATCCATCAGAGATGCAGGCAGAGAAAGAGGGGTAAAAGACTGTAGCAGGTCATCTCTTGTAGGAATGGGAATTAGTCTGGAAAATTGCATTTGGAGAAACTAAGTGTGGAGTGAAGATCTGCAATTACCTTCTATAACTGCTTTTACATACAGAAATTCTCTTCACTAACACATCACCAAAGAAATGAAGACTAAAATCTACACATTTCTATTCAAATTGGAAGAGGTTAACTCATTTTCCACTGTGCGTTCCCCTTTGACGGAGAGCAGACATCTATCATTCTCTTACAGAAACATAACTTAATAGAATCCCTTTAAAAATATTGAACCTTTACTTTTACAAATCCCATTTGTAATGCATTACAGAGAATTCTTGCCAAAGTCCAGTGAGAGTTCAGAAATAACAAGCTATGTCTTCTGTTTATTGTGGGGGATTTGTGTTTTAGATAAAGGTATCAAATAGCTTCAGAAATAGTAAGAATATCTGTAGATTTCTCACTCATGAGTTCCCCTGATAGTCACATTGGCTCCTAGCATAGAATACCTTTCCTCACATTCTTTCTGGAATTGTCTTCCTTAAGTTGAAAACAAAATTGTCTACCTATTTCTGACCTCCAACATTGCCACTGATTTCTAATTCTACCCACTTTTGGCAGTATAATACTAGACAAGGGTTTATCACTCTAATTTTCTAAACAATCATCAGATAAACATAGATACAGTGACTGTTTTCTTATAGGAAAGTAGTTGTAATCAAAGACCATGCCAGGCTTGATTAGGAAGGCTCACTATTCCATCTACCCTGTATCCCTTACATATGCTGAGAACTGACTTCAAGACCCCATCATGCAAAGCATGCAAAGATAACCAAAAGCCACATTTCACCAGAGGCTGTATAGATGGCTTGCCTAGGGCAGTGTATTAATCAGAACATTTGCAGCCTAGCAAGGGAAATGTCAACTATGATGCTACCCTGGGAAGAAGCACATAGTGAGCCCTTGGAAGAATTCTTTATGGCAAGTGTTAAACTGCTGCCTTTGATGATGAGAACAAAGAGATGCAAATGAGAACTAGGGGTACCTTCTGTCTATAAAAGCCTTTTGGTATCTTGGATCTTTTGCCTTAGTGCTAATATCAAAGAGAGACTGTGAACAAGAGGCCAACAACCAGTTGTTTCTCCAGTAAGCCTGTGTACCATTGATGTGCTATGATCAGCCCTTATGACAGGGGCTATGAAAAAGATAGAAACCACAGGAATCTTACTGGGAATGCTCAAATACAGGAGACATACTTGTTCGTAGGCAGTCATTTTATTTGCTTTTCAAATATGAAGGAACTGGTCAGTGAAAAATCCGGATAAAGCAAGCTCTTTTTCCTTAATAAATTTCTTTTTATAAGTTCTTCATCCCATGGCTTATGACCTAGTGTTGCTATAGAAACATCAAAGGTTGTATTTAAAAGATAGTACATTACTTTTAATTTTATCTTTAGAGTTTTAGTCTGAATCATGGGTCTCAAGGAGTGATTACATTTTGGCATGTTGGTAGCTATTGTAAAAAAAAAATAATACTTTAAATGACAGTTAAATGTGCAGGAATGGTTTTACAGAAGAAGATTAATGTAAGGAAGATCTCATCCACATTCAATTTCTCCAATACAAAAGGTAGGAAAGACTCTGAGCACCATGTGAGTTAAAAGGATGAGACATGGTCAGAGAACATCCATGAGAATAGTTTGGATTCTGAGAAAAGAAAATCACACAGTCTTGGAAAGTAGTAAATTGTCACCTAAGTCAACTCTGCCCTCATGACTAAAACAACTTCAAAACCTTTAAGACAAGCCTGAGAGGTTATAGAAGGAAAAAAATAGAAAACATCAATGGGTATCTAAAGATGTGAGTTTCTGCACAAAGCCTTATTTAATTATAGCAGAACTCTAGAAAGCTTAGCAAGATTATTGCTTCCAGTGGTCAACAGAGGAGCATGCCGACATTTAGATCATGTGTGCTGTTTATGGTCACATAGCTATTTTGAGACAGACTGTGATCTTGGTATCTCTGTCAGTTAAAAAATAATTTAAGACAGAGAGAGAGAGAGAGAGAGAGAAAGAGAGAGAGAGAGAGAGAGAGAGAGAGAGAGAGAGAGAGAGAGAGAGAGAGAGAGAGAGAATGAATGAGAATGATGGATGTTTTAGAGACAGGCCAGTTTTAGAGACAGGCAAGTTACAGGCTAATCTTTTTGACTTAAGAAAAAGAAGACTGCACTAATAGCAAAAATATGGTTTATGCTTTCTCAATGTATCTCTGCTATTCAAAAGCCATGTGGCTTCTCACTTTGCTTAGGGGAAAGACATGGCTATAGCATGCATCTGCCCTAATCAGACAAGCCTTCCTTTGCTAACTCCTTTTTCCCTTGCTCGGTTTGCTTTAGCATAGGAAACCAGTACACTGTCTATGTCTCTAATGAGACCTGCTTTCCTTTAGAGTTTCACTACCAAGTGAGCACCATGCTCCCTCTCTAAGCACTTTATCAAGTTCAAGCAGTACTGAAGTTTCCTTTTCTCTGATATAGCTATAGATTTTATTTATTTAAGAAAGTTTTGATTTTAAATTTGTAAAGCTCTTTATGTAAAGCCACATTAATCTTTTCGGTTATTTATTTTTTAATCTTGGAAAACTAATTTCAAATAATAGGAGAGTATGTAGTAAAATGAATAAGTCTTTCTTTTTTTTTTTTTGAGACAGGGTTTCTCTGTGTAGCCCTGGCTGTCCTGGAACTCACTTTGTAGACCAGGCTGGCCTCGAACTCAGAAATCCTCCTGCCTCTGCCTCCCAAGTGCTGGGATTAAAGGCGTGCGCCACCACCGCCCGGAATAAGTCTTTCTTATAATTACTTCTCAGTCAAGTCTAAGACGTTTTTGCATTCATGTTTTTACTATGTGTACTGCTTTATTTCTATATTTATGTTTTGATAAATTTGCATTCATCTGCACTTGATATAATGTGTTAGGTATGAATCCAAATTTATCATTTTTCTCAAATTACTGTTTATCCTAATACAATTCCTTAAAAATGTCCTCTTCCTCCCTCCTCCTAAATATGAGGCACCACCCTTAGAATATCAACTTGCCATATGTCCTTTGATCTATTTCTGGATTTCCTATTGTGTTTCTTTTGTCTTTCTTTCTTTCTGATAAAGTAACTGAAGCATGTTTAAGGTATTTGATAGCATCTGGTGAACAGTTAGGACGTCACCAGCATCTGTTCCTAGCCAGCCTGCCATCCCTGGAGGTACTGCCTCAATGCAGAGTTTGTTTCAGCATTCACCAGACATTTAATAAAACTGTGGATCTCTGGACTGAGATTACTAGCTAAAGCTGCATCTAAGTCTTTGAGTGTGAGACCTACTTATATCTACCTGACTTATCAGCTAAAAGAGTCTCAGTCTGTGTGATCATTCACTCATACCTTCTTTTGGAATTCCTTTTATTCTTCGAAGTTGGCTTTCCATTCACCAGGATTCTAATTATTTTAAGCCAATTTTTCAAATTTGATGATTAACAATGTTTCTCCAGTGATTCACTGCCCCCAACTTTTGATGATACACAGCCATGTGTTCTTTGTGACTCCGTCCAATTTCTGTGGTACTTGAACATTATGTGGTCCTCTTTAGTTTTCCCCATATTCATCTGGTTTCTATCCAAATGTAAAACAACAAAGATAATTTTCCTAAATATCTTTTGTTTCCTGTGTATTTGCTCAAATGGTAAAATTCATTTTAACTAATCTTACTAATGAATATATACTTTAAATCTATTATTTATTATTATGAAAAAAATCTGCCAAATGTTCTTTTTCTAAGCACGCTTATGAATCAATCCACTAAGCATTGCTAGAAAGATAATCAATCTTTTTTCTCAATGACTAGTCTGCCATGATAAATCAGTTTCTGTAGTAGACATCTTTATATATCATTATCCAGAGCTTCCATCTATAACCTTATGTAAGCACAGGTACCTCATTGAACAGATAAGCAACATTCAATTATGGAAACACAGTGTTCTTAGGACATCTGTGAGGATCTAGTTTTCTATGATTTGTTCCATGTTTACCCTTCCTATGGTATTACACATAAAGTAATTAATCTTAATATATTGGTCATTGTTAATGCACTAAGAGTCACATCCTATTAGACACTGTACCCCTTCAGAGTACTGCTTCAGAAAACAAAGACAAACTGGTTAAAAAATAAAAGACACACATGTTGATTCTACCTCAATCCCTTCCAGAATCTACAATGTAGAGCTGTAGAAGTCATAGTTCTGTCAGTGAGTCAAAGAACGACTGTTTAGAATGGGGCAGCTTGTTATTTTTCTCTTTGGAAAGTAGATGATGAAGTTCTGTAGGGGAGTAAGAATAACCGAGAATAGTAAAAGACTAATGCCTTCCCACTATCTCTGGATGCATAAACAGGACCCAGCATTTTGCTGCATACAGGTAATGCACCTCAGTGTTAAAGACAAACACTACCTCAGAGTAGAAGGCTGGAAGACAATTTTACAAGCAAATGGTCCCAGAAAACAAGCTGGAGTAGCCATTCTAATATCGGATAAAATTGACTTTCAACCTCAAGTCATCAAAAAGACACGGAAGGACACTTCATACTGGTCAAAGGAAAAATCCACCAAAAAGAACTTTCAATTCTGAACATCTATGCTTCAAATACAAGATAAATAAACCCTTAGCCAGACTAACCAGAGGGTACAGAGATAGTATCCAAATTAACAAAACCAGAAATGAAAAGGCATATATAACAACAGAAACTGAGGAAATTCAATAAATCATCAGATCCTACTACAAAAGCCTATTCTCAACACAACTGGAAAATCTGGAGGAAATGGACAATTTCCTAGACAGATACCAAATACCAAAATTAAATCAGGATCACATAGACCATCTAACAGTCCTATAACCCCCAAAGAAATAGAGGTGGTCATTGAAAGTATTCCAACCAATAAAGCACAGGACCAGATGGGTTTACTGCAGAATTCTATCAGACCTTCTAAGAATACCTAACACCAATACTCTCTAAAATATTCCACAAAATAGAAACAGAAGGAACACTACCAAACTCATTCTATGAAGCCACAAGTATGCTGATACCAAAACCACACAAAGATCCAACAAAGAAAGAGAACTTCAGACCAATTTTCCTTATGAATATCGACACAAAAATAATAAAATTCTTGCCAACCGAATCCAAGAACACATCAAAATGATCATTCACCATGATCAAGTAGACTTCATCCCAGGGATGCAGGGATGGTTCAATATATGGAAATTCATCAATGTAATCCACTCTATAAGCAAACTCAAAGAAAAAAGCACATGGTCATTTCATTATATGATGAAAAAGCATTTGACAAAACTTGGCATTCCTTCATGTTAAAGGTATTGGAAAGAACAGGAATTCAAGGCCCATACGTAAACATAGTAAAAGCAATATACAGCAAACCAGTAATCAACACTGAACTAAGTGGAGAGAAACTTGAAGCAATCCCACTAAAATCAGGGACTAAACAAGGCTGCCCTCTCTCTCCATATTTATTCAATATAGTACTTGAAGTTCTATCTAGAGCAATTAGACAACAAAAGGACATCAAAGGGATTCAAATTGGAAAGGAAGAAGTAAAACTATCACTATTTGCAGATTATATGATAGTATACTTAAGTGACCAAAAACTCCACTGGAGAACTCCTACAACTGAAAAACAACTTCAGCAACGTGGCCAGATATGAAATTTACTCAGGCAAATCAGTAGCCTTCCTATACTCAAAGGATAAACAGTCTGAGAAAGAAATTAGGGAAATGACACCCTTCACAAGATCCACAAACAAAATAAAGAATTCTTGGTGTGACTCCACCCAAACAAGTGAAAGATTTGAAAGAAATTGAAGAAGACCTCAGAAGATGGAAAATTCTCCTATGCTCGTGGATTAATATAGTAAAAATGGCCATCTTGCCAAAGGCAATATACAGATTCAATGCAATTCCCATCAAAAACCCAACTCAATTCTTCATAGATTTAGAAAGAGCAATTCTCAAATTCATCTTGACAAACAAAAAACCCAGGATAGCTAAAACTATTCTTAACAGTAAAAGTACTGGGGGAATCAGTATCCTGGACCTCAAGCAGTACTACAGAGCAATAGTGTTAAAAACTGCATGGTATTGGTACAGTGACAGGCAGGTAGATCAATGGAACAGAATGGAAGACCCAGAAATGAACCCACACACCTATGGTCACTTGATCTTTGACAAAGGAGCTAAAACCATCCAGTGGAAAAAAAGAGAGCCTTTTCAACAATTGGTGCTGGAGGTCAGCATGCAGAAGAATGCAAATCGATCCATTCTTATCTCCTTGTACTAAGCTCAAGTTCAAGGGGATCAAGGACCTCTACATAAAACCAGACACACTGGAGCTAATAGAAAAGAAACTGGGGAAGAACCTTGAGCATATGGGCACAGGGGAAATTTTTCTGAACAGATCACCAATAGCTTATACACTAAGATCAACAATTGACAAATGGTACCTCATAAAATTACAGTTTCTGTAAGTCAGAGGACACTGTCAAGGGGACGAAAAGGCAACCAACAAATTGGGAAAAGTTCTTTACCAGCCCTACATCCGACAGAGGGCTGGTATCCAATATATACAAAGAACACAGGAGATTAAACTCCAGAGAACCAAATAACCCTATTAAAAATGGGGTGCAGAGCTAAACAAAGAAATTTTACCTGAGGAATTGTATAAATATACCACATCTTCTGAATCCATTCCTCCGTTTAGGGACATCTGTGCTCTTTCCAGCGTCTGGCTATTATAAATAGGACTGCTATGAACATAGTGGAGCGTGTGTGCTTATTGCATGCTGGAGAATCCTCTGGGTATATGCTCAGGAATGGTATAATGGGGTCCTCCAGAAGAGTCATGACAGTTTTCTGAGGAACAGCCAGACTGCTTTCCAGCGTGGTTGTACCAGCTTGCAATTCCACCAGCAGTGGAGGAGTGTTTCTCTTTCTCCACATCTTCATCAACACCTGCTGTCTCCTGCTGTGTGAGATGAAATCTGAGAGTTGTTTTGATTTGCATTTCCCTAAGGACTAAGGATGTTGAACATTTCTTTGTTTCTCAGCCATTTACTATTCCTCAGGTGAAAATTCTTTGTTTAGCTCTGCACCCCATTTTTAATAGGGTTATATTGTTCTATAATGCATACATCAAAGCAGAACAAATCCAAGTATGAGTGGCAAAACACAAATTGGCTATCTACTGGATTGTGCACATATGTGGAAGGTTTTAGAGAAGTAAGATAAATAATAGAAGCCCTTGAAAATCTTAAGTAGCAGCTAGCTTCCTATCCCAAGCAATACCAGCATTTCAACATTTATGATGATTACCATTAAGTATTTTATACATATGTACAGGAAGAACATTAGAGAACCACAGATATGCCTGTAGTATTGGACCAGAATGTGCTATGTTTATGAGTATACAGTACTGGAATGGGGTGACTGTAGTATGATATCTATATATCTCAGAAAATGGTCAATGAAGATGGGAAAATGAACAATTTGATTAAATGTATTCCAGGTAAAAACTGAATTTCATTCTCTAGAAACTATTCTCAAGATGTATGTATGTGACACTAGATACATAAACTTGAGGAACAGGTTTGTATAACAAACATAAAAACATATGCTGAGTTTGGAAAATACTTCACTTTTCAATTACATTTAGAAGCATAAATCAGCTATTATAGGGTTTCATAGTTACCCATAGAAAATAGCGTCTGAATATCCATATTTCACCATTGTCATACTATAGTAGCCAACGTGTAAACTGTAGTATTTGTACACCTACATGTTAAGACTTTTTTGACCCTTTTAAAGTACAGAGATCTCTTTTTCAAATACAAATAATTAAAGAAGGATGTGTCATCATTGAAAATATTATTTGTACTGATTGGGTGATATTTTACATTCTACATTTGTAGTACTTTTTGTATCAGTGTGGTAACATGCTGAGATTGTCATTTTCAAGGTGAAAATATTGAAGAAATTGAAGAGTACCCTGTAAAAAATGTGGTAGACAGAAGTAAAGTTGATATCTACTGATCTAATTTTTTTATGTTAATTTCTGCCAGAGGCAAAAACTTTTAAGTGTTTTATGGCCTATGAAACAAAGCTAATTAGAGTGAACTTGACCTAGAATTCTTCAACTGCTCCATAATATGCAGTACGTGAAAAATGGAAACTTTCAGAAATGTTTAGGCCTTATGGTTTATCATTAATTGTAAATGCTCATACTGTCATTTCCAAACACTTATACTAGGGCTATTCTTTTGTCACTAAAGGGAGTAGAAACGTATGCTTATATGTATAGCCATAAAGAGTCCATTACTGCACACAGCCTATATTTTCTTAACTGAAATGAGTCATGACTCCAATCTTAGGCAATCACTAGAACTGTTTCCATGGAGAGTTACAAAAAGGTCATAACCAAAGTTTCCACTCTCACATTGCCATAGACAATGTAGCAAGGTGTGTTTTGCTTTGCTTGTAGCATGGAGTATTCCTGTAGAAAGTGAGAAATCAAACAACAATCATGTAGAATTAAATGAAGAGAGACATAGGACATGAAAAATACTTGTACAAATTGATGTAAAACAGGTCTGGCCTTGTAAATAGCTCAGTCTATTATTTCTGGCACTAAGGTTGGCATTTTTCAAGTGCATTTATTCATGACATGGTACCATTCCAGACACTAAAGATGTGATGATGTAGAAATGATTTTGAGTAAAATCTGCCCTGCCTCCATTGTTGAAAATTATCTGGAGCTTACTTTCTCTCTTCATTCTTATATTATTGTCTAAAGTGAAACTGACAGTTGCCCCTAGTGGCAGTTCCAATCTCCTTCCACCAAAGCCAGGTAGATCACTGAATACCCTTAATTCTGTCTCTTTTCATGAAGAGGTTTGAAAGCAACATCTTTCCTGCCACATCTTGTTGCCCTGCTCACATTGTATTGCCACAGTTTTCAAAAGTCATTACCTCCCATGGAAACAAATTAATCAGAAACTGATTGCAGTATACCTGAGGTCCATGACACTCTCCCACAGTCATCTCTTCCTAGATATGGCATAAATAGACTGCAATTTATATCCAATTAGATCTGGAGAGAAATCTGAGCCTGCAAGAAGAATTTTCCTCACTCAGTATGCAGGGTCTGTTGGTGCCAGAGTGACTGATGTTGCTGTCGTTCCTTAAGATTTCACCTTATTTAATTTGCACTCAAACACTCCTAATTTTGTGCAGAGTCTAGGGAATGACTTAAGACAGGATAATTAATTGGAGCACAGATTTTCTAGAGAAAAACTAAAGATAAAGCTGTTTACTTCTTTTCGTTATTTTATGTCTGTATAAAGAAACTATGCTCTACTCTTTTAACTCTTTCTAAATTATAAGATTCTCATCAAATTAAAATTTACAAGGATGTATCTTTAATAAGTAGAGAGACATTTTCCAAACATTAAGCTGTGTGTGTTAGCCACCCCTAAGTACGCAAATTAATTTGAGCTCAGACTGAGTAAAATGAGTTTGTGGCTTTGAAAAATGGGAAAAAAAGACATATTGTATAGTCAGTGGGGAACTTTGATCACATAGAGTCTAATCTTTTCTGTTCAAAACATCTCATCTGGAATGAGGATATTAAATTCATATGTTTCCATGGGATCTAATAGTGATTAGTTAAATAAATCAAAATCACTGTTAAGAATTGATTATTATGAGGAGAAATCTAAAGCATATTTGAGAAAATTAATGCAGTGAATGTTATTATTCAGTATAATGATAACATTAGGATTAAGAGGAAGAGATGATTTACTCAATCCTGTAGTTTTGACAGAATCACAACTTTTATAAATTTATATCTATTTTTAAAATTAGTTGATTTGTTTAGGTGTGCATTCAAGTATAAGTACATTCATATCATGGAGAACCTGTGGCTGTCAGGAGAAAATGTATAGACACTGGTCTCTCATTTTACCATTGGAGATCCTGGACTTTGAGCTCAGATCTATAGAGTTGGCCAAATAATATCAATCTTATTTCCATCATGGAGACATCTATTTGAGGGTATTACTCAAATCTCTGTGTACCTCCAATTCCCCCAGTGATCCTGTTAAACTATAGATTTGTAGGCAGTAGATCTGAGGTAAGATTCAAGAAGTTACAGTTCACAAGCAATTTCAAATGAGGCCAATACTTTCCGTTCTTGGTCTAGCCATTTTTTTGATGGTGAGGATAGAGAACATTGGGGATTGTACTGGCCCATTTTGTGTGTCAACTTGACCCAAGCTGAAGTTATCACAGAGAAAGGAGCTTCCCTTGCGGAAATGCCTCCAGGAGATCCAGCTGTAAGGCATTTTCTCAATTAGTGATCGAGAGGGGTAGGATCAGCACACTGTGGGTGGTGCCATTCCTGGGTTAATGGTCCTGTGTTCTATTAAAAAGCAAGCTGAGCTATCTAGTATGCAGCACCCCTCCACGGCCTTTATATCAGCTCTTGCCTTTAAGTTCCTGCCCTGTGTGAGTTCCTGTCCTGGCTTCCTTTGGTGATGAATAGCAATGTGGAAGTGTAAGCCAAATAAACCCTTTCCTCCCCAACTTGCTTCTTGTTTATGATGTTTTATTCAGGAATACAAACCCTGACAAAGATAGGTATATAACTATGTAGATTATTGACCACTTCCTCAATGTACTTAAAACTGTATGCAATTTATTAAATGACTCTTATGGTTGTTTAGTTCAGTCATTAATACAATCAAGTAGTTTTGAAAATATTAGTAAAAGATCTAAAATCTGTGAAGACATGTGCTCTAGCTATGCCTCTACTACAAACAACAAAAATTAGTCCAAGTATATAAGTAGTACTTTGTATTTTACAAATGGCTTTTATATAATTTATGACATGATATTCAACAGCAAAGAGAAGCAGATCAAGTATGTATTTTATTCATCTTCTCAGCGAATGTCACTAGTACAATTTTATACTATCACTTACTAAGATAGCCATAATGCATGGCCATATCCTCTTGCCCAGGAAAGGAAAATTGCATCATTAGCATCAGCAAACCACAATGGAGAAACAAATTTGCATTAGGAAGACAAATAAGAAAGACAACAAGCATAAAATATAAGTAACCAGTTCTATCCCAAGATCAATGGTGGCAAAACTTTCATTGTTTGATTTTCTGATTTTGTTTTTTTTGTATTTTATTGATTTTCTTTTTTTTTCTTTTTTTTTTAATTATTTATTTTATTTTTTTTTAATTTACATTCCAAATCATTTCCCCTTTCCCGTTTCCTCCCTCCCCGAAAGTCCCATAAGCCCCCTTCCCTCCCTCTTTTCTCCATTCAACCCCGTCTCGTTTCTCTGTCCTGGTGTTCCCCTACATCCAGTCTTTCCAGGACCAGGGGTCTCTCCTTCCATCTTCTTAGAAATCTACTGATATGCGGATTGTGTCTAGGGTATTCCGAGATTCTGGGTCAATATCCCCTTATCAGTGACTGCATACCATGTGTGTTCTTTTGTGATTGGGTTACCTCACTAAGGATGATATTTTCAAGATCTGACCATTTGCCTAGGAATTTCGTGAATTCATTGTTTTTAATTGCAGAGTAGTATTCCATTGTGTAGATATACCACATCTTCTGAATCCATTCCTCCGTTGAGGGACATCTGGGTTCTTTCCAGCTTCTGGCTATTATAAATAAGGCTGCTATGAACATAGTGGAGCATGTGTCCTTATTGCATGCAGGTAAAGCCTCTGGGTATATGCCCAGGAGTGGTATAGCCGGATCCTCCGGGAGTGTCATGCCCAGTTTTCTGAGGAACCGCCAGACTGCTTTCCAGAGTGGTTGTACCAGCTTGCAATTCCACCAGCAGTGGAGGAGTGTTCCTCTTTCTCCACATCCTCGCCAACAACTGCTGTCTCCTGTGTTTTTGATCTTAGCCATCCTGACTGGTGTGAGGTGGAATCTCAGGGTTGTTTTGATTTGCATTTCCCTAATGACTAAGGATGATGAACATCTCTTTAGGTGCTTCTCAGCCATTAGATATTCTTCAGGTGAGAACTCTTTGTTTAGCTCTGTACCCCATTTTTTAATAGGCTTACTTGCCTCTCTGGAGTTTAACTTCTTGAGTTCTTGGTATATATTGGATATTAGCACTCTGTCGGATGTAAGGTTGATAAAGATCATTTCCCAGTTAGTTGGTTGCTGCTTTGTCTTTTTGACAGTGTCTTTTGCCTTGCAAAATCTTTGTAATTTAATGAGGTCCCATTTGTCTATTCTTGATCTTAGAGCATAAGCTATTGGAGTTGTGTTCAGGAAATTCTCCCCTGTGCCCATATGTTCAAGGTTCTTCCCTAGTTTCCCTTCTATTAGTTTCAGTGTGTCTGGTTTTATGTGGAGGTCCTTGATCCACTTGGAATTGAGCTTAGTACAAGGGGATTAGAATGGGTCAATTTGCATTCTTCTGCATGTTGACCTCCAGTTGAGCCAGCACCATTTGTTGAAAAGGCTATCTTTTTTCCACTGGATGGTTTTAGCTCCTTTGTCAAAGATGAAGTGACCATAGGAGTGTGGATTCATTTCTGGGTCTTCAATTCTGTTCCATTGATCTACATGTCTGTTACTGTACCAATACCATGCGGTTTTTAACACTATTGCTCTGTAGTACAGCTTGAGGTCCGGGATACTGATTCCCCCAGAGGTTCTTTTACTCTTGAGAATAGTTTTAGCTATTCTGGGTTTTCTGTTATTCCAGATGAATTTTTGAATTGCTCTTTCTAACTCTATGAAGAATTGAGTTGGGATTTTGATGGGGATTGCATTGAATCTGTGTATTACTTTTGGTAAGATGCTCATTTTTACTATATTAATCCTGCCAATCCATGAGCATGGCAGATTTTTCCATCTTCTGAGGTCTTCTTCAATTTCTCTCTTCAGAGACTTGAAGTTCTGATTTTGAATCACAGTGGCAATTGAAAGCCATTACCGTTATGCTTCCAACAAATCATTCAAGCACAGAAATTCTATTCTGCTTAATTATAATTGAGTACTATTAAGCTTGGACAACATTTTAGGTCACTTTGTTAGTGGTGCTCAATTATGTTTTGACAACTTTTTATTATTTCCTGTCCTGTTATATGGGATTTCAAAATTTAAGATAGATTTACATGTGTCTAAAGATCACTTTCACTCAAGCAGTGTCTTTTACTTTGCTCAGTATAATCTCTCTGCACAGCAGCAGTATTTCACAGAACACTTCAGGCTGGCTATCTCCAGTTCTATTAGGGATTTTATTAAGGTGCAAGTCTGCATCCTTCTCTTTGTCTTTACCCTATGTCTTTTCCTCATGTCTGCTATGACTTCAAAAAGAATATTCATACAAAAATGCATACAAAATATGCTTATATTTAAACCAGATCCTGTAATTTTTATATTCAGAATTAGTCTCATTAAATTTCTGAAATATTCTTTTATACAAATAAAATTCCCAGCATTAAGTTTCTTAGGAGACAAAATTTTACAAACATAGGTTCTTAGAAATGAACAGCAACTTCTTATGTTCTATAGCAGCTAGGAATTTGAAAGGAGAGTTGAGTCTACTGCTTGCACTAATATTCAGCCCTGACCATCATCTCACATTGAGAATACAACAAGAAGAGAAAGCAGCTGTGAAAACTCAGGTCAAACAAGAGGGATGGCCACCTACCTAAAATAACCATTTGTGTCTGATTTTGTGTGCCTTAAATATGTTGAAATAATGGTGTCCCTTCTGGAAGCATCCTATTTCTGAGTGATATTATTGATCCAGTTCCCCAAAAAACTTGTCTTTTTGAAAGAGTTTTTTCCAAAGTGCAATCACACCCAAGGCATCCTTAAGCTCATTCGCAGTCAAGACTTAAATATTTATTCAGGAATGAGGTAGTAGAGGTGAGCCACACATTTCACTTTATTTTCTATTCTTCCAGATCCACTCTTAACTTCACATTATAGTTTTTCCTTTAAGGGTCTAAGGTTTACGAACTACATGAAGAAAATCTCTTTGCCTTTTGGTTTCTGGAATAGTTTGGCCACTAAGATTTCACGGTACAATATCAGAGGGACAGATTAGTCAGTCAATATGCTGAAGTCACTGTCTCCCAGTGACTATATTTAAACCAGACTTCTGGTTTAAATATAAGCATATTTTGTATGCATTTTTGTATGAATCTTCTTTTTGAAGTCATAGCAGACATGAGGGAAAGACATAGGGTAAAGACAAAGAGAAGGATGCAGACATGCACCTTAATAAAATCCCTAATAGAACTGTCTTTTAACATAAAAGATACTTCCTCCTGTCAATAACCTTCTCTTCAGGATTCATTCCTGTGAGAGACCAGTGCCCTCCTGTCCTTTTGTCTTCTGGTCTGGAGAGATGGCACTTCTTCAGTTACCACTCTCATGCCTATATACTATCTCTTGCAGATTCTTGTGACTACGAGTATTCTATCTTGTGCTGGAACTCTAAATGTTTATCTAGTATTAATTAGCAATATATCTGGCAATTGATGTAATGCCTGTGTTTTTATTCTTTAGATTTGAGAGGACAGAGGACAATAAATTATGCCTGGCTTCCCACGAGTCACAAAACTTTGTTTTTAATGCCAGATAGACAATAACTGTGATGAACCCTAGTGAGAGATGAGAAAATGTATGAATACCATTTAGAGTTGATATTTGGATGATAGACACTAAGGCAAGCCAAGTAGTTGACTCTAAGTGGTTCTCAATCCAACTGACCAGTAATGTGTATGTATACAGACTTGGAATATCACTCTAGTTACTTTAAGACTATTTTCTGAATAAACTGATCACATGGTAAAAATAATTTTCTGCATCAAAATTGATGGCATTGTATGCTAAAGTTTTAATTCAGTGGTTGTCTTTCAATTAATCGTGTTTCAGTGTTTAAGGACACTTCAATTCCTCAGAACTCATATTGGTTTCATGTCCATCTGCAAGAATCCATTCTTTGACAATTATACTGTGTGTGACTTCAATGAGGAGGAAGAGCAAGAAACAGATATAATATGAAACTTATTGTTTCTAAGGGCTTATTTCTTGTATAAGGTAATTAATTTTTATTATTTAATTAATTTAAATTTCCATTCATCTCTTATTAAAATTGTATTCTGAGGCTTTAAATCAGGAAAATAGGGCTTAAATAGAGTCAATAACTTGTCCAAAAAGCATTTAACTAGTGTAAATGGGGCTTGGTACTGAATCCTCTCAATCTCCAAAGTTCACAATGATCACAAAAAAAATGCTCCTCTGAACTTTTCAGTGGGCTAAGCACATCTTATGTTCCTGTATGGGGTACTCAAAAATGTTGAGAGTTCCTAATGAAAGTAGAAATGGTTACTTAAAATTAGTGGTTATTTCTCAACAGGATAATGTGCAGGGAACTGGTATTCTTGTCATGCTAATCAAATACGTGTTTCAAGTATGAACAGAAAGTAGATGAAAGAGCTTAGAGAAATAACATATGTAAGAGAAGGAAGAGTAAAATAATTGTTGGTATTTTATATCTTAAAGGCTATATTTTAAAAGAAACTAGACATTATTTGGTCCACTCTCTTACAGTTAACAATAATGATATGATCACCAAGATAAAGACAGAGGCTTCTCAACAAACCTAGGGAATATTATGAGAAATCCTCAAAATCAAAGAATAGTCATTAGGAAAAGACTTCCTACAACGATCCCAGTAAAACATACAACAGTAGAATCTAGTGACCTTGATGAAAATATTGAGATTGTATATTTAATGTGAAAATAAATATCAAAACTTATGCTTAATGTTTCATTTATAGGTCAGTTTTTAAATGTAGCCATAATCTAGTTTTTAGTACAAATAAAAATTAATGAAAAGTTGTTTTACTGTAAGAACATTAATATGAAACACTTTTTGTTAAACCATTCAAAGGTTTTGTCAACTTCTCTTTGATATTATGACATTAGAAGCATTTATATTTTGAATCACCTACTAGATAGATCAACATTAATGTCAATAACATTTTTTCATGATTTATTAACTTAGAGTTCTATCTCATTTGGGTTTTTCATGGCCACTGCAATTAAATAAGTATAATGAGTACATTAAACATCCCACTTGGAGATTTCATGAATTTTTTTTTGTCTTACTAAAATATGTCATTTTACTTTAATTAATTTAAATCACATTTACATTGTACAGATATCCACTAACATTGTAGAAGAAAGAGACCTAAAGATACAGTGCTGCAATTGGGAGACTGGATCTATTATTAATTTGGTAAAATATACAAATATACACTAATTTTTATAACTGGTTATTTATAAGTGAGTATTTTCAATGTACAACAAATTTTCCCACATTATTTTCATCACTAAAAGATTTGAGGCCCTTTTGGTTAATTATGTTTCTATTGAGTATATATTTGTTATAAATAAAACTATTTCACAAATATTTGTAGAGATTCTCCAATTCATATACCATATACGCTGACAGATATTTATGTATAAATATATCTAGCATGAATCTTTACATTGTGACAAACTCTGAAAACAAAGATGAAATTTGGTATATAACAATGTTTGTTTGCATTTTTTATTGAATACAAACAAACACACACACACACACACACACACACACACACACACACACACAATCAGTTTTCCCTCCCATGGAATACCATTCTCAAATTGATATACTATTGTTCTTTGAGTGTTATTGTGATACACACATGCATACACACACACCATATGTATAAATATATACACAAATCTGTAAATATAACCAGTTGAACTTGAATTTGTTCTTTCTGTATTTCAAGGTTGACCACTCTGAAATTTCAATTCTTGTCTTACTTAAAGAGCAATACTCTATTTATATAGCCACTGCTGTTTGTTTTGTAAATATATTTAATATAGTACTGAGGTCAGATCATTAATGTTGCTATTGGATAAACATAGCCATTTTAAATTTGTTTAAATTCAAATCCTAAGTTGATATAAATGTATTACTAAAGGCAGAATTTTCAATTATACGTCACTGTGACTCCCTTTTCTTCTGCCTTAATTCAAATTAAATCTTTCTGGATGCAATTTCTTCTTTGATGTCTGAAGAACCACACTTGCCAGAGGGAATGGAGTTTGAGATCTTTCGTTGCGTTTAGAGATATCAAAGTGAATATTTTAGCAACTGTATCTCAGATACACTCTAGAAATTTGTTCATTTATTTACTTCCCATGCCTTTTTTAAGGACAAAGAAGCTTATGTCTGAGGATGTGAACATGCATCTACACTATTGTAGCACAGGCATGGTTGCTGGGGAATGCTTTTGATGACAGTCTAAGTTACTATTTCAACTCTCAACCTTGTGTTGCTCTAAGCTTTATTCTTTATTCACAGATAAAAAGTCAGCTCTTCACCTAAAGCAGACTCCCTTCATTTGCACTAGAGAAATTTCTTTATTCTCATTCCTAGAGAAATTCTCCCATTCTTATTCCTGTCAGCTCCTCAAAGATGCACAAATTGTGTTTCTGTATTTTGAACAGAAGATGGTAAATACATGGAGAGAAGGAAGTCTGTGGAGTAAAGATCACTTCAAAGATGAGTGAAATACCTAGTATATATTCAACCACTGTGACTTTGATATCTGAGTACAGTATCCAATTCCTTTTCACCTTACTATTAAAAGTATATCTAAGAAAATATGTTGTATAAATTACTAATTGTTTTCTAATCTAGAAATAAAGGCATAAGAGAAAAATCAAAGGAGGTATGTCACCTCACTTGTGTGTTCATATGTTTTATTTTTTCTGAAAGGGCAATTTATATACCTTCTACTAATATAAGTAACAAGGAAAATTAGACTTATCTATTGGGATTGTGAGTGAAATATTCTCTAATAAAACAGCTGAGATGTATTGTTATTACTTATGGCATTCTATAAATGTGTGTGACCAATCAAACGAACTCTCTATTCTCAGCAGAATCATTTGGAAGCTAGAACCTGCTTAGTGAGAAGTAATAAGTCTGGGGAGACTAAATGGAGTAGCTTGAAGAAGAGGCCTAATGCAGGTCATTCTTGTGGATTGTTAAATGTAAGATATTAGGATAGATGTGTGTGTGTGTGTGTGTGTGTGTGTGTGTTTAGTAAATCTGCTTTTCACCCACTCCAATCCTTCATCTACCTTCTTTCTGAATATATATATATATATATTCATCATGAGAAAAAAAAGATGAGGAAAAAGAGTTTCCATACAAGCAAACTGTGGAACAATAGTCATGATTGTGGTGCATAATTTTTTAATTTCTGGGGCCCCTACATGAGTTCAGAAAGAAAATCATGTAAGCAAAACTAAATATCAGTCATTCTCCATAAAACTCAACCAAAGTAGCAACTGAAAGTCAGCAGCAGTTGCAAAACTTATTCAGTTCGGTTTAAGAACACAGGTAATTTCAGAGCAGGAGCATTATATACAAATCCTGCAAAAGACACTTAAAGTAACAAGATAAACTTACTGGCATGGTTGGCCCACTAACTTAAGGATGACAGTCACCACTAAGAGGCTTTAGGCACTCTTGTAGTGAGTCTTCAGCAAGAATGGAAGGAGCAGAATTTATTTGTAATCTATAATTTCTCAAAATTAACCAAAATGTCTCCCTAAAGGGCATGTTGGTATAAAAAGAATAAATATCAAATAGGAAGCATAACACAGAAGCAAGAAAACAGATAGATGGAATGGTAAGAGAGGCAGGAGAACTCAAGAACACAAGCTGCTGGACTTCTCTACCACATAGGTAGAGTATAGTATCTCATGGATTAGAAGACTTACCTTGAAACTAGTTTTCAAGTTTTCAGAAAAATCTAATTCTATATAAAAGGGACCTGCTATAGCTTTCAACACCCAATCTTACACAATTTTATTTTTAATGTAATTGACAATAAAGTACAAATATCTTAAGACATAGCATGAATAAAAGCATGACTACAAACCAGATGAAACATATAACCTTCTTGAAAGCAATAAAGGAGCTGAAATGAGGATAACAAAGAGCCCCCTCAAACAAAATAGAAAACAAATTTAACAGCATGACCCTAACTTACTCACGTTCAAGAAAAACAACCAAATACAAAGAGCAAAGTAATTTGAAAGATAATACCAATGTTACAAAGTTCTGAGGGCTGGAGCTACAGCTCAATGGTTGAGAGTACAGAGTGCTTATTGTCTATGATGTGACATGACTTAAAAGTGTATAGGGAATATTCCTTCATTAAATCTCCAACTCAAAATGACTCCACGCTTCAAAATTTATTTACTTCTATGTCATCCATTGAAATTTTTATAAATGATTTGTTTGCTTCTAGCCAGTGGCAGTAATGGGTATTTACCTATCTTGGTATTATTGAATATTAAAGTGTATTTCAGAAAAACATACTTCTTTGCTAAAAGTCACTGAAATTTAAGGATTGAAGAAAGATATCAGTGTTTAAAAGCACTCATGTCTCTGATGGAGAACCTGGGATCAATTCTGAGTGCTCACAATCATCCTAAGGTATTTAATGCCCTTATATGGACATCTCCAGCACCAAGTATACTTGTGTTTCACACACATTCATTCACAGAAACACTTATATGCCTAAAGTGGAAAGAATATGTAAATCTTTAAATGTCACTAAAATTATAGTTTCATTTTTCCATTTAGCCAATTGACTGAGGTTTTATTATTTTTTCCTATATACCTTCCTTAATAGTTAGTGCTGCAGTTAAGTTTCTATGCTGTGATAAAGATCATGACCAAAGCCATTTGGGAAGAAATTTAACAGTAATCTTTCTTCCATTTTTCAAAAGAAAGAAGTGCAGAAAATCTAGGCTGGGACCTAGAGGTAGTAATTGAAGCAGAGACCATGGGAAAAACATTACACATGGAGTTTATCTATATGACTTTAGGCATCTATCCTTATACACCTGAGGACCAGCTGGCCAGAGGTGGTACTGTGCACAGTGGGTAGACCCTCCCATAATGGTCTATAAGCAAGGAAATGCCTCATAGACTCAACCTGTAGGATTTTCTCAACTAAGGTTCCTCATCCTAGAGAAATTTAGTTTTACCAAGTTAGCAAAAACAACCAGGATGGGTAGTGACTGTTGAAACAATGTTTTTCAGGAAAGCAATAGTAAGATAGTTAAACAAAAACATGCATGCTTTAGGTAGAAGTATAATAATAGGTCAGTGGAAATGTGAGTTTAAAAATGTGTCTTATTTCTTAATTTATTTTCATTTTATTTTTTATATTATAATATTATTTTTCTTTCCATTTCATCTCCCCCAAACCTCTCTTATAACTCTTCTTACTCTTTTTAAAATCCATGGCAATGCCGGGCGGTGGTGGCGCACGCCTTCAATCCTAGCACTTGGGAGGCAGAGGCAGGCAGATTTCTTAGTTCGAGGCCAGCCTGGTCTACAGAACGGGTTCCAGGACAGCTAGGACTATGCAGAGAAACCCTGTCTCGAAAAACCAAAAAAAAAAAAAAAAAAAAATCTTCATTATTACGGGCGGTGGTGGCACACGCCTTTAATCCCAGCACTTGGGAGGCAGAGGCAGGTGGATTTCTGAGTTCGAGGCCAGCCTGGTCTACAGAGTGAGTTCCAGGACAGCCAGGGCTACACAGAGAAACCCTGTCTTGAAAAACCAAAAAAAAAAAAAAAAAAAAAAAAAAAAAAAAAAACCATGGCAAGCGCTTCTTGGCATCAGTGATAGTGTCTGCTTTTGGTGCCTACAGATGGGATGGATCCCTAGGTGGGGCAGTCTTTGGATGGCCTTTCCTTCAGTCTCTGCTCCACCATTAGTTCCTGAATTTACTTTTGACATGAGCAATTCTGAATTAATATTTTTGAGATGGCTGGGTGGCCCCATCTCTCAACCAGGGACATGCTTATCCACAGGATGTGGTCTTTACAGGTTCTATCTCCCCTTTGTTGGGTATTTCAGCTAAAGTCATCCCTGTTGGGTCCTGGGAAACTCTAGGGTCCCTGGCATCTGGTA
This sequence comes from Tokudaia tokunoshimensis, assembly GCA_036184795.1. Lineage (NCBI taxonomy): Eukaryota > Metazoa > Chordata > Mammalia > Rodentia > Muridae > Tokudaia > Tokudaia tokunoshimensis. The sequence continues at coordinate 82,298,724 of BTHU01000004.1, forward strand.
CTTTCTAATGGCTACCCCCATCCCCCACTACTTCACACCTCCATTCAAATTCCTGACACTCTGTACTTGTCCCACTATCCTCCAGCATCTGATCCTGCCCCCATTTTTCCCTCTCCCTCCTCCCTCTCTCCCAGATCCCTCCCTCCACCTTCAGAGATTAAGCTGTCCCTGAGAGGCAGTTCCAGAGCCTGACAAATACAGATGTGGATACTCACAGCCAAATAGGTCACTGAGCACAGGGACCCCAAAAGAGGAGTTACAGAAAAGACTGAAGGAACTGAAGGGGTTTCTAATCCCATAGGAAGAACAACAGTATCAACCAACCAGACCCCCCAAAGCTCCTAGGGACTACATAACCAACCAAAGAGTTCACATAGAGGAATCCATGGCTTCAGCTGCATTATGTAGCCAAGGATGGCCTTATCAACGGGAGGGGAGTCTCTTCATCTGGTGGAGGCTGGATGATGCAGTGGGTGGGGGAGCACCCTCATAGAGGCAGGGTAGAGGTGGGAAGGAACAGGGGGGTTGTGGAGGGGAAACTGGGAATGGGGATAACATTTGAAATGTAAATAAAATAACAATGAAAAAATAAAATTAAATAAATAATATCAATATAAATGTTCAAAGTTCTGTGAGAAATAAATTTAGAGTTGCAGGATAAGAATGAGCAATTATCTTTTCAAAGAAGAGGAGCCAGATCTATGTATTAAGCTATTTTAATATTTTAAAAGATAAAAAAATGAAATAAAATCTACAGCCTTTTTTATTAGTTCTTGTTATGTACACAAATGTATAGTGTGTATACACATGCATTTCTAGATACAACCTGCTCAGTCTGTATAATGTTACTTGTTTATATGTTTTTCAGGGCTGCCCTTTGGTGTTGGCTACCAACTGTTGTGCTCTTTTCTGGGAAAGACTATTTCTCTCTCTCTTAGCATTCCTTCTTTGTCGTGTGTGTGTGTGTGTGTGTGTGTGTGTGTGTGTGTGTGTGTGTGTGTATGTGTGGTCATTACCCCATCCACTTTGAAATGTTTATTGTTGTTATCCTGGATCAACTCATGTTTGACAATTATGGTTGCAGATTTGACATTATGGGTATAGCTTCTGATACATTTAGGAGATACAAACCAAATTCTTAAAATAAAAATTCATTATTTTCTCCTACATTTCTGCCATTACTAATATTTACCGGTTACCACCCCTGGACAATATTGAACTACACAATATGTCATTATTCAATTTTACAAAGCTCCTGTGTTCATTTTTTACATAGTCAATTTTTTACAAAAGAAAACAAAAGGCATAAAAGGATGCTTCTGACTTTTTTTCTTTCCACAACATTCCTCTGCCTTTAATCCCAGCAGTACCCATGTAAAGAAGGTGTTACAGTTATGTAAATTTCTATCAACATATTTGTCATAAACAACTTTCTTTATCCAACAACTTCTTCCCTAAATATTGGGAATTTTTGAATGGCAAGGTAATTTCCCCCAGGTATTAGAACTATACCTAGGTTGTTTATTTATTTATTTATTTTTGTTTCAAACTAATTTTTGTGAAATAATTGTATGTGTACACTCATATAACTTTAAAATTTCCCATTGTCATAATTCCACCAAAAGACTATTTATAACCTAATTATGTAAATTATTATGGGTGCAAATGTCAGTTCAGCGAAGGATACTGTTTGACAAATAAGTTGTGTAGTCACCTATTAGCTAGATGAGAATGTAATGTCTGCCAGTACCTATTAATAGCAGTGTCTGTATCTCTGTTGTTACCATGTTAAGCACTTGATCTGAAATTAAAAAAAAAAATAAAAATCATAGAGAGGCTTGATTATGCCAGACTTTATCATATAGTCTTCCTGTTCATAGAACTATGTCAAAAGAAAAAGGAAAGTCTTGGTAATTTAATTAGTTCCCATTTTTGACAATTATAGAGAATGGAGCCATTTCCACAAAGCTCGCCTGAGTAAAATGGCATCCCCATATTTATTCTGCTAACTTTTGCGAATGTCTTCATTCACAACTTATAATGTGAAAACTTATAATGTTTCAATACAAGTGTTGTTTCTGAACTTTTCCATTCACAACTCCTTCTTAGTTTTGTCGTAATCATCTAATATTTACTGAGCCTTTTCAATGTGCCCTGCAAGTACTTCCAAAGGTGTGGAATATTTAACTCTATGAACTCAGGGCTTAGTTTTAGGGAGCATGCTCATAAGCTTACATGAACAAATATACAGAGATATGAACATACACAAATACACAAAAATAATAATTTGAAGAAAAAGAAAAATAGCAGATATTCTGAATTCAGGACTTACTGCTATAATACACAGAAATTTCAGAAAGTAAGTTAAACAAAATTTTAAATAGTAATGTAAGTAATTCTCACTTGGTAATAGTTTTAATACTTTGTTTTTTTCATCTCTAGAAGATCAACAATAGACAAATGGGACCTAATAAAATTTCAAAGCTTCTGTAAGACAAAGGACACTGTCAATAGGACAAAATGGCAATCAATAGAATTGATTCTATTGAATTCTATTGAATAGTATTCCATTGTGTAAATATACCACATCTTCTGAATCCATTCCTCCGTTGAGGGACATCTGGGTTCTTTCCAGCTTCTGGCTATTATAAATAAGGCTGCTATGAACATAGTGGAGCATGTGTTCTTATTGCATGCAGGTAAAGCCTCTGGGTATATATGCCCAGGAGTGGTATAGCCAGATCCTCCGGGAGTGTCAAGCACAGTTTTCTGAGGAACCGCCAGACTGCTTTCCAGAGTGGTTGTACCAGCTTGCAATCCCATCAGCAGTGGAGGAGTGTTCCTCTTTCTCCACATCCTCACAATTAAAAACAATGAATTCACGAAATTCCTAAGCAGATGGTCAGAACTTGAAAATATCATCCTTAGTGAGGTAACCCAATCACAAAAGAACACACATGGTATGCAGTCACTGATAAGGGGATATTAACCCAGAATCTCGGAATACCCTAGACACAATTCGCATATCAATAGATTTCCAAGAAGATGGAAGGAGAGACCCCTGGTCCTGGAAAGACTAGATGTAGGGGAATGCCAGGACAGAGAAGCGAGAGGGGGTTGAATGGGGAAAAGAGGGAGGGAAGGGGGCTTATGGGACTTTCGGGGAGGGAGGAAACGGGAAAGGGGAAATGATTTTGAATGTAAATAAAAAAAACTTAGAAAATAAAATAAAATAAAAAAAAAAGAATGTAGAGAAAGGAACACTTCTTCATTTTTAGTGGGATTGCAAGCTGGTACAACCACTCTGGAAATCAGTTTGGTGGTTCCTCAGAAAATTTGACACAGTATTACCTGAGGACTTAGCTATACCACTCCTGGGCATATATACCCAGAAGATGCTCCAACATATAATAAGGACACATGCTCCACTAGGTTCATTGCAGCCTTATTTATTGTAGCCAGAAGCTGGCTGGAGTACTACTCAACTATTAAAAACAAGAACTTCTTGAGTTCTTTGTATATATTGGATATTAGCCCTCTGTCGGATGTAAGGTTGGTAAAGATTATTTCCCAGTTAGTTGGTTGCCGCTTTGTCTTTTTGACAGTGTCTTTTGCCTTGCAAAAACTTTGTAATTTAATGAGGTCCCATTTGTCTATTCTTGATCTTAGAGCATAAGCTATTGGAGTTCTGTTCAGGAAATTCTCCCCTGTGCCCATATGTTCAAGGTTCTTCCCTAGTTTCCCTTCTATTAGTTTCAGTGTGTCTGTTTTTATGTGGAGATCTTTGATCCACTTAGAATTGAGCTTAGTGCAAGGAGATAAGGATGGGTCAATTTGCATTCTTCTGCATGTTGACCTCCAGCTGAGCCAGCACCATTTGTTGAAAAGGCTATCTTTTTTCCACTGGATGGTTTTAGCTCCTTTGTCAAAGATCAAGTGACCATAGGAGTGTGGATTCATTTCTGGGTCTTCAATTCTGTTCCATTGATCTACATGTCTGTTACTGTACCAATACCATGCAGTTTTTAACACTATTGCTCTGTAGTACAGCTTGAGGTCCGGGGTACTGATTCCCCCAGAGGTTCTTTTACTCTTGAGAATAGTTTTAGCTATTCTGGGTTTTCTGTTATTCCAGATGAATTTTTGAATTGCTCTTTCTAACTCTATGAAGAATTGAGTTGGGATTTTGATGGGGATTGCATTGAATCTGTGTATTACTTTTGGTAAGATGCTCATTTTTACTATATTAATCCTGCCAATCCATGAGCATGGCAGATTTTTCCATCTTCTGAGGTCTTCTTCAATTTCTTTCTTCAGAGACTTGAAGTTCTTGTCATACAGATCTTTCACTTGTTTGGTTAGCGTCACGCCAAGATACTTAATATGGTTTGTGGCTATCGTGAAGGGTATTATTTCTCTTACTTCTTTCTCAGCCTGCTTATCCTTTGAGTATAGGAAGGCTTCTGACTTGCTTGAGTTGATTTTATATCCAGCCACTTTGCTGAAGTCGTTTATCAGCTGTAGGAGTTCTCTGGTGGAGTTCTTTGGGTCACTTAAGTATACTATCATATCGTCTGCAAATAGTGATAGTTTGACTTCTTCCTTTCCAATTTGTATCCCTTTGACCTCTTTTTGTTGTCTAATTGCTCTAGCTAGAACTTCAAGTACTATATTGAAAAGATATGGAGAGAGAGGGCAGCCTTGTCTAGTCCCTGATTTTAGTGGGATTGCTTCAAGTTTCTCTCCATTTAGATTGATGCTGGCTACCGGTTTGCTGTAAATTGCTTTTACTATGTTTAGATATGGGCCTTGAATTCCTGATCTTTCCAAGACCTTTAGCATGAAAGGATGCTGAATTTTGTCAAATGCTTTCTCAGCATCTAATGAGATGACCATGTGGTTTTTTTCTTTGAGATTGTTTATGTAGTAGATTACATTGATGGATTTCCTTATATTGAAGAAGTTAAACTCCAGAGAGGCAAATAACCCTACTAAAAAATGGGGTACAGAGCTACACAAAGAGTTCTCACCTGAAGAATATCTAATGGCTGAGAAGCACGTAAAGAGATGTTCATCATCCTTAGTCATTAGGGAAATGCAAATCAAAACAACCCTGAGATTCCATCTCACACCAGTCACGATGGCTAAGATCAAAAACACAGGAGACAGCAGTTGTTGGCGAGGATGTGGAGAAAGAGGAACACTCCTCCACTGCTGGTGGAATTGCAAGCTGGTACAACCACTCTGGAAAGCAGTCTGGCGGTTCCTCAGAAAACTGGGCATGACACTCCCGGAGGATCCGGCTCTACCACTCCTGGGCAAAATACCCAGAGGCTTTACCTGCATGCAATAAGGACACATGCTCCACTATGTTCATAGCAGCCTTATTTATAATAGCCAGAAGCTGGAAAGAACCCAGATGTCCCTCAACGGAGGAATGGATTCAGAAGATGTGGTATATCTACACAATGGAATACTACTCTGCAATTAAAAACAATGAATTCACGAAATTCCTAGGCAAATGGTCAGATCTTGAAAATATCATCCTTAGTGAGGTAACCCAATCACAAAAGAACACACATGGTATGCAGTCACTGATAAGGGGATATTAACCCAGAATCTCGGAATACCCTAGACACAATTCGCATATCAATAGATTTCTAAGAAGATGGAAGGAGAGACCCCTGGTCCTGGAAAGACTGGATGTAGGGGAACGCCAGGACAGAGAAATGAGAGGGGGTTGAATGGAGAAAAGAGGGAGGGAAGGGGGCTTATGGGACTTTCGGGGAGGGAGGAAACGGGAAAGGGGAAATGATTTGGAATGTAAATTAAAAAAATAAGAACAAAAAAAAAAAACAAGGACTTCATGAAATTCCTAGGCAAATGGATGGAACTAGAAAATATCATCCTGAGTGAGGTAACCCAGTCACAAAAGATCGCACATGGTATGCAGTCACTGAACAGGGAATATTAGCCCCAAAGCTCAGAATGCTCAAGCTACAATACCCAGACCACATGAAGCTCAAGAAGAAGGAAGACCAACTTTGGATGCTTCAGTGCTTCTTAGAAGGGGAGAACAAAATACTCATGGCAAGAAGTATGGAGTGGCGTATCTGTGTGTGTGTGTGTGTGTGTGTGTGTGTGTGTGTGTGTGTGTGTGTGTGTGTGTTATACATGAACATTCATGAGGATGACATTCTAGAATCAGAACTCCTTCCACATTGAAGCAGAGCTTTCGTTTTTCTATTAGTCTGTACACTCCAGGCTAGTTGAATCATGGAGATCTTCCTTGCATTTCTCCTCCATCTGCTTCCCTTCTTATGTAGGAATGCTTGGATTATAGACATACATAACTACATCATCTTCTACATGAATTGTAAAGACAGAATTCAAGTCATCAGATCTGTGTGTCAAGTAATTTTACATTTTATATCATCTCACCTGCCTCTTTTCCTTTTTATAAAAGTTCGTTATCTATCTACTGAGTATCACTCATTTTTAATATTTTGCATTTTTTCTTTTAATCTCATTTTTCTGTTTTCTATCTTAATCTCTATCCTAAATTGTGAATAAGAAGCCTTTAAACTAATTTTCTTTGATCCTACTTCTTGGTTGGGATAGGCTTACATAATTCTATTCCAGGAATTATGGTCTGGATGAATCATAATATGAACCTTGCTTCTGATAACCATAATACATAATTATACACATGTAAACATATATACACATAATCACCATGATAACTCCATGTCATGGAGTGATCCTTCTGGGATTAAGTTATAAGACCTCTGTCTCTTGCCTTTCTTTGTCCCTCTCCCTTTTGGAGTTCACTTGTGAGACTCACACATCCCCATGTCTCCTGCCAAAATGGCACAATTCTTTGGGCCTTCAGTAGTTGTATGATATGAATAAGTTTGGAAGCTGAGCTTTCTGATTTAGCATCACATGACTTCAGTCATGGAACTCCTGGATGTTGGTTTTTTGAAGTTTCCTTGGCACCTAAATAAACTGCACACGTGTATCCTGGAGGTATCATGAGACCATTGCTAGACATGCTGCACTATGTGAAATTTCACTGGGCATCAATATTAAACCCCATCATTATTCTTACCTTTATTCAACATTGTGCTTTCTTTTTACTTTTAAGGACTTGTTTTCTATTTTTAATTAGTGCTTGTGTGTCTGTGTGAGGCTATAAGCACATGAGTCCAATACCTGTAGAGGTCAGAAGAGGGTAGTTGATTCCCTGGATCTGGAATTACAGATGATTGTGAACTACACAATATGGATGTTCAGACCCAAACTTTGTTTATTTTTTTCTTTCTTTATAAAAATGTACAAAGAAGATTTAAAGATCAATTCGGAAACAATGTATAATTGATACAACTTAATTTTTCTAATTATTATTTGTATTTTTTTACCAAATTCAACATTTAATATTTTAACAATGGGGTCATGTAGAAATGAATGAATGCATATGATGGTTATTTCTGAACAGGAATTACTAACCCTACAGCATAATTGATCCATGATCCATGAGAATATAACCTCAAAGTTAAAGCCTGACATCAGTTATCCTGGACATGTCAGTGAAATGATGATAAAGTCTGAGATCTGGAAGACAGGGCTTTCTTGCTGTTGGTTAGTGGTCAGAGACTATGGTGAAGTACTGAGTAATTTCAACTTGTAAATTTTCTCTATTTGCCTTCATTACTGAACAGATTGACAAGAGTGACACAGCTCCCTGAAGTGGAGAGTTTGAGGTTGACCCATGGGCAAAGGCAGGAACTATATCATACACTGTACATAGGCAGCCTGATGCAGAGACGGATCTGCATGTGAAGGTACATTGCCTGTGAAGTACCAGGACTGTGTGTGTGTGTATATGTCTGTGTGTGTACACATGCATGTGTGTGTGCATGTATGTGCGTGTGTGCATGTGTGTGTGTGTGTGTGGTATGCATATGTATGAATGTGTTTGTGAGTATGTGTGCATGTGTGTAGGTCTGTGTATGCATGTGGTGTATGTGTGTGTGTATGTGTGTCTGCTTAAGTGTATGGGCATTGTGTGTATGTGCATGTGTGTGTATGATGTCTATGTGTATATGCCTGTGTGTAGGTCCATCTGTGCATGTGGTGTGTGCGCATACATGTGTGTGTGTTTTCTGTCACTCTGCTTCAGTGTTACTCTGAGGACAGTTTTGTTGACACCCATGACATTCTCAGATATCATGCGAGGCTTTTCCTGTACTAGATCTCTATTAGTTACCTTATTGTATAAACATTTCATTTTAGATCTTCTTTATCATTATGCAAAAGTAAATCTAAACCACCAAAAACTTTTAGAGAAACATACAAAGATAGTATTCAGTGTGTGTGTGTGTGTGTGTGTGTGTGTGTGTGTGTGTGTGTGTGTACATTTCTGAATACGTTTTTATTCCATACCCTGTTATTGCCTAGCTATGGAATTTGAAATTTAAAATAATTTAGAAATCTCTTTTTTTTTCTCTGAAATTGACAGGAATTACTTTTGTACTTATCATTTGTAAACATTGTAAGATAGGTCATTGTATCCTTATGTTCCCCCACTGCACTGATATTTGACACATTTATTAAATACAGCTCTGGGGAAGGGCATTAAATTGTTTCAAAGTTTCTATTCTACAAATTTGTACTTCTTGTTTTTGGTCTTATTTCCCTAATTTTTCAATGCTTTCTGTGCATTTCTGGACTCATTTACAATGTTTTCTCAGAATTGTTTTCTGATTTCTCTAATTTTTAGAAGTAATTTTCGAACACCACATTTTTAAATACCTAAAGATAATATCTCTAAACATATATCTTTCCAAGCATTTTATTTTTCATGAGTATAATAATGAATATCCTTTTATGAAATGTACTTGACAAGATTTTTAAACAATTTTCACCCTATATTTATTTCTGTTTTTCTAATCTCTTTTTTGGTCTGCATATGTTTTCTGTATTTTTAAAATGGTTTTTGTCAGTTTTTTAAACAAACATTAGGAAAATATTTTGATTTTACTTATTTAATCTGATTAGTCTTTGTGAATTTCATATATGTATCTTGGTCATATACACCCCTAAACATGTGTCTAACCACCATTCCTTCTTCCAATCCATTTCCCTCCCAATTTCTCACCCTTCATTCTTTATAAAACACTAGGAGTCCAATTTGCTCTGCAAATTAAATTGGATTAGGTCATGGGGTCATTCACTAGGGCATTGACAGCATTCCAATGCTGCCCACAAACTAACTCGACTTTCTACTATGTTAGTGATGTCTCCTCAGTTAGGGATGAAGTAATGGGAACCCCTCCCTGTCCATGCTGAAATTTTTAAATATTTTCATCTTGTGGAGGTCTTACATTGGAAACCATAGCTATTATTTGTTTTTTTGTGTATAATGGTCATGTCAAGTCCATTGTATCCTCTTCTGTGACTTGTGTCTTGGCAAAGTTTTTCTCCCAATAGGTGGGCTTGATTGATAGTTTTCTTGGCTGTGTAGAAGCTTTGTAGTTTCATGAGATCCTATTAGTTTTCAGTCTTAAATCCCTGTATTACACCAAGTTGTATTCCAATTTTTCTTCTAGTAGTTTTAAAGCAACTGGTTCTGTATTGAGAACTGAAAGCAAACAAAGACTTTCAGAATTCTTCAATAAAACTCTGTTCTTTCTGGGAGGGAGGAAACAGGAAAGGGGAAATGATTTTGAATGTAAATAAAAAAAAAAACTTTGAAAATAAAAAAAAATTTAAAAAAATGTTCAAAAACCAGAAAACAACTCAAAAGTCTCTCTATACATAGACAAATTTCAATGTGTTCAAGCAACCTGATATTGCTTAGAAAATACAAAGCCAATGATTCAAACACTCTTGATGAATTTCTTGTGCTGTGTGAAATAAGCAAAACTGAAGAAGCACATCCTTCAACTGCACACAACTCTTGAAAATGCAAATGAAGCTTCATTGATTGAAGAAGATCTGTGGCTCTCTAGAAAGCAGGGGCTTGAGAAATAACTAAAAAGAAACAGGGAATATTTACATTGGTTTGATTTTACGATTGTGGTCTCTACACAGGACACACACGTGGCAAGTAATATATTAGTCTTGTAGAGTTGTGCCATTTTTATACAAAATATAATATATATCTTCAAAGAATTGTGGGGTTTTATATGGCTGATTTAACAAAAACAACAACAAAAATTATACATAGTTTGAGCCCCTACCTTTGAGACCATACCTCAATTTCCTGAGAAAATTTGTATGTGACTGCACCATTATTATAAACATTATTAATTATTCTTACATAAACTTTTAATGTCTACTAAGGTAAGGACATTACCTAGAGGTAGTTTGAGTGTTCTGGTGGAGAGCTACTAAGTTAGATTTTCAAATTACATATTTTGCAAACATTAAAATTTCTGGGAAAGTGTGTACCAGCATATCCTTTTTTAAAAAAAGATTTATTTATTATTATATGTAAGTACACTGTAGCTGTGTTTAGACACACCAGAAGAGGGTGTCAGGTCTCATTATGAATGGTTGTAAACCACCATGTAGTTACTGGGATTTGAACTTAGGACTTTCGAGAGAGCAGTCAGTGTTTTTACCTACTGAGCCATCTCACCAGGCTCACACCAGCATATCCTTACCATGGTAATCTTTCATATACATAATGAGATTTCACTTCCATTCATATCTTTTATTAATGTAATTTTATAAAATTATCATGTTTTCCATTGGTATCTCAATGATTTTTCTGCCATTGTGAATATTTCTGTAACTATCCTCATTTTTCTGTTTCCTTTTATATTAAATTTTACTCAGCACCCAGAACCATGGGTTTCCCTATATGACTTCCATACATAAATGTTATTGTGCATTGTTCTTATTACCTACTCTCTTCTACCCTTCTTCCTCTCTCTTCTTGCTCATCCTTCTCTTCCTCCCAAACATCCTTACTTCTGCTCTCTTGCCTGCAAATTCAATTAGATACAACAGCAAATTATTGAGGTAAGTTCATTCCTGGAAAGATTCTTTAAGATAACTCAATCCAAACCCTTCTCATGATTTTGTTCTGTTTTATTTCTTAGCAAAGGCTCCACAATGAAAAACAGCTTTCAGTGTTTGTTTCTTTACATCTCAAGTGAATTATATCATGGAACAAAGTTCAGTTTAATTTTTCTTACTTAGGTCAGAAAGGCTGTAGAAAGAATACAGTGTGGATTTGTTAATCAGCTTGGTTGTTCAAGTTTAAAATATCTAAGTACAGTTTGAAAACTAGATAATTAGAAGCCTACCAGTTGAGACCACAGGTTAGGATGACATCAAAATTACACTTGGGCTTTCCCACCAACTACAAACAAGGGATGAAAGAGTATTTTAGAGAATCAGTAAAAGACTAAGGTAAAACAAATGTGAAACATGTTCCATAGATGAGAGAGAGAGGGAAGGAGGGAGGGAGGGGGAGAGGGAGAAGGAAGGAGAGAGGGAGAGGGAGAGGGAGAGGGGAGGGGAGGGAGAGAGGGAGAGGGAGAGGGAGAATCACAGGTGTTAATATACTCAGAGCCTGCAGTAATCTTGGTCTGATGCAGGTAGACTTAGTCTCTTAGACAGTAAAGTAATAAAGGCTCAAATGAATTGTAAATCCTTGAGCAGGTTATTAGTTTAGGAAAAGACAGTTAAAAGAAATCATGATTTTTATAGAAGTATTGCTTATATAAACACATAGACCAATGATAAAAGTTGCAAAGATATATAATCAGGAGAGGAGATAAGCTATTCTACATTTACTGACTGCTTCTGTGTTTGGACCATGGTCAGGAGAAAACATCTTTAATCACTGCAAAAAGTGATACCAGGATGCTGCTGGTCTAATAAGGGGACTGTGCCTCAGAGGGCATGTAAGGTTTCTGTATCAACTAAGAGAAGTTATTATCCTGTACAAGGAAGGAAGAATGGGCTAGATTTGTCACAGACAATGAATCTTTGTCCTTACTCAATGCAGAGACTCTACCTGTCTGATGCCTCTTCACTGAAAACAATACCAGAAATGTTAATTATGTCTTTCTTGTAAAATCTTCTGTCTTGTCCTGATGAATCATTTTATCTGTCTTTGTTTACAAGGAAGGCACTCTTTATCACTATCATTCCAGATATAAAAGCATAGCCTATTTATATACAAGACAGTGTTACTGTGGATATGTTACTCAGTATAATAACAATGGTTTATCCCTAAACATTTATTAATAGGACAAAATTGACACCTTATTCTTCAAGATTATTCAAGACTCTTCAAGTCTCATATAAAGAATGTCTAGTATAAAACCCCAAAGCCATGGTATTTCAGTTCAGACAAGGGACCATCATAATGCTTGACAGAGATTATAATCCTAGCCTGAATTCACAACTTTATTATATAGTAGATGCCTAAATTTGTCCAAGAAAGAGATCTATATCCTGATAAACTTTGGAGAACGTTTGATATTTCTTTGACAAATGCAATTTAATAAGTGAAACAAAACAATATCTGATAAACACTTAAAAATAAAATGGGATCAAAAGAACTCTAAGATTTTTTTTTTACAAAATGACTCACTTCAAACTTTGAATTTCCATTTTTAGAAAATTGTGCTCAAATAATTAGAAACAGATTGTTAAAATATGTCAGAAGCTGATACTCTAAGATAAAAATCACCAATGCTTCTTCTTTTTCTTGTGATGTTATACTTCAATGGAAAAATAAATTTTCATTTTAAAGTTTCATATTTTAGAAAAGGTGATATGCTATAGATAAAGGTGAAACAGAAATGGGTATATGGGAGAGAGAATTAAGTTCAATTGATGGAAAAGGTGAGGATAAAATTTAATGCTTGAAGTTGAGGATTATATTAACATTTCTTGCTTCCTAGAATTCTCAGGTAGGCACCTAGGTATTATGTGTTTGAGTGGTTCACATGTACCTAAGCCTCTCAGTAGTAAAAAATGGCTTCTTGGAGCCTACATTTCCATCAGTAAACATTGCCTGGAGAGAGAGAGAAGTATTCCCTAATAATGGCTCCTAGGGCTTACATCTCAAGAAGCAACACAGAATGAAACAGATGAGTTTAGATTTAGGTTAGACAAGAAACAACATGGAACATGTACACTTTCGTATCTGAGATAACCAGCACACAAGAATAGGTATACAGATATGACTGCCAACAAGTTGTAGTTTTAAAAAACAATCTGGCTTTTATAGCTGTATATTTGATAGCTATGACACTTTGATTTCTCAAATCTAAGATCCTTGGAAAAATCAAAACTTTTCTTTAAATTTAATATTTTATCTATAGCTTAACCTCTTTTGTAAGATTTATGTTTATTTAGATTTTTGCAGGCACTAAGAGACTCTTCAAAATCTTTCTTCAAAATCTTTGAAGTCCTCAAAATGAATACTAAATCACTAAGGGTAGTAGTATGTTCAAAGTACTTTCTATTTTGAAATCTCTAAATTTTGAGTGCTTTAGATGTGAATGGTGCTGTAGTCAAGATACGCTCCTTGAAATTTTATGGTAGAGTTTTATCATTAATTTGATAAAGTGAAGAGATGAATGGTAGGCACATGTTAGACTTCATGATGATGAGAACTCATGAATGGGATCAGTGGCTTTGTAATGGAGGAATGAAGGCACTTTTGTCACGCTACATCAAAGTTTAACACAGGGTGCCCAACTGAAAGGTAGCATAGGGCTTCTCTAGTGCAGACTCTTTATTCATCTTAATGTTTGACTTCACAGCTCATCAGTAGTAACTCATACGTTTGTGTTATATAGAAATTACTCAGACTGAAACTAGTAAGCTTCTAGTGGCATGGATGGAAGAAGATAGGAATCATAAAAAAATTCTTGAATTTAGTTTGTGAGAATTTTATCGTGTATTTTTGCATCAGTATTCATAAACAAATTTGCTCTAAAGTTCTCTTTCTTTGTTGAGTTTTTGTGTGGTTAAGTATCAGAGTACTTGTGACTTCACAGAATGAATTATGTTGTGTTCCTTCTGTTTCTATTTTGTGAAATATTTTTGAGGAGTATTGGTATTAGCTCTTCTTTGAAGGTCCAGTAGAATTCTGTACTAAAACCATCTGGCCCTGGGATTTTTTTTTTTTTTGGTTAGGAGATTTTTAAAGACTGCTTCTATTTCCTTAGGAGAAACGGAACTGTTTAGAGAAAAGAATTTTGTTGAGAGACATATTCCACATAGTTGGTAAAGAAGCTTAACTAAAACATCAGTATAGTTAAATAATGATTATTAAATTAAATGAAGAAATACTTGAAGCAATTCCACCAAAATCAGGTACAAGACAAGGCTGCCCACTTTCTCCCTATCTATTCAATATAGTACTCAAAGTTCTCGCAAGATCAAATAAGACAACAAATGGAGACCAAGGGTATGAAATTGGAAAAGAAATCAAGGTATCACTAATTGTGGATGATATGCTAGTATAAACAAGAGACCCTAAAAATTCTTCCAGAGAACTTCTACAGCTGATAAACAACTTCAGCAAAGTGGCTGGATAAAAAAAAATAACTTACAAATCAATAGCCTTCCTTTATACAAATGATAAATAGGCTGAGAAATAAAATATGGAAACAATACCCTTCACAATATTTACAAGTAATATAAAATATCTTGGGGTAACACTAACAGAACAAGTGAAAGATCTGTATGGCAAGAACTTCATGTTTCTGCAGAAAGAAATCAAAGAATACCTCAGAAAATGGAAAGATCTCCCACGCTCATGGGTTGGTAGGACAGATGTAGTAAAAATGGCCATCCATTTCAAAAGCAAACTACAGATTTAACACAATTCCCATAAAATTCCAACACAATTCTTCACAGACATGGAAAGAGAAATTCTCAATATCATATGGAAAAATGAAAACTCCAGGGTAGCCAAAACAATTCTCAACAATAAAAGAACTTCTGGAGAAATCACCACCCTGATTTCAAACTGTATTACAGAGCAATAGTGATAAAAAAAAATACCAGATGGTATTGGTACAGAGACAGACAGGTCAATCAATAAAATAGAATTGAAGACCCAGAAATAAACCCACACACTTATGGTCACCTGATCTTTGACAAAGAAGCCATAAGCATACAGTGGATACAAGAAAGCATCTTCAATAAATGGGATTGGTCTAAGTGGTAGTCTGTATGTTGAAAAATGAAAATGGATCCATATCTATCAACTTGCACAAAGCTCATGTTCAAGTGGATCAAGGACCTCAACATAAAACCAGATCCACTGAAAGGAATACAACAGAAAGTAGGAAAGAGCCATGAACTCATTTACACAGGGGGAAATTTCCTGAACAGAATCCAATGGCACAGGCTCTAAGATCAATAATAGATAAATGGTACCTCTTGAAACTAAAAAGCTTCTAGAAGGCAAAAGACACTGTCAATAGGACAAATCCACAACCTACAGATTGGGAGAATAATATTCACTAACCTTACAAGTGATAGAGATAGAGAACTCAAGAAATTGACTTCCAAAAACCAAATAATCCAATTAAAAAATGTACAGAGTGAAATAGAGAATTCACAACAGAAGAATCTTGAGTGGCTAAGAAGAACTTAAAGAAATGTTCAAAGTCCTTAGTGACCAGGAAAATGCAGATCAAAATAACCCTGAGATTCCATCTTACATCAATCAGAAAGGCTAAGATCAAAAGTTCAAGTGACAGCACATGCTGGTGAGGATGCGGAGGAACACTCCTCTACTGCTGGTGGGGTTGCAAACTGGTCCAACCACTCTGGAAATCACTTTGGTTGTTCCTCAGAAAATTGTAAGTAGATCTACCTGAGGACCCAGCTATGCTAATCTTGGGCACATACCCAAAAGATGCTCCACTATTCCACAAGGACACATGTTCCATTTTGTTCATAGGAGCCTTTTTTGTAATTGCCAGAAACTGGAAACAACCATAGATGTCCCCCAACTGAAGAATGGATGCAGAAAATGTGGTTCATTTACACAATGGAATACTATTCTGCTATTAAGAATGAGGACATCATGAATTTTGCAGGCAAATAGATGGAACTAGAAAATATAATCTCGAGTGAGACAACCCAGACCCCAAAGTACATGAATGGTATTTACTCACTAGTAAGTGGACATTAGCCAAAAGTACAGTATACCTAGGGTATAACCCACAGACGGTTAGTAGTTTAACAAGCAGACAGGCCCAAGTGAGGATACTTCAATCACAGGTAGAAGGAGTGAAGAAAATAATCACGATCCCTGCAGGCAGAGGAAGAGAGGGACCAGGATGGTGGATCAGAAGGAAATGGGAAAAGGGGGTGGGGATCACGTATGGGGTTGGGGATAGGAGAAAAGCCCAGCGGGGAAGCAGAATGAATGGAAATAAGAAGCCTGGGGTGTGGAGGTAGGGAGACAAAAATAGGGAGACTGAAGGAAAGGAAGCTCAGTGACTGGCCCAACTTGGGATCCATCAAAGTGTGTGTGTTGTGGGGAGGGGTCACCAAGACCCGACAGTATTACTGCTGCTATAAAATGCTTACTGATAGGAGCCTAGCATGGCTGTCCTCTGAGAGGCCCAATCAGCAGCTGACTAAGACAGAGGCATATACTTACACCCAACCATTGGACTGAAGTCTGGGACTCCTCTGGTCTAATTGGGGGAAGGATTAAAGAAGCTGAAAGGAAGGGCAACTCCATAGGAAGATCAGCATTCTCAACTAATTTGGACCCCAGGGAGCTCCCAGAAACTGAGTCATCAAGCAGGCAGCATATACAGGCTGTTCTGAAGTCCCTTAGCACATATATAGGTGAAGTCTGTCTGGTCTTACCTCAGATGAGACTTGAAGCCCCAGGGAGAGGAGAGGTATGGTGTGTGTTGGTGAGCATCCTCTCAGAGACAGGGATGAGGAGGAATGGGGAGGGGGATCAGGACAGGGTCAATGGCTGGATTCATATATATATATGTAAATAAAAAAGAAAAGTGTTGTGAATTTCAGGATACTGAATTTATTGGCAGGGAGCTGGTGTTTGTTATGGGTGGGTACTGAGGTTGAGGGAAGGGTAGGTTCAGAAGATGAGCGTTTAACCACATGGCAGACAGATTATCTGCAATGTAAACTACAGCTCTATGATAGTTTTCACTGGTATCTGATATTCCCACATTCCACACATAATATGGCTTTTTTCTACTATTGATAGACTCACATAGATGATGTATTTAATATTTGGTAATTATGATTATGTATAAATTTGAGTTTGTAGCTTTTACTTTCAAGTTTATGTGAAATGAAAGGAGCATATCTTGAAATATGAATATTTAGAGAATGTGGGCAATTTATTCTTTATTTAATCAAAGTAATAAATTGCATTGTCATATAACCAGCACAGTTTATTTTTCTATATTAAAAGTTAATAACAAAATAACATTCCTTCACTGTATTTTAAAGGTGAACATGCATTTGTTAGCTGAAAAATATTGTAAATAAGCACAGGAGAATAATTACTCTATGCCCCCACTTTTTCTTATCCTTTCTACCTCTGTCACAGGGCAGTTATTAGCGTCTGAGGACCATTATCTCTAATGTGTAAACACAAGTGTGATGTATTTTATATTATTATGTATTTTATTTTGCAATTTAAGTGTATATTGCATACCACAGACCATATGTCAATTCTGTCGCGTATTTGAAGAACAAGTATGAAAGACTTTTGCACCACCTTCCCTGTCTCTTACAGCATGTGTATCCACAACTTTTAAGCATAGAATTGTTAGCAATGTGCAAGGCACACTTGTGACCCCCTTCCTAAAATAAATATTATCCTTAAAGTTTTATACATGCAAGTCCTTTGATATTTTTACAAAATGATTCCTAATATTCTTATCAAAAGTATTCTTATTCTTAATCAAAAGTAGTATACTGTTCCTTACATTTCATTTTTTATCTTCCTAGTATATGTTATGTATTTATTGTTTCATGTATTTTTTTTTCTGGATTCACTTTTGGCCTATTCTCAGTTACTTGAGAGTTTGATTTTCAGACTGCTATTTCACACCTCCCTCTGTTTGCTACTGGATTATTTTCTGGCTTGAACTTGTGCACTGGTCTTTTGTGCTGTGTCACAGCTACTTTCACTTTATATGTGCACAGGCCTGTTATATCCAAAAAGTCAGTTTTCCCCCCCTAGTCCCCCATTGCCTCTGCCTCTTCTTACTTCTATTCTCATTTTGGAAAGAAGCTTAGGAGGAAAGGCTGTAATCCAGTTCTCCCATTTAGAGTTGAGTATTCTGCAAGCTATTGCTCTCTGCCTTTGGACCAGTTGTAACTCAGTGGATGAAACATAATCAATTGAAAACAGAAGCTTTTCTGATGATAGTTGGAGATGTACTAATCTATTATAACAATAAGACATTGAGAGTTGGTGTAATACCATGTTCATTTAGCCTCACGAAAATAGTGATTTCTCCCCTAGGGCTTGCCTAGAAGGAAGTTCTATGAAGCAGGCAATAAGGGCTAATATCCAAATATATATAAAGAACTCAAGAAATTAACCACAAAAAACCAAACAACCCAATCAAAAAATGGAATATAGAACTAAACCGAGGGCTGCAGAGATGGCTCAGTGGTTAAGAGCACTGACTGCTCTTCCAAAGGTCCTGAGTTCAAATCCCAGCAACCACATGGTGGCTCACAGCCATCTGTAAAGGGATACAGTGCCCTCTTCTGGTGTGTCTGGAAACAGTTACAGTGTGCTCATATAAATAAAATAAATCTAAAAACAAACAAACAAACCAAACCAAAACAAAACAAAACAAAAAAAACCCCTAAATCGAGAATTCACAACAGAGGAATCTCGAATGACTAAAGAAATGTTCAACGTCCTTACTGATCAGAGAAATGCAAATCAAAAAGACCCTGAGATTCCACCTTACACCAATCAGAATGACTAAGGTCAAAACCTCAGGTGACAGCACATGTTGGAGAGGATGTGGAGAAAAAGGAACACTCCTGCATTGCTGGTGGGATTGCAAACTGGTACAGGTTCAGGGGGGACCTGGGAAGGAAAAGTGATGGGGGGCAGGGGGTGGAGAGGGGAAAATGATTGACTATTCAGTGGGGGAAAAACACAGAAATTCCTGAGGGCCAGCAGTAAGAATGGAAACATGCAACCTCGGGAGGTAAGAGGTTGGAGGGACCCTCCAGAGTGTACCAGAGACTTGGGAGGTAAGAGAATCTCAGGACTCAAAGAGAGGGACCTTAGATGAAATACTCTACATTGGGGAGAGGGATCTTGTAGAGCACATCTCCAGCAGAAAGACAGGGCATAAAGTGAGGGAGAGGGGGACCATTCCACAGTCACAACTCTGACCCATAATTGTTCTTGTCTGAAAGAACTGCAGGGATGGAATTGGAGAGGAGCCTGATGAAAAGAAAGTCCAGCCACAGGCCCAAAGTGGGATCCAGCTCAAAGGGATGTCCCCAAACCTGACAAGTTTACTGAGGCTGTGGAGCACTCACAAAAAGGGACCCCTTATGACTGCCCTCCGAAAGACCCAACAAGAAGCTGAAAGAGTCAGATACAGATATTTGCACCCAACCAATGGACAGAAGCTGCTGACCACTGTGATTGAATTAGGGGAAAGCTGGAAGAAGCTGAGGAACAGGGCAAATCTGTAGAATGACCAGCAGTTTCAATTATCCTGGACCCCAGGGATCTCTTAGATACTGGAACACCAACCAGGCAGCATACATACACCAGCTGATATGAGGCTCCCAACACATATACAGGAGAGGACTGCCAGGTCTGGGTTTAGTCAGAGAAGATGCACCTAACCCTCAAGAGACTGAAGGCCCCAGGGAGTTTAGAGGTCTGGTGGGATAGGAGTGTGGGGTAGGGACATCCTCATGGAGACAGGGTGGTTGGGAGGAGGTATGAGTAGTGGAACAATTGGAGTGTGGACAGGAAGGGGAATAAAATCTGGACTTTTAAATAAATAAATACATGGGATAGCCTTCTGGGGCATCAAAGGGAGGAGAGGCCTTGGTTCTGTGAAGGCTCGATGCCCCAGTGTAGGGTAATGCCAGACCAGGGAGGCAGGAGTGGGTGGGTAGGGGGTGGGGAACACCCTCATAGAAGCAGAGGAAAGGGAGATGGGATAGGAGGTTTCTAGAAGGGAAACTGGGAAAGGGGATAACATTTGAAATGTAAATAAAGAAAATATCCAATAAAAGAAAACAAAATATGAAGGTGAGCGCAAGTTTCTTCGTGTTATTTTATGTAGGTATAAAATAAGTTTAGCAATAGGATCTTAAACTTTGGGGAGTTAAAATAGAACATTGAAAATAACTTATAATGTTTGGAGTGGTCTATAAAACTCATTGGCTAACAGGTCTAACTCATGCAAAATAATGCTATTCTATATTTCTTTCAGAATGTAATTATTGGAAAATATTTTTATAATCTTTAATTTGTTTTTACTGAGACTTATAAAATAGCAAAAAATAATTGTTTTGAATCCAACTGATCTTTGTACAGAACAAAATTGTTCAGTTCCATCTATAAGCACATTTGAATTTATTTATTACCAATTTACTTGTGGTTTATATTCATTGTTCATGATTTATTAGTGGTTGATGAATTTTGTTTTTCTTCTATGGCAGGCTAGAAATTGTGCTGCTTAGTTTAGTTTGATGAAAGAAGGATTTGCCTATGTAAATGAAAGCTCAGTTAATCTAATTCCCCCATTAGACTGGCCTATTGATATGTCTGCCAAAGCATTTTCATGATTTATGATCAGTGTGGGTGGTACTTCTGGCAGGTTGTCCTGGGTTATATGGGATGACAGGGTGAGAAAGCCACCTGAAGAAATTCAGTAAGCAATAGTCCTCTATGGTCTTTGTTTTATTTACTGCCTCTTGGTTCCTGCCTTAACTACCCTCCATGAAGAACTGTAACCATAAGCTAAGGAAAACTTTCCTGTACCATCTTGCTTTTGGTGAGTATTTTATCATAGCAATAGAAAAGCAAACTAAAACAGATGCAATGCACATATAACAAACACACAGAAAGAGTATTCTGTGTGTGTTTAGCTTAATAAGACATAAATAATAATCCTTTTAACAAAGAAATGCATTTGAAAGACTTTAACCCTATTTTCCTTTACCTTTTCATAGAAATCATGAATCAGTTAATCTATCAATAAAATAATTCTTGTTTCTTTGAGAAAGATTTTTATAATAGCAAAGAATGGTATCAGATTTCCTATGTACCTCAGTCCAGTCTTGAATATGTGATTCCTCTGCATCAGTGTCCCCAATGAAGGGGTTATAGTATTGAACAAAGTGGTATATTAATATATTTAATATTATTATTGAAGTGGCAATTCCCTTAAGCGAATATTTATATAGATTTTCTTAAAAGCTCATCATGTTTTGATTCTTGGCTAGGTCTCCACCCTAACTGCTTCTCAAATATTTTCTTTCTTTTGTATCACCTTTGCTGTGTTTATTCTCAGAAACTTATATTCCTTTTTAAATGTGTTCATTCATTCTCTACTTTGCAAAGTATGTTTGAGTTGCAAGTCTAGATGGAGAATTATTTATTTCTAAAAACAAATATTATTGCTCTTTCTAACTCTATGAAGAATTGAGTTGGGATTCTGATGGGGATTGCATTGAATCTGTATATTGCTTTTGGCAAGACAGAAAACCCAGGATAGCTAAAACTATTCTCAAGTGTAAAAGAATTTCTGGGGGAATCAGTATCCCAGACCTCAAGCTGTAGTACAGAGCAATAGTGTTAAAACTGCATGGTATTGGTATAGTGACAGGCATGTAGATCAAAGGAACAGAATTGAACCCAGAAATTAATCCACACTCCTATGGTCACTTGATCTTTGACAAAGGAGATAAAACCATCCAGTGGAAAAAAGATAGCCTTTTCAACATATGGTGCTGGTTCAACTAGAGGTCAACATGCAGAAGAATGCAAATTGATCCATTCTTATCTCCTTGCACTAAGCTCAATTCCAAGTGGATCAAGGACCTCCACATAAAACCAGACACACTGAAACTAATAGAAAGGAAACTAGGGAAGAATCTTGGACATATGGGCACAGGGGAGAATTTCCTGAACAGAACTCCAATAGCTTATACTCTAAGATCAAGAATTGAGAAATGGGACCTCATAAAATTAAAAAGTTTCTGTAAGGCAAAGGACACTGTCAAAAGGAAAAAGCAGCAACCAACAAACTGGGAAATGATCTTTACCAACCCTACATCCGACAGAGGGCTAATATCCAATACATACAAAGAACTCAAGAAGTTAGACTCCAGAGAGCCAAATAACCCTATTAAAAAATGGGGTACAGAGCTAAACAAAGAGTTCTCATCTGAAGAATATCTAATGGCTGAGAAGCACCTAAAGAGATGTTCATCATCCTTAGTCATTAGGGAAATGCAAATCAAAACAACCCTGAGATTCCACCTCACACCAGTCAGAATGGATAAGATCAAAAACACAGGAGACAGAAGTTGTTGGTGAGGATGTAGAGAAAAAGGAACACTCCTCCACTGCTGGTGGGATTGCAAGCTGGTACAACCATCCTGGAAAGCAGTCTGCCGGTTCCTCAGAAAACTGGGCATGACAGTCCCGGAGGATCTGGCTATACCACTCCTGGGCATATACCCAGAGGCTTTACCTGCATGCAATAAAGACACATGCTCCACTATATTCATAGCAGCCTTATTTATAATAGCTAGTAGCTGGAAAGAACCCAGATGTCCCTCAATGGAGGAATGGATTCAGAAGATGTGTTATATTTACACAATGGAATACTACTCTGCAATTAAAAACAATGAATTCACGAAATTCCTAGGCAAATGGTCAGAACTTGAAAATATCATCCTTAGTGAGGTAACCCAATCACAAAAGAACACACATGGTATGCAGTCACTGATAAGGGGATATTGACCCAGAATCTCAGAATACCCAAGACACAATTCACATATCAATAGATTTCCAAGAAGATGGAAGGAGAGACCCCTGGTCCTGGAAAGACTGGATGTAGGGGAATATCAGGACAGAGAAGCGAGAGGGGGTTGAATGGGGAAAAGAGGGAGGGAAAGGGGCTTATGGGACTTTCGGGGAGGGAGGAAACGGGAAAGGGGAAATGATTTGGAATGTAAATAAAAAAAATTTAGAAAATAAAAAAAAGAAAAGAAACTGTGAGCCAAAAAAAAACCAAACAAATTGTATAATTTATTTTTCATTTTAAAATCTAGTAATCACTTTGTTGCTGATCACTGTGTTGCTGATAATCTTCTGGACTTTCAAGAGTATCTGGTTTGTCATTCTGAAATTTCATTGAGAGATATTTCAGATTATTATTATTATTATTATTGTTATTATTATTAAATTGTTTGTTGGTTTCTAGTGAAATATGTTTATTTTATAATGTTCATTTGATGAGTCAGTTACAGAAAACTCTAATTTGTCTCCCTGTCACCGAGTATTCCTTTGGCACATGTAGCTGCATTAGTCATTCTCAAGCTATTCCTCAGGCCCCTCAGTATTATTTTCATTCTTTTTCTCCTATGTTCTGTGCTGGACTGATGATGACATCTTCAGATCTACCTTCCATTAAACATCTTCTTTATCCAATGACTTTGAACCATGTTATAATCTGATTTGTTCACAGTTGGAAATAATAATCTTTCTGTCTCTTTTTTCTTCATTTATTTTGAAACCTTTCTTCTTTGCAGGTGTCCTGTGAACTCCTTTATATTTCTGTCCCGACCTGGTTTGGTCTATTATTTTGAGATATACTCATAATGTCAGCACACTGTTGAATTATTCCTCTCTGAATGGCTTTTTGCCATCCAATATCAATTTTAGGAGGATATTTGTTGATTCTGGATTATTAGGGTAAATTTTCCAATAGGTCTTTAAAATTTTATAATATCTGACATAAACAGCTGTAAAACTATTCCCTTTTAAATTTATGATGTGTCAATTTATACAGTAACAGTATATTTAAAACCCTCTCCTTGTGATTAAGTTCTAGGTGTACTGATAGAGCCCATGTCTTTTGCATATAAGTATTATAAAGCATTTGATTCTTAAGTACAAGACTTTTGATAGCTAGAACATATATTTTTGTATTGAATAATTCAGATCTGTGTTTTTTATGTTTCTTATGTGACGAAAATCAGGTTTATTTTCTAACTGCATTATTGTAACAAAAATTATCAATGAATTTTAATTCCTATGATATATTGACTATAGTTAATGCATTTTAATATTTTAAACTCACTTTTTAATTTTGTTTATAATTTCTATATTTTTAGGATATACCTATTAAACCATCCATGAATCATTATCACAAATTTAAATTTAAATACACAATTATTTCATTACTACCAAAAGATGCCTATCTTTAATATTCTTTAGTTTTTATACTGTTCTTGGATTTAAGGTTCTCTACTTTTCTATGTAAACCTCAGTTTAATTTAATTTCATTTTTAAAATTGAATTAGATGCAGAAGTGCACTTATTTTTATTTAGATATTATGCATAGAGAATAACAAGCTTTTAGAAGATCTCATAAGTGCCACAGGATATTGATATTGTTTTTCTTGAGATCCATGACTTTTGGTGCATTTTCCTAGATTCCAAAATGAAAAAAAATGCATTAGGAACCAGAGAAATCAAGCATGCAAAATACTGATTTTGTTTCAAGGTAAAGTGTGATTGCAACAAAGAGGACAAGATCTGCTGTGGGAAGTTTGGTATAGCATCTGTTGCTTCCTAAGAATGAATATGAAGGAGGTGAGTGCATTTTCTTTGAGGAACATCGAAGCAGAGACTAAGGAGAAACACAGAGTAGAACTTAGTTTGGGGCAAGGAGTGGAGTACTAAGAGCTTAAAATTTTGTAACTTGTTTACCATATCTGCTGACTGAAATGTAAAGTTATATTCATTTTATGGGATGCAACATAGAACAAAGCAAAATTTAAAATTTTAAGTAATAATGACAAAATAATATAAATAGAAAGCAAGATAATAAGTAGTAAATGAGAACTTAAGTTTACACAAACACTGTATAGAAAACAAGTTTATCGAACCCTACTATGTTTTTTTTTTAAAGAAAAAGCAAATAGGAATGCCATCACACTTGTTCTCACAAACCTTCCTTATAAATGGACTGTTAGCATATTCTTTTTATTTATATTCTCATAAGTTATGAAAATTATTGCTTATAGAGGTAAATCACTTGCTTAAAGCCATTGATTTGCTAGCAAATGACAGAACAAAAATTAATGTGCAGGCTTACACACTGACAACTAGTTTTCTTGAATTTTTTCTTTATTTTTGGGAGTATATTTTTTGTCTTATGTCCTTCACAGTAAGCTAAATATATTCATCACTAGTAGCTGTCAATTCATAAATAATAATTTTCCTGCTTCAGTAAGAATAAAAGAATTGTATAAAGATAAAAAAATATTCAAAACATCAGACATTATTTTCAAGGTCATGTAATTTCAAGAACCCATAACTAATAGTAACAAAAGAAACCGATAGTTGCTGAATGCTCAAGTAAACTTCCATAGCTATGTTAAAAACTGTGACAAAATTGGTTTTTACCTCCTAAAGACATCTACAGATGAAGGACATGCTCACTTTATAATCAGTATACCAAAGAGATATTTATACTCCACATTAATTGAAGCAGTGCTCACAAGAGCCACATGTAGAAACAATAAGTTACCATCCAGTCCTGGGAGGGTTAAAAACTGTGTTTCACAAACAGCAAAATACTATTTGAATTTATGTTCAATATTGTATTGAATTATGAAATCTGTCCATTGCAGCAACATGTTTGGCAATCATAGTTCTAAGCAAGTGAATAAATCAAAAGCAGAAATACAAGTATCACATGATTTTGTTCATATGCTGAATATGAAAACTGTATCTAAGGCCTGAGCCAAAAGAGCTCATAGTAGAACATTTATTTGGTATGTGCAAAGACCATGAATCTACAGAAAGAAATTAACAAGCTAGTAAAAAGAAAAAAAAATGAAATACCCAAAATTAACAAAATGACCTACTAAGATTGAGGGTAGAATGGTAGTTAATTAAAGCTGATAGAAAAGGAGAATAGTTAACCTTTTGAATACAAAGTAATAGTCACTTAGGAGCAGAGTGAGACTAGATGACAACACTATATTGTGCACTTTTGTAAAACCAGAGGAAAGAATGTTGAAAGCTTTATCCTTATTCAGTTTGGAAAGACTGACATGTATATCCTGATTCATAATTGCAAATTAAAGACATTCAGCATTCAAAGAATATTTTGTGCCCTTGAATTTGCATAGCTTCTATGTTTTAATATACTAGCTAAATTAAATTAAATAAAATAATAACTCTTTTCCGGTATAATTATTCACTTTCTGGTTGGATTTGAGGTCTTCTCTACAAGAGAATCCAAAGCTCATGGCTCAGGATATCATAGTTCCTAAGGTAAAACCTACAATTGTTATTTTGCTAAATGAACATGCTATCACATTTCTTTCTATATACTTATGTTTACATCTATATTTTTTTGCTGCATGCAACCCAGTTCTGAAAAGCCTCTTCTTTCAGTAGGCAATAGTTAATGGGGAGAAGCTTAAATACTCAGTGTGCTGAGAATGAAAGACTAAATGTTCAGCCCTAAAATTGACTGCAATTTAAACCCTCCATGACCAAGGCTAAGGGAACTTCACAGAAGAGGCAGAAAAAAATGTAAAACCTGGAAGATGGAGAAGAGTGATGTTAAAGGCTGTCTTCTGCACATAAGATGGTCATCCTTCTCACAACTTCATGGTGAGTGTGTTTACTTGTACAAGGCCTGCATAAATTCGATTCAGCCAAAATTCCAGCATACGTGGGGTAGATGATCTTCAGGTCCTACACCTTACTGAGAGCTCTTGGCAGCTAATAGTTTCTGGGAGACAGGAGAACTATTCTTCTTTAAGTGACCATTAGCTTGAGTAGACTGCCTCATGCTCATATACATATGGACATCAAAACTAGACTTAATAAGTAAGTTAAAAGGACATGAAATTGAGAGGGGAAGCCTACTGGGAGGATATGAGGAAGCTGTATGGGAACAACTTGGCTGTGGGATATAATATTTCCCTGTGTATATGTATGAAATTCTTTTTTTTTGATGAAAATTTTAATAGGTAATGCACAGTTTGTCATTAATTTTGTGTATATGCTGTGTGATATATGTGTATTTGTGTTCACATGTGTATGTACACATGAGTGCTAACATATGTATTACATGTATTTGTGGAGGCCATAGGTTGATATCAGTCTTCAATTTATTTACTGAATTGGGATCTCTCAGTAAGACAAGGCCACTTGTACTTAATTAGTCCATTTATCCAGCTTGGGAACTTGCAAGGGGTGTGTGGTGGTGAGCGCATGCCTCTCCTTATTTGTGTCCCCTGTTTTTATTTCATGAGTTAAAATTACAGAAGATGTGGTATATTTACACAATGGAATACTACTCTGCAATTAAAAACAATGAATTCACGAAATTCCTAGGCAAATGGTCAGAACTTGAAAATATCATCCTTAGTGAGGTAACCCAATCACAAAAGATCACACATGGTATGCAGTCACTGATAAGGGGATATTGACCCAGAATCTCAGAATACCCTAGACACAATCAGCATATCAATAGATTTCTAAAAAGATGGAAGGAGAGACCCCTGGTCCTGGAAAGACTGGATGTAGGGGAACGCCAGGACAGAGTAATGAGAGGGGGTTGAATGGAGAAAAGAGGGAGGGAAGGGGGCTTATGGGACTTTCGGGGAGGGAGGAAACGGGAAAGGGGAAGTGATTTGGAATGTAAATTAAAAAAGTAAAATAAAATAAAAAAAAAAAGAAAAAAAATTACAGCTAGATGTCTTCACTTTAGGCCATAAACCCCAATATTAACATTACTCTTTTGTTTGGGCTCATTTGAATTTTGTGAAATTCTTACAATTTGAGAGGTCATTCTTTCATGAACAATTTCCATGCAATTTTTAACTCACTTCTACAGAAATTATTTCAGTATAGCTGAGCATCCAAAGTGAATTTGAATTTCATATTTAATAACCTCTTTCTCTGCTTTCAGTAAACATGATGGAAATTAATTTTCAGGCAACTGAGCTATTTAAGGAAGCAAACCTGTTAAATATAGCAAGTAGAATGATGTTAGGACCGAGAATAAGAATCCTCCTTTGCAAATTTACATGAAACAGGGCCTTCCAGTCAGCCTTCCAATTAGACCACACTGAAAGCCAATGCTTTGTTGAGGGCTGTCAGCTCAATTAGCATTTATATTTGCAAAGCCATCCAGGCCCCACGAACAGTGCCAGCATCTTTAAGATAAACCTGGTAGTCAGTTTGTGCTAAAAATAGTTAACTAAAGAAGAGCAATTTCTCTTTCTGACATGCAGTGAAGTACCTTCTAACACAAGGTGATGGGTTTTTGGCAGAGAGAATGGTTAAGGAAAAAAAAATGCACCGTAGTGAGAATCTATTTTATTCAGGGTCAGCAAGTGGGAGAAAATAATAGAGGTTATTACAAAACAGAGGGAGTGAGGCATTCTGGTAGAATTTGACTCTACCAAACAACCTTATATTTTAGTTCCAGCTCTGTCAATTACTAGGTAAATAAGCACATTAAAACATATATATCAATTCCTCTTTGCCAAAATGAGGCACAAAACAATCTATCTTGTTATGTTATCATAAAGAAGTATCAAAGTAGTACCTACACAATGCATTAATAATCATTGGTTACTGTACTGTTTTCATCTTCTCTTCCTCCAAAATCTCTCTCCCCTCTTCCTCCTCTCCCTCTTCTTCTCCATCTCCATCGCCAACTCCTTTTCCCTCTCTCACACTCTCCCTTTTCCTCTCTCTATGTTCCTCTTCTTATTTTTAACTGTATCTGAAATTTAAAAAAGCCATTTCAATCACATCAAGGCAGCCTTTGTCTTCCCCTTTAGACTGGCTTTTAAGTCTCACATGCACTCTATAAATTCAAATGTTTCACCACTTATTACCATTGGTCTTTGCTAAAATTTCCTCTCATGATTATCTACCTTTATTTCACATTTTTCAGTGAGACATTTTCTTTTCAGATGAGTTATTTTGTAATCAAACATTTATGAAGAGCAAATTCATTTATGATCTCTATGTAGTAGATAATTTACATTTTGATTATCAATAATGCCTTAACTCAAAGGCTCCAGAAATCACCCTTCATCTGCCTTTAAATTCTGAAATTTGGAGGGTTTTAAAACTGAAATAAACTGCTTATCAGTTTTCTGTCTGGGTTATTAAAGTTAGCAGTTACTGTCCATTCAATGAGTTAGTGTATTCCATAGCTGGTGAACGTTGAGGAATATAATGTGGATCAGGAAAAAAATGGTATAGCTTTTGGCAAGAAAGAATCAGGTCTTACTTTGACCATGTTTCACTGTGTGACTTCTACATGGCTTTCCCATTGACAGATAGTAAGAATTTATAAATACAAGCTTTGGACTTGGGGTGTACCTAAGTGATAAAATTATCTGACAAGGCCCTGGGTTCAACTTCTAGAACTAAAAAGAAGTAAATAATATGGATGTGTTTATTTTTCATAGCAGTATCCTAAAGTCAGCATTTAGATGTTTTCATGTTTTGAGTGAACAACTAATGTCTAGAGAAGCATGGACAAGACTTAAATGTAGCCTATTGTCATTGTCTTTTTTAAAAACTGTAGTTGACTTTGTTTAAAGTCTTTGGGTTTTATGACCCTTTTGATGAAGAAATCTACATTCAGAAGGAACCTATTATTATGTTGAACCAAGAAACATTGTTAATCAATTCTTTACATTATCTTCTTTACAAGTACAAGAAACCACCCCAAACCTAGGCAAACATCACTTCTGAAAGTAAGATCCAATTTCTTCAGCAGTTACCACCCATTCAATGAGCTTTATTCGTTACTGAAAAGTGGATAAGGGTGTAATATTTAAATGTCATCAATCATTGACAATGAATGGCTGCTTAGAGAGAGAGAGTGTCAGTGTTCATCAAGAATGCATCCCCTGAGAAGTTACCCAGCAGATGATCCTACATAAATGCACATGTAGAGATAGAACTGATTGGATCACACACACACACACACACACACACACACACACACACACACACACACACACACAGAGGCGGGGGAGGGAGAGGAGAGAGGACATGAAATTATGAAGTTGGTGTGGAAAAGTGTTAGGGTATCTAGGGAAAGAATTGGAGAGAAGGAAATGAGGGGTTGAATTTATTTAAATATATGTGTGTATAAAATTCTCAGTAATAATTTGAATAAGTTTCTTAAGCCAGGACATGGATGATATATTTTTCTCCATATGTTTTTAGAGTCCTTAACATTCTTAAACCTTTTAAGATCATCCTTCAGCAAGAATTTGTAAAAAGTTTCATATCCTGTATTCTCCAAGTTATTTTCTGAGGTTTTCTCATAAAAACAATGGGATTAAAAAATATAAAGGAAATGAAATAAATGAACAGCCTTGCTTTTTCATAATCAGTGTTCAAAGGTTAATTTGTAGGCTAACTACTAAATAGTTTTATTTTAGAGAGCATAATTATAGGAAGTAAAGCTCATTCCAGGAGATAGTACTTTTTTATAGAAGAAGGTATGTTACTCTTTTATAGAAACTCTTTTGTGTTTCTTCTCTACTCCTTAATATCTTGCAAGAAGCAACCATACTGCTTGCTTTTCATGATTTGGGAGAGCACTGTTCAATGTGAGATGATTTTAATTGCTCTATTATAGGAATGTGGTGGTTGTCTGTTCATAACTTACTTTGTACTGTTAACTTTAACCTCCATGGAGAAATCAGTAGTGTTCTCTAGATCTGTTCCTCAAAATACTCTGCTCTTCTCCATTATACATGATGTTCTGTAAGATGAAGAATAATATTACATAATGATCTTTGCCAAATCGTGTCACTTGAAGGTGCGTCCTGTTTTCTTTGTTTACTGGTTTTGAAAGTGAGAATAATGATCTCAAAGCTACTCTGAGAATTAAAATGATTAGATGTAAATTGCTGCATATTTATTCAAAACACATATCAATGTTTTAGTACTATTAACTCCTCTCTATTTTTTCTGTTTTCAAGGACTGATAGAGATTTACACATATTTTCTAGAATAATTGAATCCTGTGATTTATACAGATTATGGATTTGAAAACTGGATGAGTATATTTATTGAATTTCTTTGTCACCAAGTCAAGTTACAGTTTTATCTGTCATCTACTGTACATTTTACTCTCCGATGCACTGAAGAAAATAACAGCCCTGAGAATTCACATAATAGACACTCAACCTCAAGGATCTAAGAATATTGTCAAAGTACAGTCCTACCTTTTGCCATCTACTTCCTCCCCTTATATAGAAGGCTGAGGAATAAGAGCTGCACAATCAGAATATGTCAACTACTTGGTATTGATTGCAATAATTAGCAGGGTTTACATGAAGGACAGGATTGATGATTATGGCACTAAAGGTTGTATTTAGGTACAAAGGACTAGGAGATTTCCAGATTGAAATAAAAATGGCATCAACTAGATATATGGACAAAATCCATGAATGATAGGTATATAGACACCGAGCAGATTAAAGGTGACCAAAACTTATACCTAAGATACATATAGTCAATGAATTTGATGAGATTAAATCTTGAAAGTTAAGTTTAATTGTTAAGACTCTAGTTAGAGAAATCATATCTCCTTCAGCCTTTACATGCTATGGGTTTTTTAATATTTTTCATTGATTCTTCTCACATATAATATGTCCCAACCACAGCTCACCTGGCCTCCATTCTTCTTAGTCCACTACCCTGGCTTTTTAGGCACTTGAACTTCAAATTTGGTCCTAAAATAATATGATTAATTTAATAATACACAAAAGCAAAGTGATGTCATACTGAGTATGATCTAGATTACTTAAACTCACTTTGATTTACTCCTGAGGTTTAATGTCAGCCTACAAACCTACTTCGTTTGGATATCCACTCGTACACTCATGATTCTTCTTGAAAGAAAGACTAACTCAGGGCATAACACTGCCAACATTTGCACCTAGTTCAAATATTGAAACTCTGAGTTTAGCAGTATCTGAGAACATGAGGCAGAAAAGGACAGAGTGTTGTGTACTTCATGTATGCGCATAGTACCAGGTTAGACAATGAACTATGCTAAGAATAATCAATTGTCTGTTTAGTGGACAAAGGAAAGCATTACCTAAACTTTCCAGCTCTGGATGCATGAGCTTTATTTTCTAGAATATTGATCACAAATTATTTCAAACTAGATGGTTTTAAATGAAAGTAATTAATATTCTCAGTTTGGAAGTCAATAAACCTTCCCAGGTGTTAGTGAAATTTGGTCTACACTCATCACTTCCTCTGAAAACTGAAAGCAGAATCCTTTGCTGCCTCTTGCCACCTTCTGATATTTGTCATTAGTGCTGTTGTTCTTTGGTTTTGTAGATGTATGACACCAACCTGTGCCTCTCTTTTAATTTTCGTCTCTTCTCTTTTGCAAGAACACGATTCAACAGGCTTAAAGAC
This sequence comes from Tokudaia tokunoshimensis, assembly GCA_036184795.1. NCBI lineage: Eukaryota > Metazoa > Chordata > Mammalia > Rodentia > Muridae > Tokudaia > Tokudaia tokunoshimensis. The sequence goes on from BTHU01000004.1 coordinate 82,331,446, forward strand.
CCAAGTTCTTATACAAAGAGTTCATTTCATACATGTTAATAAAGATTTCCCCACAAAATTATCATATTTTCAAGCAGTAACAAAATGCCAGCAAAACTTTTGAATGACCACAATTCAAATGTGAAATTTTCTGAGAAATGTAAATGAGCCCTTTGGGGATCCACGGACAGACAATAACACATTTCCTCAGAGTCTGAGACAATTTGGAAATGCACCATGGATGCTTCAGAATTTTTGAGTCCCAGTCTGATCCTACTGCCAATACTTCTGCTTTTGATAATTGAGCTTTAGTAACAAAGTGTATGGCTGGAATCGAAGATGCACATGATTCTATGGAGATTTGAATTTATGCATGTTTTATATTCATCATAATATTTGAGTCTCATAATTGAACTGTAAATCATAGAATACTGTTCTTGAAGATTTAAATAAGATTCACTGTAGTCTACAATAATTGAAAATTAAAATAAAATTATAAGCAGATCAGCACGTTCTGACTTTATCCCATAATTGAAGAACACCCGCAAGCTTCTTATCCCTGACAGGCTTAACCGCCAACCAATTAGCTCTTCAGCAGGGCCTTGCCACAAAGAACCTAGAAGTTTTGCAGCATCTTTTCTAAAGAACAAAGAAAAGAGTTGAACAGGTCACATTCAGGCTATTGTCTATCAATTTAGGATTCTCATTAAATTATAATTTATCTAGAGACAAAGAAGGGAAAAGGGGTAGCAAGAAGCCAAGCCTGCTTTTTCTTCTTTTTCTTTTTTTTATAGAAAATAATCCAAAGTTGGTAAGAAATACTTGATCCTAACAGAAATCATGTACAATGTCTTCAAAGAAGAAATATGATTTGGGGGTCAGCAAGATGGTTCAGAGAATATGGTGCTTGCCACAGGAGTTTGATTACCTAAGTTTAATACTCAGAGCCCACATAAAGCTGGTAGATGAAAATAACTCCGGAAAGATGTGAACTCATAACACACACACACACACACACACACACACACACACACACACACACACACACGAGAGAGAGAGAGAGAGAGAGAGAGAGAGAGAGAGAGAGAGAGAGAGAGAGAGAGAGAGGAATTAATTAATAAAATAAAATAAATTTAAAAAATCTATAACTTTTAAAGAGACAAAGCTATTTAGGTAAGACTTTTTTATAACATCTCCAAGTTCTTTGCCTGTCTTATGGAACACCAGGTGCCTTCTCTTTGCATTAAATATATATACACTTGATGCCCTTATTCAATATAACCTGGTTTCTTAACTCCTGAGTAGTATGGATTCTATGCAATGGGATTTTATACTAGTGAAACCAGCTGTTTTGTATCTTAGAAGATACAATTAACATTTGGAAATTATTCTTTGCCATGTTTTTCAGTCAAAATATAATTGGTTGGCATTTTGAACTGCTACTGAACTCTCCGGTGCTCAAAATAACTGACTCTTGGGAAAATAGAGCCTTTTTATTATTTTAAGATCAAAAGTTGAACCATCTCAGTAGAAGGCAAGGCTGTCAGGTTGTCTCTTGTAATACTCTAAATACAGCTGAGAATAATTCCTCAGTTGTATATATAGCCAACAATTCTTATACCTGAAATCTGCCTCAAAACATTGTATTTAAAACAACAAATACAAACTTTAATTCCCTCTTTGCTTATTCTATAGCTCAATCACAATCCTAAATAGTAAGAAAGAATTTGTTATTTGAGTAGTTTTATTTTTTTTAAATCACTCACCACTTTCTGAAACTTTTCTGTCTCTAAAGCTACAAAAGGTTAAATTTTTAAAAAAATGTCTTCCATAAAAGACAAGGTCAATTAGAACAAAAATCATATTTGTTTCGCTGATTCTTCCTATTAGGCATATTTTCTAGAAATTCAAGTTCAGTTGAAGGTGTGCAGGTGGCATTGGCATAGTGCACTCAGGTGTTTTTTTTTTTTCTTTCTATCACTGTGATAAACACAATACCCAAAAGCAAATAGGAGAGAAAAAGTTTTATTTAGCTTATAAATCCTTGTGAAAAGCCAAGGCAGGAACTCATGAAGAGCAGAAACCTGGAGGCAGAACCTGAGACAAATATCAAGAAGAGTTGCTTAGAGGTTACTCCCTTTAGCTTGCACAGCTTCACTTTTCTTTTGTTCCAGGAATTTATTTATATACTTTTAATCCAGATCCCAGCCCCATCTCCCTCCTCTCCTCCCAGTCCCACTCTTATAAATCCCTCCCCTCACTACACCCTTCCCTGTTCCTCAGAGAAAGAGAAGCCTCCCTTGGGTAGCACTTAATTCTGGGATATCAAATCTCAGTAGGACTAAGTTCATCCTCTTCCACTGACCAGACAAGTCAATCCAGCAAGAGGAAGGGGATTCAATGGCAGGTAACAGTCACAGTCAGAGACAACTCCTACTCCAATTTTTGGGAAATCCACATAAAGACCAAGATGCTCATCTGCTACACATGTGTAGAGGACCTACAAGCATGCTCTTTGGTTGATGGTTCAGTCCCTCTGAGCTCCCATGGGCCTAGGTTAAATTGACTCTAGGTCTTTTTGTGTTGTCCATTACCCCTCTAACTCCCTCAGTTCTTCCCCTTACTCTTCCATATACTTCATGAACTCTGCCTAATGTTTGGCTGTGTGTTTCTTCATCTATTTCCATCAGCTGTTGAATGAAGCCTCTCAGATGACAGTTGTGCTAGGCTTCTTTCAGAAAGCATAGCAGAGTACCGTTAATAATGTCACAGGGATTCACTATCTCCCATGGGAGGATCTCAAGTTGGGCTTGTCATTGGTTGGCCATCCCCTCAATCTCTGATCTATCTTTCTTCATGAACATCATGCAGGTAGGGAACTTTTGGGGTCAAAGGTTTTGGATTACTGTTTTTATCCCTCCACTGGAAGTCCTGCTGGGCTACAGAAGGTAGCCATTTGAGGACACATACCTACACTGCTAGGAGTCTTAGCTAAGGTCAACCCCATATCTTCCCAGGAGCCTCCCCAGAACTGCAGCTTGTCCCAGAGTTGCTCCCCCCACAGATTTTCCTTATCTCTCCCAGCCCTCTCTACCCCTACCTCTGCTTTTCACATACCTGATTGCCACCCAGTTCCCTGTCCTACAATCTCTGCCACCCAGTTCCGTCTCTCCATTCACTTCTTTTTTTTTTTAATTCTGTATGATACTTTTATTGTGGTTTCAAGTCCCAATACATTTGATTTTTTTTAATATATTTTTTTGAAACAACAAAAGACTGATAAATTTATAGAAACTGAACAAGTCTCTACTAGTCCAAGAACAAATGAAGAAGGAAATGAAAGTCTTCTTACAACTCAATGAAAATGAAGGTACAACATACCGAGACAATGAACACAGTGGTAAGAGGAAATTTCATAGCATAAAAATGCATTCAAAAAGAAATTGAAGCAATCTTACACCAGCAAATTATTTCTAATAGCTGAATAGTACACTATTGTGTATATATACCACAATTTCTGTTTCCATTCCTCTGTTGAAGGACATTTGGATTCTTTTGAGCTTCTGGCTATTATAAATAAGGCTGTTATGAACATAGTGGAGCATATGAACAAAGTGGAGCATATGTCCTTATTGCATGTTGTAGCATCTTCTGGGTATATGCCCAGGATTGGTATAGCTGGATCTTCAGGTAGTACTATGTCCAATTTTAATGACTATTTTATTTCCCCTTCTGAGTGAGATTCAAGAATCCTCGCTTCAGCTATCCTATTAGTTTCTTTGTGTCTGTGGACTGTAGCATGGTTATCCTACACTTAATAGCTAATATCCACTTATAAGTGAGTTCATATTATGCATGTCTTTCTGGTCTGGGTTTCCTCATTCAGGACATTATTTTCTAGTTCCATCTGTTGCCTGCAAATACCATATCCTTCTTTTAATAGCTGAGTAGCATCCCATTGTGTAAATGTACAAATTTTATTTATCCATTCTTCAGTTTAGGGACACATGAGCTGTTTCCTGTTTCTGGCTAGGAGGTATGAACATAGCTGTGCAAGTGTCCTTGTGGTATGTTGAAATATCTTTTGGGTATATACCCAGGAGTGGTAAAATTTGATCTTGAGGTAGAACTATTTCCAATGTTTTGAGAAAGTTCCAAATTGACTTCCAAAGTGGTTGTACAAGTTTGCAATCTGGCCAGCAATGGAGAAATGTTCCCCTTCCTCCATATCCTCACCAGCATGTGCTGTCACTTGAGGTTTTGATCTTAGTTATTCTGATTGGTATAAGATGGAATCTCAGTATCACTGTGATTTGTACTTCCTTGATAATTAAGGACATTGAACATTTCTTTAAGTGCTACTCTGCTATTAAAGATTCCTAGCTGATAATTCTCTTTTAACCTCTGACTCCACTTTTAATTTCTTTTTGGTTTATTGGGGACTAATTTCTTAAGTTCTTTATATATTTTGATATTAGTCCTCTGTCAGATATAGGGTTGGTGAAGATCTTTTCCCATTCTGTTATCTGAACTTTTGTCCTATTTATGGTGACCTTTACCTTACAGAAGCATTTTAGTTTCATGGGGTGCCATTTGTTAATTTTTGATCATAGTGACTGTGCTCTTGGTGTTCTGTTCAGGAATTTGTCTCTTGCACCAATCTGTTCAAGATTATCTGGATTGAAGTTAATCTCATTTTCTCTTCTATGAGGTTTAGTATCTGATTTTATGTTGAGGTCTTTGATCCACTTGGACTTGAGGTTTTTGCAGAATGATACATACAGATTTATTTGTATTCTTTTTTTTTCCTTCTTTTTATTAAACATTTTATTTGTTTACATTTCAAATGATATCCCCCTTCCCGGTTACCTCTCTACTAACCCCATTCCATCTCCCCTTACCATCCTCCCCTTTGCTTCTCTGTGGGTGCTACTCCACCCATTCACCCACTCTCACCTTATCCCTCTAGCATTCCCCTATGCTAGGGCATCAAGCTTCCCTCCCTCCAATTGAGGTTAGATAAAGCCATTCTCTACTATATATGTATCTGGAGTCCTGGCTCTTTGGTTGCTGGTTTAGTCCCTGGAAGCTCTGGGTAGTCGAGTTAGTTGATATTGTTCATCTTATAGGGCTGCAATCCCCTTCAGCTTCTTCAGTCCTTCCCCTAGCTCTTCTCTTTGGGTCCCCAGGTTCAGTCTGATGGTTGACTGTAAGTATCTGCATCTGTATTGATAGAACCTCTTAGTGAATAGCCGTACCAGGCTCCTGTCAGCAAGTACTTCTTGGCATCAGCAATAGCATGGGGATTTGGTGTCTGCATATAGGAGGGGCCCTAGGTGAGGCAGTCTCTGGAAGGCCTTTACTTCAGTCTCTGCTCAATTGTTTTGTCCTGGTCTTTTCTGGGTTTAAAATTTTGAGATGTATAGGTGGCTCCATCCCTCAACTGGGGGCAGTGCCTATCTACTGGAGGTGATTTCCACAGACTGTATCTCCCATTTGTTGGATATGTCAGCTAAAATCACCATTGGCTCCTGGGAGCCTCTTGCTTCCCTGGAGTCTGAGACTTTTTAGTGGCTACCCCATTTCCCCATTCCTGCTCTGCTACATGTTTCTATTCAATTTCCTGATTCTCTGTACTTCTCTCCTGTCCTTTTCAATACTGTTCCTGCCTACCTTTTTCCCCTCCCCTCCTCTCTCCCTCCTGGTCTCTCCTTCCCTCTCTCCTGTGATTATTTTGTTCCCCATTCTATGTAGGATTGAACCATCTACACTTTGGTCTTCCTTCTTAAGTTGCATATGGTTTGTGGGTTGTATCTTTGGTATTCTGAGTTTTGGGCTAAACTCTGCTTATCAGTGAGTACATAGCTTGTGTGGGTTACCTCACTCAAGATGATATTTTCTAGTTCCATCCATTTGCCTGCCAATTTCAATGAAGTCATTGTTTTTAATAGCTGAATGATACTCCATTGTGTAAGCATACCACAATTTCTGTATCCATATTCTTTGATAGAGGGACATCTGGGTTGTTTCTAGCTTCTGGCTATTGTAAATAAGGCTGCTATGAACATGGTGAAACATGTGTCCTCATTATATGTTGGAGCATCTTTGGGTTATATGCCAAGTAGTGGCATAGCTGGGTCTTCAGATAGAACTATTTACATTGTGAGGAACTGCCAGATTTATTTTCAAACTGGTTTTTACAAGCTTATAGTCCCATCAGAAATGAAGGAGTGTTCCTCTTTCTCTACATCCTCACCAGAATCTGCTGTCACCTGAGTTTTTGATCTTAGCCATTCTGATTGGTGTGAGGTGGAATCTCAGGGTTGTTTTTATTTGCATTTCTCTGATGACTAAGGATGAACATTTCTTTGGATGCTTCTCAGCAATTTGTGATTCCTCAGTTGAGAATTCTTTGTTTAGCTTTGTACCCCATTTTTAATAGGGTTATTTGCTTCTCTGGAGTCTAACTTCTTAAGTTCTTTGTATATTTTGGATGTTAGCCCTCCATTGGATGTAGGGTTGGAGAAAATCTTTTTCTACTCTGTGAGTTGCCATTTTGTCCTATTGATAGTGTCCTTTGCCTTACAGAAGCTTTTCAATTTTATGAGGTTCCATTTGTCAATTGTTGATCTTAGAGCATGAGTCATTGATGTTCTGTTCAGGAAATTTTCCCCTGTGCCAATGTGTTCGAGGTTCTTTCCCACTTTCCCTTCTATTTGATTCATCATATCTGGTTTTATGTAGAGGTTCTTGATCCACTTGGACTTGCATTCTTCTATGTGCAGACATCCAGTTAAACTGTATAATTAGTCCTTCATTTTTTTCCCACTGTATGGTTTTGGTGCTTTGTCAAAAGTCAACTTTCCATAGGTCTGTGGGTTTATTTCTGGGTCTTCAATTCAATTCTATTGACCAACCTGTCTATTTATATATTAATACCATGCAGCTTTTATTTTGATAGCTCTATAGTGCAGGCTGAAATCAGAGAAGGTGATACCTCCAGAAGTTTTTTGTTTGTTTGTTTGTTTGTTTTTTTACAGGATTGTTTTGGCTATCCTGAGTCTTTAGTATTTCCATGTGAAGTTCAGAAATGCTCTTTCAAATCTGTAAAGAATTTTGTTGAAATTTTGATGGGAATTGCATTGAATCTGCAGATTGCTTTTGGTAAGATGACCATTTTACTATGTAAAACCTTTCTCAACTATGATTCCCTCTTCGAAGATAACCCTATTGAGAGATAAAATTTGGGGGTTCAGACTCCATCTTAAGGAACCTGACCTAAGTTTTAACTCAAGCAAACTAACAGGCAAGTACTTAGCTTCAGTTTCCATGTTATGCCCTCAATTAAATGTGAGCCTAGCTCTTGTTTCCAGGCTACTCCAACATGACCTGTGTCTTCAGGTTATTCTCTCCCAACAAATCCAGTAGTTAGCACCGGTTTTCAAGTTAATCCCCAACAAATCTTCACCACCAGGTTAAAAGTTCACCCCTACCTAACAACCACCAATTAGGAGGAAAGCAGAAGTTATGCTTATGATTTGGCTCCCAGCACCAGCCAATTATGCTAAAGACCACAGTACCACCCCAATTAGATCCTGACCAGGCTAGAAACACTCACCTTTTGCTTGCTATTTTCCATAAAACCTTGTCCTGATGAGATGTTCAAGGAATTTCTCCACTGGAATGGTCCTGAGGCTTGGCGATGAGTTAAGCCCAAGCCAGAGCTTGAGAATACAGATCCTGGTGTGATTGCATTGGACCTGCTTCTGACTGATCTTGCAGGGTTCCCAGACACTTCCTTGGTACACTATGTTGTGTATAGTGGACAAAAACTCTAACCAGCACAATGGAAAATTAAGACTGATTACTTCTAATTTCAGAAGCACATAATTATCTCAAGAAGTCTGTCAGCACTTAAACATGCTTAAGTTTTTATGTCAACTCTTGAACATTACCCAGAAGAACATAGCACTGAACATGATTTGCTGCAGAGCTATGTGCTGCCCCATTCAATTTAAAACCAAGTTTACAGTGTTGAGGTTTTTTCTTTTTTTTTTTTGTGGTTGTTGTTTGCAAATGTGCCTGGTGCCTGTGCTATTTTACATTCATTCATCCATCCATCCACCCATTCATCCATTCATTCATGTTTAACAACAAGCATTTGGGATCACTTGATTCAACTAGTAAGGTTTATTGTATTATTATAGCACATCCAGGCACTTGAAAGAAAATTCTCCATTAGCATTTACAAAATAGCAAGCACTGATAAGCTATGTGGCCTTTTATTTCCAAATGTTACAATAGAATTTTATATATATACATATATATAGTGGTATACAAAACAAAGTCTTAACTTTTTTTGTTTTGCATTCACAGGAGAACATCAGCATTTTGTGTTGAGAACTGTTGGCAATATAGAGCAAATAAAGGCACCGTCAGATGCACTGCTGTCATTGTTTTGTAAGAATTTACATTCTACCCACATGTATAGCTTCCACTATACATTCTACTATACACTAAACATATATAGTTTCTACTTAATCCCACTTCTGTTGAACTTTCCCCAGTAAATCTGGCCCTCCTCCTTCCTGCTTCAGTTAGCCACAATCATTTTGTTGTATGACTTTCTGTAGCTGTTATATACTTGGTATGGCCTTTCATACTTTGTCCTTGACAATATATAAAACCAAACTATCAGCCAGGTTCTCATCTTAAGACAACAATAGCCCTGCCCACCAGACACACATTCATAATAAAATACCTCCTGTAAAAAAGCACATTTTATAGTTTCTGGTTCTTTCTCAAATTTCTAGTATTATTCCAGTGAATAATGAATACCAAAGAATAACCAATATGTGTTCAAATATTTTATTGATCAGTAAGAGAGTATTACTTCAGTGACTATATGAGCCATGACTACTAATTAAATGATCACTATTCTCCAAGGTCAAACCATAGCAATGAATAAACAGAGGTGGATTTCCTACATTTTGAGCCTTGGAACAAAACACAGAACTTCATTTCCTCATCCTCTTGTATAATTTGAACTTTTACTATTATTTTCCTCTCAGATAGATAGATTATCAAAGTATTGCAAAATCTGTCAAAGCTGATTCTGAACAGACAGGTAAAAGTTAAAACATCAGCTAAGGGTACAAGATTGTATTACTTTAAATTTAATTTCTCTTTGATATATGTGCATATATATATATACATATATACATATATATATGTTCACAATGATATATGTGCACATATATATAGATATATATATGTTCACAACATAGAGTGTCAATCTTGGATTGATATATATAAAATGGATATGAATCAACTAAGGATAATTAGGATAAAATTTTACCAGTTTTTATGGTAAGTATACAAAAATATTTTATATACATACATATATATATATATAATTGTGATATATATGCATATGTATTCCATATATATTTATGTACATGTGACATTAGTAATAATTTTATTATACCTGCCAGGCAATAAAATAGAATTAATTCTTCCTCAGCTGTATCTTTAAAATACTTATTTTATATTTTTTAATAAATGTTCTGAGGGTCATTGGATTGTGTGGCAGTGGTAGCATTTTTCTTCCCTAAGGTAATAGGCTTATTTTGTGTTTGTTTTTGGAATGTTAACGTTTACTTAGCATGATCTGTGATTGAGCCCTCTTGGATGCATTCCTGGCATAGTGGGTGGAATCGCAGAAGTAGTGCAATATCAAGCATCCAGGCAGAATCCTCAAGCAGGAAACTCAGTGGTCAGTCTCACTTCTCCATAACTCCTTTTATGAGAACTTGGATTTCACAAAATTGGTTTCATCTTTGCTGAGGGCCATATCTCTCTTAGCCTCCTACTAAGCTCAACTTTTTGACAGCTTGCAAGGATGTTTGAGGTCTCTTTTTGGCTTTTTAGTCTCATTAGTAAAACAAGTTAAAAATGGACTCCCTCAAAAGAGAGCACAGGAAAGGTTTATTTATGTATTTATGTATTTATTTATTTATTTTGTCTTTCATTCATGGCTTTCTGTTTTTTTATTTAAATTATTTTATTTATTTACATTGTACTTGTCCACGCCCCCACCAACTCAGTTCCCCCTCCCACAATTCCTCATCCTATTCCTTCTCCCTGTTTTCCTCCAAGAGAGTGCTCCCTCCATGTACACACACAAGGCCTTCCCCTTCCTGGGACCTCAAGGCTCAAGGTTCTCAAGGATTAAGTGCATCTTCTCCCACTGAGGCCAGACCAAATAGATCTCTGCTACAGGTGCCAGGTGCCCTTGAACCAGTCTGTGTATGCTCCTGGTTGGCGGCTCAGTCTGTGGGAGCTCCCTCAGGTCTGGGTTAGTTGAGACTACTAGACTTACTACTAGTCTTCTCCCGTTTGGCTTCTTCAGTCTTTCCCCTAATTCAACCACAGGGAACCCTGACTTCAGTCCAGTGATTTGGGTGTATCTGCTTCTGTCTCAGTCAGCTGCTGGTAGAAAACATCATAATTTTTGCAGGCAAATGGTTGGAACTAGAATATATCATCCTGAGTGAACTAACTCTGACCCAAAAGGACATGCATGGTATGTACTTGCATGCATGGTATGTGCTCACTAATAAGTGTATATTAGCCAAAAAAGTACAGAATACCTAGGATACAACCCACAGATCATAAGATGTGTGACAAGAAGAAATTCACAAGTGAGGAGGTTTCAACCCCACTTAGAAGGGGGAAGAAATAATCACAGGAGGTAGAGGGAGAGAGGGACATGGGTGGAAGAGGGGAGAGGGGAAAGGAGAACAGGATTAGATATGGGGGAAAGAACAGAAGAGAAACTAGAGGTCAAGAGAATAGATGGAAATAAGCATCCTTGGGGATTGGGAGGTGGAAGGACCCTCTAGAAAGTACCAGAGACCTGGGAAGTGAAACACTCTCAGGAATCATTGGGGTAACCTTAGGCAAAATGCCTAACACTGGGGAAAGGGAACTCAAAGAGTCCACCAAAGACAGGGCCTCAAGTGGAAGGACTAGGTTACTAACCCACAGTCAAAATTCCTGACCCAGAATTGTTCTTGTCTAAACGAACTGGAGAAGAGCCTTGGGGAAAGGTGGTTCAATGACTGGCCCAACTTGGGATCCATCTCATGGGTCAGGCAGGGAGGCCCCAAGGCCTGACACTACTAGACAATGATGTGCTTACAGACAGGAGCCTGGTATGGCTGCCCTTGGAAAGTTTATTATTTCGGGGAAAAAAAAAGAAGAGAAAAAAACCTACAGGGCAGACAAGCTGTCAACTCTCTTCTGCTGCCTGGAAGAGAAAGAAATGAAATGTGAATGAAAGAAAGAGCCTCACACGTTAGAGTAATACACATGAAGGGATCCCTATATCATGTGGATGAGACCTTAGAGATAATATAAGAAAGCTCAAAATGAGTTTGAGGTCAGCCTGGTCTACAGAGTGAGTTCCAGGACAGCCAGGGCTACACAGAGAAGCACAGAGAAACTCTCTCTCAAAAAAAAATCGAAGAAAAAAGAAAGAAAGAAAGAAAGAAAGAAAGAAAGAAAGAAAGAAAGAAAGAAAGAAAGAAAGAAAGAAAGAAAGCAAGCTCAAAATGTTGGTGTGAGAGAAAGTACAAAGTATTAGGAAAGCAGTAGAAATAATTATTAATTAATAAATCCTGGAGGCAGGTTTGCTACCTCCTCAATGCCTTAGGTTCCCGAATGAAAGACACACACTCAGCCTTTTTATTTTAATATGCCTTAATTAGCTCAATAGCTGGGCCACTGCCTAATCTCCATGTGGTTAATCTACCCCCACCAGTAATCCCGAGTTATTACTCACTAAACTGCATATTCTCTCTTGTCTGCTCTGGACCCAATTGGGCAGCCCTCTGGCTGGGCTCTCACAGTTCCTTCCCATGACATGGCAGCTATCCCTCCTTGTCCTACATTCTTCTCAGGCGTGGTGGGTCTCCCTCGTCTCTTCCAAGTCCCAAGCCTGGGAATCCTAAAATCCAGCAATCTGTCCTCTCCAGATGCTTTTGGCATCTTACAAATCAGAATCAACTAGGGGCAGCTTCCCAGAAGCTACTTACAAACAATCTCCAGCAAACAATCTGCAAATAGTTTTTTGGGGAACACAATTAGCCTTAGAATACAAGCAACTACTGAAAGCTTATTTACAAAAGAGATAGAGAGAGGTAAGGGGAAAGGTACACTTCCCTGAGTAATTCAAAAAAGCAGGCCAGATTGCAATTCTGCCTAGGTGAGGTCTGTAAGCTTTCTTTTTCTTTCTTTTTTTTAAATTAGATATATTCTTCATTTACATTTCAAATGTTGTCCCCTTTCCTGGTCTCCCCCCAAAAAAAAGTCCCCTTACGCATCCTCTCCCCCTGTTCACCAATCCACCCACTCCAGCTTCCCTGTCCTGGTATTCCCCTATACTGCAGCATCAAGCATTCTCAGGACCAAAGACTTCCCCTACCTTTGATGTCCAACAATGCCATCCTCTGTTACATATGCATCTGGAGCCATGGGTCCCTCCATGTGTACTTTTTGATTGATGATTTAGTCTCTGGGGGCTCTGGGGGTACTGAGAGACTCATACTGTTGCTCCTCCTATGGCACTGCAAACCCCTTCGGCTCCTTGGGTCGTTTCTCTAGCAGCTCCACTGGGGACCCTGTGCTCAGTTCAGTGGCCAGTTGAGAGTGTCCCCCTCTGTATTTGTCGTGCACTGGCAGAGCCTCCTAGGTGACAGCTATATCAGGCTCCAAGTCCAAGTGGATCAAGAACCTCCACATAAAATCAGACACACTGAAACTAATAGAAAAGAAAGTGGGGAAGAGTCTCAAGCACATGGGCACAGGGGGAAATTTCCTGAACAGAACACTAATAGCTTATGCTCTAAGATCAAGAATTGACAAATGGGACCTCATAAAATTACAAAGTTTCTGTAAGACAAAGGACACTGTCAATAGGACAAAATGGCAACCAACAGATTAGGGAAAGATCTTTACCAACCCTACATCTGACAGAGGGCTAATATCCAATATATATAAAAAACTCAAGAAGTTAAACTCCAGAAAAACAAATAACCCTATTAAAAAAATGGGGTACAGAGCTAAACAAAGAATTCTCAACTGAGGAATATCAAGTGGTTGAGAAGCACATAAAAAATGTTTAACATCCTTAGTCATGAGGGAAATGCAAATCAAAACACCCTGAGATTTTACCTCACACCAGTCAGAATGGGTAAGATCAAAAACTCAGGAGACAGCAGGTGCTTGTGAGGATGTGGAGAAAGAGAAACACTTCTGCACTGTTGGTGGGATTGTAAGCTGGTACAACCACTCTGGAAATCAGTCTGGTGGTTCCTCAGAAAATTGGGTGGAATACTACTAGAGGACTCTGCTATACCACTCCTGGGCATATACCCAGAGGATTCTCCAGCATGTAATAAGGATACATGCTCCACTATGTTTATAGCAGCCTTATTTATAATAGCCAGATGCTGGAAAAAACCGAGATGCCCCTCATCAGAATAATGGATACAGAAAATGTGGTACCTTTACACAATGGAGTGCTACTCAGCTATTAAAAACAATGAATTCATGAAATTCTTAGGCAAATGGTTGGAAGTAGAAAATATCATCCTGAGTGAGGTAACCCAATCACAAAAGAACATAAATGGTATGCACTCACTGATAAGTGACTATTAGCCCAGTAGCGTGGAAGAGTCAAGACACAATTCACAGATCAAATGAAGCTCAAGAAGAAGGAACTACAAAGTATGGATACTCTGGTCCTTCTTAGAAGGGGGAACAAAATACCCACAACAGGAGATACAGAGACAAAGTGTGGAGCAAAGACTGAGGGAAAAACCATCCAAAGACTGCCCCACCTCATGATCCATTCCATACACAGTTACAAAACCCAGACACTATTCTGTAAGCTTTCCTAAACAGTTGTACTCTTGCTGGTATTGAGAAGCCTCCATATTTCTCTCCAAAAACAGCTATTTGCATTCACATCAAGGTTCCTCTTTCTCTTCACCTCTGCCAGTATTGTTTGTCTTTTATCATAGATGTTCTCATTCGGATGAGGTGTTAGATCATTGTGGACTGATTTGTGCTTCTCTTATCGCTAAGGAAATTGACCAGGTTTTTCATGTACTTACTGGCTCATTGTATATCTCTTAGGAAAAATAACTTGTCCAGTGGTTTATATATTCTTAATATTAATCGTTTCTTAGATGTATAGTTTATGAATTTTCTATAATTTTCAGCCTCCTAATGGCATAGAAATCAGAAAATTTAACAAGGAGTATCAGATTATTAATTGGATCAAGTCTGGCTAAATCTGAATAAAATTTGGTTATGCAGCAGATTCTGCTACTTCTGGTTGGATTGTTTAGATGAATATACAGTGGTTATGCAAGTTGATATTCTTGTTACTACGAAACACAAGCACAATGTTAATAGTAGAGGGTCATTATGAATGATATTTTGTTCAGCAAAAACTAAAAATATGTAAGCATAAACAAAAATAATGATAAATTAGTCTCACAAAGGCAAGAACTGCAGAATTAAAAAATTAAGCTTATTTGAAAATTAATTTTTCAAGGAACAGGAATAAATACAGAATTGAAATTGTTCATAATAACATTTATCTTACATATTTGGTTTCTGAAACCAGAGGTTTGTACTGATTGAACATCTGTGAGTACTGTAATATGGTACCCAGAAGTGAAAGAGAAACACCAAGGTCGGGTGTGAGAAGGGTGAGATAACTACCCAACCCCCTTAATAACTGCCTTTCTTGGGATACTATTTATATAAGACAGCAATAGCAGGGACCAAGTCTTAGATAATGGTCTATTAAAAGCAGAATGGTTCTAAAAATTAAATTCTCTTCACTTTACTGCATCAAGGTAGTGCATGCTAGAGCTGGAAGATATACCACCTGTAAGAGAGTACAGGTTTCCCAAATACTTCACAAGATAGTTTATTATGCATGTTTTTAGATGCTGTCTTTGGGAGATACCCTTTTATAATTACACTGTACAGTTTAGGGAAGGTTGAGTCACGACTTTCTATCTGAAGTCAAAGCATGCTGTGTATTCAGAGGACTATATGTCTGAAGGTCTGTTTGCTTTGTAGAACATCAGAGTCCTTATAATTGTAATATTCGTAAACCAATAAATAGATTTCGTTGTAGTCTCCCTCAGGGTAAAGTCTATGCCACAAGATAACCGTAAGTAAGACAGGGTCTTATTTAACAATAACTGTTTGCTAAAGCTTTAGATTATTTTGTAAATTATCAACATTACAAATTTATCTTCATCTCTTCATATTTTGCCTGTCTCTTCATATTTTGCCTATCCTTACTAGAGACTTAAATGTAGGGTTAGTTTTCCTGTATTTAATATAGTATTGTTCAGCATGCAAACGTTTCCCAAAGCATTCGGATGGAGGAAGCTATGACACTTAACTTCCTAGCACATATCTGAATTATTTGGAAAGTTGTGTCAAGCCACATATATCTTTTTGAGACCCTGATATGCATGTGCAAAGTAAGTAACACAATCTCAATAAAAAGGGCCTTCGATTCTAGAGGTAGAATTTCCACACCTCAGGAAAGGTGTAATCCTCCAAAAAGTACATAAGCACTGACTTACCCAAAATTGAGTCTAGGCACAGCTCAATCTGGACCATAGAAGGATTTCCTTTCTGGTTGTTAGACAAAAGCTACCATTCCTGGAGAACTTGTGAAGCTGGATCTGGTCTACTAAAAAGAGTAGACCTTACCTCCAAGCAAAAGGAAAATTTAGCTTTCTAATTAACACATACCTATGCTTGTCATCAACGTCCCTGTTAGCATCCTACTTATTCTTAACTCTTACTCTACCCACAACTTCCTTTAGCTCATGGATATGTTTTGCCCCAAGCTACTCATCGTTTTGTTTTTTTGTTTTTTTTTAATCTAGCTATTCTACTGTTCCTGCTTCTGACATTCTCACTGTTCTTTCTGTTCTCTATCACTTGCTATTATCTCCTGTCTCCTAGATAGCCCTGGTCCTGTCCAGTCATGTTCAGCACCACATCCCCCTGTGTGTGTGTGTTGGGGGGGGGGTCTGGAGTCTGGAGTCTTCCAGATGCCTCTGGCTGTTCTCTCCTATTTACAATGAAAACCATTTCCTTAACCATAGCATGGAGCAACCTTGTCATCAGTGTATACAAATTGATGTCAATGGGCAAGATTCAGAAGAATATTAAGGCTTGTTTTTCTAAAGCCACCTTTCTAATTGCCAAGAACTCATGCTACACTCTTAAAATGATTCCTTATCAGAACTCCAATGCAACCAGAAAGCAAGTGGCGTTGATTCTGAATACAGAAAGCTAACAGAAAGTTAGAAAGAAGAGGTATATGGAAAGGATTAGAGGGAGGAAGCAAATGAGGAAATGTTTTGACCTATATCATAGTCTCAATAAATGGGGCATTAGGACTCAAGTTATTTGGAAATGGAGTAGTTTACTAAACTATTATTTAAAAATCTTCCTCTAATTTATTTTCATCTCTGGGTCCTTTGATGCTAACAAGTAACTTTAGCATCAATTTTCAGCACATGATGCTGAATAATTTAAAGAAGTTTTTATTTTTTTTGTTTTGTTTTCTGTCATTAGTTCTATCTCATAGCAAAGCTATCATCAAAACACCTATAGATTTTTCTTTTCTCAGGGCAACTTTCTGTGTTTGTTGCCTCTCTTAATACAGGAAAACAGATGATTTTCTGCCTAAGAGAAACCTGAAAATTTACAAAAAAGAGGAGAGAAGAAAGGAGAGAGAAGAAAGGAGAGGAGAGTGGAGGGACTCGGAGGGGAGGAGAAGAGAAAATAATGAGAAAGAATGGAAGTACAAAGAAGAAACTAGATATGCCAGAAATCGAACTACATTTGGATCAGAGTTTATCTTTAGTGGACTTTACATAGTTACAATCAAATATGGTCTTGTTTGGAATTTTTTTGCTTAGATAGTTTTTTTTGAAATTCACTTAACAACATTTAAAATATTTCTAAAATTTGCATTTGCTTCTTGACACATTTGAAAATATTTTTAACAATTTGAGTATTTCTCATCTTTCATACATGCTAGAATCTTCATATTTGTGGATACTGCAAGAAAGGATATAACCAACTGAAAATCAAAGTTATTTAGGGAAACAAATTTTATCTATATGGCATACATATTTTTATGGTAGTTGTTCTATAAAAACACATCAACATTTCATTGCAGCAGATATTTCAGTAATCAAGTGTCTATGACCCTTGTGTACACACTGTATATAAATGGGAAGTCCTCCCATTTTGGTGTTGTGGTCTTCCTGAACCACTCCCTCATTAGCTTCTAATGCCACCTGTACTTTCTACATAGTAATCTCAAGTAGACAGCACTCCATCAATACATATATATATATAGATGTAGACATATACTTCGACTTTTGGAGAAACTTTTTAATAGAATATTTCTATGGATACATTTCATCTACAAATAATATTGTAACACAGTCTTTATAAAGTTATTTATTTTTTAATTATTTATGTGTCCATATGTACACGTAAGTGCAAATAGAAACCTTTAGATCACTCTTAACTAGAGTTGCAGGCAATTGTGAGTCCTATGACATGGATGCTTGGAGTTGAACTTGGTTTCTCTGAATGAGAGGTGGTGCTTTTATTTGATGAATCATCTCTCCAGCTCCAAATACACAAGTCTTTTGTGAACACGAAGACCAGTGGCTTACAAATCTTGAAGTGTACTGCATGGGCATATAAAACTTTACATCACTTGTTCTTTGTCTCATTTGACTCACTTTCAAGGCTTCATTCAAACTCCATGTTCCACCTTTCTTGTGAAATATCATCTACCAAACTCGACAGAGGTGCTCGGCTTCCATTGTGCGAGTCACTCCTGTTCTGTTCAGTAATAAAGTCACAAGTTCTTGAATCAGATTCACTTTAATGAATGAATTTAAGTTCTTCTACAAGGTACACTGTGTTCTTGGACTCTGAATTGGGGTAAGAATATACCATGGGAGAAATACTTCAACATATAAAAATAAAGTAGTAAACATTTTTTTCCTTCAGCACCAACATCATACTTGAAAAGTAAGTGCTATTTTTTATTCTGAAGAACATAGAGTATTTTGCATGCTCATACATCAATGGCTATGGAAAGAATATGTTTTTAATCCTACAACATTCACCACAGAAGGAAGCTCAATTAAAAACATAAACACACACACACACACACACACACACACACGAGTCTTATTCTTTTTAATTAAACCACCATACAATTTATACCTGATGACATAAAGACTTTAAATTTTTTTTTATTTTTTTATTTATTTATTTATTTTTTTTTTTGGTTTTTCGAGGCAGGGTTTCTCTGTGTAGCCCTGGCTGTCCTGGAACTCACTCTGTAGACCAGGCTGGCCTCGAACTCAGAAATCCGCCTGCCTCTGCCTCCCAAGTGCTGGGATTAAAGGCATGCGCCACCACCACCCGGCTTAAGATTTTAAATTTTAATTTGCAAAAGAGAGATGGGAAAATGGGAGAAGGAGGGGAGGGAGGAAGGGGGAGAAAGAAGGAGGGTGGAAGGAGAGAGGGAGGATTAAAAAGACTCTTTGGCAGACTAATTTTTTTCTACAAAGTCAAAAAGCTTAATTCAAAATTTTCCTGGAATTGATAGAGCCAGAGGCTAAACTAAAAATAATTTTGCCTCATTAGATCTTGTAGTTTAACCTCTGAAGTGGAAGGTTCTTGACAGACACATTGAAATGCCGACTCACAAAGCGACATTGAAAAAGGAGAAAGAATAAAGAGGTTTCATTCCTATGAAATGACCCAGAGAGAATCAAAGAGACAAAGAGGGCTATTTCTGTAACTTTCTGGGTCCAAGCATAAGGTTACTGGGTTCTTCCAAATGGATCACTCCTGGCAGCTCCGAATGTATCACATGCTAAATTAGCATGGAATTCTGTACAGCAGCAAAGTTTTGGGAGTAAAATTTTAATAGACAATGACAGGAGTCTTAGGGGAAAATTCAGGGTTTGCTCATAACCCAGTGAAAATTAGTAATCTGTTACTGTTGCCCCTTTCCTCACTATGAACAAAAATTTGGTCTTATGCTCATTGAGGAGAGAGGAGCCATAAAGATCTGTTCTTCAAGCTATTTCTAAAAAATCTAAAAATGATTTAAACAGGGTCAGCTTATTTCTTGAAAAGACGGCTTTTGAACTTTTTTTCTTTTTTTATCAGATATTTTCTTTATTTACATTTCAAATGTTATCCCCTTTCCTGTTCCCTCCTCCCCCGAAAACATGCTATCCCCTCCCTTCCCTCAACTTTTATGATGTTTTATTCTTTCTTTTTTTTTCACTTCATAATCTACCAAGGTAAAATGCATATTACATTAATCAGCAGCCTGTTCATATAACATATTCCTAATATGTTAATCCCTGTTCCCATTGTTAGGAATCCCACAGCAAGATTGAGTAAGAACTGTAATGTATATGCAAAGAGCATAGGTCAGTCCCATCAAATATTCAGTTTCTGTGAGCCACTATGAGCCCAGGTTAGTTGATTCTGTGAATTTTCTTATAGTGTCCTTGATCCCTTTGGTTTCTACAATCATGCCCCCCATCTTCACGGTTCACCAAGCTATATCCATGTATGTCTGTGGGTGTCTCTGCATCTATTTCCATCAGTTTTTGGATAAAGCCTCTCTGATGGCAAATAGGGCAGGATATGAGTATAACAGACTATCATTAGGAATCATTTAATTGACTTTGTTTGCTAGTTGTGCCTGATTCTATCCTAGATCTCTGGGCCATTCAGCCTCTGGGTCCTGGCCCTCCAGAGAGGCAGTCAGGCATGGGATCCCTCCTATGGCACAGATCTAAAACTAGAGCAGTCATTGGTGGGCCACTCCCAAAATTTCTGCCACCTTTACTCCAGAACATTTCATAAAGAGGACAAAATGCAGATTGAAGATTTTGTGGCTGGGTTTGTGTCACAATCTCCATATTGAAAGTCACCCACAGTTACAGGAGATGCCAAGTTCATGCTTGGTATCCCCCTTGCTAGTCATAGCTAGGGTCACTCTCGTCAGTCCTGGCCATTTTCCTTGCACTAGGTTTTTAGATCATCCCATAGATGCTATATCAATGGGAGTTGCCTCTTCCAGTACTCTTTCCCCTCATTTGATTCCTTATGTTCCTGTCTCCACCCACTCACTCAGTCCTCTCGCCTGTCCACCCATGATGTCTATACTCTTTCCTCTTCATTGTGAAATTCATACCTCCATCAAAGGTACAAAATTGTAGACTTCATAATGGAGAAAGATTTTTTTACTAACCCCACATCTGGCAGATGGTTGCTATACAGAATATATAAAGAACTCAAGAAATTAGGCAGCAATAAACCAAATTACCCATTTAAAAATAAGGTACAGATATAAACAGAGAATTCTCAGCAGAGGAATCTCAAATGACTGAGAAACACTTAAAGAAATGTCCAACATTCTTAGCAATCAGGGAAATGCAAATCAAAGAAATGCTGAGATTCCATCTTACACCTGTTAGAATGGCTAAGTGAAAAAACACTTGAGTGATATCTCATGCTGCTGAGGATGTGGAATAAGGGAAACATTCCTCTGCTGCTGGTGGGAGTGAAAACTTGTGTAACCACTTTGGAAATAAATGTGGTTTCTCAGAAAACTTGGAATCATTTTTCCTCAAGACCCATCTATATAACTCCTAGGCATATACGCAAAGCATTTTACCATACCACAAGGACATTTTTTCAACTATCTTCATAACACCCTTATTTGTAATATTCAGAAACCGGAAAAAATTTAGATGTCTCTCAATTTAAGAATGAATAATGAAAATGTGGTACATTTACAGAATGGAATATTATTCTTCTGTTAAAAATAATGTCATCATGAATATAGCAATTAGCCAGCTAATAGATGGAAACTAGGAAAGATAATTCTAAATGAGGTTACCCAGACCCAGAAAGATCATGGTATGTTCTCATAAGTGGATTAGCTCTAAAATAAAGGATAAACCATGTTATAATTCACAGACCCAGAAAAGTTACAAGACAAGGAGGGCTCAAGGTAGGACACATGAATCTGACTAAAGATTTTTATGGAAATATTTTTTTTCATAGAGTCCTGAATGTCTCCTAGAAGTAGTTTTCAAAATGACCTTTCTACTTTTGTAACTAACAATGCTTTTCCTATACTTCATTAAGGACTACTTTTTAAATTTTGAGTATGTGATGAGTTCTTAAAAAAGAGTCACTCAGGGCTATGAATTTTCCTCTTAGCACTGCTTTCATTGTGTCCCATAAGTTAGGGTATGTTGTGCCTTCATTTTCATTAACTTTCAAAAAGTCTTTGATTTCTTTCTTTATTTCCACCTTGAAGTTATCATTGAGTAGAGCATTGTTCAGCCTCCATGTGTACGTGGCTTTTCTTTTGTTTTTGTTGCCATTGAAGACCACCCTTATTCCATAGTGATCTGATAGGAGGCATGGGATTATTTCTATCTTCTTGTATCTGTTGAGGTCTGATTTGTGACCAATTATATGGTCAATTTTGGAGAAGGTACC
Organism: Tokudaia tokunoshimensis; assembly: GCA_036184795.1. NCBI lineage: Eukaryota > Metazoa > Chordata > Mammalia > Rodentia > Muridae > Tokudaia > Tokudaia tokunoshimensis. The sequence goes on from BTHU01000004.1 coordinate 82,353,109, forward strand.
ATGAGGAGCTGAGAAGAAGGTGTATTCTTTAGCTCTAGGATGAAATGTTCTATATATATCAGTTAGTTCCATTTGGTCCAAGGCTTCAATTAGATTCACTGTGTCCCTGTTTAGTTTCTGCTTTCCTGAACGATCCATTTCAGAGAGCGGGGTGTTGAAGTCACCCACTATTATTGTGTGCGGTGCGATGTGTGCTTTGAGTTTTAGTAAAGTTTCTTTTACGAATGAGGGTGCCCTTGCATTTGGAGCATAGATATTCAGGATTGAGAGTTCTTGATGGTGGATTTTTCCCTTGATCAGTATGTAGTGTCCTTCTGTGTCTTTTTTGATGACTTTGGGTTGAAAATCAATTTTATCCGATATTAGGATGGCTACTCCACCTCGTTTCTTGGGGCCATTTGCTTGTAAAATTGTTTTCCAGCCTTTTACTCTGAGGTAGTGTTTGTCTTTGACACTGAGGTGCGTTTCCTGCATGCAGCAAAATGCTGGGTCCTGTTTACGTATCCAGTCTGCTAGTCTATGTCTTTTAATTGGGGAATTGAGACCATTGATATTAAGAGAGATTACAGCTTAATGGCACACCTGAAAGCCCTGGAACAAAAAGAAGCAAATACACCAAAGAGGAGTAGAAGGCAGGAAATCATCAAACTCAGGGCTGAAATCAATCAAGTAGAAACAAATAAAACCATACAAAGAATCAACAAAACGAGGAGTTGGTTCTTTGAGAAAATCAACAAGATAGATAAGCCCTTAGCCAGACTAACCAGAGGGCACAGAGATAGTATCCAAATTAATAAAATCAGAAACGAAAAGGGAGAGATAACAACAGAAACTGAGGAAATTCAAAAAATCATCAGATCCTACTACAAAAACCTGTATTCAACACAACTAGAAAATCTTGAGGAAATGGACAATTTCCTTGACAGATACCAAGTACCAAAATTAAATCAGGATCAAATAGACCATCTAAACCGTCCTATAACCCCTGAAGAAATAGAAGTTGTCATTGGAAGTCTTCCAACCAAAAAAAGCACAGGTCCAGATGGTTTTAGTGCAGAATTCTATCAGACCTTCAAAGAAGACCTAACACCAATACTCTTCAAACTGTTCCACAAAATAGAAACAGAAGGAACACTACCCAACTCGTTCTATGAAGCCACAATTACACTAATACCAAAAGCACACAAAGATCCGACAAAGAAAGAGAATCTCAGGCCAATCTCTCTTATGAATATCGATGCAAAAATACTCAATAAAATTCTTGCCAACCGAATCCAAGAACACATCAAAACGATCATTCACCACGATCAAGTAGGCTTCATCCCAGGGATGCAGGGATGGTTCAATATAAGGAAATCCATCAATGTAATCCACTACATAAACAATCTCAAAGAAAAAAAACCACATGGTCATCTCATTAGATGCTGAGAAAGCATTTGACAAAATTCAGCATCCTTTCATGCTAAAGGTCTTGGAAAGATCAGGAATTCAAGGCCCATATCTAAACATAGTAAAAGCAATTTACAGCAAACCAGTAGCCAGCATCAATCTAAACGGAGAGAAACTTGAAGCAATCCCACTAAAATCAGGGACTAGACAAGGCTGCCCTCTCTCTCCATATCTTTTCAATATAGTACTTGAAGTTCTAGCTAGAGCAATTAGACAAGAAAAAGAGGTCAAAGGGATACAAATTGGAAAGGAAGAAGTCAAACTATCACTATTTGCAGACGATATGATAGTATACATAAGCGACCCAAAGAACTCCACCAGAGAACTCCTACAGCTGATAAACGACTTCAGCAAAGTGGCCGGATATAAAATCAACTCAAGCAAGTCAGAAGCCTTCCTATACTCAAAGGATAAGCAGGCTGAGAAAGAAGTAAGAGAAATAATACCCTTTACGATAGCCACAAACCATATTAAGTATCTTGGCGTGACGCTAACCAAACAAGTGAAAGATCTGTATGACAAGAACTTCAAGTCTCTGAAGAAAGAAATTGAAGAAGACCTCGGAAGATGGAAAAATCTGCCATGCTCATGGATTGGCAGGATTAATATAGTAAAAATGAGCATCTTACCAAAAGTAATACACAGATTCAATGCAATCCCCATCAAAATCCCAACTCAATTCTTCATAGAGTTAGAAAGAGCAATTCAAAAATTCATCTGGAATAACAGAAAACCCAGAATAGCTAAAACTATTCTCAAGAGTAAAAGAACCTCTGGGGGAATCAGTATCCCGGACCTCAAGCTGTACTACAGAGCAATAGTGTTAAAAACTGCATGGTATTGGTACAGTAACAGACATGTAGATCAATGGAACAGAATTGAAGACCCAGAAATGAATCCACACTCCTATGGTCACTTGATCTTTGACAAAGGAGCTAAAACCATCCAGTGGAAAAAAGATAGCCTTTTCAACAAATGGTGCTGGCTCAGCTGGAGGTCAACATGCAGAAGAATGCAAATTGACCCATCCTTATCTCCTTGCACTAAGCTCAATTCTAAGTGGATCAAAGATCTCCACATAAAACCATACACACTGAAACTAATAGAAGGGAAACTAGGGAAGAACCTTGAACATATGGGCACAGGGGAGAATTTCCTGAACAGAACTCCAATAGCTTATACTCTAAGATCAAGAATAGACAAATGGGACCTCATTAAATTACAAAGTTTTTGCAAGGCAAAAGACACCGTCAAAAAGACAAAGCGGCAACCAACTAACTGGGAAATGATCTTTACCAACCTTACATCCGACAGAGGGCTAATATCCAAGATATACAAAGAACTCATGAAGTTAAACTCCAGAGAGGCAAGTAACCCTATTAAAAAATGGGGTACAGAGCTCCACAAAGAGTTCTCACCTGAAGAATATCTAATGGCTGAGAAGCACCTAAAGAGATGTTCATCATCCTTAGTCATTAGGGAAATGCAAATCAAAACAACCCTGAGATTCCATCTCACACCAGTCAGGATGGCTAAGATCAAAAACACAGGAGACAGCAGTTGTTGGCAAGGATGTGGAGAAAGAGGAACACTCCTCCACTGCTGGTGGAATTGCAAGCTGGTACAACCACTCTGGAAAGCAGTCTGGCGGCTCCTCAGAAAACTGGGCATGACACTTCCGGAGGATCCGGCTATACCACTCCTGGGCATATACCCAGAGACTTTACCTGCATGCAATAAGGACACATGCTCCACTATATTCATAGCAGCCTTATTTATAATAGCCAGAAGCTGGAAAGAACCCAGATGTCCCTCAACGGAGGAATGGATTCAGAAGATGTGGTATATTTACACAATGGAATACTACTCTGCAATTAAAAACAATGAATTCACGAAATTCCTAGGCAAATGGTCAGAACTTGAAAATATCATCCTTAGTGAGGTAACCCAATCACAAAAGATCACACATGGTATGAAGTCACTGATAAGGGGATATTGACCCAGAATCTCAGAATACCCTAGACACAATCAGCATATCAATAGATTTCTAAAAAGATGGAAGGAGAGACCCCTGGTCCTGGAAAGACTGGATGTAGGGGAACGCCAGGACAGAGTAATGAGAGGGGGTTGAACGGAGAAAAGAGGGAGGGAAGGGGGCTTATGGGACTTTCGGGGAGGGAGGAAACGGGAAAGGGGAAGTGATTTGGAATGTAAATTAAAAAAATAAAATAAAATTAAATTAAAAAAAAAAAAGAGTCAATTTCAGGCCAATGGATTACCAAAGTTTCAGCTTTTAGTGATGACATTTGGTAAGGGATGGGGGAGGCTGACTGGCAGAGAAACCATCTTTAGGCCTGCTAGGGGATCATCAAAGCCTTCCCTTCCTTAATAAAACATCAAAGGCTGTGAATGCTGCAGGGTGTTCCTAAGATTAAAACTAAGGTGAACTATAAGTTCTCCACAGTGGAACCAGGCCAGGAAATATTTTGAAATCTTCTGAGTAAAACTTTCCTATTTGTTAGTTAGGTATCTATTGCCAGGGTTTATATAGTTTTTAAAGACAATGCTGAACTTTAGAAGGTTTGAATTAATTACCTGTTTCTTTACAAAAATGAGGTGTATATTTACTTATGAGCTCAGCAGTACTGATATCAATCTTGTGGTACGTAACTGTTACAGGTGTCAAACTACCTTTGAGCTACATCAAGGCTACCTTTAGCTGATTTTAAGGAAGAGGACATTTAGCAAGTATGGAAACAAATCCCAAGCTTAAAGCTTCTCTAAGTCCTATCCCAAACTAAAATGGCATCCATGTTGGATTGAATCACCTCTACAACATTAATCCACACTACATAAATGAAAGATAATGGAGAAACTGAAGCATTGGTTGAAGCCCAGCAGGTTTAGCAATATAATTTTGGGAAACCTAGTGAATTCCTTAAGACTCTTGCTTCAGTATATCCAAAAACAGAAAATTAATGGTATTTTATTGTTTATTGTAATTAAGGGAAGAATATAAAAACATCATAATTTACAAAAAAGCAGCTAGAACATTCTGAAAATATGGTGGATATGTGTTTTCAGCACATCCTGAAAATGCCAAATTTGGGAGACGGAGAGATGTCTCAGTAGTTAACAGCAGTGACTCAGGGTCAATTCTCAGTAACCTAAAGACATCTCTACTCCAGTCCTCTGAGGTGTAACTGACCTTCTGATTTTCATCAGCTATGCATTTGGTTTATGGACATGTATAAAGGCAAAAATACACGTCAAAGTATTAACATTTTTTCCTTTTTGAAAAAAATGACTTTATATCTAGATCCATAACCCTTCCCAGTCTCCCCCTCCCACAATCCCTCCTACATCCCCCTCCTTTTCTCTGAAAGGGAGAATGCACGCCCCCTGCCCCTCCCCACATCAAATCTCTGTAGAGTGAGGCATAAGCTCCCACTGAGGCCAGACAAGACGGTCCAGCTAGAAGAACATATTCCATAGACAGGCAACAGCTTTTGATATAGCCCAGCTTCAGTTGTTCAGGAATGAAAAGAAGACCAATCTGCATGTCTGTTGCATATATGCAGGGGGTCTAGGTTCAGCTCATGGATGCTCTTTGGTAGGTGGTTTAGTATCTGAGAGCCTCAAGGGTCCAGTTTAGTTGATTTTGTTGGTTTTCCTGTGGAGTTCTCATCCCTTACAGTGCCCTCAATCCTTCCCCCAACCTTCCCTTAAGAATTCTCAAGCCCATCCACTGTTTGGCTGTGGGTAACTGTGTTCTTTTGAGTCAGCTGCTAGGTGGAGCCTCTCAGAAAACAGCCATACTATCATTTTGTCTCTAAGCATAACAGTATTGTTGATAATGTTAGAGATTGGTGTTTGCCCAAGGAGTCTGTCTCTAGTTGGGCCAGTTATTGCTTGGCTGTTCCTTCAGTCTTTGCTTCATCTATAGCCCTTGCATTTCTAGTAGTCAAGATAAATTTTGGGTTGAATGTTTTGTGGATGGGTTGGTGTCCCGGTCACTCCTACCTGCCTACAGGAGGATCCCCAATGTTGTGAGTCTCAGATAATGCCACTCCCACTGATTCTTGCGTGCTTCCCCTATCCCAGGTCTCTGGCATATCCTCAAGATGCTTCCCAACCCCTCCACCTCCACCAGTTAAAGATTTCTACTCATTTTCATGGCCATCTGGCTTTCTATCTGGTCCCTACCAAACCAGTTCTGAACCCTCCCATTTCTCTCCCCATCCTTTCTTCCACTCAGGTCCCTCCCTCCATCTGCCTCCTATAACTATTTTATCCCCACTTCTAAGTTAGATTCAAGCATCCTCGCTTCAGCCTTCCTTCTTCTTTAGCTTGTTTGGGTCTGTGAATATCCTATATTTTATAGCTAATATCCACTTATAAGTGAATGCATACTATCTATATCCTTTGGGTCTGGGTTACCTCACTCAGGAAGATATTCTCAAGCTGCATCCATATGTCTGAAAATTCGTGATGTCTTTGTTTTTAATAGCTGAATAGTATTCCAATGTGTAAATGTACCAAATTTTCATTTTCCATTCTTCAGTTGAGGGATACCTAGGATGCTTTCAGTTTCTGACCATTATGAATAAAGCAGCTATGAACATAGTTGAGCAAGTGTTTATGGGGGTTGTTGGAGCATCTTTTGGGTATATGTCCAGAAATGGTATAGCTCCGTCTTGAGAAAGAACTAGTCCCACTTTTCTGAGAAACCACCAAATTGATTTCCAAATGGTTGTACAAGTTTTCACTCCCACCAACAATGAAGAAGTGTTCTTCTTGCTCCACATCCTTGCCAGCATATACTATCTCTTGAGTTTTTTTTTTTAATCTTAGTCATTCTGATGGGTGTAAGATGGAACCTCAGAAATGTTTTGATTTGCACTTCTCTGGTGACTAATGAATTTGAATATTTCGTTAAATGTTTCTCAGCTACTTAAGATTCCTCTGTTGAGAATTCCCTGTCCTGTATTCTGTTTTTTTTTATTATTTTCTATATTTTATTTACATTCCCAATGATTTCCCCTTTCCCGGTTCCCTCCTCCCCAAAAGTCCCATAAACCCTCTTTCCTCCCCCTGTTCCCCAGTCAACCCCTTCCCTTTTTTCTGTCCTGGTATTCCCCTACACTGCTACAACCAGTCATTCCAGGACCAGGGGTCTCTCGTTCCATCTTCTTGGAAATCAATTGATATGTGAATTGTGTATTGGGTATTCCGAACTTCTGGGTTAATATCCCTTTATCAGTGACTGCATACCATGTATATACTTTTGTGATTGGGTCACCTCACTAAGGATAATTTTTTCAGTTCTGACCATTTGTCTAAGAATTTCATGAATTCATTGTTTTTAATTCCTGAGTAGTATTCCATTGTGTAAATATAAATGGAAAATATCTCTGATAAAATTGAAGAAATATGTAGAAAAACATGTTAAGATTGACTATTTCATGAAAAAATTATACAGATAAAATGGTAGGCATAAAAATATTCCTAAGTTGATTGAAAGCAGAATTATAAACATTTTCTGTTAAAATTGAAGATCTATAAGGAAAATATTTTGATAAAAGGTTATTTGGATTGCTGGTGTCTAACTTCCTGAGGTATATTTTGTAAGTTTTGTATATTAGCTTTCTGTCAGATTCAGGGTTGATAAAGATCCTTTCCCAATTTGTAAGCTGTTTTGTCCTATTGACAGTGTTCTTTGTCTTACAGAGCTTTTCAGTTTCATGAGATCCTGTTTGTCAATTCTTAATTTTAGAGTTTAAGTCATTGGTGTTCTGTTCAGTAAGTTGTCTCTTGTATCAATACATACAAGGCTATTTTCCACTTTCTGTTTAATTCATCAGCTTTTACTTTGAGGTCTTTGATCCACTTGGACTTGAGTTTTGTTGATTTACATTTTTGGAAGAGAAATATGAATTGATTTAATTTCTCACTTTTTCAAGCTCAAATGATTCTAGGTCGGACAAGAAGTTCAATAGAAGGTATAAATGACTGCCTCTTTACCCTGTTACATTTCAGGATAAAAAAAAATGATGATGCAAGTAAACAGCTCATCCATCTCTTCTGTTCATCTTTTTCTCCTCTTCTTCTTTTACATTATTATTATTATTGTTGTTGTTGTTATTTACCATTACCCCTCCTTTTCCTCCGCCTCCTTCTTTTGTCTCTGCTGTTCCTCCTTTCTCTCATGTAGAAAAGTCTGTGAATGACATGAGGTATTTAGAGTCTGAAAAATTAAAACTGCAAAACATTTGTTTGAGGTGATTCATTTACTACTATGGAAAAGGTAAGAATGTCCTCAACAATGGCTTTAGAGAGACTTTAGTGGTCCTTAGAATCATTGATGTCAACTCCCTACGTAGGTATAATCTTTGCTTTAAAGGCTTAGAGTACACTTCTATCAACATATCATTCAAATTCCATTATTCTGTGGAATCTCACATTCAGCCTATCTCCCCACTCTTTCTGGTGAGATGTCCATCAGTCATTGTATGTGGCTTTCTTTCTTCCAGCAAAGTAACAAGTAACAAGCCTACTTTTAAACAGTTTTAGTTTTAGGCAAGTGGTTGGTGACTTACAGAGGAAGGATAAGCTAAGGAAAAGTATTACTTCCACTTGGTACCTCAGTACTGCCTGCCAACTTGTGATTTGGTTTGTGCTCAATATATATTGTCAATGCAATTTCTTCTACAATTAAGTTCATTAATTCTGTATCTTATTCCAGAAGCTATCACCTAAGTCTTACAAAGTAATCCAAAAGCAGCAACCTTTATAAAATCAAGCTGCACAATGAGGAGAATAGGCTGTCCCATATTACACAATGATCTTTAACACAGAGTGTACATTAAACAATTAAGCAAAATATAACCAATTCAATAACATTCTTTGGGAATAAGATGTGATTCAAAATATTTTAGAAATTAAAACAGCTAAAATTTAAAAATAAAATAATAAGAATTGTGACTCTATTTGGTCCTAATGACTTGTACCCATAGATTAATGTATCTCTTAGATGTCAATGGAGAAGTTTCTATTTTTGGTAGGTGGTGATTCACTCAGAGATCCACAGCTGGCCAAGTTTCAAAGTAGAAAAAAACTACAAAATGTTCAAACATTTATGTGACCACTATATCATGCCCCGCCTCCCAAGAGTCATAGATTAGTATGGAAGAGAAAACAGGCAGTCTAAGAGCCAGGAATGGATATGTACAATGAAACATTAACTTTTGGGCAAGGCAGAACAGCTAGACATAAGAACTCCCAGTAATATGACAACATGCACAAGACCTGTGCATCTCAACCCAGAACAAATAGAAAGGCAAATAGGTAGTCCCATCCTTGCCAAGGAACTACTGGGAGTTGTTATCTGCTGGGCAAGGGAGAACACTTATGTATAAGATTATAGCATCTGGTGATTCAACCATGCTCCAGTGGAAGTCCACCCATCCAAGAATCTAGGGAGATACTAATTGGATGTGATGGGGAAACATACAAAATTTGGAAGGGAAGGAGGATAGGGTGAGTCAGAGATGTGATGGGGTGTGGGAATGTGATTAGAACACATTGTATATGATCTTCAAACAACTAAGAAAACATCTCAAAAAAAATGAAATAAAACAAATAAAAGCATAGTAGTGATGCTAAAGAGCCTGAGGTATATCAAACTGCAGTTAAATATAAGTATAAATTACTTCCAAGTAAACTCTTTAATGATGGAAATTATGGAGGTAAAGAGAAAAGCTGCATATCACAAATAAGTAGAAAGTTGGAAAACTCAGAAAACACATTTTAATTTTCCTGCCTTATGAAAAATGATTTAAGTGTGGCTAAAATTGTTCTTGGCCATAGTGTACTATTTCTAAATCCCAAGGAGCAATGTTTATAAATATAATAGCTTTAATATGCCAATAAGGGGTTTCCTAGTTACAAAAGAAGTAACCAATAACAGACATGTCTCCTGAAATCTTTGGAGCTAAATGTCAATAGAGCTACATGTTGGTCTGCTGCACAGTAAAGGTTTGATCTGATGACAGTACATCCAGCCAAAATGTACTTTATGTATCAGGCTAACTGACAGATATATAAGAATTTTGAGGAAGGAAGGATGTATCTCTTATATTTCCAATTTGAGAGTCCTTTGGAAAAAAAAGTCCAGTACATCAGAATATTAAAGCAGTGCTCTCTAGAAAAAGGAGAATAGAAAAAAAAACGTGTTGAAAATCAACCACACTGGCTTTATTAGTTAGGATCTACATTGTTGTGAAGAGACACCATGAAGATTACAACCTTTACAAAGGAAAAATTTAATTGGAGCATGATTACAGTTGAAGGGTTTAGTCCATTGTATTCATGGAGGGAAGCATGGGGACAAGCAGGTAGACATGCTACTGTAGCAGTAGCTAAGAGTTCTACATATGAGCTAACAGGCAGCAGGAAGAGAGAGCTACTCTGGGCTTGGCTTAAGCATCTGAACCTCAAAACCTAGCCCCAGTGGCAATTCTTCTAAAACGGCCATGCCTACTTCAACAAAGCCATGGTTTTACCACTATTAGCTTATAGGGAAAATTTACTTTCAAACCACCACTCTGAGCTAGAGAGCCTTGTAGTTAAGGACTCACTGTTCATGGCAGGGAGCCATGCTCAGCTTTCTGCACTCACACAATGGCTTGTATGCACCAAGATTTCTGCACACATGGTACACACTTAGGCACACATATGTGCACAAAATATAAAAGGTAATTTTATAAACCTTAAAGAATCAACTACATGTACAAGTGTATGTAGACCAGAGGAGTAATATGAAGTGGGTGCTAAAGAAACAATCATGTAAGAGAAGAACTTACACTAAAGAAATTCTAACAGTACAAAAGGATAACTTACAAATTAGAAACTCAGATGGGAAAGATTAGGTATGAAATTAAATATATAAATGTCACCTTATCAAAGTTAAATAAAAAATTAGCTCATTTTAGATTAGATATATTTTAAAAAATTTAAAAGTACAGATTTTAAAATTATTTATTTGTGTATTCATTTATGTGTGTGTGTGTGTGTGTGTGTGTGTGTGTGCGTGTGTGCGTGCACATGCAGGCACACATGTGCTAAGGTGCACATATGGAGGTCAGAAACAAGCCTTAGGAATAAGTCCTTTCTGGACACCTTGTGAGATAGTAGAGAGTAAACGCAGATCTTCAGATCTACATTCAAGCCCATCTACCCACTGAGACATTTTACCAGGCTGAAATATAGATTATTTAGTACAAAGAAATAATTGAAATATTCCTTCACATAATAAAATAGGACTACATGTGTGATTGTGAAATTTGAAGAAAAGGGAATCCACCCAAATCAAGTATATGTGTAAATGCCATAAGAGAGCCTGATATGTTGGATGCAAAGATAAAAATGAAGTAAAATGTTAAATACAAATCAGTAAAAGAATAGAAACTAAAAATAAAGTATAAGGAAAAGAGATTAGACATATCCCTGGAGCAAGAGGAGAACAAATTTGTGGAGGATCCCATGTGATGAAGGCCTTGAGGAAAACAAAAAAGGTAACATGCTCTTTTCAGAATAAAGAGAAAGAACATAAAAAGGCAGCAAATGCAACAATGTAAAACATACAATGTATATAGGCTGCTTATTTTAATCATTGTGTTGCCTGCCTACAACTAACCATTCTCAGCCCACATCATATCCATTAGATAGGCTATGCACTATCTCACATTGTGAACACTCAAAATTTAAGGAGCATATGAGCTGATGAGTGTACTACAGTAGGGCAAAGCAAATCCCCTTTCTAGGACAGAGACTATGTGATGATTTGGAAACAGACACAAGCAACTTATCTGGATTAGCACAGTGTTCTCCAGTGAAAGCTTAAAAACTAACTTCGTTATTTCTAAAAACCAACATTTTTTTTCACACAGAACAATTTTAGAGTATAATACAATATTCAAACAGAAACATAATCATGGATGCAGATACATATATATGTGCCTTAATCCAGAAGAAATTTGTCTTTTCACAAAAAGAGAACATGAGAAAACAGAGAGGACCTCTATGCAATAGAGAAGTTGCTGCTTACTGGGAAGATACTACAGTGTTAATATTTCGCTATCTACAAAACAACATACCAGGTAAATATACACTATAAAATTAATAATTTATGAAAATGAAAGAGGACAACTATGGTATGATCCAGCCATCCCACTGCCTGCTGAGTATCCAAATGAGGAAAAAAAATTCAAGGTCATTTCCATGTGGCAGTACATTTCATAATAGCCAAGCAATAAAACCTATCTCTGTATCCATTGACGGATAATGAAAAGTGGCAGATGCTTGATGGAGGGATGTTGTATCTTGTCCTTTGCAGCCACATGGATGAAACAGGAGGACTGTATGTAAAGTTAAACGAACCAGGAATAGAGGCAGGTATCACATTATCTCATTCATGTGGAATATAAAGGTGATCTCACAGAAGGAGCCAGTAAAGTGGGTATGAGGATGGAAGGAGGAAGAAGTAGTAAAAGTTTCCGTTACATATGAGAAATATACTCTGGTGTTTTATTGTACAACTTGATGAGTATGAATAACAGTATTATATAAATATTTCAAAGTAGCCAAAAGAGAAAATTTTAAATATTTTCATGACAAAAACATAATAAAAATATAAGGTGATAGATATTAATTGGATGCCTTTCTTTGAAAGTATTGGAACTTGTATCCAGGATCAACTACTGGCTCCTACTGCTAAGCAACACACTTAGATTCCCAATAAAATGACACCATGTTCATGCATATATTATTATATTATATGTCATAAGTATGCACATTTATTACATGTGAATTAAACATTCATTACATTTAAAATTAAATGACTAGGACAAAACATTAAGAATATTATATATGTTTACAAATATGTAAAATTCACATATTTGGGAGTTGTTATAATATAAAACTTTATCAAAGCACTTGATCTAAAATAAAATGCAAATATTGTTAACACATAGATGAAGAAGTTACAGTTCCTAAGTTGTTAAACATGACTTACAAATGGTCAGTACTTTCCTAAAAATAATTTAGTAAGAAAAGTTTAAATAAAACAAAATAACTGTGAAGAAAAATCTAAGATAAATGAAGAGAGGAAGGCCGCCCCACTTCCTTGGAATGCTGACTCTTCTTGGCGAGTTGTTCAGTCTGCAGGATTTGACCACGACTTACTAAGTTATGAGCAAACTTAAACCCTTCAACCCCAGTTCTCTATGTTAGGCATTAGCAAAGTAAAATATAAGTAAAACATAAGGTTATCCAAGCCAGGGAGACAGAAATATGTTTTGTTCTATCAGTTTCATAGATTGTACTGCAGGAGATGACATATTTCGAAACCTACAAGGGTTCTTTTGGTGAACATCTGCTTCAGAAACCCAAGGGAAACTGAAAAATATAAATCCAGAAATCCAAGGAAAATTGAAAAATATAACAATGCGCTGAGCAAACTGTGGGCTCTGTTGTGTTTGAGAGGAATGGAACAATCTGAGCAAAAATAAATAAATAAATAAATAAATAAATAAATAAATAAATAAATAACCTGCATCCCCCAAACTGAAGCTCAACCTCTCTGAAAACAAAACAAAACAAAACAAAACAGAGAAGAGCAGAGCAAAATGAGGCTAATTATGCTAGCTCATAATTGCTAGACTGAGACAATCAGAGGAAGTCTTTATAGGCACATTACCGATGTATTATTCCTCAATAAGTGATGAAAACTTGATTTCAGGAAAATATGGACTTTGGATCTAAAATTTCTCATTTGTGAAGTTGATTCAGAGGGAAGATAATAGCCAGACATCCCTCAGGATTTGTGTCACAGGCCTAACAGTTCCATATGATCAGAGTTCTGGGCACTTCATAGCCCAGCGGCAGAATGTCTTCAAGGATGCTGTACATCAGTCAGGATGCACTGCGTCCTGCTGGTTAACAAATCACTCCTGCATCTTGGCACTGAGAGAAGCTGTTCCCAAACTGTGGGTCACATCTTTGGGGTCATATATCAGAGATCCTGAATATCGTATATTTACATTATGATTCATTACAGTATCAAAGTGACAGTTACAATAATTTTATGTTTGGAGTTTCCCCCAATATGAGGAGCTGTATTAAAGGATTGCTGCATGAGGAAGGTTGAGAAGCACTGATAGCGAGTGTAGAACTCCTGCTCTGTTCATATAAGCTAGTGATCCTGTAACATTCAAGGATACATGAGTTACATTCACTGCCCATTGTCCCTGGATTAAATATAGCCTCTACCTAGTGGTTAATTTTCAGGTTGGTACAGCAAAGTATTCAATAAGAAGCAAATTAAAGAAAGAAGGATTTATTTTGGCTCACGATTTGAAAGTAGAGTTCATCCTTTTAACAGGAACTTTACGATGCATGTAGCAGGTCAACTGCATTTGTGCCTAGAAAGCAAGATGGTCAGTGTTCATGGCCAACTCTCCTCTTCCTCTTTAAAGTTCAGGAATGGTGCTGCCTCCGTTCAATGTGACTCTGTGACTCTTCCTACCTCAAGCTGATCTTGATAATACTTCACAGACAAACTCAGAGGCTTGTGTCCTGTGTGACTCTAAACTTGTCAGGTTTTCTCTTTGCCTAGAAAAGATAAGATTAGAAATTTTGAGTCTCTACTGGTAGATAACATTTCGCATAATTACTATAGTCATCACATACTAAATGTAGCATTCATTAACCACAGTGACAGAATTCCAAGAGGAGTAAAAATGAAGAAGATGAAGTTACAAATGACCCATGAGTGATAAAACATAAGTCACTTATTATTCCTGGGCTGTCAAGATAGCTCCTCAGATAAAAGTGTCTCTGTACAAACTTGAGACATGAGTTCAGTCTCAGAATTTCACAGAAAGGTAGAGAAATAGAGTTGATTCCCCATACACATGTATTTTCTCTCAGTTCTATCTCTCTCTCTCTCTCTCTCTCTCTCTCTCTCTCTCTCTCTCTCTCTCTCTCTCTCTCTCTCTCTCTCTCTTACACACACACACACACACACACACACACAAATACACATAAACACACACACTGATAAAAAAATAAACAAAACATTGTAGTAATGTGCTATCCTGTAATGAACACTTCTATTACTGCAAATGATCAAATTCCAGTCTCTGAAAAATAAAAACAAAAAATCAAAAGCCAAACAAAATATAAAATATAAGACAAAAAAAGCATGGTCAGATAAATCCCTTCTACACAACTAATGGCAAATATTTTCTGCCCTATCACCTGCTTCAATAATTTCCTTCAGACTCTCAGGTTACTGGTTCTACCATAGTAATGAGGTGTCAGGAAGAGATAAAATCAAATTCAGCCCTTTCTTCTCTATTCTCCACTTATTAGTAATGAATCACAATTACAGCCTTTATCAGTTGAAGGAAAGGCCTTCAAAAGTTTAATTTTGTCTGAGACTGGAAATTGATTCATTTAAACTTTTATTGCTATAGGATTAGTGCTGACACCACTCAGTGAGCTCTAGACTCTAACAAATGAGACCATTAAGGATTTTAATTTGTACTAATCCAGTTTGGATTTTTTGAAATAAGTACAAATTTCCAGTAATATTCACTCACATTATAGCTTCTGAAAAATAATAAGTCTCTCTAGGTAAACGTAACATCTTTTTACCTGCAGTGATTGAGCAGAAAGACAAATTTGATATAATGTTGCATTTAAGACTTCTGTTCACAAAATACCAGGATATTGTTAAACTTAATCATCAGAATTTCTAAGTTATGATACTTTAAACAAGAAAAATAATATTTTGTCAGTAATACTTAAGAGAAGTGTTTACATCACAACATGTAAAGTGAGTCAGATTGGGAAATTATTTTCCTACTAGTTATGTTACCTTAGATCACTTGTTTAAGGTGGTGAATTTCCAAATTTGTCCACTATAAAAAAGAAAAATTCACATTATCATTATCAAGTCATTCTAGTAGTTATATGTGGAAATATTCAAATATTCTATCTATATGAATTTTTGCCTTTTTAAGATGTACTGCCTGACATAATATTTAATATCAAAGTGGAGCTTAAAAATTTATTATACATAATTGATTAATTGTTATACTTCTGATAAGAAAGCTTTAAACTCTTAATGAAATGCATGTTCTCCTGAAAGGCAGAGAAGGCATGGCTTTGTTCTTTTTCTGAAAGTAATTGGTGTGACAACCACCTTTAATATTGGGTACACACACACACATACACACACACACACACACACACACACACACACACACACATTTCTTTGCTTTTATTTTTGATGTTTATTCCCACAAGTCTTTCTTTAATTATTCATTTGTTTCATTAATATTTTTCTTAATCCAGTAAACCAAAATTACTATTTTGTAATTAGCCTGATTTTTTTTTACAATGTTTACTTATGTATATGTGTATGTATGTGTTTATGGGTAGTTTGCATGTCACAGGTATGTGTTTGGAGCTCAAAGAACATGTTGGTCACTCACCACTTTACGCTTACTTGAGACAGGGTGTCAGTGCAGCTTGCCAATGTGTATGACAGCCAACATAGCCCTTAAGTTCCAGAGAATTCTCCTGTCTCTTCCTCCCATCTTTCAGTAGGAGTGTTAGAAGTGCAGACTTGTGCTACTGACCCTGGCTTCTGTGAGAGTATTTGGGATGATAAAATGATCCTTACACTTGTGAGGCAAGTTGTTTAGCCACTGTGCAATCTTCCCAGACCTATTGTAAATATTTATTACAGCAAGCATGTTAATACACTTTGTAATTAAAGTCTGCCTGGAGGCTGAAGCAAGAGGATTCAGAGATCTAAAGTAGCTGTAGCAATATATAGCAAGACACCTTTTCTATAATTATAAACATCTATGAATGCTGTGACTTTGAAAGTAATTTTCAGAGTATCATGTAATAATTGTGTATACAAATACAAGCTAACAGTACTACGTTGTGGTATCTATGATTCAGAACTTGCTATCATTCTTCATTTACTCTCTTCTCTCCCAAGAGTTCTCAGACTCTTAATCACTATTTTGCATTCTAGCAAGCTCTTTCTCAGCTTGAGAATATGGGAGCTAAACATTGTTTTCATCTGTGTCTTTGGGCAAGCTTTTAGATAGACATCTACCTTAGTTCTTCTGTAAGATGTTATGATGTCTTCAATATGCTCATTCAATTATTGACCCATTTTAAACTAAAAGTGTATGTTAAAATTTATTTAAGTCAGTATATTTCTAATATTCCTTTCTGTTCTATAATTTGTTCTTTTTGAAGTTACTACAATTTTACTTAATAGAAGAACATTCAAGTTCTGTTATTTATACTTTCATAGGATATTGTAGCCTTGGCATTAGGAAGTGAATATTTGATATTGTTCAAGGCCATCTTTGTTTGAAACCTACCTTGTTAACTATCAAGATAGGTAATTACTTCTTTTAATTTTATTGACAGAGTTTATCTTTGTTCATCTCTTTTATTCTTGGATTACCTTATTTCATGCTAAACTCTTATCAACAGTTAGATATATGTTTTATAAACAAGTTTTTATACACACATGAGGATCTTAGTTCATAGGAATAATACTACTCACATCAATCCATTAAATATAAACATACATATCAATTAAATATATACTGATTTATCAAAACCTATCAATTATCATCAACATGCCATAAAACCATTTATCTATCTATCTATCTTTCTTTCTTTCTTTCTTTCTTTCTTTCTTTCTTTCTTTCTTTCTTTCTTTCTTTCTTTCTTTCTTTCTTTCTTTCTTTCTTTTCTTTCCATTTGACCATCTACCTATGTATCATCGTCTCTATCTGTCTACCTATTAAGTATTTGACTCCAAAACACATCACTTTCAAGTCATAGCCTAACATTCCTTGTTGCTATAGGCACATGGTCACCTCATAATGCACAGTACTTTGAGTGTTACTGTAAAAGTATGCATAGTCTTTAGAAATTTCAATATTGTCTAAAAACCCGAAATCTAGCTGTAATCTGACACAATGTAACCTCTTGACTGCAATAAATGTCCAATATGAAATAACAAACAGCCTTATTTCCAAAAAGAATAGATGCATAAAAAGGAAGGATTCAATTAAAATTAAAACTCAAGCAGGCAAACATGAATATTTCAGTCCCATGTATAACAACTAGAGAATCTTTTGTCATCTTGACTCAAAGACACAGATTAATCCAATCCTCTAAATTCATGCTACCTTCATACCTTCAACCTTCTTAGGAAGATGTTTGTTAATTGCTCCTGATAGTATGAGTTTGTCACATTTATGTATGTGTATATTAACCTGGATATGTGTGTGTGTGTGTGAGTATGTATGTATGTATGTATGTATATAAATCTATATAATAGATTTAATGTTTTGCTGAACCAACTGAAATTTCCTGGACATAGTCTCTCTAGAAGATAGACTTTTTTTTCTTTGTTGGATTGTGTTTTCTAAGCAAAAATTCCCCCCTCCCAAGTTTAAGCATTGATTTGTATGATCAACTCTTGATATTTGAAAATTGACATTTCAAAGGTCAAAAGAATGAAATTATTCTCAAAATCTCATTATTCTCAGTGAATTAATACTCATGTGTTTTACAGCTTGATTCTCTGTGTTGAGCTACATCAGAAATTTCTGTTATTTTTCACTTTCCAACTATAGATCTCTTTATTTTAGATCTTTTCTCATAAATTTGATTTTCCTTTCACTTACCTTTATAAATCTTGAATGAAATACACTTAAAAACTATATTTTATTTTAGATTTAAAAGAGACCCATAGCTTTGAATTATAATTATAAAATTTAAAACAAATTATTGTACTAATAAAAATAAAATAAACTTTAGAGCATTGCTTATGTGTAAATAGTCCTTTCAGAGACCATTTCTCTGTCTTCTTCAGTGCATAACCAAGATTTAAAATTTGCAATATTTATATATTCTTTGTCTAGATATCTTTACTGTGATAGTCTCTCTTCCTGATTCTGGCTCTGCTCCTCAGAGAGCCATTGTATCTTGTGTGATGGTTTAGTGGCAAGACATAAATTTTGAATGGTTTGCAGAAGCCTAATATTTCACAGAGGAAAAGGAATATATTCTGTGTGTAATGAAGGAAAACTAATATTTGAAAAATAAGTTAAAGCAAATAAAACAAACTCCTTTTGGTACTGAGAGCAGCAGGAAGTTAACAGGGAGTCACTAAGAAACCACCTTTAAAACCTGAGTTCTGATAAGCTAGAATTAAACCCTCAACAGAATATAGTAAAGATATATATATATATATATATATATATATATATATATATATATATGTATGTATGTATTAGAACAGTGATCTCAATTTCTTATTTTCCATTTCAGTAGCTACATTGTACATTGTACTGAAGGTCACTTTAATCATATTACAACAGATTTGCATCCTATTCAATTAGAAAATTCACTGTGTAAAACAAGTTAGAGCCAATAATTTACAGTGAACCAATGTCTGATTGATTTGAAATCTTACCTAAGAAGATGGAAGAAGGAGGGGAAAGGGGCATGTTAAAATGATTTAGTATGTTGATAGTTGTGTGCATCAATATATGGCTTGTGTACATTTTTTGAGACCCTTTAGAATCTGATAATTTGATGACCAAGACATTGCATTGTTCATCTATCAATGAAAATCACATGTGTGCATAATAGAAATGGAAATGGAAAAGCATACTTAGACTCTGTGGTTGTTGTCTCATGGTTATTACTTGAATACAACTTTTAAGAGAGTATTTAATGAATTCTATATTAAGTCACACAACTAAGTTCAGCATAATTCAACAACACAAAGACATCAAGACAGAACTTGTGGATAACCTCTGCTCCAAGAGGTAAATGTTCTTTGATTTATCCTTATCCAAATTTAATTTTCACCAATGTGTCATAATATAATTGCTGTAATGGAAATTAATTGCAATGTCCACCAATTTAAAATTTTTATCTATCTACTAGGTCACAACTTCCTAAAATAAATGCTATCATTGGAAAAAATTATATTATACTATTTGTTGTCACTGCAGAGAAAATAGAATCTAATGAACCATCCATTTCCCAATGAATTAAATTTCAGTCCTGAGAATCACAAAGATAAACAATGAAAGTTAAACCAAGAGAGAAAGAACTACATTAAAACCAACTCCATTATGGTACTGAAGCAACTGAACATGCCTCCCCTTCCCTGACTGTCTGAAGAAAGGACCAGTGTTATGTGGGTCCAGTACAGGTAAACACAGTTGTGAGTGCATGATTACAGTGGCTGTATGACATCTAGAAGATGACATTTTACCTCTTATGCCCTAGCTTCTGGTGTGTATATCCTATCCCCTCTTCTGCAATGTTCTGGGTACTTTAGTGGGGGGTACAAAACAAGCTTAAAAAAGATCTATTTACTATCTGAATTGGGTACCCAAAGCCAAGAACACAAAAAGGTGATGCATAATTGAACATTGACCATATCTGATCACACATAACTTTCAAGAATAAAATGCTTTAAACTTGTAACCATTTTCAGAAATGGACATAGATATGGTTATAGTCTTGACTACTTCAGATCTAGACTGATTTATTTGAAATATTAAGTGTATATATTTCATAAAATGCAGGAAAAATAATTAATTATTAAGTCATTAAGCTTCCCCATTTATAGTTGCATGTTTTGTTTTAACTGAAACACTATCTCTATTTTCAAAACCAAAATGCTCTATCTTTGAATTCTAAGGGAAGATATTCCTAGTGTATAAATGGGCAACATACTATCACTAAGGGATACAAACTGGCATGTAAACTTAATAAACAGTTTTCAGAAATCTAGTATTCTTCAATCAGAAGTATTGAGTTGTTTAACAGTTGCTAATACTTGGAACCCCTTTCTATAAACCTTTACAAAATACTAATTGAAGCTTTAATGTTTCTAGAAAACAGAAGGCATGAAGTACATTCATAGGTACTTAAACCAGTACCATTAACATTTGTGTCAGGGAGTGTATTATGATGGGAATTCATCAATTATTGGTTTCTTGGTTATTGCAATTAGACCTTTTAAAAGTCCTAAAACAGAGTGGGCTGTTACAGCCAAGAACTATACAAAGAATCAACCAAACCAGGAGCTAGTTCTTTGAGAAACTTAGCCAGACTAACCAGAGGGTACAGAGACAGCATCCAAATTAACAAAATCAGAAATGAAAAGGGAGATATAACAACAGAATCAGAGAAAATTCAAAAAAATCATCAGCTCCTACTACAAAAGCCTATACTCAACACAACTGGAAAATCTGGATGAAATGGACAATTTCCTAGAAAGATACCAAATACCAAAGTTAAATCAGGGTCAGATAGACCATCTAAACAGTCCCATAAGCCCTAAAGAAATAGAAGCAGTCATTGAAAGTCTCCAGGACAGAGAAACGAGAGGGGGTTGAATGGAGAAAAGAGGGAGGGAAGGGGGCTTATGGGACTTTCGGGGAGGGAGGAAACGGGAAAGGGGAAATGATTTGGAATGTAAATTAAAAAATATAAATAATAAAATTAAAAAAAAAAGAAAGTCTCCCAACCAAAAAAAAAGCAAGTACCAGATGGTTTTAGTGCAGATTCTATCAGACCTTCACAGAAGACCTAACCTCAATACTCTTCAAACTATTCCACAAAATAAAAACAGAAGGAACACTACCCAACTCGTTCTATTAAGCCACAATTACGCTTACACCAACACCACACAAAGATCCAACAAAGAAAGAAAGCTCCAGATTAATTTCCCTTATCAATATCAACGCTAAAATACTCAATAAAATTCTTGCCAACTGAATCCAAGAACACATCAAAACGATCATTTTTCCACAATCAAGTAGGCTTCATCACAGTGATGCAGGTCTGGTCCAATATATGGAAATCCATCAATGTAATCCACTACATGAAAAAACTCAAAGAAAAAAAACACATGGTTATTTCATTAGATGCTGAAAAAGCATTTGACAAAATTCAGAATCCTTTCATGTTAAAAGTTTTGGAAAGATCAGGAATTCAAAGCCCATACCTAACCATAGTAAAAGCAATATACAGCAAACCAATAGCCATCATCAAACTAAATGGAGAGAAACTTGAAGTAATCCCGCTAAAATCAGGGACTAGACAAATGGCCCTCTCTCTACATATCTATTCAATATAGTACTTGAAGTTCTAGATAAAGCAATTAGACAACAAAATGAGGTCAAAAGGATACAAATTGGAAAGGAATAATTCAAACTATCACTATTTGCAGATGATATGATGGTATACTTAAGCAACTCAAAAAAAAACCCCTACAGCTGATAACTTCAGCAAAGTGGCCGGATATAAAATTAATTCGAACAAATCAGTAGCCTTCCTATACTCAAAGGATAAACATGGCTGAGAAAGAAATTAGGGAAATGATATCCTTCACAATAGCCACAAGCAATATAAAGTACCTTGGTATGACTCTAACCAAACAAGTGAAAGATCTGTATGACAAGAACTTCAAGTCTCTAAAGAAAGAAATTGAAGAAGACTTTAGAAAATGGAAAGATCTTCCATGCTCATGGATTGGCAGGGTTAATATAATAAAAATGGCTATCTTTCCAAAAGCAATATACAGATTCAATGCAATCCCCATCAAAATCCCAACTCAATTCTTTGTAGAGTTAGAAAGAACAATTCTCAAAAGCCTGTGGAATAACAAAAAATCCAGGATAGCTAAAACTATTCTCAACAGTAAAAGAACTTCTGGGGGAATCAGTATCTTAGACCTTAAGCAGTATCACAGAGCAATAGTGTTAAAAACTGCATGATATTGGTACAGTGACAGACAGGTAGATCAATGGAATAGAACTGAAGATCCAGAAATGAACCCACACACCTATGGTCACTTGATCTTTGACAAAGGATCTAAAACCATCCAGTGGAAAAACGATAGCCTTTTCAAACTATGGTGCTGGTTCAACTGGAGGTTAGCATGCAGAAGAAATCAAATTGATCCATTCTTATCTCCTTGTACTAAGCTCAAGTCCAAGTGGATCAAGAACCTCCACATAAAATCAGACACACTGAAACTAATAGAAAAGAAACTGGGGAAGAGCCTTGAGCACATGGGCACAGGGGAAAATTTCCTGAACAAAACACCAATAGGTTATGCTCTAAGATCAAGAATTGAAAAATGGGACCTCATAAAATTACAAAGTTTCTGTAGGTCAAAGGACACTGTCAATAGGACAAAATGGCAACCAACAAATTGGGAAAATATCTTTACCAACCCTACATCCGACAGAGGTCTAATATCCAATATATACAAAGAACTCAAGAAGTTATCTCCAGAGAACCAAATAACACTATTAAGAAATGGGGTACAGAGCTAAACAAAGAATTTTCACCTGAGGAATATTGAATGGCTGAGAAGCACCTAAAAAAATGTTCAGTGTCCTTAATCATCAGAGAAATGCAAATCAAAACAACCGTGAGATTTCACCTCACGCCAGTCAGAATGGGTAAGATCAAAAACTCAGGAGACAGCAGGTGCTGGTGAGGATGTGGAAAAAGAGGAAAACTTCTCCACTGCTGTTAGGATTGAAAGCTGGTACAACCACTCTGGAAAATAGTTTGGTGGTTCCTCAGAAAACTAGGCATAATACGACCAGAGGATCCTGTTATACTACTCCTGGGCATTACCCAGAGGATTCTTTAGCATGTAATAAGGGCACATGCTCCACTATGTTCATAGCAGCCCTATTTATAATATTCAGAAGCTGGAAAGAACCCAGATGTCCCTCAACAGAGGAATAGATACAGAAAATGTGATATATTTACACAATGGAATTCTACTCAGCTATTAAAAACAATGAATTCATGAAATCCTTAGGCAAATGGTTGGAACTGAAAAATATCATCCTAAGTGAGGTAACCCAAACACAAAAGAACACACAAGGTATGCACTCACTGATAAATGGATATTAGCTCAGAAGCTTTGGATACCCAAGACACAATTCACATATCAAATGATGTCCAAGAAGAAGGAAGAACAAAGTATGATACTCTCATCTTTCTTAGACAGGGGAACACAATACCCACAGGTGTTACCCATGGCTCCAGACACATAGGTAGCAGAGGATGCCCTTGTTGGGCATCAAATTGAGGAGATGTCCTTGGTCCTAGAAAGGCTCAATGCACCAGTGTAGGGGAATACCAGGACTGGGAAGTGGGAGAGGGTTGACTGGGGAACAGGAGGAGGGGAGATGGCTTATGGGATTTTTATTGGGGGGGATACAGGAAAGGGGAAATCATTTGAAATGTAAGTAAATAATATATCTAATAAAAATAATTAAAAAATAAAAATAAAAATAATATCTTAAAAGATGTAGAGGAAACCTCATAAAATTCTTAGGCAAATGGATGGAACTAGAAAATATCACCCTGAGTGAGGTAACCCAATCACAAAAGAACACACATTGTATGCACTCACTAATAAGTGGATATTATCCCAGAAGCTTGGAATACCCAAGATAAAATTCACAGACCGAATGAAGCTCAAGGAGAGGATGGCCTTGTTGGTCATCAAAGGGAGGAGAGGCCCTTGGTGACTGAAACAGATGCAGTACAGTCACCATGCCTAACCCCAAACTCCCCAACTCCCCTCCTGATCCCCCCACCCAATTCCCTCATTCCATCTGCTTCCCAATACCATTTCATTTTCCTTCCACCTGAGACTTGATCATCGTTGCTTGTGTCCTCCTTCCTGTCCAGCCTCCTTGGGTCTGTGGATTGTAGCATGGACATCCTGTATTTTATGATTAATATCCACTTATAAGTGAATACACACCACCATTTGGGACTGGGTTACCTCACTCAAGATGATATTCTCCAGATCTATGCATTTACTTCCAAACTTCATGATGCCTCTGTTTTTAATAGCTGGATAGTATTCCATTGTGTAGATGTGCCACATTTTCCTTATCCATTTGTCAGCTGAGGGGCATCTAGGTTGTTTCCAGTTTCTGGCTATTACTAATAAATCTACTATGAACATAACTGAGCAAGAGTCTTTGTGGGATATGGGACCATCATTTGGGTATATGCCCAGGAGTGGCATGGCTGGGTTTTGTGGTAGAAATATTCCTATTTTGCTGAGAAATCTCCAAATTGATTTCCAAAGTGGTTAGACAAGTTTCCACTTCCACTAGCAATGGATGAATGCTACCCTTGCTTGATATCCTCACCAACAGGTGCTACCACTTGTGTTTTTGAACTTAGCCATTCTGTACTAATTTGCACTTCCCTGATGACTAAGGACTTTGAATATTTCTTTTTTATTAGATATTTTCTTTATTTACATTTTATATGTTATGCCCTTTCCTGGTTTCCCCTCTGAAAACTCCCTAACCCCTAACCACTCCCCCAGCTCACCAACCCAAAGTGCTTCCTGACTATTCAAGATTTCTCTGTTGAGAGTTCTCTGTTTAGTTCTCTACTCCACATTTAATTGGGTTGTTTGGGTTGTTGGAATTTAACTTCTAGATTTCTTTATGAATTTTGGATATTAGACCTCTGCCAGATGTAGGGTTGGTGAAGATCCATTGCTGATCTGTATGTTACCACTTTGTCCTACTCTCAGTGGCCTTTGTCTTATAGAAGCTTTGCAGTTCCATTTACAAATTGTTGATCTTAGAGCCTGAGCCATTGGTGTTTGTCCAGGAAATTTTCTCCTGTACAAACGTGTTCAAGGGTATTTCCCACTTTTTCTTTTATAAGATTTAGTGTATCCAAGTTTTATGCTGAGTTCTTTGATCTACTTAGAGTTGACTTCAGTGCAGGGTCATAATTAAGGAGCAAATTGCATTCTTCTACCGATAGACATCCTGTTAGACAAACTCCATTTGTTGACGATGCTTTCCTTTTTCCAATGTATGGTTTTGGATTTGTTATAAAAAAAAAAAACAAGTGTCCCTAGGTATGTGGGCTTATTTCTGGGTCTTAGATTTGTTTCCATTAACCATTCTATGTTTTTCTGTACCAATGAAATGCTATTGCTCTATAGGACACCTTGAGATCAGGGATGGTGATTTCTCCTGAAGTTCTTTTATTGTTCAGGATTGTTTTGGTTATCCTGAGCTTTTCTTTGTCCATATGAAATTAAGAATTGCTCTTCCAAGGTCTGTAAAAATTGTGTTCGAATTTTGATGAGGATTACATTGAATCTGTAGATCAGTTTTGGCAAGATGGTCATTTTCACTATGTTAATTCTGTCTGTCCATGAGCATGGGAAGTCTTTCCATCTTCTGATATCTTCTTCAATTTCTTTCTTCAGAGACTTGAAGTTATTGCCATACAGATCATTTACTTCCATGGTTACAGTTACAGCAAGATATCTTATATTATTCATGGCTATTGTAAAGGGTGTTGTTTCCCTATTTCCTTTCCTGGCCAATCTATCATTTATGTAAAGGAGTAGCTCTCCTTTTCATTGACTTAGTTTTGTATACCAACACTTTGCTGAAGCTGTTTATCAGCTGTGAGAGTTCTCTGGTGAAATTTCAGGGGTTGCTTATAGATACTATCATATCATCTATAAATAACAATGCTTTGAATTCTTCTTTTCCAATTTTTATCTCTTTGATCTCCATTAGTTGTCTTATTGCTCTGCCTAGAACTTTACTCTATTGACTGGACAGGGAGAGAGCAGGTAGAATTATCTTGTCTCTGATTTTAGTGGAATTGCTTTA
Organism: Tokudaia tokunoshimensis; assembly: GCA_036184795.1. Taxonomy (NCBI): domain Eukaryota; kingdom Metazoa; phylum Chordata; class Mammalia; order Rodentia; family Muridae; genus Tokudaia; species Tokudaia tokunoshimensis. The sequence continues at coordinate 82,379,394 of BTHU01000004.1, forward strand.
AATTTCACTACATTTAGTTTGATATTGGCTATATGGTTGCTATATATTGCTTTGATTATTTTTAGGTATGTGCCATATATCACTGATCTATTTCTTTTAATATGGAGGGGTGTTAGATTTTGGCAAAGGCTTTTTCAGCATCTAATGAGATGATCATGCAATATTTCTTTCAGTAATTTTTATAAGGTATCCTTTTTTCTATTGATGGATTTTATATATTGAACCATCACTGGATCCCTGGGATGAAGCCTACTTGATCATAATGTATGATAATTTTGTGTTTCTGAATGTGGTTTGTGTGTATTTATTTTATTAAGTTTGCATTGATGTTTATCAGCAACATTGGCTTGAAGTTCTCTTTTTTTGTTGAGTCTTTGTGAGGTTTAGCTATCAGGGTGAATATGACTTCATAGAATGAGTTTGACAGTGTTCCTTCTGTTTTTATTTTGTGGAGTGGTTTGAAGAATATTGCTATGAGGTCTTAGATGAATGTCTGGTAAAATTCTGCACTTAAATCATCTGGCTCTGATTTTTTTTTGTTTGTTATTGTTTCTTGGTTTGTATTTTGGTTTGGTTTGGTTTTGGTAGGAGACTTTTAATGATTGCTTCTTTTTCTTTAGGGGTTATGGGGATGTTTAAATAGTTTACCTGATCTTCAATCTTCATTTAACTTTAGTAAGTGGTATCTGTCTAGAAAATCAGGAATGACATTAATTTAAGATTTTCCAGTTTTTTGAAGTGCATTCATTTGAAGTAAGACCTAATGATTCTTTGAATTTCTTCAGTGTCCGTTGTTATGTCTCCCTTTTCATTTCTGAATTTGTGTATTGGGATACTGTCTCTGTCATTTGTTTTGTTTGGCTAATGATTTGTCTTTCTTGCTGATTTCTTCAAGAACCCAGCTCATGACTTTGTTGCTTCTTTGTATTGTTTTCATTGTTTCTAACTGATTGATATCAGTCATGAGTTTGATTACTTCCTGCCTTATACTGCTCTTTGTTGTTGTTGTGGTTGCTGTTGTTGTTGTTGTTGTTGTTGTTGTTGTTCTTCTTCTTCTTCTTCTTCTTCTTCTTCTTCTTCTTCTTCTTCTTCTTCTTCTCCTCCTCCTCCTCCTCCTCCTCCTCCTCCTCCTCCTCCTCCTCCTCCTCCTTCTTCTTCTTCTTCTTCTCCTTCTTCTCCTCCTCCTCCTCCTTCTCCTCCTCCTCCTCCTTCTTCTTCTTCTTGTCCTTCTTCTTCTTCTTCTTCTTCTTCTTCTTCTTCTTCTTCTTCTTCTTCTTCTTCTTCTTCTTCTTCTTCTTCTCCTTCTTCTTCTTCTCTAGAGCTTTCAGGCTTACTTTTAAATTGTTGGTATGAAATCTTTCTAATTTATTTATGGAGGCACTTAGTGGGTTCATTGTTTCCCAGAATTTTGGAAATGCTTTCCCTTCATTTTCATTGAATTCTAGAAAGCCTCTGATGAGAACATGAGTGTAATTCTGAGAGGTCTGTCTTTGTATGTTACCTGCCCTTTTTTCCTTGACACTTTTAATATTCTTTCTTTGATCTGTAGATTTTGTGTTTTTATTATGATGTGGCAGGAGGATTCTTTTCTCTGGTCCAGTTTAGTTGGTATTTTATAAGCCTCCTGTATATTTATAGGCATCTTTTTCTTTAAGTTGGGAACATTTTCTTCTATGACTTTGTTGAAAATATTTTATGGGCCTTTGAACTGGGACTCTTTTTTTAAATATAGAATAGAGTTTATTCAGGGAATGGGGAGGGAGTTAAGAGGTAGTAGAGGCAGAGAAAGGCAGAGAGAGGGAGAGAGTAGAGAAGTAGAGGCCAGTCATGAACATATGGAGAGAGGAGGAAGGGAATGGGGAAGAGAGGAGGAAAGGGAAGAGTCCAAGAGGGTAAGAGAGAAGCAAGAGGACAAGAGATCAAGAGTGAGCTGGGACTCTTTACCTTCTTTTATTCCTATTATTCTTAAGTTAGGAGTTTTCATGGTATCCCTGATTTCCTGAATATTTTGTGTCAAGGTTTTTTTTTAGCTCTAACATTTTCTTTGACTAATGTATTAATTTCTTCTATTCTATCTTCTCTGCCTAAGATTCTTTCTTCCATTCCTCATATTCTGTTAGTGATGTTTGCATCTGTTCTTCCTGGTTTCTTCCCTTGGTATTCCATCCTGGGTATTCACTCAGTTTGTGTTTTCTTTATTGTTTAAATTTCAACTTTCAGATTTGCACAGTTTTATTTATTTCCTTCATCTGTTTAATTATATTTTCCTGTATATCTTTAAGAGATTTGTTTCCTCTTTAAAGACCTCTATATGTTTGATTGTATTTTCCTGTATTTCTTTAAGGGATTTGTTTATTTCCTTTTGAAAAACCTCTATTATCTTTATAAGATTGGATTTAAGGTCATTTTCTTGTGCTTTGTTTTTTTTAAAATATACAGGGCTTGCTGTAGTAGCTGTGCTCTAAAGGTGTCATATTGCCCCAGCTTTTACTGATTGTAAACTTTCGAGAGCTTCCAGCCATCTGGAGGGCTTTGATCTAGGATGTTCCTATTATAGTAGATATTGGCTATTATAAGTAATGAACATAGTGGAGCATGTGTCCTTATTATATGTTGGAGCATCTTCTGGCTATATACCCAGGAGTGGTATAGCTGGGTCCTCAGGTAGTACTATGCCCAATTTTCTGAGGAACCAACAAACTGATTTCCAGAGTGGTTTTACCAGCTTGCAATCCCACCAGCAATGGAGGAGTGTCCCTGTTTCTCCACATGCTCTCCAGAGGCTGCTGTCCCCTGACTTTTGACCTTAGCCATTCTGACTGGTGTGAGGTAGAATCTCAGGGTTGTTTTGATTTACATTTCCCTGATGACTAAGGATGTTTAACATTTCTTAGGTGTTTCTCAGCCATCTGGTATTCCTCAGATGAGAATTCTTTGTTTAGCTCTGTACCCCAATTTTAATAGGGCTATTAGGTTCTCTAGAGTCTAACTTTTTGAGTTCTTTGTATATTTTAGATATTGACCCTCTATCCGATGTAGGATTGGTAAAGATCTTAATAATTCTGGTATGGGAAACCTCTGATAGGTACCCATGGGCTGTAAGGTTCTGATTTCTAGGTCTTTATGGTTCAGGAGCTATAGATCTGATGAAGGTGCATAGATAGGTGGCAGGAAAATTTGAGGTCTGACTGAGTTAGGGGGGCTGCTCAGGATAGCTTGGTGTGTCCAGAGGACTCACTGATCAGGGAAGATGGGTTAGGGAAGGGAGGATTATCTCTATGGTTTGGGCTTAGCAGGTCTGATGAAGGTGAGCAGAGAGGAGGGTGGAGAATGGAGTCCCCTGGGAGAGCAAGCTGCTATGTCCCTTGTCAGCTCTCCTTGCTCCAGAGGATGCAGCAAGCAGGGCAAAATGGACAGAGAAAGGGAAGCTTACCTTTATGGCTCAGGATTCATAAGTCTGATCAAATTGTCCAGATATGTCAGGGGAGAATGCAAGTATTGTAATTTTTTAATCAAAACAATATGCAAGTCAGGTGTGGTGGCATGAGCTTTAAACACTCCACATGTAGGAGGAGGGACATTTCTGATAGTTTGAGGTCAACCTGGTTATGTAGCATGTTACAGACCAATCATGGCTAAATAGTAAGATTCTATCTTAAATCATTGTTTACCCAAAATAAAAAAGTGCAAAACATAGTCCTTGTATCCACACACACATACATTTTGTGTATACAACTAAATTATGTATATAAAGTATAAACATATTTGTGTAATTTATATCTACAGAAGTGTCTTCAACTGCTGCATCATAGTTAACACTCATGAGGAGAATATTTTCTATTATCAACAACATTTAGATATAGCTTTGAAATGTTTATACTCTGATAAATTAGAATATACTTCCACTTTCTAATTCATTTATTAGTCTTTCACCATAAGCAAGCTTGTAAACACCTAGTCTATATGCTGCACGATGCAAGGTGTTAAATAAGACACCACTGTGACATTTAATGTAGCCATACTTAGCAGAGCTAACTGAGCCCATGACAGCAATGTAGTGGACTTAAACAGCTTTGGAGGTTATTTCAGAGATGTCTGCTAGTGTTCCTCTTTGTGATGATTACTAAATATTTTCCTAGAAATATTCTATACAGTAAAACACAATGCATATTCTTGAGAAAAAGTCAAATTGTTTTTTGTGTTTTGTATTTTTACCTTGGGCACAATTGTCTGCTAACCACTGCTATGTTTTGCCTGTTCTCTCACCATTTTAACCCAAAGCAGATGAATATTGTTTGCTTGTATGTAGGATCATGATATATTGTGCCTGAACGAAACAGAAGGATGTCAGTTCATTATAAGAAACATCAGTTCTCCAGATGATTCAAAGCAACTAAAGCTGTAAAGAAGAGAAGAAAAATAAAGAGTTCAATCTTTGAAGAAATAAATTGCTAACACTTGCTCTGGCCTAACCTAATACTATCAGCAATATTAAGTAGTTGGTGATCACTATAACTTATGGTTGAAGTCTAGATCAATGCAATTCTGCCAGTAATACTTAGGTTGAAAACCAGACTAGGGTTTAGTAACTTGGTTCCTCCATACTCTCCCTTGTAGAAAGGGACTTGATAGCCTTGACCCATATACACTACACTACACACACACACACACACACACACACACACACACACACACACGTATACATTCACACAAATACACATCTTCAAACAATGCATCTAGCAATCTCACCACCTCTTCCTGCATCAGGCTATCCACATCCACATCTTTGAAGAGTAGCATGAGTTTCACTGCCTCTAATAGCAATCAAATTTAGATGGTTTTGATTTAAGTATATTCTTCTGTATCTAGTATGAAGAATTGAATTGCTAATCTGTCATAAATGAGGTTTGGGTACATGATCAGTAAGCAAAACCATGTTCTCTAGTAATATTTTAAGGATTCTTTTCTACTTACCATATCATGGCAATATGTAATTGGACATGAATATGATTAAAATTAAATATGTTATGGGTTAGCACATGCAAAGTAGAGGAATAATTATATAACTTAATCTATCAATCAAAATAGATAACCAAATAATTATGCTCTTTGATCAACACAGTCTCTTTCTCTGAGACTGTATAAAGAGATCTGAATGTGGCTTCACTCTGGTGGCCCACTATCTGTATTAATAGTGTATTGGTCTTTAATTGCTATCATCTCTGCTCTAGATGAAATTATCTTGCTTCTTCTGATAGTCTTTTTGTGAATTCTTATTTTTGGTTTTCTTTGCTAAGAGGCCTAGAATGAGGCAACAATGCCTCTAAGCAGGCCATGTTGGACATGAAAAAACTCCTGGGAGTGGCACTGAGAGCTTGAAGCATGTTCTTCTAAGTCAGAATAATAGTTGTTTTTTCATTTCTTTTTTATACACAAATAAGTGAACTAGCATACTGTCTATCCTGTCCTTTTCCTAGATACCTAACTCTTGATTTTCTCCTATGAACCATTCCAATTAACCTGGGCCACATGTATTATCACCAGATTGATTGACTGTTACTTTTTTCTTCTGGCTAATACACAGCCATTAACATCACAGACTCTCAAGATCTGTGAGTGTTCTAATTCTGTATAAGAATTGTACATTAAGAATAGATTGTTTAAAAAAAGACTGGTAAATATTTTGCCTTGAACTTCTGTGGAGACATGGGCTGAGGTGCATGGCTTTCCACATGTGCTTCACTTTCTTCTCTATTTGAATCATACTAAGTGGTCTGGTTGCTATCTACTTGACAAAGTCGTAGCTGCTTACTTCTCATAATAAATAGTTTCATGTTTAAACTCATATCTTGTTTTGTCCTCTCCTGTTTCATGAAGCATCTCATAAAAAAATGGCTCATCATAAGCATTTACACAACTAAGAAATACTTTTAAGTTCCAAACTACTAAGCCTTTTGACCAGGCTTGGTGTAAGAAAGATTGCTTAATAATTCTTGCTGTGCTTCTAATGGAATTATTGAATAATTCAACTAAGATATTATTTAAAGCAACACTCCTAGAAGGAGACTATGTAAGTGACTTGTTGACTCATTGGTCTACAGTTTCTTATTGCTGCATATGAAAATAGAAGGCAAGAACAATAGCATTTTCTGATCTCTATAGGGAGATCCTTTTTTCAAGAGATGTCACCTAAGGCATTAACAACCAGAGCACTGTCTTCTGATGCTGTTAGATTGCCTTGTGATAATTTCATTGCTACAGAAGCAATAATCACTCAAGAACATTTTTCCTCTGAGAAACTATGTGGAAGTCTGTAGAATTTATCCACATCACAAGCAACAAAAGGCCTCACTGTGAATTATTCAGAACCCCTCCTTTCTAGAAAGCTATAATGTTCCCCTAAACAAATAATAATTATCCTATTTATAACCAGTGGATTTTATATCTTAAACTATCATTTATAAACATTATCCTATATGTTATGTGTATATTTTTTCTCACTGAGACACAGAAACTGAGAAGAAATGACTTAAGGGAGAGAAGGCTTATTTTGGACAATGATTAAAGAAGATATAGTCCACCATGATAGGGAAGAAATGATGGTGTAACAGCAAGCTTGGGAGATCCACTATATTACATCTATAGTCAGGAAGCAGAGAGTGATGAATGGCCATCCTCACCTACTTAGCTTTCTCATTTTTGTGCATTTCATAATTACAAATTCTGGAATGATCCTCCCTACATTTAGAGTTTATTTTCCCATATCAATTAACTCTATGTAGAAAATTCCTCTGGCATAACTAGAGATTTTCCCCCAAGTTTATTCTAGAGTAGTGATTCTTAACCTGTGGTTCACAATACATTGGAAGTTGAATGACCCTTTCACAGAGGTCACCTAAGATCATCAGAACACGCAGATATTTACAATATAATTTTATAATTATATTGTTTACCATATATAACATGAGGTCACCATAACATGAGGAACTATATTAAAGGGTTGCAGCATTATGAAGGTTGAGGTTTTTCTGGTCTACATGCTGCTAAGTTGACAAATACAAGTGATCACAGTCAGCCTGACTCCTCTTCAAAATATGCATCTAATGTTCCATCCTCAGGTATCCTTATAAAATACAGGACAAAATGTTCTATTCAACCTCTTGATATGGTCATACTGAAGGTGACTTTCACCATACACTTGATTGTGGGTATCTTATTCAACATATAGAATGCTTTATATCCATTATAAAATTCTTGCTGTGATGGAGTTCTCTATTAATCACTATAACAAACCAGAAATAAAAGTTGGCAAATTGTAGCTACTAAAATCATTAACTACATATGTCTTTTGCAGTTAGATGACTAAGGCTCTAAAGAAAACCATTGCCTTTAAAATATCAGAAAGACACTGTTCTCTCTATTTTGAAATGATGAATATGAGGTCCAAGCCAAGTACTTTCCTCTGTTGGAGGTGACTATGGTTTTAAGACAAAGTGTACCACACAGGTTACTGTTCTGAGGATGCTGATTCGTCTGCTGAAGTGCTGTTTGGGAGGCTGCTGAACCTTCAGAAAATGGTGTTTAGTTGGAGGAAGTAGGTCACCACAGATTGTCTTTAAACATTTTACCCAGCCCCATCTCCTAGCCTAACATTAACCTTCCTGTTGTACTATGTTCAAGTATAATCCAGAGCAGGTTTCCACTGCTGTGATTCTTCCTTCCATGAAGGGTTGAAATCTTGGAAACATTAGCTGAAAGACATATTTTCCCTGGTTAAATGTCACTGTCTCTTGGCCGCAGACATGTCAAAGTAACTCCTATAGAGGTGACCCTAAAGCAATGGGAATAGCGAAGTGAATTTATCTTTTTTGGCACTTTTTACATTAAAATCAACAGAGAGCTAAGATACAAGAATGTATTTCCTATTTTGTTTTTTCTTTATGCATTATTATTTCAAGTCATAGGAACAAAATATAGAGTGTTATGCTGGAGAAACTACTCCAATAAAAATATCAAATCTGCTGAAGGAAATAGGCATGATGTTGCATGTCTAGAATCATAGCATTTGTGAGGTTGAGTTAGGGGAATTGCACATTTGAGGCCAATCTGAACTATCTAGCAGTTGTAAGGCTAGACAGGCATACACACTGATGTGGAAAAACAAAGAAATGGAAACATGCAAAAAAGTAAGTATGCTGGGAAGTTGGTTATAGAACATTAGTGATTTTTAGAAACTAAACAAGATATCCTTCCAATCACCATTCTTAGAAAAGCAAGTTAGATAGAGGAATTTAAATATCTCATCATTCATAAGAACACCATCCATATTGTTAAACTTCATGAACATGAGGATAATTGAAATTCATTTCATCTCTTGCTCCTGTTCAGATACAAATAGTTTTCAAAAGATAAAATGATGAAGTCTCACATCTTAAAAACTGATTAACAATTATGTTTCAGACACTAAATTTGAAAACTAGAACTCTTCCACTTCAATAATAAATGTTTATTTAGTAGAAGTTTACCATAAGAAACTTATCTGCTAAGTTTAGTTCATTAACTTTGTATGCTATAGAGAAATTATTGCAATAGGACAGCTTACATATGTGTTTAATAACTTCATCATAAAATTCCCACCAAAAAAGGAAAATCTTCCCAAAATTGTGTACGCTACCTCAACATTTTTACATAATAAATATTAAGTACTTGATAGGCTTTATGCAAGATGCTAAAATGGTATTCATTTAAGTTTTATATGCATCTTAGCAGAAAAGTGCTTTGATACCCACTTAGTAAATTAAGGAAACAAACATCAGACAAATTAGAAAGCAAATATATTGTGGTTAATATATATCTTTTCAGTCTCATCAATGTTATCTTTTGAGTTCCCTATATTTCCACTACTTCAGTATCCTTGTATTCTGTCTCTTCAAACAAAGGTATCTTTAAACACAGGTGGGTTTTTTTTTTCCACTCAGACTGCGTCCCCTCCCTCTAGCCCTCCCGAAGGAGAGAAGAACGATCATCAATGGCGAGAGGCAGCTGCACAGAAGCAGCACCTACAGCCCGCTTCACGCTCAGGAGGGGACGCTACGTCTCGTCCTCGTGGTTTCGGGTGCTCTACACAGTCAGAGAAACTTCTCTAGTAACGAACTATAGAAATGATCCCTGAAAGTATAGTCTTGGGTTTTTTTTTTTACCTATTTTTTCTACTGATTTATGATTGACCTTTCTTGCTATCTCAGAAGTTTCCATGCCAGTACTTACAGTGTTTAAAGAATAAATTAGTAAGCCTCGAAATTATCATATAATCTTCAGTTTTAGAATTAAATACATTAGCAAATAGTTAACATTGATGATTGGGATGTAAATTTCTATAAGGAGAGTTGAAGAGTTCATTTACAATGTAATTGCTGTGATGGTGATGACAGATTCTTGTGCAGTGCTTGGTCATCCTCAATTATCAATTTCTCTGTAAGTGTGTAGGGCTAACTACCTTAGAGTACTAACAATAGCCAGTCAATGTATCACATCTTAGTTCTCAGTACAAATTACCCATTATCAAATGTGTAACCATAGTTCTGCCTCAAGATAAAATAACTTCACAATTTAAGTATATTTTCTCTCCCTACTTATCTTTAACTTAATAGAGAGCAAGGATTTAGGAAACAGTAAATTTTTAATTCTTTAGTATCTCAAGGATTATTATTGAGCAAATATTACATTTTTATTCTTAATCTTTACTAGAAAGATGAATATTTGTAACTGAAATTTTAATGGTTTTATGTAAAACACATGCAAAATATAATTAAAACTCTGATTTAGATGGTAGCCATGGCAAAGTACAATATAAGATTTGAAGGCAAGAATATTTTTATTCAACACGTGAATATTTGATGTTCCTAGAGTGAGTCAAATTTTAAAATATGACATTGGAACATGCCATAGACTTTGAATGTGCTTCCAAGGTGGCATGTAACTGTAAACACAATAAAGATGAGTAAACAGATATTTAAAATTCAGTGATGGTCTACATAACTAATTATGGGTCTAAGGCTTTGCCTACCACATGTACAATGTTCCAAGTTTAACCTCCCTCACTACCATTTTTTTTAAAAAGTAAAAATCAATGAATGGAGCTGTTATATTTAAAAGACTCATCTCACTGTGCCTACTCTGTAGTAATTTAGGAAAATTTCTGACCTCTCTTATTCTCATGTTACCTTATATTTACTGCTATTGTTGATATTGCCAGTGTACCAAATTATATAACAATGCTCAAAACCATGTGTTCCTAATCTCAAAAACTTATTATTACCCATTTACTGAGAGAAAAATGTTTTTGCATATGTAATTCCAAGTCTTGAGGAGATATTAACTTAAATTATTGAGGTTGTCTCAAATTTAACAACAACTGTTCTGTGACACAAATAAGACAGAGAAAAATGACAAGATTGGTCATAATTCCTATGGTGCTGCCAATCACCAGCTAGAAAGTACAAAGCACCCAATCCTCTCTCTGTTCTCAAACATGAGTATAACACTGCTGAAACCTTATGGAATAAGGTATCTTATTGCTTTAAATCAGATAGTTGATGATTAAACTTCTATTCATCCCCTAGAAAGTACTTAGAGCATTTCCTAGGGCAAGGTAATGCCTCATGATTATGATTGTATTATGATTCAATAAGTCATATGTAGGATGATGAGGGTGGTTATTAAGATGATTATAAAGATTCTTGTGCATAAATGAACAGATTTAGTTCTCATTAAATATGCAGGATTCTATGGGAAATCTGTTTTAGACTGTTTTGACAGGCTCATACTATACATTTTAAATCATTTCCATTCATGTTCCTTCTTATTCTTCTGTCAACTTGATCTGGGATGTGTTTTATTTATACACAGACACTATTTTTTCTTCTAAATCTAAAATTTCAAATTTTTAGCAAAAGTCAAGAGAAAACAGAAGAGAAAGGATGGTGCTTAAATGTTTTTAGTAATAAGAAATGCATCAGAAGACTAATTTTGATTGTGAGTAATAGTACATGGATGGAGACAAGGACAAGCACAACGTTGGCACGTGTAATTCAGTCAGTCAGACAGCAGGGATTTATTTGTTCAAAGCCAAGAGTTAATTTTAAATGTAATTAACCTTATTTTCTATGAACTCATGGAAAATCTTCAAGGTTGACATTCATTCAATTTGCAATGAGTAATAAGACAGATGCTATGGTATCAAGGCCATTGATGGTTTACATTATGATTAGTTTATTTATACATGCTCAAAATTTGTGGGTGAAAAATTTCAAAGCTGCAGTCAAGTCTTTTAACTTTAAAGCTTACATAGTTATAACATTTTCCTAGTCCAAGTCTCAAATAGCAGGGTGATTGAAGTAAATACTACATTTATTATTAGCATTTTGATAGATCTTTTCTTATTGGGTTTTTTTTTTTTTTTGAGACAGGGTTTCTCTGTGTAGCCCTGGCTGTCCTGGAACTCACTTTGTAGACCAGGGTGGCCTCAAACTCAGAAATCCACCTGCCTCTGCCTCCCAAGTGCTGGGATTAAAGGCGTGCACCACTACAGCCCGGCTTGGTTCTTCTTTTATGCAATGTATCTTTACCATAGCCTCTCCTCACATCAGTCCTCCCAGCAGCACCCAGCTCCCCTCACATCCACTGCTCTTCTGTTTTCCTTTAGAAAAGAGCAGATCTTCCAAAGATATTGATCAAACATGTCATTAGAATATGCAATAAGACCCTCATTGCAAAGATGAGTGAGACAAACAGGTAGAAAGAAAAGGATCCCAAGAACAGTCAAAAGAGTCAAAGACATCCCCACTCTCATTGTTAGAAGTCCAACAACAAAGAAAAACATACTAAAAAACCACATTATGTATGCACAGAACCTAGAGCAGACCAATGCAGACTCTTTGGCTGCTTCTTCAGTTTCTGTGAGTCTCTATAAGACCTGCTTAGTTGAGTCTGTCTGCTATGTTCTCCTGGTGTCCTCAGCCCATACCCACCTACAATCCTTCCTCTCCCTCTTCCACAGGTCCCTGAGCTCTGCCTTATCTTCGACTGTGAGTCTCTGAAACTATTCTCAGCAGCAGCCAGAGGATGTCACTCCAAAAATGATTTGCTGAGCACCAATCTATGAGTAGAGCAGAGTATGTATTATTAGAGATCATTTCACTGATTTTTTTTTCTTTTTAGTTAGTCACATTTGATTCTATCTTAGCTCTCTGGGTTATCCAGATTCCAGTTCCTGGCCACCTAGGTAGTCTCTGATTCATGCAACCTCTTATGGATTTGGCCTCAACTTAAAACAGTTGTTTGCCCACTTCCACAAGCTCTGAGCCACTATTGTTCCAGCACATCTTGCAGGCAGGACACATTGCAGATCAAAAGATTTATGGCTGGGTTGATGTCCCAGTCCCATCATTGGAATCCTAGCCTGATTAGAGAAGATGGCCAGTTATAGCTTTCTACACTCCTTGCTACATTTTTGCTTGAAAGAATACATTAATCAGTGAGGATGAGGCTTCAAATATACTCTAACAGTAGACAACAATAGTCCAGAATAATCATTTTCAGACACATACCTCTTAACATTCAAGCCCTTACTGTAAATGGTGACTGTCATATTTGCAATTATTAGTGGTAATTCACTTTTGTCTTTATACACTGAAAGCATTGGTTTATAATTGAGTTTCTTTACATAAGACAATTATATGCATTTTATAATAGGCTGAATGACAGCAAGGATCACATCACACAAGTTACTGTATGAACAATAAAATAGGGTATAAAATATAACTAGTCACAATGTAGAAAATTTTGTAGCTTAAAATAATCATTATAATTATAAAACATTATTGTAAATTTGATGAACAGTTTCTATAAAGAGATTTTGATCGTTGATAATTGTCATAACTAGTGTTGGATAACAATACAAGTCTGTAGTATCATGAAAAGTTTCAAAATTATATATCTCAATCATATTGTTATTATAATTTCAAATAAAGAGTAGTAATAAAGACATTTAAAATATTTTATATAAAGAGATTTTTGCTTATATGGTTGATGTAGTCAATAGAATTAGTCTACTCCACATAACCATCCATAAACGTATACAAACTCTGCCAGCTAGTAATGGATCACTGATGAACTAAGACTGGGATCCCAGAGAAAACATGCAGTGCTTTAGCTAAGCCCTTGATTGCCTCAGCATGAAGAAAACTTCCTAACTATAATGCAGCACTCATGCACAGCTGAATCCATAGCTGCACAAGGCACAAACTAGGATTCAAAGATATAAAATTAACCATATCCATAGCTTCAGAAAAATAAATGAACAAACAAAACAAATAAATAACAACAACAAAAACAAACAAAAAACCTCGAGCATTGTGGGTGGGAATATCTATTAGAGCAGCCACTGTGAAAAACACTATGGAGCATGCTCCAAACCTTGGTAAAATTTGGATCACTTGAGAAATGTTTTTCAGTTATAGTCTTGCCAAGTAAAATTTACACTTTAGTGTACAAGCAAACAGTAGCAATGTTTAAGACAAAATAAGACATATTCACAAACAATGCTAGAATGTCATCCTTATTGCTCGTCAAGAGCATTCTGTCTGCTATAGGCTAAATACAAAATATTTTATCTTCCGATATGGATGTAGTGCTATTTTTAATATTTTCTCTATATTATTTATTATTATTATTATTATCATCATCATCATCATCATCTGCTGATTGTCTTTATAGTTTAGTTTACAATCAAATTTTCATTAAGGATATGGGAAGTCAAAACATATAATTTTAATGTCTGAAAAGAATTTGAGTTTGTATATTGATATACATAGATTGAATTAAAAGTCATCAAGGAGATTTTATTTTATTGTAGTTTTCCATGGCATCCTTTAACTTAATAGGAGATGTACAATCACATCATCAAATGATTGATGTTGATTTATTTCATTTCACCTTAAAGTGATAGGAGAGCAAAGTTTCTGTAACACTTGCCAAGGTAGTATGAAATGGCAATCAACCTTCAATACCTGGCAGGCATAAATAAGGAGGAAACTGAGTTACATGTAGCTGGTGTAAGAAACTCACTTGTTTCTAAGCTCCTTACATTCCAATTGCAGTTTATGACATATATTATTAAGAATCACTCTTGTGGGATTAAAATTAAGCTGAAATTCATATAGCTTAAGTTATAAAATGTTAGGACGCTATAAACTCACTAGTCAAAGTTTCTGGGCTCATTTTTCTGGAATTTGAATCAGTAAAGCATTAAATAAAGAGTGGATATAGTCCAAGTATTTTTAAGAGTATGGAGAGATATGTCACCATAAGAATTTCAAAAAAGGTCTCACTTCTTTGATAAACATTTCACCATATCTGTTTGAATGTTATTACTAGCATGTCAGTGAAACTATTATGTAATTCTTTTCAGCAGAAAAATCTTAGACTTGCTAACGAGGGAAATAAAGACACATCCTGTAGGCTTTGACCCAAAGAAATACAGTGAAAGAGATGCCAGGATAACAATACTAGAAGAACACTAGTTATGGACTTGTATTGTTCTCTTCATTTCTATTTTATTGATTTTAGCCCCAACTTTGATTATTTCTTGCCACCTACTCCTTTAGGAGTGACTTCTTTTTGTTTATGAAATTTCAGGTGTAGTGTTGAGTTGCTAGTATAAGATCTCTCAAGTTATTTTATGTAGGCACCTAGTACTAACTTACCTCTTAGAAAAACTTGCATTTAGGTCTTACAAGTTTAGGTATGCTGTGTTTTAATTTCCATTCCATTATAGAAAATATTTAATTTCATTCTTTATTTTTGTCTTGGACTATTTTCCTTCAGTAGAAAGTTGTTCAGTTTCCATGAGTTTGTATGCTTTCATTTGTGTCTGTTGGTATTATCCAGCTTTAAACTGTGGTATTCTGATACAATTAAAAAAGTTATTTAAATTCCCTTGCATCTGTTGAGACTTGCTTTGGATCCAAGAATGTGGTCAATTTGGAGAAAGTTCCATGATGTGTAGAAAAGAATACACACACACACACACACACACACACACACACACACACACATTGTATTTGGGTAAAATATTTTTTAAACATCCATTAGGGTCATTTGGTTTATAACACCTGTTATCTCTAGCATTTCTGTTTAGTTTTTATTTCTAGATGACCTGTGTATTGGTGAGAGTAGGATATTAAAATCTAATATCAGTGTGTGAGGGTCAACATGTAGTTTTAAGATGTAATAGTGTTACTTTTACACACTTGGGTGCTCTTGTGTTTGGGGTATAGGTATTAAGAATTGAGATGCCATCTTGGTGGAATTTTTCTTTGATGACTATGTAGTGTCCTTCTGATTAATGTATATTGAAGTTCAATCTCTTACACATGTTAAAATGGCTACAACAAATTGCTTGGAATATCTTTTTCTAACCCTTTGTTCTGGAATTATGTCTATCTTTGACCTTGAGGTATCTTTTTTAGATGGAGAAAAGGCTGGGTTCTGTTTTGGCATCCATACTGTTATGATGTGTCTTTTTATTGGGAAATTGAGAGCATTGATATTAAGATTTATCAAAATAAATTCCCACAGCAAGACATTATGCACAGAGAGAGAGAGAGAGAGAGAGAGAGAGAGAGAGAGAGAGAATTCACATAAACAGAAGGAGCACTAACAAGGCCTACAAATTTCTGTATCAAATCCTCAGCACATATATTATAACTTTCAGTTTAGTGCCTTTATGAGATTCCTAAATATGTGAACAAGTAAGTTCCTAATTATTTTTTAAAAATTATTCTATTTATTTACATTCCAAACATTATCTTCCTTCCTGGTCACCTCTCCACGAGTTCTTCATCCCATTCACCCTCCCCTTTGCTTCCGAGAGGGTGCTCCTCCACCCACTCATCTACTTCCACCTTATCCCACTAGCATCACCCTTCCCTGGGCCATAAAGTTTCTACAGGATTAAAAGCATCCTTTCCCATTGAGGCCAGGAAAGAAGTCCTCTTCTACATACATAGCAGGGGGTCATGAATCAACCCACGTATGCTCATTGGTTAGTGGTTTAGCCTCTAGGAGCTCGGAGCAGTCCAGATTAGTTGATACTGTTGTTCTTCCTATGGAGTTGCAATCCCCTTCAGCTCTTTCAGTCCTTCCCCTAACTCTTCTATTGGGTTCCACAGCCTCAGTCTAATGGTTGTCTGTGAGTATCAGCATCTGTCTCAGTCAGGTGCTGGTAGAGCCTCTCAGAGGACAGCCATGCCAGGCTTTGTCTGGAAAAACACCATGGCATAAGTAAGTGTTGGGGTTTGGTGCCTGCATGTGGGATGGATGCTAAGTTGGACCAGTCTTTGGTTGGCATTTTCTTCAGTCTCTGCTACATTAATATATGTCTTTTAAATAGGAACAATTCTGGGTGAAGAATTCTTGAGCAATCTCATGGGGCCATTACATTTTCTGTTGACTTGGCTTATCCAACTTAGTTAGGACAGCTTTTGTTATATCTTTATGTTTTATTTCACTATGTTTTGTTATCACTTAGGAGCCTATTTATTCTTTGATAATGAAAGATGGAAATGGAGGGAATCCAGATGAGAGCAGAGGTAGGAAGAACTGAAAGTAATAGAGGAAGGGGAAATCTATTCATATTATACTGATCAGAAAGGAATCTATCTTTAATAAAAGTGGAGAAAAGTAAAACAAGCCACTAATTTGAGAAGAAGTTGGAGGGACAAAAAGAAGAAGGATAATATAATTTTATATTAATCAAAAACAAAATTCATTAAAAATATGATCAAATGATTCTTGTACAAAGAATACAGTATTGAGTTGATAGTAAAACATGAATTAATGTAATGCAGTGTTTAAAGAACCACTTTAAAATATATTCTGATCACATGCTTATATTCTGATACATAACTCTTTTTGAAATAATATTTTCATCAGTTCCTAAAAAATATCAAACAAGTATATACTGACTGCATTTTGAGTTTTTACTTCCAACTGGGCCTACTATTTACTCCCAACATGAAGAAAAAATCATTTTCATACTTTCAATTACATTGTTTCCTTTATTTTTAAATTCTCAACATAGAATTGGATAATTGATTGATTACTTTGCAGTAGGCTAATCCATGAGTATCTCAAAACAAGAGGCAATGTCAGTATATTCAATATTGAAAATATCAGACACGAGATGACCCTGTGCCACAGCTCTCCATACACAAATTCTGCTGGGAGAGAGCTGGTCTCCCAGGAGAGCAAACACAAGTGAGAGCACAGGTGAGACCACCACTTCTGCTCAAATTCTTGGCCCAAGAGGAACCCCCAAGAGTCATAAGGAAAAAGGAAACAAGGAACAACTGGGACAGGATATTTCTGGTTTCCATCAGTGCCTTGGAGCTGACCCTATGCCACAGCTCTCCATACCCAAATTCTGCCCAGAGAGAGCTAGTCTCCCAAGAGTGCTGACACATAAGCTTATAGGAGGGACAAACCACAGTCAGAGACAGCAAGACCAGACAAAAACATAGATAATCAGGAGCAAGAGGCACAAGCAAGAACATAAGCAACAGAAACCAAGATGACTTGGCATCATCAGAGGCCAGTTCTCCCACCACAGCAAACCCTGGATACCCCAACACACCAGAAAAGCAAGAGTTTGATTTAAAATTGCATCTCATGATGATGATAGAACTCTTTAAAAAGAACATAAACAACTTCCTTAAAGAAACATAAGAGAACACAGATAAGCAGGTAGAAGCCCTTAAAGAAGGAACACAAAAATCCCTTAAAAATTATAGGAAAACACAACCAAACAGGTGAAAGAATTGAATAAAACCATCCAGGATCTAAAAATGGAAATAGAAACAATAAAGAAATCACAAAGAGTCACTGATCAGCAGTGATATTTTGACTAATATCAAGTGTAAAGAAATCACAAAGAAAAACAACCCTGGAGATAGAAAACCTAAGAAAGAGATCAGGAGTCACAGATGCAAGCACACCAACAGTATACAAGAGATAGAAGAGAGAATCTAGGGTGCAGAAGATACCATAGAAAACAATGACACAACAGTCAAATAAAATGCAAAATGCAAAAAGCTCCTAACCTAAAACATCCAGGAAATCCAGGGCACAATGAGAAAACCAAATCTAAGGATAATAGGTATAGAAGAGAGTAAAGATTCTGAACTTAAAGGGCCAGTAAAGATTGTCAACAAAATTATAAAAGTTCCCTAACCTAAAGAAAGAGATGCCCATGAACATGCAAGAAGCCTACAGAACTCCAACTAGATTGGACCAGAAAAGAAATTCCTCTTGTCATATAAAAGTCGAAATCCCCAATGTACAAAACAAAACAAAAGAATATTAAAAGTAGTAAAAAAAAAAGGTCAAGTAGCATATAAAGGCAGACCTATCAGAATTACACCAGACTTCTCAACAGAGACTATGAAAGCTAGAAGATCCTGGGCAGATGTCATACAGATGCTAAGAGAACACATATCCAAGCCCAGGCTGCTATACACAGCAAAACTCTCAATTACCATAGATTGAAACCAAGATATTCCATGAGAAATCCAAATTTACACATTATCTATCTACAAATCCAGCCCTACAAAGGACAATAGATGGGAAATTCCAACACAAGGAGGGAAACTACACCCTAGAAAAAGCAAGAAAGTAATCTTTCAACAAACCCCCAAAAAGATAGCCACACAAACATAATTATACCTCTAACAAGAAAAAAAAACAGGGAGCAATAATCATTATTCCTTAATATCTCTTAACATCAAGGGACTCAATCCCTGCCCCCAAAAGGTCATAGACTGTCAGACTGGATAACCCTATTGAAAAATGGGAACAGAGCTAAACAGAGAATTCTCAACTGAGGAAACTCAAATGGCAGAGAAGTACCTACAGAAATGTTCAACATCTTTAGTCATAAGGGAATTGCACATCAAAACAGCCTTGTGATTCCACCTCACACCAGTCAGAATGGCTAATATCAAAAACTCAGGTAACAGCAGATGCTGGCAAGGATATGGAGAGAGAGGAACACTCCTCCATTGCTGGTGGGATTACACACTGGTACAATCACTCTGGGAATCAGTCTGGTGGTTCCTCAGAAAATTGGACATAACACTACTTGAGGACCCAGCTGTACCACTCCTGGGGATATATCCAGAAGTTGTTCCAGCATGTAATAAGGGTACATACATGTTCAACTATGTTCATAGAAGCTGTGTTTATGATAGCCAGGAGGTGGAAACCACCCAGTTGTCCCTCAACAGAGGAATGGATACAGAAAATGTCGTATAGTTGTATAATGGAGTATTACTCAGCTATTAAAAATAATAGCTTCAAAAATATTCAGGCAAATTGATGGATTTAGAAAATATCATCCTCAGTGAGGTAACTCAATCACAAAAGAACACACTTGGTATGTACTCACTGATAAGTGGATATTAGGCAAAGAGTGTGGAATACCCACGATACAACTCATGGACCACATGAAGCACAAGGGGAAGGAAGACCAAAGAGTGGATTCTTCAGTCCTACTTAGAAGGAGGAACAGTATAATCAAAGGAAATAGAGGGTGGGAGGGTCTTGGGAGGAATAGAGGATGGGGAGGATAAAAAGAGGGGCAGAATCAGGTAAGAGGGGGAGATGAAGGAGGTGTGCAGAGGGTCAGGAAATTGAAGAGAGGTGCATAGTGATGGGGAATGGGGAATTCATGGTAGCATCCAGATGCCAGGAAATCAAAAGCCTCCCAGGACCCCATGGGGATGACATTAGCTGAAATATCCCACAAAGGGTCAGGAGAACCTGTCAAGACCATATCCAGAAATTAGGCATGGGTCCCTGGTTGATGGATAGAGCCAACCACCCATCTCCAATATTTTAACCAAAAATTGCTGCTGTCTAAAGGAAATACAGGGACAAAGAGTGGAACAGAGACTGAAGGAAAGGTCATCCAGAGACTGTCCCACATGGGGATCCATCCCACATGCAGACACCAAACTCTGACACCATTGCTGATGCCAAGACATGCTTGCTTGACAGGAGCCTGATACAGCTGTGTCCTGACAGGCTCTGCCAGATCATGACCAATACAGATAAGGATGCACACAGTCAACCATCGGACTGAGCACAGGACCCCATTGGAGGAGTTAGGGGAAGGACTGTAGGAGCTGAAAGGTTCTACATCAGGCATCAATGGGAGAGGAGGCCCTTGGTCCTGTGAAGGCTTGATGCTCCAGTGTAGAGGAATGCTAGGGAGGTCAGGTGGGAGTGGGTGGGTGGGTGGGTGGAGCAGCACCCTTAAAGAAGCAAGGTAAGGGGGTGTATTAGTTTGGGTTTTACTGCTGTGAACAGACACCAATGACCAATGCAAGTTTTATAAAAGACATTTACTTGGGGCTGGCTTACAGGTTCAGAGGTTTAGTCCATTGTCATCAAGGCAGAAGCATGGCAACATCCAGGCAGGCATGGTGCAGGAGGAGCTGAGGGTTCTACACCTTTATCCAAAGAAAACCAAGAACAGACTGGGCATCTTCAGGCATCTAAGAGGAAGATCTTTAAGCCCAACCCTACAGTGACACACTTCCTCCAACAAGGCCACGCCTTCTAATAGTGCCACTCCCTGGGACAAGCATATACAAACCATCACAGGGGGGATGAAATAGGAGGTTTGCAGAGGGGAAAACTGGAAATCAGGAAGGGGCTAACATTTGAAATGCAAACAAGTAAATATCCAATTTATAAAAAAGGAAAACAAAAAGAGAAAATATCAGACACAGGATCCTAGTGAGCATGCTGCTTCCTCTGTTAAGTACATCATGTAATACTATATTAGGATATTCACTAACAAATATGGGCATACATGTATTGAAAAATAAAAGAATGGGCAAGGTGACATGTAATGATTACATTATCTTTACAGATAATGATTGCAAACCCATTTGTAGAAAAACATTATATGAGAAAGGACTTTATATGGGCTCTTGCTATTCACTGCTTCTTTTATTACTATTATTTTCTAAGTTTTTTATTTACATTCCAAATGATTTCCCCTTTCCCGTTTCCTCCCTCCCCGAAAGTCCCATAAGCCCCCTTCCCTCCCTCTGTTCCTGAAGAGCAAGGGTATTCACTGTTTCTTCTTCTGAATTTGAAAAATGTTCACAGTTTTACATACAAGACTTGCCTAATACAGGATACAGCTATAAAGCCAGTTTTCTTTTCCACTTTCCTTGCTTTCTTTGGTTTTATTTTATCTTACTTTTGTGTTTGTGTATTGTATGTCACAGAATGTGTTGTGCATTCGCATATTTGTGGAGGTACACGGTTGTGCACATACATGTAAAGGAGAGAAGTTGACTACAAATATCTTCCTCCATTTCAACTGTTTTTTTTTTAGTTTTTTTTTATTTTATTTTATTTTATTTTTTTAATTTACATTCCAGATCACTTCCCCTTTCCCGTTTCCTCCCTCCCCGAAAGTCCCATAAACTGTTTTTTTTTTAAGAAAGGTGAATTTAAAACTCAAGGTTAGACAGAGATTTCCAGATATCATCCTATTTCTGCCTCTCACCATTATTATAAGCATGATTCCTGTTTTTATATAGGTGTTAGAGATCAAATTGAGGTCATTGTGTTTGTATGGGAAATAATTTACTGAGTCATCACCCCTTCCTCTATAGAAATGTTCTTTTAAAACGTCAACATACAGTGTTTGACAAGTACTTCTTTCTTCTCTCTGAGCATATCTCTTCTGTAAATGTTAGATATTTATATATGGATTTGTTTATATTAATAGCACCTTTTGATGAACTCACTACCATTAGTCTTAAGATAAAAATGATTGCTCTAAGTAGGGGAAATAAACATACTTGCAAAAACAGTTGAAGAACACAAATATACTCAATTCAATATCTCAGCTGGATTTCAAAATATTTTAATTTTTTATTTAATCAGTTACACAAGCAAAATGGTTGAGATGTTTCCTTAGATAAATCTAAAAGAACCAAGACATTTTTCTAAAACAAAATCACTGTTCAGCTATTCGTGGAATGCTCCAAAATTTCTTTTTTTTTTTTTTGTTTTTTTTTTTGTTTGTTTGTTTTTCGAGACAGGGTTTCTCTGTATAGCCCTGGCTGTCCTGGAACTCGCTCTGTAGACCAGGCTGGCCTCGAACTCAGAAATCCGCCTGCCTCTGCCTCCCAAGTGCTGGGATTAAAGGCGTGCGCCACCACCGCCTGGCTGCTCCAAAATTTCTATACCATTGCTAAAGCAAAAAGAGAAGAACCAGTCTAGAACAACAGAGGAATGGAATAAGATAACAGGATATTATAATAAACCTACACACCTATATTACTTCAGAAAAACTCTGAAATAGCCTAAGGCAGAGTTAGGTATTATCAATAGAAATTACTTATTTACTCTACACAAGGGGAAAGCCTACTGGAATAAAATATATTAGCATGAGTTAAAGTTTAAACAGTTTGAGGAAAGATGGATAGATCATTCTTGTTTTGTTTCACTGACAAATATCATAACCAAAAGCAAGTTAGGGGAGGAAAGTATTTATTTGTTTGGCTCACACTTCCAGGTAAGAGTCTATCATTGGGGAAGTCATAGCAGGGATTCCAGCAGGAACCAGAAGCAGAAAATCAAGGAAAAATGTTGCTTGCTGCCTAACTATACAGCCTATTCTTAACATCATCATCATCACCATCATCATAGTTATCATTATTATTGTTATTATTATTATTAAATAGTGTGACCTATATGTATGTCTATATATATATATACATACACATGAGTGCAGGTGGTCACAGAGCTTGAGAATCTAGATCTCCTAATGCTGGACTTAAAGGTGATTAAGAGTCATTTAATGTGAATACTAAGAATCAAATCAAGGTCTTGCACAACAGTAAATACACTCTAAACCACTGAGCCAACTCTGAATTTCATTGACAAGCTTTCTTCTGCAGGCCAGGATATCTGTCCAGCTAATGATGGCACATTGGGTTTTATCCTCCTACATCAATTAACAATTTAAATAAACACACATAGACACATTTTCAAGCCAAATGATTGGGTTCATCCCTCAAATGAAACTCCCTCTCAGCTATGCCAAGTTGACAGAGTAAGCTAGAATGTGGGGAGAATTCATCAAATGCTAAATTGTGAGTCTTTTTTTATTCTCAATGGTTCTTATGAATATGTCTGAAATTTGCTCAAAGAACTAAAATCAAAGCACTTCAAAACCTCAAAATATAAATATATTTTTGGGTTAAAATTTTTTTAAAGTTTGCTTGAAAAGGAAACCACAGTGGCTTTATGGAAAATGATCAGGAAATCCTTTTTTACTCTGATTTTTTTTTTCACATTGAAATTCAAGTCAGACATGTGGCAAGCAATCCCAGCTCTCCTCTTTTTCCAAATGTGCCCTATACTCAGGCCTCAAGCATATATAATTTGCAAGTCTGTTTTTTTTAAGTGGAACAAAAGAAAAATGCCACACAAATTGACAATTCATATTGATGTACATTAAAAGTGATAAAATAGTCTGTGGATAAAATTACCCTAGATACATCTGAGATTCTTTAGAAATTTTAGATGAAAATATTTTCAGGTTGTTTCCTTCCTGACTATCCACGAAAACTCTCCATCTCACATAGGCAGGGGCAATGGTGGATAGTAATGGTGAAGCTTAGCAAGTCAGTGGCACATCTCCCTCTGCTTCCCCCCAGGGCCATGCTGTGTTGC
Organism: Tokudaia tokunoshimensis; assembly: GCA_036184795.1. Classification (NCBI taxonomy): domain Eukaryota; kingdom Metazoa; phylum Chordata; class Mammalia; order Rodentia; family Muridae; genus Tokudaia; species Tokudaia tokunoshimensis. Next base: position 82,403,217 of record BTHU01000004.1, read on the forward strand.
ATAAAACTAGAAGAACAATAGCAAGTTCAGTAATTACTGTATTTTTTTAAAAGTCTTGTATATTAAGTAAAATTGAAAACAAATGGAAAGCCACTTAGTAACTTTGTTCTACTATAAAAACATTTGCAACATTACCAACACATCAGAAAGTCCCAGGGCACTGTTAAAATGTAATATTTGGGCCTCATATTCAAAGCATTTAATGTGATTTGTCCTTACTACTGAACACCAATATCTTTTAGAAGTTCTTAACAGAAATTCAGATGTATAATAAGGACTAAAGAAACCAAAAGATTCTAAAACGCTTACCATATTTCTCTAACAAAATCTCTATTTTGGTTAGTGTTCAAAATTATAAAGTTCTGTGGTTGGGATTTAATATATGAGAGAAAAATACAGTAATTAAAAATTATAGAACACGTTTATTACTTGATTTCAGATGGATGAAAGAATTAAACTATAGATACTAAAGTGTTTGCTTCTAAGTGCACAAGTAGTAGACAACAGTCAATCAGAACAGGAATGCTGAATACATTAACTACTCTTCTTTCTAAAAAGAAAGGTATCAATACAAAATAATGTACTATTATTGAGTTGTCAGATGCTATAATAAATAAAAGAAGGAAGAGATTAACAGGAACACAGAGAAACAGGAGAGAAGGTTCAGTGGTTAAGAGTGTTTACTGCTCATCCAGAGGACCTGAAATTGGTTACCAGTACTCAGATCTGGCAGCATTCAAGTGCCTGTAACTCTAGCTTCAGGGGGCCTATGTCTTCTGTGGAGACCTGTCTGTACCCATGTGACTTATACATATACATGTACAGAGAGACACATAATACACATAAAGTTGCTTTAAGACTGAAGATGTGTAATACACATAACACAACTTTAAGGATGAAAGAAGAGAAAAAGCAGAGAAATAGAGAGGCAGGGACAGAGAGACAGAGATGGAGACAGAAAGGGACAGTGATACCTAGAGAGAGGACAGAGAGGCAGAAAGACAGAAAGAGAAAAGTGAGTGATCTAGCAAAGTAATAGAACATAACTCGATGTTAAATATTTCTAGATGACTCAAAATTGCTAGGTGTAGCACATCTGTAGGTGGCAGCTTTTTTTTTAGACATCAAATTAAAGATTCTGACAGTATGACATGTTATGACATGATAAGGTCTGTCATTCTGATTTTCTTTCCTTCCTTCTCTATCGGTTTTATTTAATAGCAAACACGAATTGCCTTGGATGCTATTGTAGCAATTTTCCTTCAGCCGATCACTGTACAGCGGAAAAGACAGAATGGCAAAATAAGTAAATTCAATTAAGCTGCCAGTGTAAGATGGGAAAATTTTATTTGGTTTAATTTAAATAAAAATAGAAAGTGTCAGTTTAGACAGTTTTTGTAATTCCATTTAGCTGCAGAGCTGGCAAATGCTGAATACTAAAATGGTATCCTACAGATATCAAAGTAAGCCAAGAGTTGGGGAAATGACCTAATTCAGTTATTTTCCTTCTTTGTTTAGTTTTCTTAGTTTTGGCTACAGAACCCTTCCCTGCAGCAAAATCTTACTCAAAAGCTGTGTGAAGAAATATAGAAAGAGAAATAGCAAAACTGGTCTGTGTGAGGAGGAAGATGGAAAGGCTGAGGTTAAACATGTCATGGTCTGGTACGAAAGTGATTTTTTTTCTTGGACTTTTGGAAACCTTGTACAACATCAGAAGTAGAGGGATTTGAAAACAAACAAAAAAAAAGGTCACTAATACTGGAACTTGTATCCTATAGTCTGCTACTAAGAAAATAGATTTCTTTTTCCATTTTATTTTTACAAGGTGGTATATCCACTGGTATTGTCTAAGAAAATATTTTTGTTCTCTATCTTTACAATGTGCTAATTCTTTCTCTAAAAAAACTCCTTGAAATAGGAAATATAACAAAACTCCTCTACATATACTGCCTACCTACACGCAAAGGCTTTTACTAGAATCTACAGAAATCACTAAGTAAAATTAAAAGATATACGTGAATGGAACAAGAATGACCTTGTAGCCAATTTTATCCATTAGCTATTTGAACATCCGCCATGCCTTTCACACTTTTATAAACTTAGGAAGCATTTGTATGAAAAGAAAAAAATACATGATTCTTCTAAATACCATACATTCCATCAAACATATATAGTTTATAATTTATGTGGAAATGTGACTCAACCTGAGAAAGGAGTATGAGGATGTAGGTGTACATGTGATTTCAATTAGGTGAATGACAACAGGTTTTACTATCAAAGTAAAAGTTACAATAGCTTAAAGTAAATGGAAGAATGAATGGTGTGACTGTCAGGAGAACACTAGAGCAGGCAGTGATCATGGACAGTACATGGATTCCATGATTAAAAAGGCATTTCTCTTTTGGAGGATTTCAAGGGAGTTAGTATGGCTTAAGAGAGATAACAACTTGGGTGCTGAATTAAAGAGATGGAACTGTAGCATGGTAAATTGAACAAACCTGCTGAACCATTGTATGGTATCCATATCTTTCTGAGGGTGCATCTCGATGTAATGGAAAGACTTAAGCATGGAGAAACACTTTTACTTTCACACTAAGAATTTTGTTATCTGTTATGATTAGATTAGACTCAGAGGTTAGAAGTTAGCAAGCATAGAATCAAGATAACCATTTAAAAGTCTATTTGCAATTTAATAAGCATTAGTAATTAGGACCAAGGAAGTAATAACAATTGGAAGTTCTGTGCATTTTGAAAATAGAAATATCAGAATTTCTTTTTTTCTCTTTTTTTTTATTTTCTAAGATATTTTTATTTACATTCCAAATCATTTCCCCTTTCCCATTTCCTCCCTCCCCGACAGTCCCATAACCCCCCTTCCCTCCCTCTTTTCCCCATTCAACCCCCTCTAGCTTCTCTATCCTGGCATTCCCCTACATCCAGTCTTTCCAGGACCAGGGGTCTCTCCTTCCATCTTCTTGGAAATATATTGATATGCGAATTGTGTCTAGGGTATTCCGAGATTCTGGGTTAATATCCCCTTATCAGTGCTTGCATACCATGTGTGTTCTTTTCTGATTGGGTTACCTCACTAAGGATGATATTTTCAAGTTCTGACCATTTGCCTAAGAATTTCATGAATTCATTGTTTTTAATTGCAGAGTAGTATTCCATTGTGTAAATATACCACATCTTCTGAATCCATTCCTCCGTAGAGGGACATCTCGGTTCTTTCCAGCTTCTGGCTATTATATATAAGGCTGCTATGAACATAGTGGAGCATGTGTCCTTACTGCATGCAGGGTAAGCCTCTGGGTATATACCCAGGAGTGGTATAGCAGGATCCTCTTGAAGTGTCATGCCCAGTTTTCTGAGGAACCACCAGACTGCTTTCCAGAGTAGTTGTACCAGCTTGCAATCCCACCAGCAGTGGAGGAGTGTTCCTCTTTCTCCACATCCTCTCCAACAACTGCTGTCTCCTATGTTTTTGATCTTAACCATTCTGACTAGTGTGAGATGGAATCTCAGAGTTGTTTTAATTTGCATTACCCTAATGACTAAGGATGATGAACATCTCTTTAGGTGCTTCTCAGCCATTAGATATTCTCCAGGTGAGAACTCTTTGTTTAGCTCTGTACCCCATTTTTTAATAGGGTTACTTGGCTCTCTGAATTCTAACTTCTTGAGTTCTTTGTATATATTGGATATTAGCCCTCTGTCGGACATAGGGTTGATAAAGATCATTTCCCAGTTAGTTGGTTGCCGCTTTGTCCTTTTGACAGTGTCTTTTGCCTTAGAGAAACTTTGTAATTTTATGAGGTCCCATTTGTCAATTCTTTTTTTAATTAATTGTTTTATTTGTTTACATTTCAAATGATATCCCCCTTCCTTGTTATCCCTCTACCAACCCCCATCTCATCTCCCCTCCCCCTTCCCCTTTCTTTCTATGAGAGTGCTCCTCCACCATTTCACCCACTCCTGCCTTAGCCCTCTAGCATCCTCTTCTCTGGGGCATCAAGTCTCCCTCCCTTCCCATTGATGTCAGATAAGGATATCCTCTGCTATCTATATATCTGGAGTCCTGGTCTCCTCCATGCACACGGTTTGGCTGGTCATTTAGTCCCTGGGAGCTCAGAGAGGTCCAGTTAGTTGATACGGTTTGCATCATGAGACATGAGAGATGTCCCTGATCTGTTCAGGCTCTGATGTCCCTGAATCACCAAGAGGCAATTCAGCATGAGCAACCAGATCTTTTTGGGTTCAGATTCCATCTTAGAGAACTTTACCTAAAGTTGAACTCAAGTTAACTAACAGGCTGATGTCTACTGCCAGTTTCCAGGTTACTTGCCCCCAACAAAACCTACATCTAGTACCAGTTTCCTGGTTATTCCCCCACAAATCTGTACCCCAGGTTACAAGCCTGGCCCTGACACTTTACTTCCTAACTATCCCCAATCAGGAGGAAAACAGAAGTTAAGATTATGGTTTGACAAACAGCACCAGCCATTTATGTTAAAGGGCATTATGGTCCCCCAATCAAATGTATACCAAGTTAGAGACCCCCTTCTTGCTGCTTTAAACACCTGCTTGAACTGAACTCAGAGCTATTCCCTCCTATTCTACTATGTCAGAAATGGCAGTGTGTCCTCAGCTTGAGCTTGTAAATAAATTCCCTAATGGGATTACATTGATATTGACTCCTGGTTGGTCTTTTGGGGCTTATGAACACTTCTTGGCACAAAAAAACTCACTAATTGTAGAACTGCATTGAACATATTAACATGGCTCTAGAGTGGTGGTAGTTCTAGATGTAATTGTCAGAAATAGATGATACTAGGCCTGTCAGTGAAGCAAGACCATCACAAAGAGTGAATGTAAGTGTAGAGAATGAAAAGAGGGGGAACAGCTCCTACTCTGGAGAAAAGCTCAACAGAAGAAATGAGATTTTAAATGGACTTTAATTGTGAATATTTAAAAAAATAATATAGTTCGCCAGCAAACAAAAGACAAAAGCCCATTTTTAACAATTTGTTTTCAAATAATTGCTTTCAAATCAATATGGTAGAACACTAATGTTTTCATGTCACTTATGTGTTTTGTTTACGGGAATGATCATAAGATGATACTGATTTAGTATTCATTCCAATTGACTGGGTTTTTTGATAACTGAATCTATATCTATGTCTAATATATATATTAAACATTATATACATATATATATGTATATATATTTAGAGAGAGAGAGAGAGAGAGAGAGAGAGAGAGAGAGAGAGAGAGAGAGAGAGAGATAGCAAGATTTTACTTAGAAGTTTAACCATGGTTATATCTCAAAGCCCAAATATCCTGTTTTCTGCCAGATTTCTTAACTTTAAGTGAACTAAAATAAATCAGAATATCTCTCTGTACCTTAACACACATAATTTTCTAAAGAACCAGAAATTAACCCACACACCTATGGTCACTTGTTCTTTGACAAAGGAGCTAAAACCACTCAGTGGATAAAAGATAGCCTTTTCAACAAATGGCACTAGTTCAACTGACGGTTAGCATGAAGAAGAATGCAAATCGATCCATACTTATCCCCTTGTAAAAAGTTCAAGTCCAAGTGGATCAAGGACCTCAACAAAAAACCAGACACACTGAAACTAATAGAAAAGAAAGTGGGGAAGAGCCTTGAGCACATGGGCACAGGGGAAATTTTCCTGAACAGAACACCAATAGCTTGTGCTCTAAGATCAAGAATTGGTAAACGGGACCTCATAAAATTACAAAGTTTCTGTAAGGCAAAAGACACTGTCAATAGGACAAAATGGCAACCAACAAATTGGGAAAAGATCTTTACCAACCCTACATCTGGCAGAAGGCTAATATTCAGTATATACAAAGAACTCAAGAAGTTAGACTCCAGAGAACCAAATAACCCTGTTAAAAATGGGGTACAGAGCTAAATAAAGAATCCTCAACCAAGGAATACCGAATAGCTGGGAAGCACCTAAAGAAATGTTCAACTTCCTTAGTCATCAGGGAAATGCAAGTCAAAACAACCCTGAGATTCCACCTCACACCAGTCAGAATGGCTAGGAACAAAAGTTCATGTGACAGCATGTGCTGGCGAGGATGTGGAGAAAGAGGAACACCCCTCCATTGCTGGTGGTATTGCAAGCTGGTACAAACACTCTGGAAATCAGTTTGGCAGTTCCTTAAAAAATTGGACATAGTACTACCAGAGGACCCTGTTATACCACTCCTGGGCATATTCCCAGAGGATTCTCAAATTTCATAACATATTTGAGATGAGTTCTCTCTGAGTGAGCTCTTTTCTTGAAGAAATTAAATTCTTATTTTTCCAATGCATCTATTGTTTATCTATTCTTACTATTAGTTGCACACATCCCACTTCTATTTTTCAATCCTGCTAATCCTCCATTCGACATCTAATATTCTACCAACTGTTGGGGTCTTTAATCATCTCAGAAGAGGAAATGTGTACTTCTATTTGAATGGCTACAGGATTTTTCTCTGCTTCTGTCAAACACTTAGCATTTCACCTTCTCAGTGAACTTTGACTAGATTATCAGCAGGAAAAATTAATGGAAATGAGCATAGCCATCAGCATTGAAAACTTAAAATCAACCCAAGCATTTTTTAACCATTCAGATATTTGCACAATGTTTTCAGTTAAAATTTGCCTGTCTCTCATACTACACTTGATCTTACCCAAAGGCTGAAAAGTGATTTGCCCATCTCTCACATGTTAGCATTTTTGCACTGTTTATAAGTTGTTCCCTTTTCACTACAATCTCAAGAAGCTAGATAAGTGGAGGATGAAGACTGACTTATAGGGAATCACTTCCAAAAGAAGAAGTTGCTAGGGAGGCTGTTTTAATTATGTGGGAAAGTGTGACCCTCAGAAATAAATTAAACCCCAAAATTTTGAAAGCTTACTGCTATGCACCAATTGTGTTTTTGCTGATTTTTTTTAGTCTTCCAAAGGATATGTATGGTAAATATTCAATGTATTCATTTTGAGGGAACAGAGAAAATGTTCAGAAGTGAAATAGTTTTCTTAAAGTCATCAAACTTATGAGTGCATGGACTCAAGTATTTCAATGTCCAAATTCACATCTTTCCTTTATGTATCTTGAAGAATCCTCACTTCTTTGGCTTTTATTTTGTACTATGACATAAATTGATATTTTACAAATTTTTATGTTGTTTAAATGCAAATCCATGGCAACTTCAAAGTCAAGTACACACCTATGTTCTCCAGAGTCTGGAGCACTGAAGGTGACCTAAGACCTGTTGTAAGGGGCACCAACCACCAGGGCAGGTTCACAACAAAAGATTCCCTGGCACCTGGAAATCATGAGAGAATAGTCAATAAGTCCCACTGCTCTGCTGAGGAAGTCAATCTAACTTAGGAATAAGACTACTTTTAATTTCATGTAAAAAAAAATATGGTTCCTAAGTGAGTAACTTATTTCTATACTCCTTTCTAGGAAAGATCTCTAGAAGTAGCAAATTAATTCTAGATGATTATTTTAATAAATCACTTTCAATGGCCTTGCAGAACAGTGAGTTCTGAAAGGAAGAATTTGTTCTGTCAGATCTCTAAAACACAAAACAAAACCAAGCAGCAAATTGATAATTCAGGGAAAGTATAAAAATAGAACATTGCATCTCTCCTGAGCTCTAATATCACATTTTCCCCAATTAAAAACAAAAACCTTCTGTTACCTCAAAGTCTCTCCATCAGATGCTAAGATTTAAAATGAAACAAAAAAAAACCCAATTTTTTAAAAGCTGGCTTTGGTTATATACTCAGAGTTGACTATTATATCATTTTTAATTGGTTTAAGTTTGGTGCTAAGTCTTGGATGTTGAGACTCATGAAAATCTGCTTTTTTTCTCAAAACTCAAATAAGATATTTAAGTGAGGTTGTATTGTATGCTGAGTCCTCTGGTATATGATTGGGATACAGAAGCAAAGGAAAAGAGCCCATACATTACAATCTTAGGCTATTAGGTATGTTATAGTGAGAAGTAGAGCTTCAGTGTAGACCCAGCATCCCAAGGGGAGTAAACTCCGCTGTCATCTACAATACAAGGACAGAATACTGTAAGAGGAGTCCTATTTTATTTTTATTCATTTCTCATATATTACATCCTGAGTGCAGTTTTCCTCTTCCCTCCCTCCCCTACCCTCAGTTTCTCTAGGACTCCCCACCTCCACAAGATCATCCCCCTGTCTCCCCTCAGAAAAGACCAGATCTCCCAGGGCCATCAACAAAACACTGCATGAAAAGCTACAATAAGACAAGGCATACAATATCACATCAAGACTAGAAGAGGAAACCCTATAGGAGGAAAAGGGTCCCACAGTAGGCAAAAGAGTCACAGACAGCTCCCACTATGACTGTTACGATTCCCACAAGAACACCCAACAGTTCAGCCATAACTTTTATGCAGAGGACCTAGGTTAGTTTTCAGGAGTCAGGGGAGGGATGATCAGAGGATCCAGAGATGGTTCAGGGACACTTGGAGAACATGGCCCACAGAATCAACTGACCTAGACTCAGGGAGGATGAGGGAGGAACTATGAAATCAGGGAGCCTGTAAGAGGAGTGCTTAATCCAACCACTGAGTGCAAACAAAACAGTAAACCCTTACCACATTTGCCATTTATGTTCTTAGCCCTTAAAATTTCACATTTGAAGGAGTTGAGTCTGCTATTGCATCAACTCAGTGCTGGAGTTTGTCAAGATGTAATGCTGATCTGCAGATGCTGGAAAAACTTCCACAAGAACACCCAGGGCATCTATGTTGTTAACATTCATTCTGGTGATTGCAATGCTGGTCAGTTGAAGAGAACACCATGGTTTCTATGGGGAAAGAGAGGTAGACATGGAAGAGAGCAAGGAAAAGGTCTGAATAAATTATTGTTTTAGAAACTGGGGCAATATTGCAACAGTCATTTGTTTGTTTGTTTGTTTCTGGCTTTTGTGGATTCCTTTCATCAAGCAAATACACACACACACACATACACACACACACACACACACACACACACACACACACACACACACACACGCACACACACATACACAAGTGAAGAAGAGTTCCTGACTACAGAGTGAGTCTGGGAACACATGAAAAGTTGGAGGGAGGAGAGTGGAGTAGAAATGATGTAAATATGGTGCTCATTTCTAAAAATTTCAAAAATAAAAAGTAAAATAGATAAAAAATAAGCTGTTTTTCTGGATGGACTTGGATACACATTCTTGCTGTTTGCTCTCACCTGTTTGTATTCAGAAAAAGAAAAAGGAAATTTATTAGATACTATGTCTTAACATTCTAATTTAAAATTAGTTAATAGGAAGGTTAATTATTGATTCATTAAGTAATCATAAAACACAAAACTCATAACTATGGTTTAAAAATATCAAAGAGTCCCAATCCCTGGTATCTATGAAGACGGCCATATTTGGAATTAGTGTCTTTAGAGTCATAATGAAAATCCAGTTAAAGGCATTTTAGGGAGCTCTAATACTAATATGGCTGGCATTTTTATAAGAAATGAAAAAAGGCATGCTCAAGAAGGGTTCTTGGCAACTATAGACACAGACACTGGTGCTATTACTTCAAGGCATGGAATATCTGGGCGATAAGAGGCTCCAAAAGGCACAGAAGAATCCTTTTCTTTAGAGTTCAAGAGAGACACATCTCTGTGCAAAGCTTTGATTCAGAGTTTTAGTGCGTGAGTAATTTTCTATGGTTTTAAATCAGCATGTTTGCTAATGAAGTTATAAGAAATGAACATCATCTACATTATGAACAAAATAAAAGACGTAGAGAGTTGTATTACTGTAGAGAAGGGAGGATAATATATCCAGAATCCAGAGACAAGATAAACAATCACACACAGGAGATACATGATCACTGGGAAAGAACTTAGGATCACAGAAACTCTAATTTAGAGGAACTGGGTACAGAAAGTCAAAGAAAGATTTCTTCAAAGAAGAAGTTACCTGAAGGATGATAAGGAATCAGCCAGACGGGGCTGAGGAAAGAATGCTTCAGGACCGAGAAGGCATTTGCTGGGCAGAAATGTGAGGTATACTCAGTATGCTGGAGAAGCACCCGTAACCCATGACTATGCCTCCTTGGCAAGAGTCTAGAACCCACTCCTGCTAAAAGGTGCCACTCACCATGGCTTTGGCTGGTTTTCTTTCTCTCTTGAACTCTGCTTGTAATTCCTGTAGCTCTTTCCCTGAATACACCGAGCCCTTTGTCTGTCATTAGTGCTTCTTTGCAAACTCTGAACCAGTATCCAAAATCTGTGAATGGATTTCCAAGTACTCCGGCATTAGACATAATTGTCGATAGAAGGGGAAATGAAGCTGTGTAAAACTGAGCTTCTGATTTTTTCATCTCAGCTTATAACAGAAGCTAAGAAAGGCAGAGGTAAGAGGTCTGTAGAAGGTCTGAGAAACAGCTCCCGTATTGAAGGGGAAGTCTGAGATACATTTAATATTTGATAGAGGTAACAACAAATTTACGAAATATAGAATGATAAACTTGACAATTTATTTTATTTGCTTATTTGGTTTGTTGTGAGAATTCTTAGAAACATTGGTATATAACAGAATTACATGAATCTCCAAAGCATTATAAGCTATAGATCCTTCCTTCCTGCCTGCCTTTCTTCCATTCTCTCTGCCTCTCTTCCTTCCTGCCTGCCTTTCTCATTTCTTCCTATTTTGATTAAAAACAGTAATATTATGGATGCCCACAAGGAATTGGATAGCCTACAAGGGGTTTCATGGCTAGAGAATACTGAATCTCCTGTCAGCTCTAAACATACATACATATATACAAACACACATACACACACACACACACACACACACACACACAAATGAAGAAGAGGTCATGACTTGAGAGTGAGTCTGGGAATACAAGAAGAGTTGGGTGGAAGGAGAGTGGAGTAGAAATGATGTAAATACAATGCTCATTGGTCAAAATTTCCAAAGTAAAAAAAGAAAAAGAAAAATTAGCTCTTTTTCTGAGTAAGCTTGAACACACATTTCTTGCTTGATTACTCACTCATTTAATGTTAAAAGAATGTGATTCTAGGCCACATTTTCTGTGAATTAGGGAAATGCCTTATAGACCAGGAACCAAAACTTTCAGACTTAAGTTTCATTGGAAAAATGCATCTGGATATCTGTGAAATGGCCTAAGCTTGGTCATGGACATTCTCCTAAATGGGGCTTTGAATTTGGAGCCCATGGTGAGAGAAAGAAAAACAATTTATGTTTAGACCCTAGAGTAGTTATAACATCTGTTGGTCAGTATGTGAATGTTAAGCCTTATCTTCCATAGCAGAATGCATGTTCCTTTGACCTTTTGTATACAGTGTTCTCTAGTGAGTTTCTAGCTGCCACTGGATCCTGGCAGGAGCTAAACTAGATGCTTAGTCTACTCTCACTCTGAGAGCTAAACAGTGTTCTTTCAATGCATTCCTTTTCAGCAGACACAATTTAAGAGACTTCGTTTAAATTCCTTTAGGCATTCTGGCCCTGGCAGTGAGTTGAACAAATAATGTGGGCTTGGCTGGTGACAGCTCAGGATCTGAAACAAGGAAAAGAACTAAATCCCACTGGGTTGTTTTGTCTGGAACATAGAACTTATCATAAAACCTACTTACCAAACAAAAATTTTGCTTCCAGGAGGACCTGAAAGACCTGCGTAGGCACATTAGTCATCTCAGGCTGCCAAGCAGAGTACCAGAGTACCACAGACTAGGTGAATTACTTTTCCCACAATCTGAAAGATTTGAAGTCAAAGATCAAAGTTCAAGGAGGATTTATTTCAGGTGAGGCTTCTTTTCCAGATTTGGAGATGGCTACCTGCCTACAGTATACTCCTTGAGACTTTACTCTCTACACCATGTTAGAACAAGAAAGTAATGTAATCTGTTCTTAAAAACCTAGATAACTGTCCAAACCATCATTATTCCTTACTTACAGAAGGGATGGCTACTAAAACAGTTAAATTTGGTGTGAGGATTTGAACAATTAATTTTTGATGGAGGTAATTCAATCCTCATAACAGTGATCGATAATGATGCTGCTCAAATCTCTCAGTTAAAATCATCCATCTGATCTTGTTCCTTCCCCAGACTTCTTTCCCTCCTTGGTTCTGACCTTCTCTCCTTGTCCATGTACTGCAGAAGAACACAAAACTTTTGCATATGCTAGGTAATCACACGTCCACTCAGGTACATTTTAGTCCTTCTTAGAAAATGTGTTATGAAGCAGGTTTCACTAACATGCTCAGGCTGCTCTCAAAGTGGTCATGCCCATGGATGGCCTTACATTTTCAACCCTTCTTCTTCCATCATCCAGTACCTGGTGATAATGTCTGTTGCTATGTCTAACCCTTGGGTTTTTTTTGCTGAAATGAGATCACTGAACAAAACGTAAAGAAAAAAAAAAGGAAAACAAAATAATCGAAAGTAACAGAATGGGGAATGGGATGTCTTTTTGCATATATGTTGCCCTGAAATTCCCCAGGAAAGGAGTTTTATAAGTTGGCAATTAGTATGCTTTTTACAGAATACCTACTCGACAGACACTTAAAATTTTTCTCCAAGTGCCCAAAGCCAGGGTCAATGTCAGCATAGCTATGAGTTGCTTTCACATTTGCCTTCTGACTGGTGTATATAGCTGCTCCTTAAGAAGTAAGTACAATTTCTTCCTCTTGTGTCCTGCCTTTCTCCCTCCCCTCCTTCTGTCTTAACACCTGCTTCATATAGCCATATTTTTCTCTTACTAATTTAAAAGCAAACTCTTTCTAAATTAATTCTTCCCTGTTTCATTTTAATTGGATAATCACTTTTACTCTCAAATTAACTAAATTGTTTGTAGATGAAATTTGAAAGCTGTGTTTAATTTAGGGCTGGCTACTGCTTGTGAGGCTGCAGCAGATCACCTTAAAGGCTAGCCAATCTCTTCAGTGTGCCATCATGGTTTAGAACATATCTTTACCAACCTTACATCCGACAGAGGGCTAATATCCAAGATATACAAAGAACTCAAGAAGTTAAACTCCAGAGAGGCAAGTAACCCTATTAAAAAATGGGGTACAGAGCTACACAAAGAGTTCTCACCTGAAGAATATCTAATGGCTGAGAAGCACCTAAAGAGATGTTCATCATCCTTAGTCATTAGGGAAATGCAAATCAAAACAACCCTGAGATTCCATCTCACACCAGTCAGGATGGCTAAGATCAAAAACACAGGAGACAGCAGTTGTTGGCGAGGATGTGGAGAAAGAGGAACACTCCTCCACTGCTGGTGGAATTGCAGGCTGGTACAACCACTCTGGAAAGCAGTCTGGCGGCTCCTCAGAAAACTGGGCATGACACTTCCGGAGGATCCGGCTATACCACTCCTGGGCATATACCCAGAGACTTTACCTGCATGCAATAAGGACACATGCTCCACTATATTCATAGCAGCCTTATTTATAATAGCCAGAAGCTGGAAAGAACCCAGATGTCCCTCAACGGAGGAATGGATTCAGAAGATGTGGTATATTTACACAATGGAATACTACTCTGCAATTAAAAACAATGAATTCACGAAATTCCTAGGCAAATGGTCAGAACTTGAAAATATCATCCTTAGTGAGGTAACCCAATCACAAAAGATCACACATGGTATGAAGTCACTGATAAGGGGATATTGACCCAGAATCTCAGAATACCCTAGACACAATCAGCATATCAATAGATTTCTAAAAAGATGGAAGGAGAGACCCCTGGTCCTGGAAAGACTGGATGTAGGGGAACGCCAGGACAGAGTAATGAGAGGGGGTTGAACGGAGAAAAGAGGGAGGGAAGGGGGCTTATGGGACTTTCGGGGAGGGAGGAAACGGGAAAGGGGAAGTGATTTGGAATGTAAATTAAAAAAATAAAATAAAATTAAATTAAAAAAAAAAAAAAAAGAACATATTGTGAGTTCATAACAATAAAAATACCTCTGTTCTTTTTTTTTCTATATTTTTTATTTACATTCCAAATGATTTTCCCTTTCTCGTTTCCTCCCTCCCCAAAAGTCCCATAAGCCCTCTTCCCTCCCCCTGTTCCCCATTCAATACCCTCTCACTTCTCTGTCCTGGTACTCCCCTACATCCAGTCTTTCCAGGACCAGGGGTCTCTCCTTCCATCTTCTTGGAAATATATTGATATGTGAATTGTGTCTTGGGCATGGTACAGGAGTAGCTGAGAGTTCTACTCTTCATCTGGAGGCTGCTAGGAAAATACTGACTTCCAGGCAGCCAGGACAGGGTATTAGAGCCCATACCCACAGTGACACGACCTACTCCAACAAGTTTACACCTCCTCAGAAATGACCATCATAGACTTTGTTCTCTGGTTAAGTCTCATGAAGAGCATTTTGAATAAGCACAGCAAGCTTTGAAAGGAAAAATATAAAACATATGGTTCAAGTATTAATGGGGCATCAGGAAGTGAAATGGAGCTGAATCCTGTGTTCAAAGATATTAAATTGAATTAAGGGAGTGGTAACCTTGGCAAGATCCCACACAGGTAAGTTTAGGTCCAGGCATGCTACTACAAGCCTTTAATCCAAGACAAATGCAAGTAGATCTGAGTTCAAGGCCCGTCTGGGACAGACCAAGTTCTTGGTAAAAGCTTAAATCCAGGTGTGGTGATAGTACACACCTCTTAATACAAGGAGGCAGAGCCCTGCAGATCTAAAGTCAATCTAGAGAGCAAGTTCCAGAACAGGCAAGCTAGGCATTAAAGGAGTTAGAAAACAGAAAGCCGGGGATGACGTAGTAGAACAAGGGGCCATGTTCCAGCCCCAGCAAACAGTAGAACTTTGTTTGCTTTGGAAATTACAGAACTTCGGCCACATGTCTCTTGGCTTTATAGTCAAGAGGAGAAGACTACTGGGACAATTGATGCTAGTTAGCTGGAGTTAAGTTAGGGATGATTAAGAAGAGACCAGCATCACTGACGTGTAATCTTCTGGGAAGTGTTTTCTGAGAGCACAGAGGTTGTGTTCCATAGATGGCCAAGGCTGTACCTCATGCTGCAGCTGTACTTGGTAATGTGTTAAGAGTCATCCAGGTGGTACTGGTTTTGAAGGCATGAAGGGTCATGAAGAGCACCTGAAGCATGGCATTGTGGGAGGTCATGGAAGGCCATTGGTGAAGGTACAGCCTCAGGTGTGGTTGATGTCCCAGGACTGAAGGGATCATGCAAAGAAGTTGAGGCTTGGCACCATGAACAGAGCCTATGAGAGGCTTTTGGTGAAGCCTAGTTGCTGTGTATTGGAGATGGCAGTACCCTGGGATGATTACCAAGAGCAACAGCAGTAGCAGTGGACTGGAGTCAATCAGAGCCTAGAGTTCTACACAGGGCAGAGCTGGAGATGTGACCCAAGCCCTTTGGAGGAGCCCAGAAGATCATGTGTGGATCTCAGACATTGAAACAAGAAGCTGTGAAGTTGAAGATACCTTGGAGATCCCAAGATGTTTGAGATGCCAGAATCATGGGCTGTCTGCTGAGGAAAGCTGCTAACAGGGAATAGAACCAACCCAAGAGAAAGAAGTTTGTTGCAGTCAACAAAGATGAAAAAAGAAGTTGGAGATCTGAAAAGTGCTTTGACATCAGACATGGAGATACAGAGTTTGAAGTTTGCCCAGCTGCTTTTCTGTCAGCTTTGGGGATTACAGTTAAGTTATTGGATGATTCTCAGAAGAGACCTTGAACTTTGAACTTTTAACATTGTTGAGACTGCTATAGATTATGGGGGCTTTGGAATTTGGACTAAATGTATTTTTTATTGTGTGTAGGTATGGCCCCATAGACTCATGTGTTTGAACAAGGCTGTGTGGGGACAGGGAGTGGAATGTGATGGTTATGCTTGGCCCAGGGAGTGGCACTATTAGGAGGTGTATGTCTTCACCTTAGTCTCAGGCAGACTCTTCAGACAAGGGCAAAAGGCAGCCACATTCTTCACCAAAATACTACAAAAACAGTCTCTAGGCTATATACTAAGGTTCTTCTCCTCTGAAACCTATTGGGCCAGGTCTGCACAATTCAAATCACTCACAGTCACAAAGTCTTCCATATTCCTACTAGTGTGGCTCATTAAGTTCCACTTAAAAGATTCCATGGCTTTCCAAATCCACATTCTTCCAAACATAAACATGTTCAAGTCTATCACAGCAAAACTCCAGTCCTGGAATAAAAGGTCCAGGTTCTACAGTCATCAAGCCATATTCTCAGCCCTGAGACAAGGATCCTCCAGGAGTGTCATGCCCAGTTTTCTGAGGAACCACCAGACTGCTTTCCAGAGTGGTTGTACCAGCTTGCAATCCCACCAGCAGTGGAGGAGTGTTCCTCTTTCTCCACATTCTCGCCAACAACTGCTGTCTCCTGTGTTTTTGATCTTAGCCATTCTGACTGGTGCGAGATGAAATCTCAGGGTTGTTTTGATTTGCATTTCCCTAACGACTAAGGATGTTGAACATTTCTTTAGGTGCTTCTCAGCCAAAGGAAGAAGTCAAACTATCAGTATTTGCAGAATGGGACCTCATAAAATTACAAAGTTTCTGTAAGGCAAAGGACCCTGTCAAAAGGACAAAGCGGTAGCCAACAAACTGGGAAAAGATCTTTACCAACCCTACATCCGACAGAGGGCTAATATCCAATATACACTAAGAACTCAAGAAGTTAGACTCCAGAGAGCCAAATAACCCTATTAAAAATGGGATACAGAGAGCTAAACAAAGAGTTCTCACCTGAAGAGTACCCCTGTTCTTAAAATGTGATCAAAATTCAACACATCCTAAAAATATGTGATATGCCTTCACAGGGTCTATTCACTATTATTCTAACAAAGGAAGATTTTTTTTTATTACATTTATTTTATTAGATATTTTCTTTATTTAGATTTCAAATGTTATCCCCTTTCCTCATTTCCCCTCTGAAAACCCTCTATCCTATCCCCCCTCCCCCTGCTCACTAACTCACCCACTCCCTCTCCTGTCCTGGCATTCCCCTACACCTGGGCAACTAGCCTTTACAGAACCAAGGGCCTCTCCTCCCACTGATGTCTAACAAGGCCATCATCTGCTACATATGCATCTGGAGCCATTGGTCCCTTCATGTGTACTCTTTGGTTGATGGTTTAATCTCTAGGAGCTCTGTGTCCCCCTCTGTGTTTGTCAGGCACTGGAAGAGCCTCTCAGGAGACAGCTATATCAGGCTCCTGTCAGCGATCACTTGTTGGCATCCATAATTATGTCTGGGTTTGGTAAGTGTATATGGGATGGGTCCCAGGTGGAGCAGTCTCTGGATGGTCTTTCCTTCAGTCTCTGCTCCACACTTTGTCTTTGTATCTCCTCTCATGGATATTTTGTTCCCCCTTAAAAGAAGGACCGAAGTACCCACACTTTGGTTTTCCTTCTTCTTGAGCTTCATGTGGTCTGTGAATTAAATCTTGGGTATTCCGAGCTTCTGGGCTAATATCCACTTATCAGTGAATGTATACTATGTGTGTTCTTTTGTGATTGGGATACCTCACTCAGGATGATATTTTCTAGATTTTGCTTTTATTTTTAGCTTTTTGAGATACTATTACATGACAGACCTTGTGGCAAAATAAAATACCGCCATAGCACAAACTACAATTCCTGATGAGAAAATATAGTCTAGCAGGGAAAATGAGCACAAATATTTTCTGCCTAGTATCAGACAGAATAAAACTAGATAGGAGTCCAGAGTATCTCATTAAAGACAGCAGGAGGAGCAGGATAGAAGGAAACTTCCTTAAGGATATTAATTTCATGGAGGCAAGAAACAAACTGTGAGTCCAATGAATGTCAAGTTAATGACTTACAGTACATTTAGCTATTAAATTGAATATAACTGAAATATTAAAGATCATCTTAATACTTGAACACAAAAGGGTTAGAAAACATATTCATTAGTGCATTTGTGTGTGCATGTGTGTACATTTAAAAATATAACTTTTAAATATTTTTCAACTATCATTAAATAAAATATATCATTAAAATAATCTTGTTCCACATGAGACATATGATATGAATATGCCACTTTAATATTTTATTAGGCATCTTTTAATCCTTCATTAGTTAATCTACCAAAATATATTTGAACTTTATTGCATATGTCATTATGTACAGTAACTTGGAACTAACATGATAATGCTTTCTCAGTGTCATTTACTGATGAAATTTCCAAAATGAAACTATAGAAAACTTTCCAAGTTAGGTCAGTAAATGAAGATATCAAGGCCAATGCTAAGGCTACTTATTTGCCTTTTACAAAGTGCCAGTTCCTTTGTATGATATCATTCATTCATTAATCCACTCATTAATTTATTTAGAGACAATCTTCTGTAGTTTTGAAATTGCTGTTGGGCAGTGGTGGTGCACGCCTTTAATCCCAGCACTTGGGAGGCAAAGACAGGAGGATTTCTGAATTAGAGGCCAGCCTGGTCTGCCAGGGCTACACAGAGAAACCCTGTCTCAAAAAAAAAAAAAGAAAGGAAGGAAGATAGGAAGAAAGAAAGAAAGAAAGAGAGAGAGAGAGAGAGAGAGAGAGAGAGAGAGAGAAAGAAAGAAAGAAAGAAAGAAAGAAAGAAAGAAAGAAAGAAAGAAAGAAAGAAAGAAAGAAAGAAAGAAAGGAAAAAAGAAAAAGAAATTGCTATATAGCTAAGAATGATTTAGACTTCTGGCCATCCTGATTCTATCTCTCCAGAGTGTGTATAACAGGTCTGAGGTACCATGCCCAGATTATGGGTATGGGGTGCTGTGATTGTTCCCAGAGCTTCATGCATGCTAAGCAAGCATGTTGACAACTGAGCTACATCCCAGCTCTAACTCTCTGTCTTTTAGTTGAGACTTAAAAGTATGCTGGTCTGCTTCCTATTGTGTTTTCTCTTATGGCTTTAGGTGTACTAGATTTTCTTCACTTTAAAAGTAAGTAAAGGCTATGAGATGTGTTACTCATTCATCTGGTTTTGAACCATGTGTTTTCCTGTCACTAACATCTTGGATATGTCTCTCTATTTTCTACACTTGAAGAATAAGGATAATAGTCACTATTCATAGAGTTATGAGATTTAAACAGATTTATTCATATTACATTCCTGCTGTGTAACAAATTGCCAAAAGTAATTAGCACCCAACTTTTATCTCACAGCCCTGTTGATGTTTAGGTCAGCGGTATGGTCTGGGATAATTTGTCGTTTTGCTCTGGAAAGCACAAGACTGAAATCAAATTATAAATCAGACTGAGTTCTTAATAAGAAGATGGAGACAAACCTACTGGTAATCTTTTGAGTTTAGTTCAGGGGCACCTAATTCAGTTGGCTGCAAGTTTGGTTCAGTCTCACCTCAGGAGGACTTTCAGACCCCTGACACATTCCTGGCCTACTCCATCTTTCCGTCAGTCATGAGGCACAAGATATGTTTCCTGCTTCAACTCTTTGACTTTCTTTGGTGACTAGAAGAAAATTTTGCTTTTTGAATGTTTGTGATTTTGTCAGACCCAGGAAACAATGGATCCTATAATAATGTCAGCAGAGCCATATGATATAACCTAATCACAGAAGTAAGATCTATCAAGGTCACAATCCCTGTCACTATGTGGGATACAAATGACAAGATACCAAGGTAGCAAGCCTGCAGAAAATTTACCACAAGCAAGCTCATAATAAAAGTCCTTGGCAATTGTGGTGAATAAATATGTAACATTCCCCATTATTTAAAATCATCAGTATGGAGTTAAGATGAAATGAGCACACAGAAGAAAATTCTGAATGAAGACTGAAATGCTCAGTCAGGGTGCTGCAGAGCACAAGTAAGATATGGCCAAGAAGCGACTTTACATAACAGAATCCAGAGCTGCCTGGCTACTCCCAAACAGTGTGCAGAGCCTGCCTTCTTCTGGTGCTTTAGAGAACGGCATGAAGAAAAATAAAATCATATTAATTTTTTTTGTACGACTATCAGAGACTATTTGTTGATTTAGATTTTTATTTTTAGGAGTTCATTCTTTTTAGCATCACTAGCTGCAACATCTATGTTATGTGATATTTTTCAATAACTTGGAAGAGAATGTTCATTGTTCATTATGCTTGGTATTGCTCAATCTTTCTGCAGTGATAGTGTCCATCTAATTAATTACATAACTTACAGCTGCTCCTAGGCCTCATATGAGAACACTGGGTTGAATAAGCAAGACAGCATGGTGTGGTGCATTCTACATGGTTGTGCCAAAAGTTTATAAAAATATAGTAAACATCTTATGAAGTTATCACAAGTTAAATATTTCTTACAAACTTCCTGGTGACATCTTATCCTTTTTGATCACCCCTGTTGCTGGTTGCCTATGTTCTTGGATGAAATTGTTGAACTTTAGCAAATTCATATTTTTTTGTAACTGCTTGAGTAGCTCATTGCAATGGATAATATTCATTGTTCATTTTATAGGATGTAGAATCACATCTTATACAAACCCTTGGACCTGCTTTTCAAGGTTTATCCATGTTTGTCTAATCAAAGTAGGAAGATACAGCTTCACTGTGGGTAATTCCATCCTATGAGCTAGGGTCCTGGAATACATGAAATGGATAAAGCCAGCCGAACATAAGCTTCCAGGCTTGTCTGCCTCCTGGGTGATGATGTGGTGTGGCCAGCTAGCCCCCCACTTGTGCTGCCATGCCTTACCCACCATGGGAGAATATATCCTCTCAAAGTGTAAGCCAGAAATTACCTTTTCTCATTTAAATTTCTTCTTGTCTGGTATTTTCTCACAGCAACAAGACAACTGATTCGTCCCAAACCGGACACTTCAATTTAGTATATTTTAAATTATGAAAGTTAATATGTGCTTTTTGCCTCTGCTCTTTTTTTTCTAATTGAGAATATTGGGAGCTGGATTAGTAAATTTTATCAATGTAAAACACAATCTTTCCCTTAAATAGAATAGTGGCTATCTAGTCCTGAGCCAATTTTTAGTAATCATGGTTCAGGGATATAGATTTGTTTTGCCTCAAACTACATATTCTGTAATGAAGGTGATTACCTGAATATTTATCTGCACAGAGTTTAAAAAGCAATCACAGATCATTGTATTGACCAAATGCATTGGTAGGAACAGCAGGAAGTTAGCTTAAAGCAAAACAAGAAAAAATTGACCACTACTGGTTTCAGAGAGCATCTAATGAAACTGAGTGTTCGATTAAGAGATTCTAGCAGGCCCCTAAGGATAAGCTCCAAATGGTTTTCTCGACAGTCAAGCATTTTAATTCAGACATACTAAGTATTTGATAAATATCTATTAAGAGGACAAAAATAGCTCATGATAAGTTTGGCTTTTGATGGGTAGTATTCCTGTAGTTCACAGTCACAAAGTTCTGGTTAGTCAATCAACCCATTGGAATCTTTCACTCAGCATGGACACTGAAAGACCTTCTTAATTCTATTTCAATCCCTTAATTTAATGTTTCAAGATGAAAACTCTATTGTAAGGGCTCTGTGAGCACATCATAACCACAGCATGAAAATATAAGAACTACAAAATTAAGTTATCAGACATGAGAAGACAGATTGCAGAAAAATTGGATACTAGCCTCAGATTACCCAGCAAACTTCCCACTCTACTTTCTTAATTTCTCCAAATTATAGTAGGTGTTTTTGTGTTTTCATTGTGGGTAATCAAGTTTTTACTGGTGCTATCTCTGTATTGGTTTCAATTCATTATATGGTCTTATTTGAATTTTGAAGCATTGATTCCTGATAATTAATTTAAGAAATTCAAAGTAGACGAAGCTAGTTTTGTAGACAAGAATCAACACTGCAAAGTTAATTATTCATATAAGAAACCCAGTGAACATAAGACTCAAAGAAAGGAATGGTGGGAATTCCAAGCAGGAATATCTAGATCAATCTTTTTATAGGAGTTGAGTTTCAGATCAACACTTGTTACTTTATTTATGGACCTTAGTTTTATTTCTTTTGAAGAAAGGGAGATTTTTTTTTTAGGCAAACACTATTTTATACCACTTCTTCCTTTCTTCAGTCAATAATTGCCTCTCAATAATAATTAAATGCTAAATGTTAAAAAAAATTGTGTGCAGTCAATAGAATTCAAGCACTTTTTATGTAAACCAGAGTTCTCGATATTAAATGCCAGGGAAGTGTGGTTGGGAAGTTATAATTTATTGTCTTTAGTGTTTAACTTTCTGATGTTGTACCTACTAGTGTATGTTTACTGTATGTAAAAAGAAAAGATATTAAAGTTGCTAATATGATAATCTTAGAAAGGGTGCTTATCTGCCACTATTGAGTTGGTTCCAATGTAGTCAATTGGACCCTTACAAAAAGAAAAGGAAGGCAGAGAAGTATAGAAGAGGAAGAAGGGGAGGAAGGGGGAGGATTAGAAAAGGAAAAATGAGAGAGACAAGGAGGGAGAACATAAGAAAGAGAGAAAGAAAAGAAAGAACCAGAAGAGAATTTAGAAGAAGGGAAATTGATTCAAAACGTATGCATGTCTTGGCTCACTAGTACTGACATTACAAAGATATCAAGAATCCAGGGAGGACTTTAGCTTTTGGAGATGGGGAATGATCCCAAGAAGGCATTGTCAAAGAAACAGGGACCTCATTTGGTACTATAACTACATCAAACTTTTTTTGCCAACAACATGAAGGATTATGAAAAACTGACCTAGACTACCAGGTGTGAAACTGGAGATCTGAAGCATTTGGTAAATGTATGCTAACTCAGTACACAGCCTTGGAGAACTCATCCAATAGGCTTTTTAATGATTTTTCATAAGAGGATTAGTTGGAATACTTCTGTGTCAGTTTCACAGACCCTGAGAGTTTGGGCTGTCTCAATATAAATCAGTGCTATACATAGCTGTTCCTAGGGAGAAAGCATGAGTTGATCTCTGAAAAATCAGACTGCAGTAGTCTTTCACCATTTGTGAGTACTTTGCTCTGCTGCTCAAAACACTGATTTTCCTCTACAAGATGAAGAGGAAGAACATGTTTTATATGTTGAATAACAGGCTGTCTGCTTTATTCCACTATGCCCTGCTTTGTTACCTGTCCAACTGCTTCCTGGATTTATTCTTGCAGTCCATTCTCAAGCTTGGGTAGGGATCTTTCTTTTTTCTTTTTCTCACTCCAAGAGAATCAAAGAAGAGGAAAAGAATTTGGGAACCCATTTGGTGACATGGAATTTCTAGAAAATAAAATGTGCAGTTGTGTAAAGCATGAAAATATTGATGACTGTTTGAATCCAGGAAGAAGGTAAAAAATTTTTCTTGAGTTGGAAAGACTCAGCACATTTACTGGTATAAAGGGTACCTCTAGAATTTATATCCCTTCAATAATTTGAGCCTACATGTAAGTTATGTGTAGTTAAGATTTGTATTTTGGAAATATCATTTATTTTCATTTTTGTGCTTAGTAGACTTCATTTATTATCTGATTAAATTTATAGAAAATGGGGCATTATAGGAAGCTGTATTACTGACTTGAGGCCCATTTCCAACCTCTTTCACAGTAGTTCCATTATTAATATCTTACATTAATGTAATGTCTTTTACAATAAACCAATATTAATACATTTTCACTAGGTTCTATAATATAAGTCTTATTTTTATAATGTGCAGTCCTATTTATTTTGACAATATACTATCACAGTTCCTCCACTGAGTGTCATCAAGAATACACTATCATATTCAATATGGATTCAACTCTTACGTCTCCTCACATCTTCATATTCCATTCTTGTATTTAAGTTCTTTCGTAGTGACTGTGATTTTATTGTCAGGTCTTTGTTCATTTTGTTTTTTACATTATCTCTTGTTCTTTTCCTAAAATGTCATATACAGTATATGGCCTTTTCATATTATTTTACTAAACATTAATTGAATTTTCATAGATAAAGAGTTAATTCGTCATTATTGTTCAGTACCTTCCTCTGTGGGATTATTTGTTCACTCTTTTCTGCTACATTCTGACCACTTAGTCGATCTGGTTCTACTAGCACTAGCTGGCCTAGCATGTGCTGTAGTAAATACTTTCAGGCAACATCATTTGTGAGATTTCTTTTCATTTTTCAGGAATAGAAACACACAGCTGTTAAAAACACTCTGAGGAAAAACACTATTTGAATATTGAAGGAATTTAACAAGTGGAGCTCCCAGCTTGTACTCAGTTCTAATAGCATTCAGACTTTGAGAAGAAGAGAATTATCTAGCTAGGGATGCTCACTCTGCCACTCTGCTCTGTCTTCCTCCTCTGTGAAGAGGGTGCTCTGTGGCACACAACTGGAATTAACCAGAGAAAACAGGCTTCCATCCATGCTCTAAAATCCATCTCTGTCTCTATCTCTCTGTGTCTCTCTGTCTGACTCTCTGTCACTTTTTTTCTTACGCTCTTTCTCTCTGTTTGTGTGTATGTGTGTGGCTACATATATGTGTACACACAGGTGTGTGTGTGTGTGTGTGTGTGTGTGTGTGTGTGTGAGAGAGAGAGAGAGAGAGAGAGAGAGAGAGAGAGAGAGAATTTGTGTAGAGACCAGAGATCTCTGACTGATTGCCTTGAGACATGGTCTTTCACTGAATCCAGAGCTCAGAAATTTTCAGTTGTAGACAACTGTCTCTGAGTATTCATCATGATGAATAAGGGAACATGGGCACTGTCCTCAAAACCACATTGGATTCAGCAATGAAAGCTTGATGTTTTCGTTATGCTTACTGTTGGGAAACACACAGGGTAGAATGTATCTGATGATCCTCTGGCTCTGAGTCTTCGGGAAATGGAGGGATAGTGTCACTTTAGTTTCTGAAGGTTTCTTTAACTTCCACAGTTCCATCTGGTTCAGTGACCATGATCATGTATTCATCACTCTGCTTTTTATACTTGGGCCACCTCCCCTACAAAACCACCTTAGAGTACCAATTCATTCAGTGTGTGCCACAAAGCACCCCGAGGATAGGAAGAATGCAGATAAGGGAGTTCATGCGGGGTTTAGGGGAGTGGGTGGTGAAAAATTAAGGAGGTTCACTTATTACAGAAATTCTCAGAGTCTTTGATAAGTTATTCTATTCTAATTTCCTGAAAGAGGAACATAGGATAAAACATTTCTCAATAATGTTTTCAACAGGCTTCTGCCTCCTTGCCTCTACTTACAAAATGATCTCACAGCCTGTCAAAAACAATTTAGACAATGCTGTTTCACAGTGAAATTACCATTTCTCTTGATGGTGCCATGTATTTTCATCTCCCTTCAAAAGGGAAATGAATTGAAACTCCTAGTCATGGTGACTTTTGCCAATGAGACATAAGAAACAATTTGACCTTGATTGTCTATGCCCTGCGCTTACCATAAACCCTTCACAGACATCCTGTGAACTCAGATAATTGTTGTAGCTCTGAGAATGTGATGAGCTGAACATGGCAAAGAAAGTTCAATTGTCAAGCAGCACAGTGTAGAAGTTTAGTGGGAGACATTGGAACATAAGCCCACTTTTGATAAGCCTTGGAAAATGAGAGGTCATAGTCAAGTAGGAGCGAAGGCATCCTTTGCAGCCTTTTCTCCATTGTAGCTTCCTTCCTAAGTGAATTGCAAATTCATTTATAGAAGCTAGTGGGCATTTTATAGGGTATTTTATTGCTTGCTAATATCAATGTCCATTTTCTATATCTAGCGTCTAAAAGCTGGTCTATAAAGTCCAGCGTCAATTATCTTGGAAGTTAAGTCACTTAAGTCATATCTGTACTGAGCAAGGGTTTTTGAATTTTATAAAAGCATTTTTTAAGATAAAACTTATCCAGACAATATCTGAAGGGTTCTTAAATGAGAAGCCCATTTTGAAGCAGATAAAATGCAGACAGGGTATGCATCAGGGATTACACTTTGAAGGTCTGTGTTTAATATTTTCCAAACACTTTTACTATTGATAAATAATATCAGCTATGCTGTCAGTATCAGTTAATTGTGATACTGATACTTTAACCATTAAAGGTCCATGGACTCTCTATTATGTGAATAAGTTCTTTCTTTCTATCCATATATCTACCTATCCATGCCTATAACTTTGAAATTTCCTTATATGGCCAAGATAAATTTGAAGCATTGTTTAAGGATAAAGAACTCTTAGTGATATTTTCCTGGATTATCTGTTTGGGCCCAGTGCAAAACTCAAGTTCCTCTTAAGAAAGAAACTGGATGAGTTGGGTTTAGAGAAGGTGAGTCATCTCTGAAACTGGAAGTGATAGACTGATGGATGCTCTGTGGAATCTCAACCAGAAATATAAATGGCTGCTAAAACCTGAAAATAATGAAACAAATGTATATGACTCCTTGAATTTGGAGTCAATCAGCTTTTACAGCACCTCCAATTGTTTGAACTGAATCTAGACTTCTGATGTCTAGAACTTGTTAAAAAAAGCCACAAAAATCTAATACAGGTTTCAAGGCTACAAGTCACTTTAGTAGACAACTTCTAGGTACAGAAGACTAGGCATGAAGACTTGTCCCAGAACAATTGTGGCATCTGAAGACTTTGCCACTAGCCTTCATGATCCCTTGCTCTATTGTCTATGGTATTGCAGAAAATATCAGTGAGACCTTAGTTGCACACATATTTAAAGAATCAATATAATAAAAAGTTTATAATACCTGGTTTAACAGTCTATTGTTTGTTTTCCGTAGGAAGGGATCATAAACAAAATCTCCATAAGGAGATTTCACAAATCACTTGGTTAGACTGTAACCCCAAGAGTTCATATTCCATACATTCGCTAGATAAGTATTTAGGATATATCTACATGAGGTCATTCTTTGTTTTAACACTCTACAGGTGGTCCCTAATGCCCTTCAAATTAGTGTAGTGGGTAGCTTGTGCCAATACCTATGTGTGGAGAGCATGAATTGTTCTTGATTAATGAACCAAAAAAAAAAAAAAGAACCAGATATCATTAGCAATATTTTGTTTTCCAGAGAGATGTTGTGAACCCTTTCAATGATTAAAGGAAGGAGCAATTTTATCCATGCTTCAATTGACATACAATTTCTATAATAAATAGCTGACATACCCTTGGACCACATAGCATAGTTTAGTGAGAAAAGACAGTAGCATGTAAATAAATAAATGAACAAGGTATGCTGGAGTGGTAAAACTGAAACAGAACATCAGCATGATAGAAAGTAGCCATTGAATGGTAGATTCTCTGAAGGGTTAGGGATTTGATTAACTGATACCTAAAGCGTAAGAAGTGTCAGTTATAGGTAGAAATAGACCATTGTGAACAGAGGTGGGGGTTAATACAAAGAAGGAGTGATTGGCATATTGGTGTGAAAAGCATGAGTTCTTCAGTTCTGCTTCAGCAGAGAAAGGGAAGAAGGTATGATTTATTAGAGAAGCTGGTCACTTCTGGGCCATTAATAAATAGGTATAAAAATTAATGATTTTGAATTCTTTATGAGCCATAATGATCTTTTGGAGGATTTTGAACAAATAAGTTATAATACATGAATGTGTTTTAGAGGTAAAGTCAAAGTACTTCTAGAGGATAAGTTAATATCAAGAGGAAAGTAATAGAAATGGATAGTGTTTCCTAGATATTTGCAGTGTGCAATAAGAAAAATTTGTTTATTCTACAGATGCCAATACTGTTTGAATCATGAGGTTTGGAAAAGGAAATTGAGTTCTGTTTTGTGGTTTTTTAAGTCTAAGATATTTAATAGTTATCCAAGTGGACATAGAGAGATGTAAATTAAATTTCTGTGTCCGGTATTCACAGAATTAATATATTTCATGATGAAATAATTTTAGACATTTTGATTAAGTATTTAATGGGAAGAAATGTTTATAAAATTTACTCTCACTTTATATTTTTCTAGGATAGTAATATACTGATATGAGCTTTAGCTTATTACATTATTGTGAACTTTAGACAGAGTGCTGATGGGGTTTTGTTTGTCTGTTTGTTTGGTTAGTTGGTTTGGTTTGTGTGGTGATAATATAGAAATATTCTCCAAAATGATATGTATTATGTTTTAGTAATTATTTTATTTCTTTACTTCCTGAATGCCCCCCCCAAATCTTCCCTCTAAGAGTTCTTTTCCCCATTCTGTCTCCACTTTGCCACTAAGATATCCAGTGATAGCTGCAATAACGGATATCATTTTGTTCTACTGCCACCTAGTGGCATCATTCAAACGTAGAAAGAGAAAATAAGTTCACAATGGAGATAAGTGTCTTTAGAATACCAGAGCAGTGAAGCCCCATTCCTTCCTCATTTCCCCTGGACAACATGGCATTTGAAGTAAAACAGTGACTCGGGTCTGTGGCTACTCCAGAGTGGTTTTCTTCTTTAGCAGTGTCTACATTTAGACATCAATTCAGTTTTCGTCAAATTGTGTTTAACTAGTTACTCCATTGTGTGTGTGCACACACTTATGTCTATTTATGTGTGCACATATGAGTGTAAAAGTACATTTGTGTGAGTGCAAGTGCTTTCAGATTCTGAGGCTGATGTCAAGTGTCTTTCTCAGTTGCTATTCAGCTAATATTTTGAGAAAGTGTCTGTCACTAAACCTGGATGAAGTTCTTCTATCTGGCTAGTCTTGCTGGCCCATGAGCACCAAAAAGCCTCCTGATTTACCTTTTAACAGACAGGTAGGGTTACAGACAAGCACCACCCAATCTGGCATTACCCCCATGTGCTGGGAATCCAAATTCTTTTCCTCATGTTTGCATAGTAGATGCTTAACAACTGAGCCATCATCTGAGGTTCTAAATTTACTTCTCTTAAACCACTGTTTAGAAATATATGTAGGCTATTTTGTAATATTCCTTTAATATTTTTCATAATGTTTCTCAGCTCTTGAACCCGAAGGGGGAATGGATTTTGTTAGTATTATGAGGAAATATTGAAAAATGGATAAAATCCAGGCAATACCTTACTGAGCATGTCTCTTGTGGGTTGGAGGAGTTCCGATTGAGAAAATCCTAGAAGATGTGAAGATTACTAGCTAAGAACACTTTTTTTGCAGGCAATGCCCCTGTGATTTGATTTATAGCTGCTGTTTAATAATCATGTCACCTTGAATATGTTTTCACACTGTTGCATGCAGTTTTTGCTGTAGAAATCATACTATACATGGTTACAGTTAGGGGTATTTTGAAATCTTTAAAATGTATCAAAGAATGAATAATATCCAAGTATGACAAAAAACAACAGACTTAACTGCATGATGAGCCTTCCTTTGGCAACCTCTGTTCCAGGGATCGACTGCACTGACGATACAGGTATCCAGGGACCCCCCAATGTAACATCGCTTGGAACACAGCCTGTTGGGTTTCCATCTGCGCCCAAGAGTGGGGCAGCGCTGAGGTTGTCTGGGCGCCAGCTCAGCTGTGGGCCATCTCCCCTGCAGAGTGATCTGCGCCATCTTTGCTCCTGCAACAAGGCAACTCGAACCTCCAGACACAGGGACAATCAAGCATAATATCGCTTAGGTCTCAGCCAGCTTGTATGCTCCCTGCTCCCAAGAGCTGGGCAGGTCTGCGGTAACCTAAGCACCAGCTCTGCTGTGGGACTTCTGCCCTGCAGAGGGACGCCCCCCCACACACACTCCCCGCCCCGCCCCCCCCCCCCGCACAGGGAGGGAGCCTACCAGCCTCCCTTTGGCGACCTCTGTTCTGGGGATCGACTGCACTGATACAGGTACCCAGGGTCCCCCCAGTATAACATCGCTTGGGACACAGCCTGTTGGGCTTCCATCTGTGCCCAAGAGCAGAGCAGCTCACACCCAAGCTGCATAGTGAATTCAAGGCCAGATTTAACAATGTACTGAAACTTCCTTAAAAGATTAAAAAGCTGCCGAGGATACCATAGCTCTCAGAAGGCATATTTCTGAAAGCCAGTGATGCTGAAAGAGAAGTTCACCGCCTTGTCTGATCCTTAGAGGGTGAAAACACAAGGGCCTTATCTGGTGCACTTAAATGCTCAATTCAACTCAGTGGCTTGCTCCTTTCTCTCTAGTTTTGCTTTGCTGCGAATTACAGAGAAGTCCCACTTCCCTTGAAACTATGGAAATTGAAGGCCTGACTGATTAGCTATCAATAGAGGTTTATGGCACAGATTTTAGCTTTGGTGTTTATGTATATTTCTCCTGCTAAATTTAGTTATACTGATGTAAATTTTGATAAAGTTGCTTTTGGCCAAGACTGTGAGTATAATAGTGGAATGGAATGAATATATAGAGAGGGTCAAGAATGTTGAAATATATACTGTGCTGTGATCATGCAATGAAACTGTAATTTAAGCTGGGCTAAGAGGAGGATAAATACATGTGGAGAATGAAGCAAAGGCAGGAGCATCAGTAGGTAGTGAGCCAGTAACCAGCATTCTTCCATGGCCTCTGTTTCAGTTTCTACTTCTTGGTTCCTGCCTCCAGCCTTCTTCCTCAATTCCCTTTATGAAAATTAAAATAACCCTCTTCCTCTCCAAGTCACTTTTGATTATGATATCTGTCATAGTGACAGAAATGAAAAAAAGTCACCCCCAACACCCAATCAAACACTCAATTTCCCATGGACCTAATGGTATGTGAGAGAGCCTATGAGCTCTAGTTTGGTCAGAAGCCTGAGAGTCTAACTATACCACACCGCTCTGTCTGCCACACACCTTATTATAAACCTAATCTGAAATTGCTTTAGCACTCAGGAAACACCAACAATGAAAGTGATTCAAACCCAAATTCTTGCCTGAAGTCCTAGAGTGTGGTCATCTGCTGTGTCTGAGGACTGTCTTCTTTGTGGTCTTTTGCAGTTGCCACATGGTACAAGGCAAACTGTTGGTATCTTTCATACTCTTAGTCTCATTTATATATATATATATATATATATATATATATATATGTTATATATATATATAAGTTCATATATATATATATATATATATATATATATATATAAACTTAGAAATGGACGTAGAGAAAGTTCATGAACAACTCTTTGTGAAGTTTGAAAGAAAAACAAAAGGACAGGCAAGGTGCAACGTTGGTAGCTGCCAAGAGAAGGAAGATGGAGAAGAGACAGAGAAGAAGAGAGAAAAACATGCTATTTGAGATAGATTAGAAGATTAGCAATGAAGGTTATCAACTAGCCACACAATAGACAATCAGCCACATGGAGGCAAACAGCACACAGAATAGCATCAGACCATGCTTGAGAAAGCCCAGGTGTCAAGAAAAGCATGCTTAAGAATTGAGAAATGTTTAAAAGAAAATAAGACAGAAAACAAGGAAGGGGACAAGTTGTATTACATGAAGAAAGCTCTGCAAGCCTCGGCCCCAGAGGAGGGGTTTGGGTAGGATAACAGTCTGTCTCCTTGAGTGTTTATTTAGTCCTCTCCTTTCCTTTGAATCTCTTCTGGAAATTAAGACTTGCTAAGACAGGTGGGGCCGTGGACTCCTGGACTCATGGTTGGCCCATCTGAATTAACTCTTAAGGGAAAACAGAATAGCATGCTATGTTTTCGTTAACTTAAAATATCAGATCTCAACCTGAGACAAAGGTAAAACTTAGGTTTTATTCTTTTGACCAGAAGGTAGTATCTGGGCTTTGATGGACCTCAACAAGATGTCGGTCCATCCCCCTTTTTCACATAATTGAAATCCTCACTGAGAGCGACTTAATGAAGCAAAGGTAGACAGAAAAGTGAAAGCAGGCTCCTAGATGGCTGCTCTTTTCCCCCCAGAAGATAGTGAGGAGAAACTACTGTAAGGAATGTGGCAGTTTTATAGACAGGACCTGTAGCAGAGATAGGAGGACCGAGAAACTTTATAAAACACCACTGTCAGAGTCCAGTTAGTGCACATGAAATCTTCGGGGTTCTCCATTCCTGAAAATATAAAGCTGATTTTTGTTCCCTTCCTCTGAGGCTCCATTTTTATCTTACCCATACATTCAGTTCTTTGTCCATGTCAGATCATGAACTTGACAATTTCCTAGATGACTACCACCACACTCATTACATAAGGATGGACAAAGACTATGGCTAACTTTCTGGTATTATTGAAGAAAGCACATCTGGGGCTCAAAGTTAACCACAAGGAAGAGTACTTCTAAAATGGCCCCCAAGGCTATTGAGATAGTAGGCTGAACTACAGTTGTCGAAAATGTTCTTGTAGAATTTGATTTGTAGAGAAAATGTGACCTCTAGTTTTGCAGTTTCCTTTAGTATGAAATATTCATTTGCAATGTTATTGAAATAATACAAAGAAACTACAGATAATTCCATGCCAATGCACTTGATAAAGATTAAGTAGTAAATTCTTTAAAAGGCTCTAACAATTGAAGCTCAGTAAAAAAAAAAAAAACAGATTTACTATAACTGTTCTATTCAAGAAAATCTATTTTATGGTTAAAGTAGTCATCATGGCCAATTGGTATTTGTATAAGACATACAAGGCTACTGTAGCTATCAAAGTTAATCAATGCAATTTACTGTATTAGAAAATATTGGGGGGCCCGCGCAGGGAGGGAGCCCGCCAGCTTCCCTTCCGCGACCTCTGTTCCCGCGGACTGCGCTGGAGAGACCGGTACCCAGGCTCTCCCCCCCGATATAACATCACTTGGGACACGGCCTGTTGGGGCTTCCGTCTGTGCCCGAGGGCGGGTTGGCGCTGTAGTCGTCTGGGCGCCAGATCGGCGGGCCATCGTGACCACAGGGTGAGCGGCGCCACGGAGACTGCCCTCCGCCATCTTTGCTCCAGTGACCAGGTAGTTGGGACCGCCAGGCTCAGAGACAGACAGGCATAATATCGCTTCAGTTTCAGGCAGCTTGGGTGTAACCTGCTCCCAGGTGCTGGGCTGATCTGCAGTAACCAGCGCACCAGTTCCGCGGTGGGACCTTCTGCCTGGTGGAGGGACCCTGCGCAGGGAGGGAGCCCGCCAGCTTCCCTTCCGCGACCTCTGTTCCCGCGGACTGCGCTGGAGAGACCGGTACCCAGGCTCTCCCCCCAATATAACATCACTTGGGACACGGCCTGTTGGGGCTTCCTTCTGTGCCCGAGGGCGGGTTGGCGCTGTGGTCGTCTGGGTGCCAGATCGGCGGGCCATCGTGACCACAGGGTGAGCGGCGCCACGGAGAGTGCCCTCCGCCATCTTTGCTCCAGTGACCAGGTAGTTGGGACCACCAGGCTCAGAGACAGACAGGCATAATATCGCTTCGGGTTCAGGCAGCTTGTGTGTAACCTGCTCCCAGGTGCTGGGCTGATCTGCAGTGACCAGCGCGCCAGATCTGCTGTGGGACTTCTGCCTGGCAGAGGGACGCCCCCTCCCCCCCCCCAGGAGAGATC
Source organism: Tokudaia tokunoshimensis (assembly GCA_036184795.1). Lineage (NCBI taxonomy): Eukaryota > Metazoa > Chordata > Mammalia > Rodentia > Muridae > Tokudaia > Tokudaia tokunoshimensis. The sequence continues at coordinate 82,436,679 of BTHU01000004.1, forward strand.
ACACACCCCTGCACAGGGCAGGAGCCTGCCAGCCTCCCTTTGGCGACCTCTGCTCCAGGAATCCACTAGGCTGAGCCTTTAGATGTGCAAGGCCTCCCCAATATAAGATCACTTGGGGCAAAGCACATTAGGGCTCCAAAGTCACTCAGGAGCAGGCAGGCCCCAGAAATCGGTGCCAGGGGAATCCTGGTAATCCAGGGGGGGGCAGAAATAGCTTTGCAGGCTCACAGGAGGTCCAACCAACAGCCAGTGGCAGCAGGACCAACTAACACCAGAGGTATCCAGATGGCAAAAGGCAAACGTAGGAATGTTACTAACAGTAATCAAAGTAATGTAGGACCATCCGAACCCAACTCTCCAACAGCAGCAAGTCCTGGATACCCCACCACACCTGAAAGACAAGATCTGGATTTAAAATCACTTCTCATGATGCTATTAGAGGATCACAAGAAGGACACAAATAAATCTCATAAAGAGTTACAGGAGACCATGAATCAACGGTTAGAAGCCCTTACAAAGGAAACACAAAAATCGCTTAGAGAAATGCGGGAGAACATGGATCAAAAGATGGAGGCGCACAAGGAGACAACACAAAAATCGCTTAACGAGATGAATCAACGGGTAGATGCACTCACAAAGGAATCACAAAATTTGCATAAAGAAATGCAGAAGAATATGGGTCAACAGACGGATGCCCATAAGGAGGCAACACAAAAATTGCTTAAAGAAATGAATCAACGGTTAGATGCCCTTACAAAGGAAACACGAGAACTGCTTAAAGAAATGCAGGAGACGATGGATCAACAGATGGAATCCCATGAGGAGGAAACACAAAAATCGCTCAGAGAAATGCAGGAGAACGTGGGTCATCAGGAAGAAATCCTGAAAGAGGTAATGCAAAATTACCTTAAAGAAATACAGGAAAATACAAACAAACAAGTGAAGGATCTCAGCAAATCCATCCAGGAACTAAAAAAGGAAGTAGAAACAACTAAGAAATCACAAAGGGAGACAACTTTGGAGATAGAAAACCTTGGGAAGAAATCAGGAGTCATAGATGCAAACATCAACAATAGAATACAAGAGATGGAAGAAAGAATCTCAGGTGCTGAAGATTCCATAGAAAGCATCGACTCAACAGTCAAAGAAAATGCAAAATGCAAAAAACGCGTAACCCAAAACATCCAGGAAATCCAGGACACAATGAGAAGACCAAACCTAAGGATTATAGGTATAGATGAGAGTGAAGATTTGCAACTTAAAGGGCCAGTAAACATCTTCAACAAAATTATGGAGGAAAACTTCCCTAACTTAAAGAGAGAGATGCCGATGAACATACAAGAAGCCTACAGAACTCCAAACAGACTGGACCAGAACAGAAATACCTCCCGTCACATAATAATCAAAACACCGAATGTTCTAAACAAAGAAAGAATACTAAAAGCAGTAAGAGAAAAGGGCCAAGTAACATACAAAGGAAGACCTATCCGAATCACATCAGACTTCTCACCAGAGACTATGAAAGCCAGAAGATCCTGGGCAGATCTCATGCAGACACTAAGACAGCACAAATGCCAGCCTAGACTACTATACCCAGCAAAACTCTCAATCACCATAGATGGAGAGACCAAGATATTCCATGATAAAACCAAATTTTCACAATATCTTTCCACAAATCCAGCCCTGCAACGGATAATAGGTGGAAACCTCCAATACAGGGAGAGAAACAACACCCTGGAAAAAATGAGATAATAACCTTCTTGAATCAAACCCAAAAGTAGATAACCACTCAAACATAAAGATAGCGTCAAGAATGGCAGATGGCAATAATCACTATGCCTTAATCTCTCTTAATATCAATGGTCTCAATTCCCCAATTAAAAGACATAGACTAGCAGACTGGATACGTAAACAGGACCCAGCTTTTTGCTGCATGCAGGAAACGCACCTCAGTGTCAAAGACAAACACTACCTCAGAGTAAAAGGCTGGAAAACAATTTTACAAGCAAATGGCCCCAAGAAACGAGGTGGAGTAGCCATCCTAATATCGGATAAAATTGATTTTCAACCCAAAGTCATCAAAAAAGACACAGAAGGACACTACATACTGATCAAGGGAAAAATCCACCATCAAGAACTCTCAATCCTGAATATCTATGCTCCAAATGCAAGGGCACCCTCATTCGTAAAAGAAACTTTACTAAAACTCAAAGCACACATCGCACCGCACACAATAATAGTGGGTGACTTCAACACCCCGCTCTCTGAAATGGATCGTTCAGGAAAGCAGAAACTAAACAGGGACACAGTGAATCTAATTGAAGCCTTGGACCAAATGGAACTAACTGATATATATAGAACATTTCATCCTAGAGCTAAAGAATACACCTTCTTCTCAGCTCCTCATGGTACCTTCTCCAAAATTGACCATATAATTGGTCACAAATCAGACCTCAACAGATACAAGAAGATAGAAATAATCCCATGCCTCCTATCAGATCACTATGGAATAAGGGTGGTCTTCAATGGCAACAAAAACAAAAGAAAACCCACGTACACATGGAGGCTGAACAATGCTCTACTCAATGATAACTTGGTCAAGGTGGAAATAAAGAAAGAAATCAAAGACTTTTTGAAAGTTAATGAAAATGAAGGCACAACATACCCTAACTTATGGGACACAATGAAAGCAGTGCTAAGAGGAAAATTCATAGCCCTGAGTGCCGCCAAAAAGAAACGGGAGACAGCATACACTAACAGCTTAATGGCACACCTGAAAGCCCTGGAACAAAAAGAAGCAAATACACCAAAGAGGAGTAGAAGGCAGGAAATCATCAAACTCAGGGCTGAAATCAATCAAGTAGAAACAAATAAAACCATACAAAGAATCAACAAAACGAGGAGTTGGTTCTTTGAGAAAATCAACAAGATAGATAAGCCCTTAGCCAGACTAACCAGAGGGCACAGAGATAGTATCCAAATTAATAAAATCAGAAACGAAAAGGGAGAGATAACAACAGAAACTGAGGAAATTCAAAAAATCATCAGATCCTACTACAAAAACCTGTATTCAACACAACTAGAAAATCTTGAGGAAATGGACAATTTCCTTGACAGATACCAAGTACCAAAATTAAATCAGGATCAAATAGACCATCTAAACCGTCCTATAACCCCTGAAGAAATAGAAGTTGTCATTGGAAGTCTTCCAACCAAAAAAAGCACAGGTCCAGATGGTTTTAGTGCAGAATTCTATCAGACCTTCAAAGAAGACCTAACACCAATACTCTTCAAACTGTTCCACAAAATAGAAACAGAAGGAACACTACCCAACTCGTTCTATGAAGCCACAATTACACTAATACCAAAAGCACACAAAGATCCGACAAAGAAAGAGAATCTCAGGCCAATCTCTCTTATGAACATCGATGCAAAAATACTCAATAAAATTCTTGCCAACCGAATCCAAGAACACATCAAAACGATCATTCACCACGATCAAGTAGGCTTCATCCCAGGGATGCAGGGATGGTTCAATATAAGGAAATCCATCAATGTAATCCACTACATAAACAATCTCAAAGAAAAAAACCACATGGTCATCTCATTAGATGCTGAGAAAGCATTTGACAAAATTCAGCATCCTTTCATGCTAAAGGTCTTGGAAAGATCAGGAATTCAAGGCCCATATCTAAACATAGTAAAAGCAATTTACAGCAAACCAGTAGCCAGCATCAATCTAAACGGAGAGAAACTTGAAGCAATCCCACTAAAATCAGGGACTAGACAAGGCTGCCCTCTCTCTCCATATCTTTTCAATATAGTACTTGAAGTTCTAGCTAGAGCAATTAGACAAGAAAAAGAGGTCAAAGGGATACAAATTGGAAAGGAAGAAGTCAAACTATCACTATTTGCAGACGATATGATAGTATACATAAGCGACCCAAAGAACTCCACCAGAGAACTCCTACAGCTGATAAACGACTTCAGCAAAGTGGCCGGATATAAAATCAACTCAAGCAAGTCAGAAGCCTTCCTATACTCAAAGGATAAGCAGGCTGAGAAAGAAGTAAGAGAAATAATACCCTTTACGATAGCCACAAACCATATTAAGTATCTTGGCGTGACGCTAACCAAACAAGTGAAAGATCTGTATGACAAGAACTTCAAGTCTCTGAAGAAAGAAATTGAAGAAGACCTCGGAAGATGGAAAAATCTGCCATGCTCATGGATTGGCAGGATTAATATAGTAAAAATGAGCATCTTACCAAAAGTAATACACAGATTCAATGCAATCCCCATCAAAATCCCAACTCAATTCTTCATAGAGTTAGAAAGAGCAATTCAAAAATTCATCTGGAATAACAGAAAACCGAGAATAGCTAAAACTATTCTCAAGAGTAAAAGAACCTCTGGGGGAATCAGTATCCCGGACCTCAAGCTGTACTACAGAGCAATAGTGTTAAAAACTGCATGGTATTGGTACAGTAACAGACATGTAGATCAATGGAACAGAATTGAAGACCCAGAAATGAATCCACACTCCTATGGTCACTTGATCTTTGACAAAGGAGCTAAAACCATCCAGTGGAAAAAAGATAGCCTTTTCAACAAATGGTGCTGGCTCAGCTGGAGGTCAACATGCAGAAGAATGCAAATTGACCCATCCTTATCTCCTTGCACTAAGCTCAATTCTAAGTGGATCAAAGATCTCCACATAAAACCAGACACACTGAAACTAATAGAAGGGAAACTAGGGAAGAACCTTGAACATATGGGCACAGGGGAGAATTTCCTGAACAGAACTCCAATAGCTTATACTCTAAGATCAAGAATAGACAAATGGGACCTCATTAAATTACAAAGTTTTTGCAAGGCAAAAGACACCGTCAAAAAGACAAAGCGGCAACCAACTAACTGGGAAATGATCTTTACCAACCTTACATCCGACAGAGGGCTAATATCCAAGATATACAAAGAACTCAAGAAGTTAAACTCCAGAGAGGCAAGTAACCCTATTAAAAAATGGGGTACAGAGCTCCACAAAGAGTTCTCACCTGAAGAATATCTAATGGCTGAGAAGCACCTAAAGAGATGTTCATCATCCTTAGTCATTAGGGAAATGCAAATCAAAACAACCCTGAGATTCCATCTCACACCAGTCAGGATGGCTAAGATCAAAAACACAGGAGACAGCAGTTGTTGGCGAGGATGTGGAGAAAGAGGAACACTCCTCCACTGCTGGTGGAATTGCAGGCTGGTACAACCACTCTGGAAAGCAGTCTGGCGGCTCCTCAGAAAACTGGGCATGACACTCCCGGAGGATCCGGCTATACCACTCCTGGGCATATACCCAGAGACTTTACCTGCATGCAATAAGGACACATGTTCCACTATGTTCATAGCAGCCTTATTTATAATAGCCAGAAGCTGGAAAGAACCCAGATGTCCCTCAACGGAGGAATGGATTCAGAAGATGTGGTATATTTACACAATGGAATACTACTCTGCAATTAAAAACAATGAATTCACGAAATTCCTAGGCAAATGGTCAGAACTTGAAAATATCATCCTTAGTGAGGTAACCCAATCACAAAAGATCACACATGGTATGAAGTCACTGATAAGGGGATATTGACCCAGAATCTCAGAATACCCTAGACACAATCAGCATATCAATAGATTTCTAAAAAGATGGAAGGAGAGACCCCTGGTCCTGGAAAGACTGGATGTAGGGGAACGCCAGGACAGAGTAATGAGAGGGGGTTGAACGGAGAAAAGAGGGAGGGAAGGGGGCTTATGGGACTTTCGGGGAGGGAGGAAACGGGAAAGGGGAAGTGATTTGGAATGTAAATTAAAAAAATAAAATAAAATTAAATTAAAAAAAAAAAAAAAAAAAAAAAAAAAAAAGAAAATATTGGGGGAAAATCTTATTATACTCAATTGGCATAAAAGTATTCAACAAATCCAATATCTATTCTTTTGTGAAATTCTTTTGAAAGTAACATAGAAAATAACTTCTTTGGCTTAATAAATGCCACTCACAAAAGACTTATGAACCTTATATTGAGAGACTGAATTCTTTCCTCTTTTGGATAGGAATAATAGACAGACCTCCTTTGGTGAATTCTACTCAACATTGAATTGTAAATTCTTCCTGAAATATGAAAAATATAAAAAGACTTTTGTTATGCAAAAGTTTCATTTGTATGATTGCCTGTGTAGAAAATTAGATGTAACCTATAATAAAATCATTAAAACTAACAAATGAGTTAAACAAGGATGGAGGGCATAAGATGAGCTGTTTTTGTAAAGATGAATTGAATTTCTTTATACTGATAATACACATATATAAATGAAAGGAACCACCAATTATTATAAAAACAAAACTGGAATAGTTAGACCTAAATGTACAGAAATCACATATTGCCTATAGACCTCTTAGGCATCCTTGAAAGTAATTTAAAAAACTAAAAATGATTCATGAGTTGAAAAGTTCAGTATTGTCAACTTATACAGAGCTCCAGTACTATCACAAGCAAACTCATAGTCATTTTTTATAGAAACAGAAATGTATTTATTATGAGAAAACAAAAGACCTGAAATAATTAACAAACATAAGGGGGAACAGGAAGTTGCAACACGGGAATTACCTTGCATCAGTAAGGAAATCAAGTTTTAATTATAAAGGCAGGTTGGTAGTATGGTACCAAAAACTCAAAAGCAAATAAACTAAAGTAAAATCAATTTAACAAAATATAGGATATATGTTTTTCTTAACTTTTATAGATTCTTTGTGAATTTCATATTATGTACCCTACTCCCATTCATCTCCCCCTTTCCTTGTACCTGCCTTCTACCCTTGTAACCTTCCCCTCAACAGAGAAAAAGAGTGTCCTTGTGGAAGCTGTTGTGTGTCACAGTGTAGCCCACAGTATTCTCTTTTGTTCACACTTCCTTGATTACAAATATTCACAATGACTTGTTGGTCTGGTACAAGTTCTCTGGCTTCTGCTACTTCATCAATACTGAAACATCACTGGAACAACTCTTGGATATACTGTTTTTTGCCCTGTGTCACAGAGATCTTTTAGTTTTGGATCTCTAGAACTGGCCCCTTCATCCACTCCATCAGTCCATTGATGATGTACAAGTTGGGATGGGCCTATTTAAAATCCTGGATGTAGGCCTGAGAGGAATGGGAACTGATCAGTCTATTGTCTCTCTGGCATTTCTGTCCTCAGGATCAGCTCAGCAGGGACCCCGACAACCAGGGCCAACCCAGGTGAGGGGCAGGGTTTACTCCCAGAAATATTGCAGTTGGTGAGGGACATGGCCAGTTCTCCCAATCTTATGACCCTGATTACTTCTCCTCCTTGCCGTAGATGGAGGGGGGCAAGGGAGGGGAGGATATCAGCTCTCCCTTGTCCACTCCACTGAACTTCAAACAAGAGGCAGGGCAGGCTTTCCTACACTTGCACCCTCAGGGCCAGCTTCAGAGCCAGCTCTACTGTGCTGCCCAGGCAAGGTGCAGGGCCTGCTCTCTTGAGTGCTGAAGCAGGGAAGGGACAGGGTAGTTCTGCTCTCATGACCTTATGGGGCCAACTCTCTTGCCCACTGCCAGTAGCTATGGCAAAAGGGATGATGGGAGGGAATCTCCCTCATGAACATTACCTCACTGCAGACAAGAGGCAGGACTGGCTCTCTGACACTCATGCCCTCCGGGCAGGACCACCCTCAACCTTCGCATCCAGGGTCAGCTCTACTGTGCTACCCAGTAGTACTTCATGAGTTGAGGGGCAAGACCTGCTCTCCCACTTTGATGACTTAGTTTCAGCTCTCCTACCTGCTGTAGGTGGCAAGAGGTGAGGTGTGTCATGTCCTCCTTTCCCATATCACTGCACAGCAGACAAGTGGTGAGGCCAGTTCTTCCATGGTTATGCCCTCAGGGCTGCCTTGCCCATGCCTCCACCACCAGGGTCAGCTCAATTGTGCTGCCCAGGTAAGGTACAAGGCCTGCTCTTCTGCGTGCTGCAGCTAAGGAGGAGCAGGGACTGCTCTCCTGCTCTAATTATTACAGGGTCAAGTCTGCCAGAGATAGTGAGGCACAAGGGAGAGGAGACTATCTCTCCCTGGGGTCTGCTCTCAGAACTGCAGCTGGCTAGTGACTGGCTGAGTCATCTCCCCTGCTCTCATGTCAGCTCTCCCACAATGCTCAGGTGAGGGGTGGAGCCAGTTCTGTACAGCGCTCAGATATTTTCATATCCTCACAGGGCAATGGAGACCAAGAATGTCTGTCCGGCCTTAAATGGTAACAGACTCCTGCTGCTACAGGACCACAAACCCAGACCTGGCTCCAGGTGGCAGCCCAGGTCAGGACCACACACCATGGTGGCAAGTGGAATCACCACAAAATTACTTCTGGCTGTTCTCACTACTCTTTAGTTCTGCCTCTCCTTATTGTGCCCACATCCTTGTGTTTCTCTTTCTCTTCCATTTTTCTACCATTTCTTTTCTCCTTTTAGTGGTGCCTGTGGTCTCTGAGTGTCTGGGGCCATCACAAGAGTGCTATTCCTTGCTAGTGCTTTTTGGTGCCAGGTAGTGGTCATTTCAGGCTCCCCCCACCCCCAAGCCTGAATGGTGGTCATCTCTGGCTAGCTTCCTATCTGTGTCCCCATAGCGTCAGTCCATTGATTGTCTTAGGCTGACCCCTCTCTCCTAGCCTGCCCATGTGGCCCCTTGCAAGTGTCACCTGTCTTAACCTTGCTCACACCTAGTGTTCTTCTGGTCTCTAGCTTGCTCCCCATCCTGGGAACCCATCTGGTCCTGCCTGGTGCCTGGGGTTTTGATAGTTTCAGCCTGGCTTTCTTTTTCAAGGAATGATAGTCTGCTAATCATTCAAATGTTTATACAGTAGACAGTTTATAGAGTAGACATAGCCTTTCTCCTCTCTGCTATCTACTGACACATATGAGACACAGCAACCACATATACAATGCCTCTAGGATCAGAAGAATATATTTTTATAGCTATACTTCACCAACATGTTATCTAAAATATAAAACTATTTTTTCATTTTATTCTTGGTATATAACTGATCTGAAGTAATTTTACATAGTTAATTGGGTAATTTGCTAGGATTGATATAGTTACATATTTGGCGAAGTATGTCTGTTTACCATATTGTCTTAGTCAGGGTTTCTATTCCTGCACAAACATCATGACCAAGAAGCAAGTTGGAAAGGAAAGTGTTTATTCAGTTTACACTTCCCCATTGCTGTTAATCACTAAAAGAAGTCAGGACTGGAACTCAAGCAGGTCAGGAAGCTGGAGCTGATGCAGAGGCCATGGAGGGATATTTCTTACTGGCTTGCTTCCCCTGGCTTGCTCAGCTTGTTTTCTTATAGAAGCCAAGACTACCAACCCAGAGATGGTACCACCCACAATGGGCCCTCCCTCCTTGATCAAAAACCAAGAACATGCCCCACAGCTGGATCTCATAGAGGTACTTCCCCAACTGAAGCTATGTTCTCTGTGATAACTCAAGCCTGTGTCAAGTTGACACACAAAACCAGCCAGTACACATATCTATCAATCATATATCTTCCTATAAACCCACTCATCTACTTATATTTACTAGGTGAAATTAAAACCAAAATACATAACTAAAATGATGTGTTTGTAAGGGTTTGGAAATTGTGAATATGCACATACCTATGGAGGAAAATGAGATTGCATAAAACTTTTTTTCAGAAGTTGAATAGCTGCTTCCCATCAGTTCAACAAATATTTATCCTATGATTTATCCATTCTAATTAATGGTGTTTATAGAAAGTAAATTAAAAGTTATGTCTACAGAGACTCCTATATGTAAACATTAATAGTCACTTTACTTTTTACATAAAGAGACTATCCCAAATATTCATTAACACATAAATAATTTTTAAATGATCAAGGAATCAAGGTTTATTTTAGCAAGAAAAGCAATACTTTAGCATATTGGTAGGGTGAGGAGAAGAGTGGAAGGAAGACTGAACCAAGCGGGAACTGTTAGCAATTATTTTTCAAAAATTATTTTAAATTTACCTTGTGTTCTTTGACAGTTGTATAAATGTACATAGTTAATTGCTAATTTATGTCACTTTTAAGCCACTCCCTATTACTCTCTCCCATCCTATTTATCTTACTGATAGCCTCTGTCTTCTTAATGAGGCCCTTTCCTACTATGTTTTATTTTTTATTGTGCATGTGTGTGTGACACCTGGAGTTTAATTAGGGTTGCTTGCATACACAAGGAAGGGAAGTATTTACAGGTGCACAGATATTTTGGGAAGTGATGACAATACTGAATAAATGATATCTATTCATTTGACCACCATTAACTGTCAATAGTCCCTCACTGAGGGAAGGTCCTCAAGAATTTTCCCACCCTCATGATAAATTTTTGCTGGGCACAGTCTTGTGCAGGTTTTATGCATGTATATGCAAACTATGGCAAGTTTATGAACACAATGGCTATATTATGTTCTTTTCTCTCCATTTACCATGACAGCCCCTATGCCTTGGACTGGTGTCACATATATGACCCATTTAAGGTCAAGCACTATCATCATCCTATACTCTTAGTGTCTTTGACCAGTAATGAGGCAGCTTCACCGAATGCTCATTAAGTAAGCCATGGTATGTATGCAATCACCCAGATACCATTTCTTTGTTTACATTACCATGTTAACTGGACAGTAGTTAAATGGGAAACTAATTGACTACTGCCCTAACGTCTTTGTCTCTATTGCTACAATATGTGTACCTCATAAGCTGGTCATTATTATAGCACATATTGTTCATAGCTACATAAAACTTCATATTTATACTCCATTGACTGCCTGCAGTCTTATGGAGCTTATGCAGCTTATGGTAAGGCTACTTTGTCATAGTCAAAGAATGAACTGTTCAATTATGTTAACATGATAATGAATCTCAAAATAATTTATATTGAGTGAAAGAAACTAAACTCCCCCAAAGCAATTATTTAAACATATGGAAAATTAAAACTTGTATTAACAGTATACCAAATTAGATCAATCATTACCAAAAGTCAAGAAGATACTCATAAGTGTAAAAGAACAGGATTGCAAAGAGGTACAAAGGAACTTTGCCTTGTGATTGATACACTCATTATCTTGGTTATGATGATGGCTTCCCAGGTGTGTACTCATATCATTTAATGAAAGGATGTGTTATGGGAAATGTATCATCAGGTAATTATGTCTGTTTGTTTATGGTGCAGTCTATTGTTTCTGGGCAACATGACTGTGAAATGTGTTTCTGTAATAAGAGTGCTGTAGACATTTGTAATATGATGGTAATCATTTTCAGAACCAAAGAAATCTAAACAAATGAACAATATGCTAAAGACATGATGTATTTTATAAAGCTGTCCACATACATCATGCAAACACCTTACCTGGAGCTCATGGGACTGGGGGTTGGCATCATTTAGGTGACAAGCATAATACTTAAAGAGAGAAGGGCTTTATCGTGCATTGCTCTAAGCTCCAAGCACTGTGGTCTGAGGCTACACATCCATACCAAGATTCCTTTCTTCAATAAATCAATTTTAGATCATTACAATTTTTGTTTTGAAGAGTTTTATTAAGCTTTTGGAGTCTTTTTTATAACAATACAGCTTAAAACACAACTATATTGCACAATTCTACAAAATAGTGGTTTCCATGATTTACATGTATGTATACATGTGCCTATGGAAGTCATATGGCAGCCTCAGGAGCATTTTTTCTTTTTTAAGACAGGGTCAGTTTGGAGCTCAGAAAATTAGAGTAGCTGGACAGTTATCCCCAAGGATCTCGGCTCTGCCTCCCCTATAGTAGGAATGGAGACAAGTGTCACCACTCCTAACCTTTTGTGACTCTTGGGGATCAAATACTGGGCCTCCTACTCACAAGGGACCATGTCCCTGACTGGACCATCTCCTCAGTCCTCAGCTTGAAAGTTGTTAAGCTTTATTTTTACCCTTTAACTTTTGTTAAATACTAATACTCTAGTATGCACATGATCAAGACTGTATAGAGCCAGGGGAATTCTTATCAGTGCCTTCCAATTCCCATCTTGGAAGGCCTTCAGGCACAATAATATATCTGGGGCTGTCATCTCCTAGAACAACAAGACTTGTTTCTGGAATTCTTCTTGAAGTACCTATCTCATGCTATTTCACAGTTAAGCTCATTAAAACAAATAAAGATAGAAGTGCATTCTAAAATAATGTTTAAGTAGGGTAGTATAGTAAATGTACTAACTGGCAAGTCATGTCTTATCATTAGCAAGTGATACTTCATGTACATGAATTGTGTGTTTGAATTTATATGACTAGAAAACAGATTTGTTTCACCAACATCACCATGAGTACATGAATAATTTTTTCCCAAATGACATTATGACAGTTCCGTTACCATTCTGTGGGGAGACCTTTGTGTGCATATGGCTGTTTCTAAACAAAACATCCTTATGTGGACAGGACCTGTATTTACTTAAAAAATATAGATTTGTCTGCTTACAATATGTTCAGTTTATTGTCTGTTGATAATTCCTAATAAGGAGACAAATAAAGGTGAGTATATTTTAGAGAGAGTAGTATGGTATGACAACAGCTGCAATCCCAGAGTGGCATGAGCACATCTGTGCTTGTAGAGGGCAATGGCACATGTGTGATCATACAGTAGCATTGGCACATATGAGATCATACCATGGCATTTGCACATGAGTTATCATAGAGTAACATTAGTACATGTGACAATAGAGTAGCATTAGCACATGTGATCATAGAGTGGCATTAGTACATGTGTGATCATAGAGTGTCATTAGCACATGAGTGATCATAATGTGCATTAGCAAATGAGTTATCATAATGTGGCATTATCACATGAGTTATTATAATATGGCATTATCACACAAGTTATCATAATGTAGCATTAGCACATGTGTGATCATAAAGTTGCATTAGCACATGTGTGATCATAGAGTTGCATTAGCACATGAGTGATCATAGAGTTGCATTAGCACATGAGTGATCATAGTGTGGCATTAGTAAATGAGTAATTGTAGAGCAATACTAGCACATGTCTAATTGTCTCAAGGCATTTAAACCAATTTGAGTGTCTTCACTGCAACAGGCTGTCTAGATCCTCACTGCCTTATAACTGAATTTTAAAAGTGGAAGTTTTTTCTAACCTGGCTAGCTCCAAAATAATTGAGATGGAGTCTTATAGTTTTATTCAACACTCTTTAAGCACAATAACTGAGCAGATATTTCTAACCCTCTATGCTGCCTAGGGATTTCTCAGCCACATTCCCAATTTACTTGCATTCAACTCCTGCTTTATCTCCCATAATGATCAAACACACTCACACAGGGATCTTCATTCTTGCTCCCCATGACGTCAGCCTCCGCTTATTTTCATATTTGTATGGCACCACAGCACCGAAGAATTCATGATCATACAGTTCCCCCAGTCTTGTTAGCTCTGATCAGGCAGTTCAGGGTTTGAATGTAGTGTGTCCCTTATTTTTAATGAAGACTCTACAAGCAAGTTTTCAACTAAGGTAAACTTGGCAGGGTGAAGAGAAATCATTGAGCAATATTCTATGCATGGTTCAGACTGCTGAGGTTGATTAGACTTACTGCAAGTTTCAAAAAGAACATTGTGTTGTACCATGTTGTGCACTGTGGTTTCAAAGGTTTCCAAATTACGGCAATTAAAAAAGCAAATTAAAACAACTTCAATAATTTATTGTGAGCTGTCAATATGCATGATAATATCTGGTAACTACAGAATGGGAATTTCAAGAAGTAAGTGGATATGGAAAGGAATTTAAGCTGCCTGTGCTATGTGGACCACAATTCTAATGATTCTGGGTTTTGACCCAGTAAGTCTTTTCTAGAAGCTACTCGTCCAACCATGCTCTGAAACTTGATTTTCCTGTCACAAATTTCTGCTCTCATAATGATAGCTATGTCGCTGTTTGAAATTTCTTTGCTGTCTGGTTCTACCTCTAGATAAGAAGGTTGTGGATAGAAGAATCCCTTAAGGTCTTACTAATAGAAATGACACAAAAAGAGCCCTGCTCTTCTAGCCCAGTCCAAATAACTAATAGGACCTCATGCCTTTGAGCATTCCCTTCCAGTTTAAAAAAAAAATTCTATTAGAAAAACTGTAGGGAGTGGGTCTGATCTTAAAGTCCTGTTCCTCAATTGGTTCTTGATCCATCAACAAAGATGCTAGCAGCTAATGAGCTGTGTGGAATAGGCGGGACTTCTTGGTTCCTTGCAGGTAAACTGGCAGATGCCAGCGAGAGGATCAGGAGAACTGGGGAGGAGGAGGAGGTTGTAGTTGCAGGAGATAAAACCAACTAGCCATGTGAGTTTTTTGTTAGAGTGGCCAATGACCATTCTATCCAGTTATGCTTGGGATGTCAGGGGAGGTTAAGGAGTGCCCAGTCAGTGAATTAGCAAAAACATTTTATGATTAACTGGTGTGGGCATGTGTGTGTGTGTGTGTGTGTGTGTGTGTGTGTGTGTGAGTTTGTGTGTGATTTTTCATCTGTGTTTCCAAGGGAACCTAGGAAAGGGCACGTAGTGCAACCCTTTCAGGAGCTTAAGGTGGGGTAGCAAAACTACAAGCTACAAAAAACAAAGATTATATTTTTAAAATAAAAGATATGGAGAATGAAACACACCTCAGTGTTACTATCTAGAGAGGTAGTCTTACTGAAATTTGGAGTACTTTACTTCCCATATATGTTTTACAGTTTGGATCATGATATAACTTTTGCACAACTTCGACTTGCAACTTTTTTCTCTCTATTGGAACTTGAGCTGAAAGCTTTACAAAGGTGATGTTAGCTGGTCTCAAATATGGGATCTTTCTGCTTTACCTTTCAAGTATCATCTAATACCAAACCTTGTGCATAATCTATCTTTTGTCATGTTTTAAACATATTTTTGTTTTCTGTCTGTAAAACTTCTATCAAATTTACAGAAAAATAAAAAATTTCAAAAATGAAGTAAGGTATAGTAGCTCTTGTATGTAATCTCAGCCCCTGAGAGGCTGAGGTAGGCTGATTGCCTAAGTTTGAGAGGATCTTGGGTTATAGAATGAGACCCTTTCTCAAAAAGGAAGGAAAGAACAAAGGAATGAAGAAATAAAGAAAGGAATGAAGTAACAAAGGGAGGAAAGGAGAGAGGGAGGGAGGAAGGGAGGAATGGAGGCAGACATGAAGAGGAGCCCAAGATACAGATAATCTAACAATGTACAAAACAGAATCACCTTTCAACAAGCAGAGTATCTTCTGAATACTTCATCAAAGAAATGTATCTGCAGAGTCCATGTGCTCTCTGATCAGTGCACTATTTGAAAGAGTAACATCTACAAAAAAATTGAATATAAAATTAAGACATACAAATGCCCCACTATGCAATGTAAAATCTAAGGCCATAGGCTAATTATGTGTACTGTCTCAAAGTATATAATGAGGAAGTTGAATCTTTGAAGACTACACTAATGTTGGCAAAGAAGAATGAGGAGGAAAGAAAACATGGGAAAGAATGTAGGGAATAAAAATATAAAAACAAAAAATCCCTTCTCATGTTATAGGAGGGAGAAGAACCTGATAGTAAGAACAGTGTCGTCTTTGGCACCAGGAGAAATGGACTGAAATCCCCAATCTGCTGTTATTGAGCTTGCATGTACTCAACTATATACTAAGCATAGTGGTGCTATGAATCATTCACAGTGCTCTGGAAGACTGTATGATGCAAGGCACAGTGGGACTGCTTCTCTCATTCCCTCTTCATCCTAGGCATGAGACAGAGTAGTGCCATAGACACAGAGGAGTATGTGACAGACTGGATTTAGAACAAGAGAAGAATCAGTGTGTGCTGCTTCCAAGTCTGTGATAAGGTATTGTATATTCTCCTGAAGTAATTGTCATCTCCAAAGCTTACTGCCTTGGTCTGCTAACCTAGTCCTAGCCCCAGAAGAGTCTAGCCTCCAACTAATCTCATGTAGGCCTAGAATACATTCAGCTTCTGAGACTTATTGCTGAATAATCTTTCTGTACTTTCATTTTCTTTTGGTATGATGGTTTGGATGTCAACTTAGCTGTTCTGGCTCAAACTCTTCTCCACACAAACTGATTCAATCTGGCTTCTTTTAACCTTTCCCAAATTGTTCTGCTTGGTCTCATACCATTTTTGGAAATATGTTTTAATCTTATGTCTCCTTCTCATTCTAATTCTGTCTACACCTGTATTTAGCTTGTTCTCTTTTCAACATATCTCTTTAAAACTCTTCTGGTAAAGCTTCTTTCCTCTTTTATCTCCTCCCCCCCTTTTCCCTCTCTGTGCTCTTTTGTCCCTCTCTCTTCTTTTAATAATTGCTTATAAACCATTCTATCAAGTCTTTTATTCTGTTCCATCACTTTGTTTGCCACTCAATTAACATCACTTTCAAATACAGGTGCTTCCTTCTCCAAACTAATTTTGCCTTCATATGTACTAAGAGATAAGCCACAACAACTATAAATGGGTTTTTCAGTAAATAACACAATGTCGGGGTTCACAATGTGATCAAATATCCTACAGAAATTCCCAGCAGTCCTAAACTTGTTTGGCCCATGACTCAGTTCTCATAAGTACACTGACTTGGAAACTTAACCTTAAGGAAAGTTGGACCATAATTGAGAAGAGACTGTGACTTTAAGTACTTTCTTGATAGAAAGTCATCTGAAAGAAAGAAATACCCCCTTTTATTTTTCTGTGAAAATGTAAACTATCTCACAGGTCCACTGAGATGGGGGAGGGGAGGTCTGCCCCATATGTTACATTGATCTCCACTAATGTGCAGTTGCTTAGGTTACACAGCAGGCTCTGAGCACATGGATTCTATTGCTCCTCATTTTGTTTTTCAGCACATTGTAATATGGCTTTCATGCTTGCAGATGAAGCTGCTTTTAAGTCAAGACTTGCCCTTGTGAGAGAGGAGAGGAACATTATATTTACAGATTACTGATCACACCAGCTCCCAGTGTGTGTGTGTGTGTGTGTGTGTGTGTGTGTGTGTTAATGGATGGTCTCAGAAATTGGATGCCATGCATCTTTCAGAGACCATACAGTGAGTAGATGTGTGACTTTGTGACTTTAGGAAGCACTTCTTTTCTTTCTTTCTTTCTTTCTTTCTTTCTTTCTTTCTTTCTTTCTTTCTTTCTTTCTTTCTTTCTTTTCCTTCTTTTCTTTCCTTCCTTTCTTTCTTTCTTTCTTTCTTTCTTTCTTTCTTTCTTTCTTTCTTTCTTTCTTTCTTTCTTTCTTTCTTTCTTTCTTTCTTTCTTTCCACTCCAGATTTTGTCCATTCCTCCCCAGTTCACCCTCTGACTGTTTTACATCCCATACCTCCTCTCCACCCTCCTGTCTCCAAGAGGATGTTCCTACTACCCACCCTCCACCCAACCAGACCTCTAAACTCCCCGGGGCCTCCAGTCTCTTGAGGGTTAGATGCATCTTCTCTGACTGAACCCATACCTGGCAGTCCTCTTCTGTGTAAGTTAGGGCCCTCATATCAGCTGGTGTATACTGCCTGGTTCCGACTCTGCCTTCCTGGAGCTGGTTGAGTTTTGTGAGTTTTGTACCAGAAAAGCTCTTAGAATGGCTTTTATGCAAGCATTTCAAACATCTGTCAGAGTTAGAAGCATATCCTAACCAAAAGGACCATAAAGGGGATTAAAATACATATTCACATCCCCCAAAGTGACCTGTGAAGAACTGAGCAAGAATTTTATTTTCCACTGAATATTTTGAAAAACTGAGAAAAATCAATCACATCCCTCTCCAAACAGGAATGCTAAGGATACAGTTGTAGATGTTCAGTGTCCTAGCCATTAGTGGAACACAGGCCTCAACTCCCATTCTTCTGCCTTTCTGAATTAATCCTTACAGGACCTTCCTTCCTTATGCTGCCCTTTGACTTTTCTCTTCTCCAGTTTCTTTATTCCAGGGCGGTGTCACACAGGAATGCAGCACTGCTATGTTTAGCTCAATAGCATTCCTAGCAGAAGGAGAACAGAACTCACAGTCTTCCCATGGTCCAAAATTACAGGAAAACACAACCAAACCAGTGAAGGAATTGAACAAAACCAACCTGGATCTTAAAATGGAAAGAGAAACAATAAAGAATTCAAAAAGGGAGATAACAATGGAGATAGAAAACCTATGAAAGAAATTAGGAGTCATAGATGAAAACATCACCAGCAGACTACAAGAGGTAGAAGAGAGGATCTCAGGTGTAGAACAAAGGTAGAAAACATTGATACAACAGTCAAAGAAAATGCAAAATTCAAAAATATCCTAACCCAAAACATCCAGGAAATGCAGGACACAAGGAAAAGACCAAATATAAGGATAATAGGTATAGAAGAGAGTGAATAAGAAGCCTAAAGTACTCAAAAATAGATTGGACCAGATAAGAAATTCCTCTTGTCACATAATAATCAAAATACCAAATGCGCAAAACAAAGAAAGAATATTAAAAGCAGTAAGGGAAAGATGTCATGCAATATATAAAGGCAGATCTATCAGAATTATACCAGACTTCTCATTAGAGATTCAAAAAGCCAGAAGATCCTGGGCAGATGTCATTCAGACCCTAAGATAATACTAATGCCAGCCCAGACTACTATACACAGAAAAGCTCTCAGTTAACATAGTTGAAGAAACCAAGAAATTCCATGACAAAACCAAATTTACACAATATCTTTCCACAAATCTAGCCCTAGAAAGGATAATAGATGGAAAACTCCAATACATGTAGGGAAACTACATCCTAGAAATAACAAGAAAATAATCTTTTAACAAACCAAAAAGAAGATAGCCACATGAATATAATTCCACCTCTAAAAACAAAAATAACAGGAAGCAAAGTCACTTTTCCTTAATATCTCTTAATATCAATGGACACAATTCTCAATAAAAATACGTAGAATAATAAACGGGATATGTAAACAGAACCCAACATTTTGCTGCATACAGGAAACACACCTTAGTGACAAGGATAGAAACTCCCTTGGGGTAAAAGGCTGGAAAACAATTTTCTAAGCAAATGGTACCAAGAAACAAGCTGGAATAGCCATGCTAATATCAAATGAAATTGACTTTCAACCAAAAGTTATAATAAAGATGATGAAGGACACTTCTTATTTATCAAAGAAGAAATGTTCCATGATGAACTCTCAATTCTGAACATCATCCTCCAAATGTGAGGGCACCCACATTCATAAAAGAAACTTTGTAAAGCTCAAAGCATACATTGCACCTCATATAATAAGAGTGGGAGACTTCAAAACCCCACTCTCTGCAATGGTCAGATCATGGAAACAGAATCGAAACAGACACGGAGAAACTAACAGAAATTATGAACCAAATGGATTTAACAGATATCTATAGAACATTTCATCCTAAAACAAAAGAATATACCTTCTTCTCAGCACCTCACAGTACCTTCTCCAAAAATATCCATAGAATCAGTCACAAAGCAAACCTCAACAGATAGAAGGAGATTGAAATCATCCCATGCATACTATCAGATCACCATGGACTAAGGCTGGTCCTCAATAATAACCATAACAACAGAAAGCCCACATACTTTTGGAAGGTGAACAATGCTCAGCTCAATGATAACATGTTCAAGGAAGAAATAAAAAAAGAAATTAAAGACTTTTTTTGAATTCAATGAAAATTAAGGCAAAACATTCCCAAACTAATGGAATACAATGAAACCAGTGCTAAGAGGAAAACTTATAGCTTTGAGTGCCTCCAAAAAGAAATTGATCTGATAGCTCTAGAAAAATGAAGCAAATACACCCAAGAGGAGTAGACGGCAGGAAATAATCAAACACAGGGCTTTAATCAACCAAGTAGAAACAAAAAGAATTATACAAAGAATTATCAAAACCAGGAGATGGTCCTTTGAGAAAATCAACAAGATAGATAAACCCTTAGCCAGACTAACTATAGGGCACAGAGACAGTATTCAAATTAACAAAGTCAGAAATGAAAAGGGAGATATAACAAGAGAAAGTCAGGAAATTAAAAATATCATCAGATCCTACTACAAAAGCCTTTACTCAACAAAACTGGAAAATCTGGATTAAGTGGCCAATTTTCTAGAAAGATACCAAATACCAAGGTTAAACCAAGAGCAGATAAACCATCTAAACAGTCCAATAATCCCTAAAGAAATAGAAGCAGTCATTAAATGTCTCCCAACCAAAAAAAAGCCGAGGACCAGGAGGGTTTAGTGCGGAATTTTATCAGAACTTCAAAGAAGACCTAATACCAATAGTCTTCAAACTATTCCACAAAATGGAAACAGAAGGAGCACTCCCCAATTCACAGTTATGCTGACACTAAAACCACACAAAGACACAACAAAGAGATCAAGTTAAATTCCCTTATGAATATCGATGCAAAAATACTCAATATAATTCTCAAAAACTGAATCCAAGAACACATCAAAACAATTATTCATCATGATACAGTAGGCTTCATCCCAGTGATGTAGGGATAGTTTAATATAAAAAAATCCATCAATGTTATCCACTATATAAATAAACTCAAAGAAAAAACCACATGACCCTTCTATTAGATGGCGAGAAAGCATTTGGCAAAATCCAACACCCCTTCATGATAAATGTCTTAGAAAGATCAGGAATTCAAGGACCATACCTAAACATAGTAAAAGCAATATACAGCAAACCAGTAGCCAACATCAAACCAGTAGCCAACAGCAAACTAAATGGAGAAAAACTTGAAGCAATCACACTAAAATCAGGGACCAGATAAGGCTGCCCACTCTCTCCCTGCCTATTCAATATAGTAGTTATTCTAGCCAGAGGAATTAGACAACAAAAGGAGGTCAAAAGGATACAAATTGGAAAGGAAGAAGTCAAAACATCACTATTTGCAGATGATATGATAGTATACTTAAGTGACCCCAAAAATTCTACCAGAGAACTCCTAAACCTGATAAACAACTTCAGGAAAGTGGTTGGATATAAAATTAACTCAAACAAATCAGCAGCCTTCCTCTACTTAACGGATAAACAGACTGAGAAAGAAATTAGGGAAATGACACCCTTCACAATAGTAAAAAATATTGCATACCTTGATGTGACTCTAACAAAGCAAGTGAAAGATCTGTATGACAAGAACTTCAAGTCTTTGAAGAAAGAAATCAAAGATTTCAGAAGATGGAAAGATCTCCCATGCTCGTGTATTGGCGAGATTAATATAGTAAATAAGGCCATCTTGCCAAAAGCAGTCTACAGATTCAGTGCAATCCCCATCAAAATTTCAACTCAATTCTTTATAAAGTTAGAAAGAGCAATTTGCAAATTCATCTGGAATAACAAAAAACCCAGGATAGCTAAAACTATTCTCAGCAATAAAAGAACTCATGAATTACCATCCCTTCTCAAGTTCTGTTACAGAGCAATAGTGATAAAAACTGCATGGTATTGGTACAGTGACAGGCAGGTGGATCAATGGAATAGAATTAAAGACTGATAAATGAACCCACAAACCTATGGTCACTTGATCTTTGACAAAGGAGCTTAAACCATCCAGTAGAAAATAGACAGTATTTTCAACAAATGGTGCATGTTCAACTGGAGGTCAGCATGTAGAAGAATGCAAATTTATCCATTCTTATCTCCTTGTACAAAGCTCAGGTCCAAGTGGATCAAGGACATCCACATAAAACTAGATACACTGCAACTAATAGTAGAAAAAGTGGGGAAGAGCCTTGAACACATGGCACAGGGGAAATTTTTCTGAACAAAACACCAATGTCTTATGCTCTAAGATCAAGAATTGACAAATGGGACCTCATAAAATTGCAAAGCTTCTGAAGGTAAAGGACACTGTCAATAGGACAAAATGGCAACTAACAGATTTGGAAATGATCTTTACCAACCCTACATCTGATAGAGGGCTAATATCCAATATATACAAAGAACTCAAGAAGGTAGACTCCAGAGAACCAAATAACCCTATTAAAAATGGGGTACAAAGGTAAACAAAGAATTCTCAACTGAGGAATATTGAATGACCGAGAAGCACCTTAAGAAATGTTCACATCCTTAGTCATCAGGGAAATGCAGATCAAAACAACCCTGAGATTCCACCTCCTACCAGTTAGAATGGCTAAGAACAAAAACTCAGGCCATAGCAGGAGCTGGCAAGGATGTGGGAAGATGAACACTCCTCCATTCTTGGTGGGATTGAAAGCTATTACAACCACTCTGGAAATCAGTCTGGTGGTTCCTCAGAAAAACTGGTCATAGTGTTACCTGAGGAGCCAGCTATACCACTCCTGGGCATAAACCCAAATGATGCTCCAACTTATAACAAGGACATGTACTTCACTATGTTCATAGCAGCCTTATTTATAATAGTCAGTAGCTGGAAAAAAAAACCATATGTCCTTCAACTGAGGAATGGATATAGAAAATGTGGTACATTTACACAATGGAGTACTCATCTATTAAAAACAATGAATTCATGAAATTTTTAGGCAAATGGATGGAACTAGAAAATATCATCCTGAGTGAGGTAACCCAATAACAAAAGAACGCACATGGTACACACTCACTGGATATAAGTTCAAAAGCTTGGAATACCCAAGATACAGTTCACAGACCACATGAAGTTCAAGAATAAGTAAAACCAAAGTATAGATACTTTGGTCCTTCTTAGATGGAGGAACAAAATAACCACATGAGGAGATACAGAAAGAAAGTGTGGAGCAGAGCCTGAGGGAAAGTCCAACCAGAGACTGCCCCCACCTGGGCATCCATCCCAAACCCAGATACTATTGTGGATGCCAAGAAGTGCTTGCTGACAGGAGCCTGGTATGGCTGTCTTCTGAGAGACTCTGCCAGAGACTGACAAATACAGAGGTGGAAGCTTGCTGCCAACTGTTGTATTGAGCATGGTGTCTCCAATGTGTAAGTTAGAGAAAGGACTAAAGGAACTGAAGGTATTTGAATCTCCATAGAAGGAACAACAATATTAACCAACCAGATCCCCCAGAGCTCCCAGGGACTAAACCACCAAATGACATGACCCTTGGCTTCAGCAGCATATGCAGCACAGGATGGCCTTGTTGGACATCAAGGGGAGGAGAGGACCTTGGTCCTGTGATGGCTCGTTGCCCCAGTGTAGGGAAAAGCCAGGAGGGGTAAGCAGGAGTGGATGGGTGGGTTGAGGAGCACCCTCATAGAAGCAATGAGAGGGTGGATGGAATAGGGGTGTTTGGAGGTGAAACCAGGAAAGGGGATAACATTTGAAATGTAAATAAATATCTTATAAAAAATTTAAAGGAAAAAGTCCAGTCTCTAAAATACTCAAACTCTCTTGCAATCAAAAATGAAGGAACAATGCACATAGTCATATCAAAGCAAAGCGTAAATCAAATAATGTAGCTTAAAAGAAAAAGAAAAATAAAAGAAAACATTATATGAGGGAGAGAGTCACACAAGGAAACCCCATGATGAGAAGGAGGTAAAAGTGGAGTAGGCCTCTGCCACCTAGGAAAGCCTGGGTGACACACTTGCCAGAGAGGAAAGAGGTAGACTTGGGTGGTGTAGAGGCTATTCCTGATTGTCAACTTGACTATATCTGGAATGAACTACAATCCAGAACTGGAAGGCTCTCCTGTGATCCTAATCTGGAGGCTGAGAGATAGAAGTTTCTGACTTGGATCATGGCATGGGGATCTTGAGGCATAGTGGCTATGAATTCCAGAAGATTAAGACAGGTTGATCCCTGAGTTCAAGGTAATCTAGATTCAAAGAATCTAGTTTGGAGAGTTTCATCATAATATCCCTAGACATTCCACCCCTCACAATTTGTCCAACTGGGCTGGTTTTTTTCTTTTCTCTACTTTGCGTATGTGTTTAGTGTGTGTGTGTGTGTGTGTGTGTGTGTGTGTGTGTGTGTGTGTATGTGTATGTGTGTGTGTGTGTGTGTGAATGTAAGCACATGCTTGCAGGAGCCAGAGGTTAATTTTGAGTGTACTACCAAGTAACCCTATTAAAAAATGGGGTACAGAGCTAAACAAAGAGTTCTCACCTGAAGAATATCTAATGGCTGAGAAGCACCTAAAGAGATGTTCATCATCCTTAGTCATTAGGGAAATGCAAATCAAAACAACCCTGAGATTCCATCTCACACCAGTCAGAATGGCTAAGATCAAAAACACAGGAGACAGCAGTTGTTGGCGAGGATGTGGAGAAAGAGGAACACTCCTCCACTGCTGGTGGAATTGCAAGCTGGTACAACCACTCTGGAAAGCAGTCTGGCGGTTCCTCAGAAAACTGGGCATGACACTCCCGGAGGATCCGGCTATACCTCTCCTGGGCATATACCCAGAGGCTTTACCTGCATGCAATAAGGACACATGCTCCACTATGTTCATAGCAGCCTTATTTATAATAGCCAGAAGCTGGAAAGAACCCAGATGTCCCTCAACGGAGGAATGGATTCAGAAGATGTGGTATATCTACACAATGGAATACTACTCTGCAATTAAAAACAATGAATTCACGAAATTCCTAGGCAAATGGTCAGAACTTGAAAATATCATCCTTAGTGAGGTAACCCAATCACAAAAGAACACACATGGTATGCAGTCACTGATAAGGGGATATTAACCCAGAATCTCAGAATACCCTAGACACAATTCACATATCAATAGATTTCTAAGAAGATGGAAGGAGAGACCCCTGGTCCTGGAAAGACTGGATGTAGGGGAACGCCAGGACAGAGAAGTGAGAGGGGGTTGAATGGAGAAAAGAGGGAGGGAAGGGGGCTTATGGGACTTTCGGGAAGGGAGGAAACGGGAAAGGAGAAATGATTTGGAATGTAAATAAAAAAACTTAGAAAATAAAAATAAAACGTGGTGGCACACACCATTAATATAAGCCACACCCTCTACTGGAGAACTACATAAGGACATTGGAAGAAGGAAGATTCACTCACTCTCTTTTTTGTCTGCTTGTCTTGTGGAACTAAGCAGCTGCTAGATCCTTGGACTTCCATCCACAGCTGCTGCTGACCATTGTTGTGGAGTTGGACTAAAGACTGTAAGCAATCAACAAATTCCCTTACTATGTAGAGACTACCCATTTGCTCTGTGACTCTAGAGAACCCTGACTAATACAGGAGGCTTCTGAATGAACTTTCCTTTTCAACACAACTTTCAGACCTCCAACCTCTAGAACTGTAAGCAAAGAATTCCTCATATTTGAAAAGAATCTAGTTTGGAGAGTTTCATCATAATATCCCTAAACATTTTGCCCCTCACAATTTGTCCACTGGGCTGTTTTTTTTCTTTTCTCTACTTTGTGAAAACACTTCATATAATATAGATTCTAGCTGTTTCTCTTCATGCTTTGTGTTTTCATAATTCAGATGTCACTGTATCTCCAGGACTTAAATATCATTCATTAGGCAACAAAGTATAAACATGCAAATTACCTGTTTTAATCCAGAAAAGGAAATTGTTTCTTGTTAGAGTCTGGATTTCTGTTTCTTTGCCTTTGCAAACAGCTGTAGTCCTGATTTGTACATATTAAATAAGCCTAGTTTTTGTTTTCAATTTAGTTTACTATCTGGAGCTTGAGTTTAGGTATGAAGTGCAGGTACAGGTTTGTCTCATTGTAATTTGATTACTGTTTATGTCAACACCAATTTTTGTGTTTGTGTGTATGTGGTGTGTGTGTGTGTGTGTGTGTGTGTGTGTGTGTGTGTGTGTGTGAATGTAAGCACATGCTTACAGAACCCAGAGGCTAATTTTGAGTGTACTTCCTTAATACTGTCCATCCTGATTTTTTTGAGGCCCAGTCTCTTGCTAACCCACGTGAGTGGTTCAGCTAGGGTCAGTGGCCAAGTTGCAACAAGAATTAGCCAGTATCTACATTCTCAGAGCTGAGAATACAAGCAAGTTGCATGTGTGTTCCACAACACTTGTTTTTCTTGTTTATTTTATATGGGATTTAGATCTCAATATTTTATACCTATCCTGGGTGCACTTCAAACATGTTACAGCCTGCAAACAACAACTGAATAAATCACGCTTCATCTCCAAAACCAAAAGCCAATGTTTACACACGACAACTCTTATCATATTGTCATAAATAGTGCACATTTTGTTTGTAATGCATACAGGTATATTTATGCCAATACAATATTGTGGGATGGTAATCACTCATAATAACTTCTACTATCAGATGTCTCTCATTGTATCTAAAACTTACCTGGCTGTTCACAGGTATTTTTTTAGCATGTAGGGAAACAAAAAAGCAACATTTTTTTCTAATTTTAAGTATGTTCATAAGAGAATGTGTTTTCCTAGTTTTCAAGACATGTTTGTGACTTCTACAAATTAGAGCATTATTCATATAGGTCATAGGCTTTAAAAATATTTTAACAGGTTTGAAATTTTCATGTATCTACTATACTAAATTAAAAATTTAATCTATTTAGTTTTAATATATTAATAGATAAGTGCAGCCACCATTACCATCAATTTTATAATATTAATATCACTTCTGAAATAACTGTATAGGCTTTAGCCCTCTCTCCCATGTCTTCTATCCTCACCTTTCTCCTAAGGAACCATTTCTCTGCTTCTGCCTCTATCAATTCCTCTGATCTAGGTTTTAATATAGAATTACAATATGTGACCTGTGTGGTTGGCTTCTTTTACTTAACTTATCATATTTTAATAGAGCATCCATATTTTAGCATGTTCCATTAATTTTCATAGCCAAATACTATTCTATCATGTGGCTGTACTTCATTTCCTTTTCCCATTCCTATATTGAATTATTTTTGCTTATTTTTGAGAACACTGAAGTGTACAGGTTCCTTTGTGCATAGGTGTTTTGTTTTGTTGTGTTTGGAGGGGGGTACTGTTTCACTTCCGAATGCAATAGCTAGAAAATCTGCTAGTCCTCTGCTTTATAATTTGAGGAAAAACTGAACTTCTTTCCCAAAGGGCCTCACCATTTAAGTCATTACCAGTTATCTGTGAGCTTCAGTTCTCCTGCACTCTTACTGTACTTGATATCTACTCTGTCTGTACTAGTAATTATAAAGTGCTATCTAATGAGACTCTGCAGATTTCCTAAGGACTAATGAAGTAGATAATATCTTCATGTACTTTGAGCCATTTGTGTGTCCTTTTTGAAAAATCATATCTATTCATAGGGGTTTTTTTTGCCTCAAAATGAGTTTCATTACTGATGTATATAAGGTCATTATGTACCCTAAATGCAAGTCATTTATCAAATTTATTATCTGAAAATGCTTATTTAATCATTGAATTCAATCTCTGATTGACCCCTAGGCATCTTTCCAAGGCTTTTTCCCACCCAGTTTTGCATCATTCTGTGTAAAGCAGTTCAGATCCATTGGTATTACAGGTGTATGAATAGAGTGGTCTACAATTATTTTTTTTGCAGTCTACATACCCAAGGAAGACCTCTAATATATTTTACAATCTACTCTGTTTATCCAGGTCCAAATAATAGTGTTACGGATCTTTTGGGTTCCCTAAGAAGTCACTTAATGCACTCATGGCTCCAGAAGTTAGCTTTTCTGTCTTTCTGAAGAATGAGAGACAATGACATTTCAACATAAATTAGGAAGGATGCATCCTAGATACATGATAATATGATACATTGAATTAGTATGATTTAATTGTTCCCCAAATAGAAGTTCTATCTGGGCTTAAACAGGCTTATACTAGAGTCACCTACATATACTTTCAATATTTTAAAATATTTCTTCTATTATCTACAATTCTTTTTCTATTCTAATATTCATATTGATGCTGTTCATACCATTAGAAGATATAAAAACTTGGAAATGATCAGTAGAACACAGAGCACAGGCTTGCAAAAATATTATCAACAGTCTTATAAAATGTGTTTCAACTGAACACCTGTTTAAAAATTTGGTACAATCAGTCCTGGCTTAGATGGCAAAAGTGACGTAATCCTTTAATGATTTTTTCACTGTATATATTTAGAAAAGTGGAGGAGGATGTCTGACTCAGACCACCCATCTGGCTCCTGTTTCCAACCTCTGGATAAGTTACTTTCTTCTGCAGTGTAAGTTACAGGAGGAAGGTAAGATACTACAGAAGGAATTAGAGAGAACATAACATTGGGAGATTCAGTTGCCCATTTGGCTCCCACATCTGCTCTCTGATTTCCTAACTCCTACATGTGTGTTCACATTTTGTGTGCCCTGCAATAGACTAAGCTGTCTTAGCCATCAAATATACTGCTTCCAGAACTACTAGATCTGAAACCCAAAGTTAATTTAGTCTTTGCAGCATAAGTTAGTATCTTTTTTCAGATCCCAACTGAAACATGTACTACCAAGAATGCATACTTAAAGTTAGTACATATGTAATTGCCTGTTAGCCATAAATAAGTTACAAAGCAATAATTAAACTATTAACTCAACCAAGTGTGCCACGATTACAGAAAGGTAGTGAACAGGAATCAATGGTATATACAATGGAAATGATAACATTTTTCACATATGATCTGCCATCATTAAGTCACATTAAATCCTGATTATCAAAAAGTTATCTCTTATACTTCAAGTATTAGAATTAACTAAAGTAATAATATCACAGCAATCACAAATTGGCTCACTGCAGTAGCTATAAAGCAGGCAAACTATACTTTGAATAGGAAGAAAAATGGCACATGAAAGGGTGAGCTATTATTTTAATCATCTTTTAGTGACTTCAAGCAGTAAAACCTAATAATATAAAAGATGAGCACCTGTAAGCCAATAGGTCATTTGGAATCTAGAAATGAGGTTATTTGATGTGAAGTATAAACACCCAAAGGAAAGCTCAGAATAACTTTAAGAGGTTGTCCCATTAAGTCACATATGTCAGCTAACATCCTAATACATCCCAGTGACTCCTGAGATCCTAGGCCCATCTGTTTGAGAAAGATGTGATAGGTAAATGGATTTGATTCAATTCTTGAGTGAACATCACCAGATATTTACCATGGCACTTGGTAAGATATAGTCGTAAAGGCCTATCAGGGTGCAGTTTCCCAATATCTGGAGACATAAGCAAAAGAGATTTTGATAATTAAAAGTCTGTTATTGTACCCAAAGCTTGGTAACTTAATTATTATTTTTCTTTATGGATACATATAGAGGCTTGCCTATGAGACTATATCTAGGAACCCAAAGTCAATTAACCTGAGTCCCAAAAAGTATGCCAACAAATTTTCTAGTGCTAGGTGTTGGAAGAGCATGAGTAGTTTGGAGATGAAGAGCTGAGAGCACCATGCCCTGAGGTCAAGAAGAATCTGAAATGAGTTCCTTTGGGGACAAGCTTTAGACATTAGACTAGCGAATGCAAAGTTCTTATTAGGTGATGTCATACCTCATTCATCTCTCTACAGTAAAACCCCTATATACTTTATGTTTAATCTATGTAGATCCCTATGCTGAAGCCCTGGGGAGGAAGAATGCAGGTGAGGTATTGTGTATCAGTCCATTAAAAAGCAAAGCAAAACAAACAAACAAAAAACAAACCTAAGATTGTGGAGAAATAAAGGAAAGTGTCTTTAAGATCCGGGCCACAAACCATTGATTATTAGAGGATATTGGATTAGTAGAGCATAAGGTAATTGGGCCTATGAGGAAATGCTACCTTCATTTATGGTATGAAGGACTGTGAGTCATCTGATAGTCTTCTTTATGCTTTTGCACAACCTGCAGTAGGATATTAAAAGTGAACATCATTATACTCAAAGACTATATCAATGTAATTTACCAGTTAGGGTTGAATTCCTACCCAATCTTCAAGCAAAGAAAATAATATTTATGGTTTAGAAAGAGCATGAAAGACTTTTAATCTAACGGGGATGATGGAACCTGACATTTCCCTACCTGACATGCTGATAGTTTATTTTCAGTGTTTAGTAGGCAGTCTTGCTAGGATAGAATCACTATCCGACTATTTAGAATGAATGAAAATTACCATTTTGTGGGATTATTTAAATTACAAGAAAGTGTAGCCCATGGTCCATGGATTAGATGATAACTTATGACTTTATTTTTATCAATTAGCCTCTGTTCAATAAAAAGAGTAGGCATTTATCCATTAACAGAAGAGTGTTGGTAAAGGTCATATTTTTATCCATAAGCAAAATGAATCAGGAACAAATCATTTGATTGCTGGAGTCACATTTATTCCCATAATACAACATGAGTCAACTAGAATACAAAGTGAGATATTCTATATAGGGTTAATGCCATTAAGGATAAATTTTTATAGCCCCATAAGAAGCTTCCAGAATTACTAAATACCCCATTCCATTAAGGCTGAAGATGAACCAGAAGCCAATTGGAGCTGAGGCTCTCTTCACTCTGAGAACAT